>CM077676.1:391483341-392683341 GCA_039707655.1 Elymus sibiricus | reverse complement strand
CCGGCTGGGCCTGTTTGGCGCCCCTGGTGGGCCTATGCACGCACACAAAATCAGCCCACCAGTCCGTTAATGTACCTATTATTAATAGTCCCACATTGCTATCTTACATTAAATTCTTCTAATTTATATATGTCTTCTAGGTTCCTGGGTCTCAAGGAGCGACTCGGGAATCAAAAGTATTTCAGACGATCTAACTCATTAGATCTCAGAGAGAGATAATAACGAGGGAAATGGATGAAGCGGAGGAAGAGAGACCTAATATAGCGGCTAATTAACAAGGAAAAAGGAAGGCTGTCTGGCAAGAGGGATCACGTGGCTGTGATGGAGGAAGTAAAACATGCACACGTTACGGAAAACATGCACATGTTGCATTGGCGCAAAGAGACCCTGGTCGGCTATCAATGAATAAAGAGGAGGCCTAAAAAGCCAGAAAAATCATGGTTGGACGCAAGGGCTCAAGCACAAGCACCAGCGGCATCAAGGTTGTCGTCTCCGTCAACCTTGACAGCAGCCGCCTGCTGACACGTTGGAGAGTATGGAGACATGCTACAAGATAGCTACAAAGATCGATCATTCTTGGCTCACATCTCAAACCTGTACTGCCACATGAGAGGTATGTTTTTTTACTTCTCCATCTATTTCTGCATATTAAGTCATAAAATCCGGTAAAGAGTAGAAGATATATGCCAGAATCAACAATTCAACACATATAGTTGCAAAATAAAAAATTATAATACTGATAAAAACACATCATAATCGACCAAACTTGCATGCATAAGCTTCTTCAGAATCAAAGGAAAATAATACAAAGTAATATACCCTATTTTAATTATAATGTTGTAAGTAAAAACTGATTTGTATTTCTAGCGATGGATTCCACTAAAATGCATAATCAATCACTATATGATCAGATTGAAATAATATGACATTTCTATTTCATGGGAGTTGTACAGTTGCAATTTAAATCAAAATAATTGAAAGCTATAAGAAAAGAAGATACATCAAAATTGCAACTGGAATAGTGCATTAAAGAGAATATACCACAACCGGACATAAAAGAAAATTAGATGACTCAGTCACATAATCCAGGATGTATTATATTGTATTGTGTAATAGTTTAAACACCAAAATACATCCATATGAGAAAGTTTTGCCAACATTTAGGATGTTAGAGATTTGCACCAAGTTTCCCAATTATGAGCCATGATGAGCCGTTTCTACTCGATATCTTGATGTTGAGAGAGAGAGGTGGACCCGTTGCAACGCACGGGCCCTTTTGCTAGTATACAATTATACACCGCTTTGTGAAGCACCAAAATGTGGTACTCATATAGATAACCACAAAAAAACAAGTTCCACATATGAGCACTTGTCAAAGTATTAACCTCTTCTTCATGCAATTAAAACCTCTGATATAGTTATAAAATTATACCTTGTGTGTCACCGAACAAAAAATATTCTAATCTAAGAATTTAGGTATGCATAGTCATTTAGGCAGCATTGAAACAATTGAATCTGAAATGAATAGATGAGAAGTATAGGACAGAAGGTATTGCACAAACACCTTACCAGTTATGGATTGTCCCTATCAAACCACGGTCGTATATGATCTTCAGTTTTCCAGATTCCATGAAAGGGACTACATTCATTACCCAGACATCCTTTTTCCTCAGTGATGCTGCAAATCCGCCAAGGTTAGCATTCATATCCATAACATTTCTGAAGGAATACTTCTGTATCTCAGATTTCATAAGTTTCCAGTACTGAGCAACTCTAGAATGCCAAATTTCCTGCAGAAAGTATTCCAAGGTTAGACACTCAAGATCATCATCTGGGAAGGGTGTGGCTTCATATAGCAAAATCAGTCATCAAAGTACTCACATTGTCTTCAGAAAAAATCTTTGAACTGATTCCAATCTCTTCCAGACGAGGGGGTGGTGCTGTGAGCCTTTGTGGCCAGGGAAGCAGTTCGCTTCCTTTAACCTTGTTAACTCCTGGTTAATTAAAAGAACATTACACCATCAGGGAACAGGTATGCTAGCCAACACTTGATGTCTGATATTAGAGTAATTAATGAAAGAACTGTAGGTAAAGTTGAAATTTTCATTACAGAAACTTGCAATGGAATTTTTCTTTAATAACAGTTACAGCACCAGACAATATACATATATGAACAGATGAACTCAACCAAATATGGCAATATACTACTGCAGTTTCAAACTACAACTGTTAATTGCAGGAAACTCTGCTGCAGAAATTGGAAACTATCAAACCATATACGCCAATATTCTACTACTTCAAACCAGATATAGTGCAAACAAAGCAAAGGTAACCAATGGTGGTGGCATGCAGGCATATTGTCATGGCCAGCAAATCAGCAGCAAAGAGTGATCTGTGGAGGTCAAAAATTGCAGAATAAGGGGGCACATGATGTCTTAATGGCAAGTGATAGAGCGGGCAACAAGTGGTTTGATCCTGTTAGTGGGCGGTAAGGCAGATCAAACAGGGTTGGCAAGGGGTATTCCCTTCAGGTAAGAGGTTGATCAAGGTACCCTTCTATATTATGGCTAGCCAGTGCTCAACAAAGGGTTATGGCTAATGGTTATAATCTTGACCCTTTGTCTGCTCTAACATTTTTTTTTTTTAGAAAAGGAGGAAGACCCCCGGCCTCTGCATCTGGACGATGCATGCAGCCACTTTATTAAATGTTCACACAAGACCTTACAAAGTAATACAACAGTAAGACTAAAGCCACCGTCTAGGCAACATCTGTCGCTACTCCTATCCAATTGATGAAGGGATGCTGATAGTCTGGGCCTAATACCAAACAGACCTCGCAGCCAAACCTAACATCTAAGACCTGAGGTCCCATCCAGAACGCCTGCCGGGTATGGGGCACCCACCGGTCCGGCGCACTCCTCAACCAGGACGCCTGCCGGGTATGAGGCCGTCGCATCCACCTACCACCAATCCATCTTCAGAGTTGTACTGCTGCATCTACCTTGCCCGGTCTAGCTGCCGTCGACGCCACCACGACGCCAGACCGCGTCACCCTCCTGCGCGAGTCCATCTCCGCGCATCGGACGCCGAGTCACCACAGCGCCATGCCGCCGAGATCCGCCGCCATCAATGAGTGAGATGACGCACCGCTCCACCAAAGAATCCGTCCTCTGGTCCCTCGATCACGTGTGTACCTCCAAGAATGACGCCCCCAAGGGGGGAACGACACCAGTGCGCCGCCGTCATCCGATCATCCGATCTAGGGTTTCCCCCGGAGGTAGCAGAGAGTGGCCTTGAACTTCTCCACGGCGATGCCTTCAAGAAGGGAACGATGCAGATAGCGCCGCCACCGCCGGCCTTGGCAGTAACCGAAAGCAAGTTTTCACCCAGATCTGTTCGAAGGAATCCAACTCCCGTACACGGCCGCCGCCACCACCAGGCTGAGCACACGCCGCCGCCGGCACCTCCACGATGCCCAGAGGCCGCGAGACTCGCCGCCACCACGCCTGACAGGCAGCCACGGCCAGGCCCGAGCACCACCCAGATCCAATCTGGGGACAAGAGCCGTAGGCCGCGGCTGCTGTCTAGGCGGCACCACCAGACGGGGACAGGCCCTCCAACCTGCCGCAAAGCGAGCCGCCGCCGGAGCTTCGAAGCGCCGCGCCACCAAGCCCACCGGGAGTGACTAAGCCGCCGCGAGGAAGAAGGGAAGCCGCGCCAGGGGAGAAGCCCTGCCGCCGCCGGCACTGCCTGGGCTTTGCCCAGCGGTGGCTCTCGGCGGCGGCGAGGGGGAGGGGAGGGTGGAGGAAGGCTGGCGGCGGGGGCGGCTAGGGTTCCCCCGTGTCGCCTCGGAGAGGGACACGGGGGCGAAACTGGGTGTAATGGGCAATGGTGCCCTGCTAACTGTCTGCTCTAACATGTGTGAACTTTTGCCAGGGTGAAGTATATTTCAAGCAGAACACTAGAAGAAAGCAAGAGACAGTACAATATAGAATAGACTATGGTAATTCAATAATAATCTTGAGGCAGATCAGGAAAGTGAGCTTACTCTTGGAGTAGGGAGTTATGCATGCTTTCATGAGGACATTCCAAGCAGCATCTGGGTCATCATCATGGCCACACATGGGAGGAAGTGCTCTGGGCTCTCTCCTCATATAGCACCCATTTGTCAATGGTTTGACCCATATCACCGTCTGACCCTTCTTTGAAGCAATCCTCCAGCACATCCTCTGAGCCAGATTGCTCATCTGCTTCCATATCTCCTGGTTAACTGGATCATGAGCATAAGCCTCTGGTGACGAATAAACGAAATACCCTCCAGACCTCAAAACCCTATCCACTTCCAGCAACAAGATCCCATCCCTCTGCAACCAGTCAATTCGGCAGCGTGAGCAATGCGCCAGCTCGAATGAGCGGCTTGGATATGGCAGCCTCCTTGTACCCAGCACACCAAGGGTCGATGGGATCCCCCTCTCAAGGGCAAACTGAATTTGGTTCTCATGCACATCATTGGGAGCAAGCGACATTGCAATTATATCTAGCGGTAGGAGGTAAGCCCCGAAGCTAGCAACCCCGCAGCCGACGTCGAGCACGTTCCTGATGTTGCCTTCGTTGTTCAGCTTGTCATTCGGAAACCCCAACATCTAGCATCACACCAATCAACATTGGCACTAACGTTAGCTTCCAAAGGTAACCAAAAGGTGGTGGGTTAACTGCTAGGAACCTATGAAACATTTCGAACCTGCGCAAGGTGCACAATGTACTTGTCAGCGCCGTAGTGGAAGTGGGTGCCTCCGCCGGGGAAGTTGATCTTGTCACCGTTCACCACCATCCACCTCTGGTCTGACTTCTCGGAGGCGAGGTGCGTGTGGGGTATGTTGGCCGTCCACACCTCGTCCCGGCTCCTCGGCCACCTGATCGGCACCTAAGCATCGCCACCCACATCACATCGGCGTGAGCGAAAACAAACGAGACGTGATACAGCAACAATCTGCAAAGAGTTCGTCGTGGACCATGCTTATGCTCGTCGATGGGCTCACCAGGTAGCCATCGGGTGGGGGGATGAGGCAGTTGAGGCGGCGGGGCGCGGGCGGGCAGTGGCGCTCGTAGTGCTCCATGAGGGAGAGGTTGAGCCTGAGGCGGAGCTGGTGGTGGAGTCCCCGGTCCAGGCACGGGATCAGCTCCGAGTGCCTCGCGTCGCACACCTGCGCAGCGCATACAAGCCGCAACCCCGGGCCGATCGAGTCAGCGAATCGAAGTATCGAACCACCCACCATTAGCACGTACGGGAAGCGCGACGCCGGGGTGTACTGTACATACGTACCGGGAGGGAGGAGAGCGCGAGGTCGGCGGGGAGCGGGGCCTGGGCCTGGACCTGCGAGGCTCGGAGCCGGAGGCGAGGGTGGCGGCCGCGGCGGAGGGTGGGGCCGAACGCGGCGCCGTGGAAGAGGCAGAGGAGCGCGAGCGCGAGGGCGGCCCCGGCGAGGGCGCACGCGAAGGCCCGGCGGCGCCCCGGCGCGCCTCCTCCCCACCCCCGGCTGCCCGGCGGCGGTAGCGGGGGGTGCGGCTTCATCGTGGCGGCGTTCCGCTCCCCGTCGCGCCGCGGGGGCGCGGAGGGAGGGGGCGCGGGGTGCGTGATGGCGGCGGGCGGCTGCTCGTTGATTTGATCGATTGATTGATTACGCCGCGTGGGCGTGGGCGTGGCGGGGTGGGTGCGCGGGGCTCGAGGGCGCGGAAGCGGAAGGGGGGAGGCGCGTGGAATGGAGCGGCGAAAACATTGGGAGCGGCACACGGGGGTGGCACACCGCACGCACGGGCAGAAGGAGACGGAGAGTGGACCGCGGTCTAGCGGCGGGCCACTCCCCTGCAGCGTCAGCTCCTTTTTGGGCCGGCCAATTTCGGGATTACCTCCCCACCGGTTTTGGGAACGTTGAGAACCGGTTTTTTCGTTTTTCCTTTGTTTTTTCTTTCGGTTTTTCCTTTCTTTTTATTTTTACTAGGAAAAATGCCCGTGCGTTGCAACGGGAGAAAAAAATATTCAAATTCTAAATAAATTCATTATTGATGGTCCACGGCCATATCTATGTGGCAGAGAAATCCAAGAATTCTCAAGCGTGAACATTCACTGGTCTGTCTTCATGAGCTTCCCAGGCAACCTCGTAAATTTGAAACATTTTCTCGTTTAGTATGAGCTCAAACAAAAAAATTAGTTCACACGCATATTGTTTATCCCAATTTCCAGCAAATCCTTTCATATTCTAATACTGCTAAAAGCTAACTACCGAACAAACATACTCATTCTCCAAACTAAACTCAACCAAATTACGGTGCAAAACAACAATTTTGTAACGTGTACATGTTTGTGTTGAATGGAACATCCTTGTGATTTTCCCATGTCTCTGTTAGTCTTTATGCAGAACTTTCACCTTGTGTATCATCGCCACATGACTACCCTCCACTCTTGCTTTGGCACCATCACTTTATTTCACTCCAGTTTACTCTGTTGTCACATGGCTGCCTTGTATAGCTCCAGTAATCTAGAATCCACTATGTGAATTTGGGAGCTCACCAGTGGAACAACGCGCTCTGTAGCTTCACTGCAACACCTCATCATGCTCCATGATGGTGCCACTGCTCCATGCCATTTCAAATGATTAGCCTCTCATCATTGTTTTATATAGCCATAACATATATTTCTTATCCATGAAAGTTGAAATATGATATAGTTTATTTTTTATTACCTCGCATGGTGTCTTTCCAAATATGAACATTGGTAGAGAAAAATACTTTATGATCTCCGCCAGACATTACAGCAAACACGTGGTACACAACTGATATCAAAATATGTACCTTAGCAGCAAAAGGCCATGGTTCATTGTATGCACTCAGCATCATTGTAATGGGCACATGTTCCATTTTAATACCTTCAGTTTTGTTGTTAGCATGAAACAATATTGCAGGAACTAAATCATGGAGTCAAATTAGTACGAAGACACAATATTCATAATTAATAGGTCAATCAGTTTCTAGACATATTAATATCCCTTCCACAGTCAGGTTGTTGTATATATAAGCTATAAATGTGCAATATCATCATGCATATCCCTATGAAAGTAATATTTGTAGCTTTCTAATATGGGAGAATAGATCCTTTGAGGGAAAAATTCTGGCAAATAGGGCCAGGCAAAATGATTATGATATCCATCACATGTAATAGTTTGGTCGTGATGCTCTATGTCATGCATGTTTGGAATACAACAATCAGATGAAGAGAAAGAAAAAAGAGGAAGCGAGTTGAGAGATCAATATGGTGTTAGTAGAGGAGATGGCTGAGAAGAATAGAAGAAATGAGAGAGCGGTCAGGAGGGGAGAAAAAAGTCAGAAGAAGATCACCTGGTCGCTCATGTTTGTTTCCTTCGCAAACTTCATGCATTCGCCGAGAGAGGAACCAGGAACAAGAGAAGGACCGGGCGAGTGCCTCCAACACATCATCACTTTGGCTCATGATTAAAAAGAAGTATTTCAGATAGTAAAGTACAATAACAAACAATATGAGCAGTGTCGCAATCGGTCCAGTAAATACTATATAACTTCACTGATTTCACAATATTTCCCTAAGATAAAATATTTTGACTTTCATTTGCCCATATTAACATATCTGAATCTGTGGTTGGCAGAGAATATATTTTTCATCAGAATCTACAATGGTGATATATTTTCAGAAACATAAACACTGTACTTGCCAACCTATATTAACAAGTTGACTATTACAGATTCACTTTACAATACCAAACAATATGAGCAGTGTCGCAATCAGTCCAGTAGATACTATATTACTTCACTGATTTCAGAATATTTCCCTAAGATAAAAAAATTTGACTTTCATTTGCCCATATTAACATATCTAAATCTGTGGCTGGCAGAGAATATAGTTTTCATCAGAATCTACAATGGTGATATATTTTCAGAAATATAAACACTGTACTTGCCAACCTATATTAACAAGTTGACTATTACAGATTCACTTTATGCTTGCAAAGAGCCTTCCAAATAATCTTTATCGGTTTGTCTAGCTCTATCAAGGCACAGTCCAACTCCCCTCTCAAGATCTATATAAATGATCCATTAGCTAGCAAACAACTTGTATTGCTGGGCATATTTTTAGAATCAAACTTTTTAGTAAAAACATCTGCCTATCAAAAGCCTTGGGTCTTCCTCAGTTTCATAGTCTACAGTTCATTAACTGAAAGTGAAGATAGATGCTGGGTCGGGACCAGCTGAAACTTGGATCAGAAAGCAAGTGGAATGAAACATCAATCTATCCTAAGCCGTTTGAGGTGATGGAGTTCGGAGCCGCTGCTCGCTGAAGGTTGATGATATTACTGGACATTCAGTTGTCTGAAGCAAAGAATCTTTTTTCAACCCTTTCTCAAAAGGCAAAATCAATGTGACCACATGAACAAGAGATAGAAGATGAGAGAAACTTACAATCAAGATATAGGCCGTGTCAGTCAGGCTTGTACTGCGCATTGGTAGGTGGCGGCGCCAAAGCTGGGGCAGGGGAGTCTGCGCCTCCACTACGTCACGTGATATGCACCGGACGTCACCAAATGATCTCCGGGGACGATGGAGCGATGGTGGCTTGGCCAATTAAAGAGCCCCTGTTTTCGGTCTCCGTCCACCCTCGTTCCTTCACCAGTGTTGCTGGCCGGCCACCGATGACAATTGACTGTTGTAAGAGGTGCAGACCCAATCCTCGGCCTCCAACACAAAATCGATCCATCACAAATGCTATCAAAATAAGCCACATGATTTTTCTGACACTACAATTCAGAGACTACTAAAACCAAATTCATGTTGCTATTTGGACGCACAAATACTCTGCATCAACTAATGCATTGTGCACGGAAAATGGGGAATTTCCTCTTGGTACAACCAGGAGCTTCAGGATTTACTTTGCCTGTTAATTCCACCGACTACATTGGTGTAGCTCCCTTCCTTGCCGAGTCTATTCCTCTGCTGCTGCACGAGCATAAACAACAGTAAGCGATTTAGCCAATGTGAAGTCATCGTTTTACTTGCACCTATCTTAAATCGGAAGTGAAAAAAAACTCAACTATGCACATCAGCAGAAATCATCGTCAACAAAGCCATAATGTACTGCCATGGGAAACAACACCAAATAAAGCATCATCAGTTCATATATGTAAGAAAAAAATATGCTAACAAGCAACACTGCTGCTCCCGAAACTGTAACCGTCGAGTCCCGCGAGATACATAACCAGCAACCATTGTTTCGTCGCTTTGCTCGCACATCGGACATACATGCCTTTGCCCAAACATCAGGGAAAGGTGTGGGCGCTGTCATCCTTGAATCTACGGACAACCAAAAATATCAGATCAATCTCCATGCCCAACATAATCTGCAAAATCAAGTGAGTATTTCCTCTCCCGATCTCCTCGCTCTGCTCAACCACGGGAGCCGGCAGAGCCAGAACAGGGGAGCTTGTGTGCGCAAACGTCAACTCCATAGCAGGTCATGAGCCGGCGAGCAGCGCCCCGAGGAAGTGGAGATGGAGGTACCAGGGAGAGGCGGCGGTATCCTTGCGCACAGCAGCACGAGGCGGTGGCGGAGATCCTAGGGAAGGCATGGAGGTGGCGAGGTGAGTCCCCGGCGGGTTCGCGCACAATTAGGGTGTCCACCGGCGGGCGGCGTGCTCCAAGGAGCCGGCAGGCGAGGCTCCATCAAGGATATTGACCGGCGTCGAGGGACTACGACGGCGACCGGGGATGGGAGAGGGTGGCAAGGGTTGCCGGGATCGGAGGGATGGGGCGCGGCGGCCGACGGAACCCTAGCGTCGGGGCATCTCGCGTTCTCGTAGGGGAGACCGGGAGAGAGAGGCATGTAGAATCGTTTTTTTTACTTAACAGATGAAACGTCGTGGAGTGCGGGTTGAATTATAAAAAACACAAGGACTTCTTTGCAAAAAGTGCGCGACGGTGAACCCGACAGAAGCAATGCGTGCTTTATTAGTAGGTAAAGATTTTTTATTTTTTTCGTTTACTTTTTTTCTTTTTGTCTTTTTCGTTTTTCTTTACTGTTCTGTTTTTTCTTTTTATTTCTATATTTCTTTCCTTTTTGGTTTTTGCGGCCATCTTTCAAATTTATGAACATATTTTCTCAAATCGTGAACAATTTTTTAAAATCATAAAAAAAAATGAACTTGTGAACATTTTTAAAATTCGCAAAAAAAAATTGAATTGACGAACATTTTTTCCAAATTGGTAAACATTTTTGGAAAAAGTGAACATCTTTTTTGAAACCTGTGAACATTTTTTTTGAATCGGCGAATATTTTTCGAATCAACGAACATTTTTCAGAAATTGGGGGAACATTTTTTTGTAATTCACAAACATTGCTGAACTATTTTTTCAAAATAGTGAACATTTTTTGAATATGCGAACATTTTTTTGTAAAACCATGAACTTTTTTTGAATCCGCGAACATTTTATAATTTCTTGAACATTTTTGTTTCAAATGCACATTTTTTTAAATTTCGGAACCTTTTGTAATACCAAATTATTTAGAATAGAAAAAACAAACACAGAAAAGAAAAAAGAAAATTAAAAAAATAGAGGGCCTTGCAAATGGGCCGGCCTAAACGAACACACTGGGGAGGGAGGGGTGCGCGCTGCGTCTCCTCCCAGCGCGCAGCCCGCCGAATAGGAGCTCCCCTAGCGGCGGGGTGGACCGCGCGATGTCTGTCACCGGAAGTACTTCAACCAACAAAACCGGCCCGGCCGAGGAGCGGCCCAAGGAATGAAGAGGCAAAGTACGCGTTTTGCCGGCTCAAAAAAAAACTGGAGCAAGTGAAAGACTAAAAAAAAAACAGGAGCAAGTGATCTTTATGTTCTCAAACAAAAAGGTGGCCTTTTTTAACACTAGAACCTCCTGGTGATAAGTGTTACCTTCTTTACAATGAGACTATGAGAGGAGTGATAGAAGCAGGAGCTTTATCCATCCAGACATCAATGGTAGAAAAATTTAGCTAATCTAGCTAGCTCATGGGCTACATAATTTGCCTCCCTCATATATTTGTTAGTAAATGTCCCACATTTGTCAGTAAATGTCCCAATCTAGGAATACAGATATAGAGTCTACTAGAACGAGTAACAACCATTTCGGCACTACAAAGAACTGGCATATTAATGTAACGGTTACGTCCAAAGGACAAAAGCCGCTTATGTTGAGGCCTATTGCGTTAGCCAAGACAGTGATGACTCCTCCGCAAGTGATGCCGCCGCGAGTTTGGTTAGCTTGGCGACTGAGACGAAGTAGAAGAATTGCGCCTAAGTTTTGCGTATGGTTGGAGCTCTGGTTTGTAGCTTTTGCGAGTATAAATATGTTCCCTTCATTAACTTTTAAAACTTCTCCACATGCCTGCAACGTGTTAGCAATAACATAATAGAAATAATGGATAGCAGGACATTCAATATGACTAGCCCTTTGATCAGGACTAGCAAGGTTCATCTTGTAGTAGTAATGTTGAGGATGGGGTCACAACAGGTCATCAACAAATCGAATGTGACCGTCATTGTTGACAAAGCCGAAGTAAGTGCACCACTCCGTGAGAGACATGTCGAAGTTCCGGTCCATGAGGCAGATTTGGATCATGTCCTCTCGTCCTAATGGTGTACGCCAAGGTGCTCAAGAATTTGAGCGTCAACCGGCGATAGGTGCAAGTGTCCTTAAAAACAAAATGATGCAGACATGCACTAGTGCATAGCAAATTGAAATCGTTACCTGTGCCAAGTGCGTCAATGGTGGTTGGACACGCCCACTTGGTCGATCTCACTTCCGTTTTGTGGAGTATCTAATACTTGGTTTCCTTTGGGAAATTAATTCCCAATAAGAAGGCATTGCGCTCAACGGCGGTTTCCCGCGGCCTATGGGAAATTGCCCCTTGAGCAATAGTGCGGGCACGCGAGGTGGAACTCCTCGTGTTCATTTCTACAAAAATAAATTCTAGTCCAATAGAACTATGCAAGATTGATTCCTTGTGGAAAAAATAACTGATATCCCCTAAAAACATCTACGATTACGTGCTCAACAAGTAAAACGGTTCAAGAACGAACAAGAACTCTGGCATGGCAATGAGAAGCTAGGAGTACGGATTTGCAAAAAATAACATGGGGACCAAGGGAGAAACATACCGTAGATCCTTCATGTGCGAGGAAGCAAATTGAAAACCGGTATGGAGAGAGATTCCAAGTTTCTTTAATGTTGGAGGAGGAGAGATGAGATTGAAATTTTGGTTTAGGATTACCTCCCTTCTGGATGTTTATGGCCGAATTGCCCGTAGTATGAGACACCGTGTTCTCTTCTGGAGCCTGGATGCGCCTGTGTTCACCTGGTACGGCCCCTGGTCGAGCACTTGCGCTCGTACCAGACACCGTATTCCGTGCTGGTAAGATGAAGGCCTCCAGTTGAATGTGGGTACGAGTGCTTGTGCTCGTGCCGTGCCCCTTCTTCTCTACTGATATTGGATATGGTTTCTACCGAGGTTGGGTATGACTGCCAGTACGCTCGTACCACCGACCATCTTCTCCTATCGTGCGTCGTTGGCTCTGCCTCTCCTTCGGTATGACCCCTGGTACGAGTGGGTGTGATCGTACGGGGCACCGTCTTCTACTCTGGAACTGTGGGTGTTTCTTCGGCGTAGTGGTACGAGGACTGGTACGAATGGGGGTGCTCATACCAGACGACATCTTCTCTTCCTGACGCCTAAAACAACGTTGTTTCTTCCAAAAAAAAAATCTAAGGACCTGTGAGGTTATTTCCAACACATACAATAGGCATATTTTATGAGGATTCAACCGAGTCGTAGCACGACATAAAAATTATAATGGAGGTGATAATTACCTTGCTTCTTCTCCTCTTTTATAATTAAAACAAACACTCTTTTATCAGAACTATAAGTTAAAATGAAAAACTTAACTAACCTTTATTCGCATGGGTTGCTTCCCGTGAAGCGCTTTCGGTCACGGTCTAAACAACCGTGATGATAATCACTTCTCTTTTGGCGTGAGCACACCCATACGATAGCTCCTGACATTTAAGGTTATTCCATCGTTGGCGTAGACCTTGGACTTCTTTTTCCTGGGAAAGTGTTTGACAAAGGGTTCTCGCGAGGGAAGGTCAAATCTTATGTTTCCCTCGTAGAAATTAGTAATAGTTTTGATGGTTCTTAAAAATGGCCTACCCAATATGATTTGAGCTATAGGATCTGACAACCCACAACTATAGGGGATCGTTTGTAGCCTTTCTCGATAAGTAAGAGTGTCGAACCCAACGAGGAGCTAAAGGTAGAATTAATATTCCCTTCAAGTTCTATCGACCACCGATACAACTCTATGCACACTTAACGTTTGCTTTACCTAGAACAAGAATAAAACTACTTTGTATGTGTAAGGATAAGTTTGAAGAATAAAATTAGAAGTACTTAGCGGGAATAAAACTAGGAGTAACTTGCAAGATAATAAAAGTTAGTTGTTTAGTAGAGAGCTTTTTTGTAACACAAAGAGAAAGATTGTCCATAGGCAATTGAATATAACACGATAGATACTTATCATATGCAATGAGGGAGAGGTATACGCTAACACATTTTCCGTACTTGGATCATATGCACTTATGATTGGAACTCTAGCAAGCATCCGCAACTACTAAAGATCATTAAGGTAAAACCCAAGCATAGCATTAAGTAAAAAGTCCTCTTTACTCCCATACGTAACAACCCCCTTACTCGGGTGTAAGCTTCTGTCACTCTAGCCACCCACTATAAGCGAATCATGAACGTATTGCAAAACCCTACAGCGGTAATCCCACACGCTTGCACGATACGGAGGGCACCATAGGACAGCACCAATTTAACATACACCACATATCAATCACACCATACCATAATTAACCCGTAGGACAAAAGAAATCTACTCAAACATCATAGGATGGCCACACATCATTGGATAATAATATGTAGCATTAAGCACCATGTTCAAGTAGAGAATTACAACGGGAATAGAGAGGTTACACCGCTGTATAGAGGGGAGAGAGTTGGTGACGACGACGGCGAAGTTGTTGGTGTAGATCACCGTCACGATGGTTCCCCCGGCGGCGCTCCGGCGCCACCGGAAGAGAGGGGGAGAGAGCCCCCCTCCTTATTCTTGCTTGGCCTCCCCCCTAGATGGGAGGAGAGTTTCCCCTCTGGTCCATGGCCGCCATGGCTCCCAGAGGGCAGGAGCCCCTCCGAGATTGGATCTCTCTCTCTCTGTTTCTCTTCTGTTTCGCGTTCATGTTTTCTGGCCCTTCACCGTTTCTTATATTCCCGGAGATCCGTAACTCTGAATGGGCTGAAATTTTGTGGGGATTTTTATCCGGAAATTATCTTTCTTGCGGCGAAAGAAGGGCCCCAACCGCCTTACGGGGTAGCCACAAGCCTGCTGGGCGCGTCCAGGGTAGGGGCCCCGCCCTCTGAGCTTGTGGGCCCCTCGGGCATCATCTCGCGTTGATTCTTTTTCCCACAAATCACATATATTCCAAAATAAATCTCTGTAAATTTTTATCGCGTTTGGACTTCGTTTGATATGAATTTTCTGCGAAACAAAAAACATGCAACAAACAGGAACTGTCACTGGGCACTGGATCAATATGTTAGTCCATGAAAATCATATAAATTGTTGCCAAAAGTATGTGAAAGTAGTAAAATATTGGCATGAAACAATCAAAAATTATAGATACGACGGAGACGTATCAGCATCCCCAAGCTTAATTCATGCTCGTCCTCGAGTAGGTAAATGATGAAAAGATAATTTTTGATGTGGAATGCTACCTAGCATAATCTTGATCATATAATCTAATCATGGCATGAATATTAAGATACAAGTGATTCAAGGCAATAGTCTATCAATTTGACATTGAAAGAATAATACAAAACATGCATGTAATTCATCATTGCCTTTCATAATAATGGAGCTAAAGGAAACAACCTCTATACACTTAGTTGTGGTAAGCATGACACGCTCGTTCTTCCCTGCATAGATATATCAAATCAAGAGTACCCCGGTGTCAAACCAAGCAATTGGATCATACTTTTTAACGCGCTTCAGCATTTTTAACTTCACTCAATACATGAGCGTGAGCCATGGACATAACACTATGGGTGGAATAGAATGTGGTGGTAGAGATCAATTAAGGGAAGTCAAAAAGGAAGAAAGGCTCGCATCAACTCGGCGGATCAATAGGCAATGGAGAGGCCTATCAATCGATATCAATGCGAGGAGTAGGGATTGCCATGCAACGGATGCACTAGAGCTATAAGTGTATGAAAGCTCTCTATGAAACTAAGTGGGTGTGCATCCAACTTGCTTGCTCATGAAGACGTCGGGCATTTGAGGAAGCCCGTCATCGGAATATACAAGCCAAGTTGTATAATGAAAAATTCCCACTAGTATATGAAAGTGATAACTCAGGAGACTCTCTATATGAAGAACATGGTGCTACTCTGAAGCACAAGTGTGGTAAAAGGATAGTAACATTGCCCCTTCTCTCTTTTTCTCTTTTTTTGTTTTCATTTTTTTTCATTTTTTCGATGGGCTCTTTTTGGCCTCTCTTTTTTTTATTTTCTTTTTTCTTTTTTGTCCGGAGTCTCATCCCGACTTGTGGGGGAATCATGGTCTCCATCATCCTTTCCTCACTGGGACAATGCTCTAATAATGATGATCATCACACTTTCATTTACTTACAACTCGATATTACAGCTCAAAAAAAACTATACAGAATGACTCTATATGAATGCCTCTAGCAGTGTACCAGGATGTGCAATGATCTAGCGTAACATGTAATATCATGTCAGCTCTATATGATCATGCAAAGCAATATGACAATGAACACAAGTCATATGACGGAACGGTGGAAGTTGCATGGCAATATATCTCGGAATGACTATGGAAATGCCATGATAGGTAGGTATGGTAGCTGTTTTGAGGAAGATATAAGGAGGCTTATGTGTGATAGAGCATATCATATCACGGGCTTTGGATGCACTGGCGAAGTTTGCAGCAACTCTCGAGATGAGAAAGGGCAATGCACGGTACCAAAGAGGCTAGCAAATTGCGGAAGGGTGAGAGTGCGTATAATTGATACGTCCAATTTGCATCATGATTTTTTACTGATAATTATTATGTTTTTGATCATTATTTCACTTTATGGTACAATTCTTATGCCTTTTCTCTCTTATTTTGCAAGATTCACATGAAGAGGGAGAATGACGGCGGCTGGAATTCTGGACCTGAAAGGGGTGAAACAGAGATAGCTATTCTGCACAACTCCAAATGACCTAAAAATTTACGGAGAATTATTTTGGAATATATAAAAAATACTGGCGAAAGAATCAACAGGAGGGGACCCACCAGGCAGCCACAAGCCTGGGGGCACGCCCTACCCCCCTGGGCACGCCCCCCAAGCTTGTGGGGCCCGTGGCTGGCCTCCGGGCCCCTCCTTCTGCTATATGAAGCCATTTGCTCTAGAAAAAATCAGAAGAAGACTTTTGGGATGAAGCGCCGCCGTCTCGAGGCGGAACCTGGGCAGGAGCTATTTTGCTTTCCGACAGAGCGATTCCGCCGGGGATACTTCCCTCCGGGAGGGGGAAATCAAAGCCATCGACGTCACCAACGATCCTCTCATCGTGGGAGGACCAATCTTCATCAACATCTTCACCAGCACCATCTCATCTCAAACCCTAGTTCATCTCTTGTATTCAATCTTTGTCTCAAAACCTCAGATTGGTACCTGTGGGTTGCTAGTAGTGTTGATTACATCTTGTAGTTGATGCTAGTTGGTTTATTTGGTGGAAGATTATATGTTCAGATCCTTAATGCTATTCAATACCCCTCTGATCTTGAACATGAATATGATTTGTGAGTAGTTACTTTTGTTCTTGAGGACATGGGAGAAGTCTTGTCATAAGTAATCATGTGAATTTGGTATTCGTTCGATATTTTGATGATATGTATGTTGTTGCTTCCTTTAGTGGTGTCGTGTGAACGTCGACTACATGACACTTCACCATCTTTGGGCCTAAGGGAAGGCATTGTGGAGTAGTAAATAGATGATGGGTTGCTAGAGTGACAGAAGCTTAAACCCTAGTTTATGCGCTATTTCGTAAGGGGCTGATTTGGGTCCATATGTTTCATGCTATGGTTAGAGTTATCTTAATTCTTCTTTTGTAGTTGCGGATGCTTGCGAGAGGGGGTAATCATAAGTGGGAGGCTTGTTCAAGTAAGAACAACACCCAAGCACCGGTCCACCCACATATCAAATTATCAAAGTAGCGAACGCAAATCAAACAAACATGATGAAAATGACTAGATGAAATTCCCATGTGTCCTCGAGAACGCTTTGCTTATTATAAGAGTTTGTTCCGGCTTGTCCTTTGATATAAAAAGGATTGGGCCACCTTGCTGCACTTTATTATACTTGTTACTTGTTACTTGTTACGAATTATCTTGCTATCAAAACTACCTGTTACCGCTACTTTTAGTACTTGCAGGGAATACCTTGCTGAAAACCGCTTGTCATTTCCTTCTGATCCTCGTTGGGTTCGACACTCTTACTTATCAAAAGGACTAAAATTGATCCCCTATACTTGTGGGTTATCAAGACTCTTTTCTGGTACCGTTGCCAGGGAGTGAAGCGCCTTTGGTGAGTGGAATTTGGTAAGGAAACATTTATATTATGTGCTGAAATTTACTGCCACTTGTCACTATGGAAAGTAATCCTTTGAGGGGCTTGTTCGGGGTATCTTCACCTCCACCGGAAGCATTGAGAGTTGCTCCTCAACCTATTGAACCTACAGAAAATATTTATTATGAAATTCCTTCGGGTATGGTAGAGAAACTGCTAGCTAATCCTTATGCAGGAGATGGAACGGTGCATCCTGATATGCACTTGATATATGTGGATGAAATTTGTGGATTGTTTAAAATTGCAGGTCTATCCGGAGATGGAGTTAAGAAGAAAGTATTCCCTTTATCTTTGGAGGGAAATGCATTGACATGGTATAGCCTATGTGATGATACTGAAACATGGGACTGGAACCGGTTGAAGCTGAAATTCCACCAGAAATTTTATCCTATGCATTTGGTTCATCGTGATCGGAATTATATATATAATTTTTGGCCTCGTGAAGGAGAAAGTATCGCTCAAGCTTGGGGGAGGCTTAAGTATATGTTGCACACATGCCCCAATCATGAGCTCTCAAGAGAAATAATTCTTCAAAACTTTTATGCTCGGCTTTCTCATAATGATCAATCCATGCTCGATACTTCTTCTGATGGTTCCTTTATGAAGAGAACTATTGAATTCAAATGGGATCTTCTGGAAAGAATTAAACGTAACTCTGAAGATTGGGAAATCAACAAAGGTAATGAGTCAGGTATAAATCATGAGTTTGATTGTGTTAAATCTTTTATGGAAACCGATGCTTTTCATAAGTTTAGTACTAAATACGGACTTGACTCTAAGATAGTAGCTACCTTTTGTGAATCTTTTGCTGCTCATGTTGATCTCCCTAAGGAGAAATGGTTTAAATATCATCCACCTATTGAATTGAATGAAGAACCTATTAGTGATAAAGAAGAAACAATTGTTTACCATGTTGATCCAGTTGTGCCTACTGCTTATATTGAGAAACCTCCTTCCCTTGTTAGGATTAAGGAACATGCTAAAGCTTCAACTGTGGTTAATAAGAGTAATATTAGAGCACCTAGACCTTCTGAACAAATTAAGGTTGAACCTAATGTTGCAATGGTTAAAGATCTTTTGGTTGATAATATTGATGGACACGTCATATATTTCTATGATGAAGCAACTAGAATTGCTAAGCCAGACACTAAAGATAAAAACAAACCTGTAATTGGCATGCCTGTTATTTCTGTTAAAATTGGAGATCATTGCTATCATGGTTTATGTGATATTGGTGCTAGTGTGAGTGCTATTCCGTTTACTCTCTATCAAGAAGTCATGAATGATATTGCACCTGTTGAGATTGAAGATATTGATGTTACTATTAAGCTTGCAAATAGAGATACTATTTCACCACTTGGGATTGTTAGAGATGTTGAAGTCTTGTGTGGTAAGATCAAATATCCTACTGATTTTCTTGTTCTTGGATCACCACAAGATGATTTTTGTCCCATTATATTTGGTAGACCTTTCTTGAATACAGTTAATGCCAAGATTGATTGCAATAAAGAAACTGTTAGTGTTAATTTTGGTGAGGTGTCTCATGAGTTTAATTTCTCTAAGTTTTGTAGACAACCTCATGATAAAGAATTACCTAATAAGGATGAAATTATTGGTCTTGCTTCTATTGCTGTGCCTCCTACTGATCCTTTAGAACAATATTTGCTAGACCATGAGAATGATATGCATATGAATGAAAGAAATGAAATAGATGAGCTGTTCTTTAAACAAGCACCTATCCTTAAACATAATTTGCCCATTGAAACCTTGGGAGATCCACCTCCACCCAGGGGTGATCCTGTGTTTGAATTAAAGCAATTACCTGATATGCTTAAATATGCTTATCTTAATGAAAAGAAGATATATCCTGTTATTATTAGTGCTAACCTTTCAGAGCATGAAGAAAAGAGATTACTTAAAACTCTGAAGAAGCACCGGGCTGCTATTGGATATACTCTCGATGATCTTAAGGGCATTAGTCCCACTTTGTGTCAGCATAAAATTCATATGGAGCCAGACGCTAAACCCGTTGTTGATCATCAAAGAAGGCTGAATCCTAGAATGAAGGATGTGGTAGAACTAAAATATTAAAGCTTCTGGAGGCAGGTATAATTTATCCCATAGCTGATAGTAGATGGGTAAGTCCTGTTCATTGTGTTCCTAAGAAAGGAGGTATTACCGTTGTTCCTAATGATAAAAATGAACTTATCCCACAAAGAATTGTAACTGGTTATAGGATGGTAATTGATTTCAGGAAATTAAATAAAGCTACTAGGAAAGATCATTATCCCTTGCCTTTTATTGATCAAATGTTAGAAAGATTATCTAAGCATGCACACTTTTGTTTCCTAGATGGTTATTCTGGTTTTTCTCAAATACCTGTTTCACCTGAAGATCAAGAGAAAACCACATTTACTTGTCCTTTTGGAACTTATGCTTATCGTCGTATGCCTTTTGGTTTATGTAATGCACGTGCTACCTTTCAAAGATGTATGACTGCTATATTCTCTGACTTTTGTGAAAAGATTGTTGAGGTTTTTATGGATGATTTCTTCGTTTACGGAACTTCTTTTGATGATTGCTTGAGCAACCTTGATTGAGTTTTGCAGAGATGTGAAGAAACTAATCTTGTCTTGAATTGGGAGAAGTGCCACTTTATGGTGAATGAAGGTATAGTTCTTGGGCATAAAATTTCTAAAAGAGGTATTGAAGTTGATAAAGCTAAAGTTGATGCTATTGAGAAAATGCCATGTCTTAAAGATATCAAAGGTATAAGAAGTTTCCTTGGTCATGCTGGTTTCTATAGAAGGTTTATAAAAGACTTCTCTACAATTTCTAGGCCTCTTACTAATCTCTTGCAAAAAGATGTTCCATTTGTTTTTGATGATGATTGTGTAGAAGCCTTTGAAATACTTAAGAAAGCCTTAATTTCTACACCTATTGTTCAACCACCTGATTGGAACCTACCCTTTGAAATTATGTGTGATGCTAGTGATTATGCTGTAGGTGCTGTTCTAGGACAAAGAGTTGATAAGAAATTAAATGTTATTCATTATGCTAGTAAAACTCTAGACAGTGCTCAAAGAAATTATGCTACTACTGAGAAATAATTTTTAGCAGTTGTGTTTGAATGTGATAAATTTAGATCTTACATTGTTGATTCCAAAGTTACTATTCACACTGATCATGCTGCTATTAAATATCTTATTGAAAAGAAAGATGCTAAACCTAGACTTATTAGGTGGGTTCTTTTGCTACAAGAATTTGATTTGCATATTGTTGATAGAAAGGGAGCTGAGAATCCCGTAGCTGATAATTTGTCTAGAATGGAAAATGTTCTTGATGACCCACTTCATATTAATGATGATTTTCCTGATGAACAATTAGTTGTCATAAATGCTTCTCGTAATACTCCTTGGTATGCAGACTATGCTAATTACATTGTT
The DNA here is from genome assembly GCA_039707655.1 of Elymus sibiricus. Taxonomy (NCBI): domain Eukaryota; kingdom Viridiplantae; phylum Streptophyta; class Magnoliopsida; order Poales; family Poaceae; genus Elymus; species Elymus sibiricus. The sequence goes on along the minus strand of CM077676.1, from coordinate 392,662,098 downwards.
GCTAAATATATACCACCTAGTTTCACATACCAACAAAAGAAAAAGTTCTTCTTTGATTTAAGACATTACTTTTGGGATGACCCACACTTATATAAAGAAGGAGTATATGGTATTATTAGACGTTGTGTACCTGAGCATGAACAGGAACAAATCCTACGTAAGTGTCACTCCGAGGCATATGGAGGACACCATGCGGGAGACATAACTACACACAAGGTATTACAATCTGGTTTTTTTTGGCCTACTCTTTTCAAAGATGAACGTAAGTTTGTCCTTTCTTGTGATGAATGTCAAAGAATTGGTAATGTTGGTAGACATCAGGAAATGCCTATGAATTATTCACTTATTATTGAACCATTTGATGTTTGGGGTTTTGATTATATGGGACCTTTTCCTAAATCCAATGGGTATACTCATATTCTAGTTGCTGTTGATTACATTACTAAGTGGGTAGAAGCTATTCCAACTAGTAGCGCTGATCATAACACTTCTATTAAAATGCTTAAAGAAGTTATATCCCCGAGGTTGGAGTCCCTAGATATTTAATGACTGATGGTGGTTTACATTTTATTCATGGTGCTTTTCGTAAATTGCTTGCTAAATATGATGTTAACCATAGAATTGCATCTCCTTATCATCCTCAGTCTAGTGGTCAAGTTGAATTAACTAATAGTGAAATAAAATTAATTTTGCAAAAGACTGTTAATAGATCCAGAAATAATTGGTCTAAGAAACTTGATGATGCATTATGGGCCTATAGAACTGCTTATAAAAATCCTATGGGTATGTCTCCATATAAAATGGTTTATGGAAAAGCATGTCATTTACCTCTTGAGTTAGAACATAAAGCATATTGGGCAATTAAAGAACTTAACTATGATTTTAAACTTGCCGGTGAAAAGAGGTTATTTGATATTAGCTCTCTAGATGAATGGAGAACCCAAGCTTATGAAAATGCCAAGTTGTTTAATGAAAAAGTTAAAAGATGGCATGATAAAAGAATTCAAAAACGGGAATTCAAAGTAGGTGATCATGTTCTATTATACAATTCTCATTTAAGATTCTTTGCAGGAAAACTTCTCTCTAAATGGGAAGGACCATACATCGTCGAAGAAAGTTTATCGCTCCGGAGCCATCAAAATAAACAACTTCCGAGAGTGGTTAATGGGCAAAGAATTAAACAATATATCTTAGGTACACCCATTAATATTGAAACTAATATTATTCAAACAATGACACCGGAAGAGTACATAGAAGAAATCTTCAAGAAATCTTCCGGAATGCTCCAGAATCCTGAAAAGGAGTAGGTATGTGGTACGGTAAGTAAACCGACTCCAAAACTCCCAAAAAAGTACTTTCTATCCGTTTTGGAATATATAAAAAATTAGGAAAATAATAAACAGTCCGAAAAGTGCATGAGGAGGCGACAAGCCTGGGGGGTGCACCCTACCCCCCTGGGCGCGCCTACCAGGCTTGTGGCTCTCTCGTGGACTTTCCTGACTCCTTTTTTCTTCCATATTACTTGTTATGCACGGGAAAAATTCATTATATATACTCATGTGTGTTTTGACCACCGCATCGCAAGTTTCTCCTCTATTCTTGTTTTGTGTTGTTTTCTGTCAGACTCTCGAGGTCAAGCACTATGTCATCTCAGGATTCAGACGGGGAAAGCTATGTTTCTCATCTTGTTGCAAACCCTAGAGTCTATGGGGACACTGATCCCTATGGTTGGATAGCTGATGAAGAGGAAGATGTTGATTTGAGGGAAAAGCAAGGCCATTCCAGCGAGAAGGACGAGGATCTTCCCCTGCCTCAACCAGGGGATATGCACATTGAATTCAAGAGGTCCAACTTACCCAATACTGTGAAGGTTCCTAAAGTTCAATTCACTCCTTTTCGTCATGTGTAGGAAGATTCGGATAAACTACGTCGCAAAATTTGGGATCTCAAAAGAGAGAACGACAAATTAAAAGAAGAAATTCGTATCCTCAAGTGGAAGGACAAGCCCACCACTTCATCACCACCATCACCCAAGAAGGAGATTTGAGTACATGGGTATGGGCACCACCCTTGGCTTGTGCCAAGCTTGGGGGAGGTGCCCCGGTATCGTATCATCATCACTTTTTATCATCATTATCTATCTTAGTTTGATCCTTAGTTATTTCATGATTTAGAAGAATAAAGTTTGAATATGATTTAGTTTCGAGTGCTTGCTTTGTGATCTATCTATCTATGTAATCGTGTGTGAAAGTTATATAATAAAGAGTAGTTTGAGTTGAGTGTTTTGCTTTTGATGATCCAATCTTAGAAATAAATAAAGAATAAAAAGTAAGATCATATGCTAATCCCATGGGGAGTGATGACTTCACATAAAAGAAGTATAATTGATAAAACTTGTTGGAAGTTGACAAACATAGCATTGGTCATTGTAGCAATTCATGAAAAAATAATAAAGGAAGAGAGGTCTCACATATAAATACACTATCTTGGACATCTGTAACATCCCAAAATTCTAAATTTTGGAATGTTATATTAATTAAATAAATATGATTGATTGTTTGGTTGTTTGTTTGTTTGATTGATTGAAAGTGGGTGAAATTTGAATATTTTTTTTTGAAATTTTAATGAGAGGGAATGAAATGACTTTCCCAAAACTTTCACTTTGCATTTTTGAACTCAGTGAATTTAAATTCATTTCAATACAAAACCCGGGAGTGAAGATGACATGACTTCTTCCATTTAAATGAAGAGGGTTTTGAAAGAATTTGAATTTCCATTTGAAAATATTTCAAATTCATAAACTTTATTCAACTCAATGATTTTCATGAGAGAGGATAAAATGACTTCTTCAAATTATATGAAATATGAGTTGGAAGTTTGAAAGAAGGATTTGAAATTCAAATTCAAACCCAATATGGAGTTATTTGGTTTTTATTCAAATTATTTTTTCTCCTAAAAACAAATATATGGAAATAAGGGTAAAATGATTCCCTTCAGCATAAAAATGAAGAAAAGTAAATTTGAAGTTATTTTGATATTTTAAAATAATTTTATTTGAATTTTTATTGCAACAGTAGCACTGTTTGCATTATTTGAATTTGTGTGAATTTTATTTGACTTTGAAGAATAGTTTATGTTTTAGGATTTATTTTTCTAAATTTTTTGATATATTATATGTCTATATATTATTTTACTTTATTCTTGTTTCATCTCTTTTCTTTCTCTGTGTTATTCAAAAAAAAAACAAAGGGAACCGACCGAAGCCCAGCCGCATCAGGCCCCCCTCTCTCTCTTCCTCGGCCCAGTTGGCCCAGCCACTCGCTCGCAGGCGCCGAAACCATTTTGGGCCGGTCGCCCGTTTCCTCCCTCGCCTTCCACCGACACCGACAGGCGGACCCCACTCCTTCCTTAACCCCTCGCCCACGGCACGTCGCGCCAGAGCGCGCCCGACACGCCGCCGGATCCCGGATTCCTCGGGATCACGATCCCAAGTCGACCCCTTCCCCACGAAGCTGTCCTATATGTACTTGGAGGCATCCTCGACCGACCCCCCCTAAAACCCTAGCTCGAAGCCACCCCGTCGCTCCCCATCATTGTTTGGATCTCGCCGGCCGACGTGAGTTTGACGGAACAATCCGACGTCGGTGAGAACCCTCGACTCTCCAATCTCTGGCTGTCGTCTCATCTCTTCTCCACGATCGCGTTTGACATGGTTTCGTCGCACAGGAACCGCCGGAGCCAACGCCTCGACCTCGCCCGCTCTCGCCGGAGTCACAGCTCACCCGAGCTCCGGCATCGACGCCTCGCCCACCATCCTTCGTCGTCGCCACCACTTACGGACGCGCCTCGATCCGCCACACCCCCCCCGTCATCTTCACCGGGCCGGAGGACCGCCGGAGCAGCCAACCCGACCACCGCCGCGCCCTGTTCTTCTCTGCCGCCGGCGCCAGCCCACTGTAAGCCGGCCAACTCCTTCCCTCCGTTCGATCTAGGGTTGACGGTCTAGATTAGATCAACATTTTTTTTCTTTTCTAAAACGGTTTCGGTTATATAGCGGACGTTCGTTAGTTTACTTTAGCAGCGAGTAGCCCTCGACCGTCCGATCAAGATCTAACCGTCAGTAAGATCGGTTTTTTTCTGTTGCTCACCGATTTTCGCTAGCTATAGGTCGTCCGCCTGCTACACATTTTCGTTTGCTAGCTCGGCCAGTAAGAACGCGCCACGTAGCATTGCCCGGCCCGTAGTGATTTTTTTTCTTTTTCTGTTTTGTTTTCTTTTTCAGAAAAAGTTTCAATTTTAGATTTACTATATCTTTTATGTTTTAAGTCCAAATTGAGTGATTCTTTTTGCATTGGATTAAGAATTTCATCTTGTTTCTGTAGATATCAAGTTTGACTAGATTTGAAAGTTTGAATTTGAATTTGCATGAAATTTGTTCAAAGCACTAGATTGGCTATATTTTGAGCTAGGAGCAATATTTTTGAGTGATTCTTCTTGCTACGGGTTCTTTGTGACTTTGTTTATCAGTAGTAATTAATTGGAGAATTTTAAAATTATTTTAAAATTAGGTTTTAATGAAAACAGTACTGTTTCAGTGTTTTATAGCTTTTGTGCTTTTTCTTTTAATTTTAATTGCCTTAAATTGTTTTCTTTGACATGTTCATATTAGTTTCTGTATAGTTAACAGTAGCAATTTTATTTGTAGTAAAAAAATATTTTTAGTATTTTATTTCCTTTTGTTTTACTAGAAAACTTGTTTTGGGCATTATAGGAGTTTCACAAACAATTTTAATGTAATTCTTTTTGTATAAAATTTTGTTGTGTTTTTCTTTCTGTTATTTAGTAAAAAACCTTATTTTTGTTTCTGTTAAAATTTATTTAGTGGCAGAAAACTTTTGTAGCTTGTTTTACTTGTAGTAAGCCTTGCTTTGAGTTTTAGAGTTTTCTTTTGTTTTTATTTGAGTTTTTATTATTGACTTCTTTATTGTTTTTTTTGTTGATTGTTATTTTGAGTGCTAGAATTGATTGCTAGAATGTTTGCTTATGTGAATGCTATGTTTGATTATATAGATATTATCGGAGTGACGAATAGTTCTATCAAGTTCATTTTTTGAGAGTGATAATATCTTCATCAACTTACCAGGCAAGTTCACTTTGACCATCTGTTTTTACCTAAGTTTTATTTGCATGTAGTATCATCCTTTCAACAATTCCTCCAGTAGTGATATTAAATCTTGTAGTTGAGTAGAATGGATGAGGTAGGAACCCATCTCCCTGTTACCAAGCCCCGGACGTTTTAATGCTACGCTAAAGTAGACGGGGTTTGGTGTGAGTGCCCAGGAGTGGTGTGAGAAGGTGGACTCTACGTCAATGACGACAACTTCGTGATGGCATCTGCAAGGACTGCATCTTCAAGGCCTCAAGATTTCGAGACTCAAGACAAGATTTCAATACACACTACTGGGTGAAGGATGGATTTGATGGGCACCCTGGAGCAACCAGTGGATGGCCGGGATGCATGGAGAAGCGCCATGACATCTTGCGGAAAGCTTCACCCAGACTCAAAGAGACGGAAGAATATTTCATGCCCGGAAGCTTACCTGTGCAACCGCAAGTCATGATGGGCTCTGGCTTGGTTGACCTTAGTTGTGACTCTGGCTGGGACGGTGCTAGCAGATGTAGAACTACGGTAGGATTGGATGAGCAGCGGACAGTGGTCACAGGAACTCTTCGGAAGACCATGTTTCGGTCGTCTTGTTCTCAAACACCCTGAAGTGCGAGAACGTAAAAAGAGGGATCGAATCTTATGGGTAAAGTGCACAACACTCTGCAGAGTTAAAACTTAATCGATTAGCCGTGTCCCCGGTTACGGACAATTTGAGCGTCTGGACTTGGATCTATCTCTGAACTCTCAACACCAGACTGATAACTAATTGTGGGCAACTTATGATACTTTTGGGCTATGGGACATCGGTTGGCGGAACCATGTCATAGTAGATAACTCTGTAGGGAAGACTCCTGATTTATTCCTTTGTTGTAGGGAAAATAAAACCAGCTTTTATGCAAAAACTCGGACACAGAGCAACAAAGCCATATTGTATATAGAATAGTTTTATCATCTGTTTCTCTTATTTGTGATCTTGCCGGTACATTCAATGTACTGACCTACACGGCTGCAACGTATTATGTTGCAGGATTTTTTCTACGACGAGTGAGTTTTGTTGTAGGGTTACGGTCTACACTCAACCTGCCGATGGCGTTGATGGGACTCCACACCCGTTTGTTTGTTTCCGCTGATACTTATGAGGTATATATCAGTTTTACGTTAATTATACATGTGATTGCACTTTGATATATACATTGATGTAATGTGTGTGCCAGCATACTGATCCAGGGATGGCACAGATACACAGAGGCTTGACCGTTTGAGGTCGGGTCGCTACAACATCTTTTATGATTGTGACCCCCCATCAAATATTCTATGTCAATTAGTCGACGTTGGACAAGGAAGACAACGTAATGAGTTATGTTTGCTTATATTCACATAGAAGTTATATTATTTTGATCCTCTAACATGTGGTGCTTGCCCCCTATCGTTTGCTAGCCAAAATTCCGCACTAAGTAGAGATACTACTTGTGCATCCAAAAACCCTTAAACCCAGTTTCATGCCATGAGAGTCCACTATATCTACCTATGGATTTAATAAGATCCTTCAAGTAAGTTGTCATCGGTGCAAAGCAATAAAAATTGCTCCTAAACATGTATGAACTTTTATTGTAAGGGAAAATAAGCTTTGTACGATCTTGTGATGGTGGAGTAATAGAAGCGACAGACTGCATAATAAAGGTCACTATCACAAAGGGCAATATAAAGTGACGTTCCTTTACCTTAAGAGCTTGCACATCCAAAAACAGAAAGCGCATGACAACCTCTGCTTCCCTCTGCGAAGGGCCTATCTTTTACTTTTTGTATTTACTTTCATGCAAGAGTCAATAGTATTCTCTTCTATTCCGTTTTTATTTTCTCTCTTGGCAAGCATCATGTGGTGGGGATTGATCCAGGCATATATATCCAGTTGGATGTAGGTGATCATGAGTTATTATTGTTGACATTACCCTTGAGGTAAATACATTGGGAGGCGAAATTATAAGCCCCTATCTCTCTATGTGTCCGACTGAAACTTTTGCTCCATAAGTATGCCGTGAGTGTCAGCAATCATAGAAGACTAAATGATAGTTGAGTATGTGAACTTGCTAAACAAAGCTCTTACATAGACTCTTTTTGATAATATGATGAATTGCAATTGCTTCAGTGACTGAGATCATAGTTTGTTAGTTTTCAATTTGGTTTATGGTTCATACTTTAACTTGTGGATGAATTGTCACTTTTTCATGAGAAGTTTTATGATGATATATTGCTATTGTAATAAAGATCATGATGCTCCATGTCCGTATTTTATTTTTATCGACGCCTCTCTCTCTAAACATGTGGTCATGATTATCGATTTTGGCTTTCGCTTGAGGACAAGCAAGGTCTAAGCTTGGGGGAGTTGATACGTCCAATTTGCATCATGATTTCTTATTGATAATTATTATGTTTTTGATCATTATTTCACTTTATGGTACAATTCTTATGCCTTTTCTCTCTTATTTTGCAAGATTCACATGAAGAGGGAGAATGCCGGCAGCCAGAATTCTGGACCTGAAAGGGGTGAAACAGAGATAGCTATTCTGCACAACTCCAAATGACCTGAAAATTTACGGAGAATTATTTTGGAATATATAAAAAATACTGGCAAAAGAATCAATAGGAGGGGACCCACCAGGCAGCCACAAGCCTGGGGGCGCGCCCTACCCCCTAGGCGTGCCCCCAAGATTGTGGGGCCCCTGGCTGGCCTCCGGGCCCCTCCTTCTGCTATATGAAGCCATTTGCCCTAGCAAAAATCAGCAGAAGACTTTCGGGACGAAGCGCTGCCGTCTCAAGGCGGAACCTGGGCAGGAGCTATTTTGCTCTTCGGTGGAGCGATTCCGCCCGGGATACTTCCCTCCGGGAGGGGGAAATCGAAGCCATCGACATCACCAACAATCCTCTCATCATGGAAAGACCAATCTTCATCAACATCTTCACCAGAACCATCTCATCTCAAACCCTAGTTCATCCCTTGTATTCAATATTTGTCTCAAAACCTCAGATTGGTACCTGTGGGTTGCTAGTAGTGTTGATTACATCTTGTAGTTGATGCTAGTTGGTTTATTTTGTGGAAGATTATATGTTCAGATCCTTAATGCTATTCAATACCCCTCTGATCTGGAACATGAATATGGTTTGTGAGTAGTTACTTTTGTTCTTGAGGACATGGGAGAAGTCTTGTCATAAGTAATCATGTGAATTTGGTATTCGTTCGATATTTTGATGATATGTATGTTGTTGCTTCCTTTAATGGTGTCGTGTGAACGTCGACTACATGACACTTCACCATCTTTGGGCCTAAGGGAAGGCATTGTGGAGTAGTAATTTGATGATGGGTTGCTAGAGTGACAGAAGCTTAAACCCTAGTTTATGCGCTATTCCGTAAGGGGCTGATTTGGATCCATATGTTTCATGCTATGGTTAGAGTTATCTTAATTCTTCTTTCGTAGTTGTGGATGCTTGCGAGAGGGGGTAATCATAAGTGGGAGGCTTGTTCAAGTAAGAACAGCACCCAAGCACCGGTCCACTCACATATCAAATTATCAAAGTAGCGAACGCAAATCAAACAAACATGATGAAAATGACTAGATGAAATTCCCATGTGTCCTCGAGAACGCTTTGCTTATTATAAGAGTTCATTCCGGCTTGTCCTTTTCTATAAAAAGGATTGGGCCACCTTGCTGCACTTTATTATACTTGTTACTTGTTACTTGTTACGAATTATCTTGCTATCAAAACTACTTGTTACCGCTACTTTCAGTACTTGCAGAGAATACCTTGCTGAAAACCGCTTGTCATTTCCTTCTGCTCCTCGTTGGGTTCGACACTCTTACTTACCGAAAGGACTATGATTGATCCCCTATACTTGTGGGTCATCAATAATAATCCATGGACTCACATTAGTCATAAAGAACTCACATACTTACTGCAAAGCCTATTAGCCCTCGAAGCAAAGTACTACTCGCATGCCCCTAGGGGGGAGGTTGGGAGGAGTTAACCATCGCGCGCCCCGATCCGAACAGCACAAAGACTCAATCAACGATAAATCATGCTCTGACCTCACTTCTAATGTCAACGGCCACCACTTTACATGCGTGAGAATTTACTTGCGTAAAGACTTACTTCCCATAACAGCATTATTAATAATCAACTTTAATTCTTTTACTAGCATGCCCCAATATTACCACCTCAATATCGCAAAACTATTGCAAGGAATCAAACATATCATATTCAGTGATCTACAAGTTTTATGTAGGATTTTATGACTAACCATGTGAATGACCAATTCATGTTAACTCTCTAAATAGATATAAGTGAAGCATGATAGTTTAATTCTTTCTACAAAAGACCACGCTCTAATAAATATAAGTGAAGCAAAAGAGCATTCTATAAATAACAGTTTTCCAAATGTAGAGAAACTGGCATCCAAACTTCAAATGATACAAGTGAAGCACATGAAGCATTCTATAAAGCCATACTCAAAAGATATAAGTGAAGCGCATGAAGCATTCTATAAATCAACCAAGGACTATATATCTCATACCATCGTGGTGCATAAAAGAAAAAGGAAAAATAAACACAAAAGACGCTCCAAGAATTTACGCATATCATGTGAACAAAACAAAAACCGAGACATACCGATAATTGTCGAAGAAAGATGGGATGCCTTCCGGGGCATCCCCAAGCTTAGACGCTTGAGTCTCCTTGAATATTTACTTGGGGTTCCTTGGGCATCCCCCAGCTTGAAATCTTGCCACTCCTTATTCTCCTCATATCGATACCTCCTCGATCTTCGAACACTTCATCCACACAAAACTTAACCGAACTTTTTATTAGAGGGGTTAGTACATATAACATCAAATCTCATCATGTCCTGCTGTAACATTATTGTATAATTATAATCAAACATTACCCACTATATGCTATCACAATTCTATGGCTCCCAAGTCAACGAGACTCAACAAGATTTCAAACATAAACAAATAAAGAAACTATAACAGCAATCTGTGAAAACAGGACAGTCTGTAAAGATGCAGATGAAACATATACTTATGTAACTCCAAAAATTCTGAAAAATTAGGAAATAATAAAAAATTTGCATAGAAGTACTGTGTAAAAATTTCAGAATTTTTTCATGCTCCAGTAAAATATGTAAATTCAAATACTACAACAAAAGTTTCTGTTTTTTCACAGCACACACCAAACAAGCAATTTAAACATCCTAAAGGTAAATCTTGGCACATTATTTTTATAATACAATGGATTTGTATAAGGGAAAAATTATTTTTGTTGAAAAGTTTCTATAATTCAAGATTCACAAAGTTTCCATGGGCATGAACAAAGTTCAAGGATATCCCCCACTTCAACGGTGCTCGTCTTTCTCACTTTCACTTTTCTTTTGAAAAAGTTTTTGGTTCCCCTCTATATTTTTTTGTTTTTAAACTTTTTAAAAGCACACAACAGAATAAAATGACTCTCTAAAACTTCCAGGTTGTCTCCCAGGCAGCGCTTTCTTTAAATCCATTAAGCTCGGCATATAGTGCTCAAGTAATTGATCCACCCGGATCCCAAGGTATATCAAAGCCAATTTTAATTAACAATGATTTATAATTTAGTAGTGAGCACAAAGCAACATATATCATAGAACAATGGAGTCTAACTCTCTTCCTATGCATCGGCATGTCATAAAAGAACAATTCATGCACATCAAGTAAAGGCCAATGCATAGTCTAAACAGTTTCTTGCAATTTCATCGTATTAGAAACATAGAGAGGTGGAGAAGTAGTTCCTCTCTCATAATAATTGCAATTAGGAGCAGCAAGCACACACATATTATATCCATCAAAATCATCATGTGTAATAATAAAACACAACCCATCAATATAATCCTTAATAAGAGCAAACTTCTCCGATATAGTGTAGTTGGGTGAATTCAAAAGGATAACAGGACTATCATGTGTGGGTGCAATAGCAACAATTTCATTCTTAACATAAGGAACTATAGAAATTTCATCTCCATAAGCATCATTCAAATTGGCATCATGGCCACAAGCATAGCAAGCATCAATTTCATCAAAAAGGGATATTTTAAACGAATCCAAGGGATCATAGCAATCATCCTTTGGTAAGCACGATGGAAAATTAAACAATGTATGAGTTGAAGAGTTACTCTCATTAGAAGGTGGGCACGAGTAGCTAATCCACTCTTCCTCCTTTTGTTCTTCGCTCTCCTTGTCATCTTTTTCATCTAATGAGCTCACGGTTTCATCAATTTCTTCCTCCATAGATTTCTGCAAAATATTAGTCTCTTCTTGGACAGCGGAGGCATCCTCAATATATTCATTAACATAAGCATTAGAAGCATAGTTTTCATAGCAATATTTAAGTATGTCAAAATTTTCAGATTTGTAAAGAGTAACATCATACTTTTCAATCAAAGAAGCAATTTCATAGGCACCCTTAAAGGAAACAAATTCTTCAATTTGTTCAATATCATAATAATTATAAACACCTTTGGCACAAGAAGATAAGATTTCATTATCATTTAAACTAACATTGATAGGGAAGGTGTTTTTTAGGGTCTTCAGAACAACAAGTAAAATCATATATTTCGCATAAATTCCAAGCATAGCATTCAAAACAATTAATTTGATACCTTAAAAGTTTCCGTTTTTGAGACAGGCGGTGTTGCACAAAATAAGCATGCTCATCTAATGATTTCCCCTCAACTAAGCTAGTTGGGTTTTCAGCATGAGCACAAAGGGATCAAAGATGATCCAAGTAGAAAGTTTCAGTAGTATGAAAGATTTTGGGTGGTTCTTCAACCATTGGGTTAGCAAGTACAACTAATTTTTTTGGTATTTTACGTTTCCTACCCATAACTAAAGATAGAAAACAAGAGCACAAAAAAGTACTTAGTGATAAAGCAAACAAGCACACACGAGAATATTCACCCCACGCTATTGCACCCTGGCAACGGCGCCAGAAAAAGGTCTTGATAACCCACAAGTATAGGGGATCATTTGTAGCCTTTCTCGATAAGTAAGAGTGTCGAACCCAATGAGGAGCTAAAGGTAGAATTAATATTCCCTTCAAGTTCTATCGACCACCGATACAACTCTACGCACACTTAACGTCCGCTTTACCTAGAACAAGAATAAAACTACTTTGCATGTGTAAGGATAAGTTTGCAAGAATAAAACTAGAAGTACTTAGCGGGAATAAAACTAGGAGTAACTTGCAAGATAATAAAAGTTAGTTGTTTAGTAGAGAGCTTTTTGTAACAAAAAGAGAAAGATTGTCCATACGCAATTGAATATAACACTATAGATACTTATCATATGCAATGAGGGAGAGGCATACGCTAACACACTTTCCGTACTTGGATCATATGCACTTATGATTGGAACTCTAGCAAGCATCCGCAACTAGTAAAGATCATTAAGGTAAAACCCAACCATAGCATTAAGTAAAAAGTCCTCTTTACTATCATACGCAACAACACCCTTACTCGGGTGTAAGCTTCTGTCACTCTAGCCACCCACTATAAGCGAAGCATGAACGTATTGCAAAACCCTATAGCGGTAATCCCACATGCTTGCGCGACACGGAGGGCACCATAGGACATCACCAATTTAACATACAACTCATATCAATCACACCATACCACAATTAACCCGTAGGACAAAAGAAATCTACTCAAACATCATAGGATGGCCACACATCATTGGATAATAATATGTAGCATTAAGCACCATGTTCAAGTAGAGAATTACATCGGGAATAGAGAGGTTACACCACTGCATAGAGGGCGAGAGAGTTGGTGACAACGGTGGCGAAGTTGTTGGTGTAGATCGTGCTACTTGTAGACTACGTTGGTATTTCCCCGAAGAGGAGAGGATGATGTAGTATAGTAGAGATAAGTATTTCCCTCAGTTAAGAACCAAGGTTATCAATCCAGTAGGAGAACCAAGCAAAATTCCGTTAAGCACACCTACACACACAAGAGCAAACACTTGCACCCAACGCAAATAAGCGGGTTGTCAATCCTCTTAGCGGTTATTTGCAAGGATTAAACCTTATAGAGGTAAATAGATAAACTAAAATACTAATTAAAATAAAAGTAAATAAATTGCAGCAAGGTATTTTTAGGTTTTTTATATATGATAAAGTAGACCCGGGGGCCATAGTTTTCACTAGAGGCTTCTCTCTTGAACACATAGCATACGGTGGGTAAACAAATTACTGTTGGGCAATTGATAGAAAAACAAATAATTATGGCGGATTCATGGCAATGATCATGTATATAGGTATCACGTCCGAGACAAGTATACCGACTCCTGCCTGCATCTACTACTATTACTCCACCCATCGACCGCTATCTAGCATGCATCTAGGGTATTAAGTATGAAACAGAGTAACGCCTTAAGCAAGATGACATGATGTAGACAAAGTAAACTCAAGGAATATGATTAAACCCTATCTTTTTATCCTGTAACACCCCCAGTGGTTAGCTACGGTGACCACCTGCCAATGTGCCATGTCATCATGATCATTTTCATTAAATTGCATTAAGAAATAATTCAACTCTCAAACCCTAGTCAAATTCCAAATTCAAATTGTAAGTGAAATTTAAAGTTTCATAAACATGGCTGAAAAATAGTTCATGATTTAGGAAATAATCCATAGATAATTACTGTTGAGGGAAACAATATCACTTGTTTGCTTATTTTGGATCTAGCAACCAAAAACAGTGACTAAGACAGCCCCTTTAATCCATTTTCATTTATACAAAATTCAAATGAAACCATCTTGCCTCCAAACTTTTTGTGGGAGTGCCAAAATTCACAAAGTAATTATGTGGCCTAGTCCCACATTTTACAAAAATGTTTTGGCAGATCAAAATATTCCTACACAGTTTCTGTTTTTAAATAAATAGAAAAACAGAAAAACAAACAAAGGGGCAGAGGGCTTACCTGGCCTCTGGCCTAAGGCCCAGAGCCGGCCCAGCCCAACTCCCCTTCTCCCACCTGCTCCCGTCGCCGTGTCGACGCCGCCATGGCCAACGCACGGTGGCTCCGGCCACTGCTCGCCACCTGCCGGCTACAGGCGCTCTCCGGTGGATAACGCCGACCCAACCGCCCCCCTTGGACGCCTCCGCCACATCTCCTCCCCTCTCCATCACTCGCTCTCTCTCTCTCAAGCTCACCAGTACGCCATCGTCGCCACACTGCTTCGCCACCGCGGCCACCGTGCCCTCCTCGCGGCATCACCGTGTCCGTCTGCCTCGCCGTTGACTGCCTCGTCCATTGGAGCAACCCGTTGGAGTCGAGGAGCCCTGCAACACCGGATCGCCATCGTCGTCCTCCTCGGATCACCGCAGCTCCGCCGCCCCGATTCCTCCCCTCTGCTGCTCCCGTGCTCTCGCCGAGCCTTCTTGAGCCCCCTCGGTGAGCACCCAGTCAACTCCCCTCTCTCCCGCAGTCGCGCTCGAGCTCTAGCTAGCCTCACCGTCGCACCCGAGCACTAGCCGCCGCTGCGCTTGCCGTCTCCATAGCCACCACAGCTGCAGCTCATGTCCGAGCATGGAACCGTGTTCAGTGCGCTCGCAGTAGCCCGTAGCAGCTTCTGGCCATGAAAATGGAGCTCCCTAGCCTCGCGCCGATCAAACCCGTGCTCTGGCTGCCGTCCGTCATCGTTGCCCTGCCCGTTTTCGAGCACCCCCGCTCGAGTTGACGCCACAGGAAGACGCGCGACACCGCGCTCGTTCGAAAACACCCGGCCACGTCCCAAATGGGCGTCTGTGCTGCGTTTCCGGCCAACTCCGGTGAAGCACCGCCGCGAAACGGCTCGCCGGAGCTCTCTCTGACGCCGGCGGTGACGTGGACCGACAGGTAGGACCCCGATGGGCCACTGCCACTGGGTCCCGCGGCCCAGTTGACCCGGTCAACCTTCCTGACTGGGCATCCCCAGCCATTGACGTGTGGGACCCCCTGGTCCCGTTGACCAGTCAACGGTCCCCGTTGACTGCTGACTGGGCAGTCAACTGGGACCCACCTGTCAGCCTAATGAGCATTTTGTTGGGTACACTTCTGTGTACCCGTAGCAATTTAATCATTTAATTTCAAATTAAAGATAGATACAGTAATTCCAGAAATAGATTAAAACTTTGAAAATTCATATAAACTAAACCGTAACTCGGATGAAAATAAATTATATATGAAAAATGATCAAAAAAATAAGACGAATGCGAATATGCCATCCACATACCTGTCACATGCCTCCAACGCTGCAAACATGGAACCTTCCCCTCCGGATCATCTGTCCGATAAATGCCTAAAGCCGGAAAAATATTCCCAGATATTTTCCTGCTCCGTCTGAAACGTGTTGCACTGCGTTAGGTCACCCATAGCACAGCATATCGCCATGCCATGCATCTGTGTTGCATTTGTTTGCATTATATTTATTGTTTCTTCCCCCTGTTCTCTCAGGTAGCCCCCGAGCCTGACGAGACCCCTGAGGACTGCTACGTTACCAACGACCCTTCTTCCTTTTCAGCAGAGCTTCCAGGCAAGCAAAACCCCCTTGATCATTCCAATATCGCCCATTCTTTCTCTCCCATGCTTGCATTAGATTTTGCTATTGTAATTGATTGCTCCTATTCTGATGCATAGCCTGATTTTGTAACCTGCTGTTGATACTTTACCTGTTGACCTAAATGCTTAGTATAGGCTGGTTAGTGATCCATCAATGGCCCCACACCCTTGTCCTTGTTGCCATGCTTTACCACCGGTGACTCGATCTGTGTGATCGATGTACAGAGACCGAACACAGCACTGCACACCCCCTTAGTTGTACGACTCTGCAGGGCTACTATCGAGTGCCGAGGGTGATACCTCCTACCTCACTCCTGATGATATCTCTGTAGCGTAGCTAGTCGGTTGTGGGTTACTGCTACTTGTAGCTTACGTTGGTATTATCCCCGAAGAGGAAGGGATGATGCAGCACAGTAGAGGTAAGTATTTCCCTCAGTTATGAAACCAAGATTATCAATCCAGTAGGAGAATCACGCAACACCTCCTTAGCAGTACCTGCACACAACAACAAATCCTTGCACCCAACGCAAACGAGGGGTTATCAATCCCTCGGCGGTAAATTGCAAGATTAAATTGTATGGTGATAGATAGATAGATTAAACAAAAATACAAAATAAAACAAATAAATAAAAAGTGCAGCAAATATTTTTAGGGTTTTAGTATATGATTTAGATAGACCCGGGGGCCATAGTTTTCACTAGAGGCTTCTCTCGAGAAAATAGCATACGGTGGGTAAACAAATTACTGTTGGGCAAATGATAGAAAAGCAAATAATCATGACGATATCCAAGGCAATGATCATTTATATAGGCATCACGTCCGAGACAAGTAGACCGACTCCTGCTTGCATCTACTACTATTACACCACACATCGACCGCTATCCAGCATGCATCTAGTGTATTAAGTCCATAAAGAACGGAGTGACGCCTTAAGAACAATGACATGATGTAGACAAAGTAAACTCACGCAGGAATAAACCCCATCTTTTTACCCTTAATAGCAACGATACATACGTGTCATGTCCCTTTCTGTCACTGGGATTGAGCACCGCAAGATCGAACCCATTACAAAGCACCTCTTCCCATGGCAAGATAAATCAATCTAGTTGGCCAAACCAAATCAATAGATCGGAGAAGAAATACGAAGCTATAATAATCATGCATAAAAGAGATCAGAGAAGACTCAAATAATATTCATGGATAATCTGATCATAAACTCACAATTCATCGGATCCCAACAAACACACCGCAAAAAGTGATTACATCGGATAGAACTCCAAGAACATCGAGGAGAACATTGTATTGAAGATCGAAAAGAGAGAAGAAGCCATCTAGCTACTAACTATGGACCCGAAGGTCCGTGGTAAACTACTCACGCATCATCGGAAGGGCAGCAAGGTTGATGTAGAGCCCCTCCGTGATCGATTCCCTCTCCGGTGGAGTACCGGAGAAGGCCTCCAGATGGGATCTCTCGAGAACAGAAACTTGCGGCGGCGGAAAAAGTATTTCGTGGACTCCCCTGATGGTTTCTGATTTTTTGGGAATTTATAGTGGTGGAATTAGGTCAAACGGAGTTGAGGTGGGCCCACGAGGCACCAGGGCGCGCCTGCCCCCCCCCTCCCGTAGGCGCGGCCTGGTGCCTCGTGGCCATCTCCTCTGGTGCCTGGTCTTCTCCCAAAGCTTCTAGTGTTGGTATTGTCCAGAAAAATATCTCCAAAAAGTTTCTGGGCATTTGGACTTCGTTTGGTATTGATATTTTGTAAAACAAAAACAGGGCAGAAAACAGCAACTGGCACTGGGCACTAAGTTAATAGGTTAGTCCCAAAAAATGATATATAATTGTTGTAAATCTATATAAAAACATCCAAGATTGATAACATAACAGCATGGAACAATCAAAAATTATAGATACGTTGGAGACGTATCCGCATCCCCAAGCTTAATTCCTGCTCGTCCTCGAGTAGGTAAATGATAAAAACAGAATTTTTGATGTGGAATGCTGCCTATCATATTCATCATATATTATTTTCTTTTATAGCATGGACATTGGACTTGAATGATTCAAAGCAATAGTCTATGATTTGACATGAAGATATAAATACTCAAGCATACTAACAAGCAACCATGCCTTTCAAAATATCAACGCTAAAGAAAGTTATCCCTAGCCCATTATGCTCAATCATTGATCCATTCATGAAACACACTCAAATATTAGCTACATCCAATGCACAAGTATGACAATAGTGCTCTCTAGTTGGTGCTTTATAAGAGAAGATGGAGAGTCAATAAAAACAAAAATTGCATAAAGTAAATGGATAGGCCCTTCGCAGAGGGAAGCAGAGATTTGCTAATGTGCCAGAGCTCAAAGCTTAAATTAGAGAGATAAAAAAATATTTTGAGAGGCATGCTTTTCCTGTCAACGAAAACAACTGAGAATTCCCAATATCTTCCATCCTAGACACATCATAGGCGGTTCCCAAACAGAAAGTAAAGTTTATTTCCTTTCCACCATTCTTTCACAATCCATGGCTAGCCGTATCCACGGGTGCCCTCCATACCATTCACTTTCCAAGGAATTTTGCTGTTATTAATTTGATTTCATTGTGGGACTGGGCATCCCTATTACCAGCCACTCTCTCGTGCAATGACAAGTGAATAAACACTCATCGTGGGAATAACACACCTAGCATGGAAAATAATGGCCACCCCCTGCCGCTTCATGAGCGGTACGGGCACACAAAACGGAAAAATTATTTTGAAAATTAGAGTTGGCACACGCAAATTTACTTGGAACGGCATGGAAATACCGCATATAGGTAGATATAGTGGACTCATTTGGCACAACTTGGGTTTAGGGATTTTGGATGCACAAGCAGTATTTCTGCTTAGTACATATGAATGCTAGCAAATAGATTGAGAAGCAACCAACCAAAAAGCGAAAACGGTCATAAACATGCATTGAACATAACTAACACCGAATAATGCACCATAAGTAGGATATAATTTCTTCGCATAACTATTGACTTAACGTGCATGCATAGGGAATCACAAACCTTAACACAAATATTCTTACTAAATCACAATTACTCACTAACATGACTCACATATCATCATCTCCATATCGCAAAACTATTGCAAAGAATCACACTTATCATATCCAATGATCTATATGAAAGTTTTTATTATATCCCTCTTGAATATTCATCACTTTGGGACCAAATTCATATCTTGTGCAAATTACCATTACTATCATCAACTCTCAAAAAGATTTAAGTGAAGCATGTGAGTGCAAATATTTCTTCAAAATTTTCATCTTATCAACTCTCAAAATAATATAAGTGAAGCATGAGAGTTTATTTCTTCAAAATTTTAATCTTGTAAACTCTCAAAATAATATAAGTGAAGAACGAGAGTTCAAATATTTCTTCAAAATATAGCCACCACCGTGCTCAAAAAGATTTAAGTGAAGCACTAGAGCAACTGCCTAGCTCAAAAAATTTAAGTGAATCACATAGAGTATTCTAACAAATTATGATAACGTGTGGCTCTCTTAAAATAGTGTGTTCAGCAAGGATGATTGTGACCAACTAAAAAGCAAACAAACCAAAGACTCATATAATACACGACGCTCCAAGCAAAACTCATATCATGTAATATAGCTCCAAGTAAAATTACCGATGGTTGGTAGAAGAAAGAAGGGATGCCTTCCAGGGCATCCCCAAGCTTAGACGCTTGAGTCTTCCTTGAATATTACCTTGGGGTGCCTCGGGCATCCCCAAGCTTAGGCTCTTGCTACTCCTTATTCCTTCATCCATCGTGATCTCACCCAAAACTTGAAAACTTCAATCACACAAAACTCAACAAAACCTTCGTGAGATCCGTTAGTATAACAAAATAAATCACTACTTTAAGTACTTTTGTAAACCCATTCATATTTTATTTTTGCATTATACCTACTGTATTCTAACTTCTCCATGACTTATACCCCCCGATACAATCCATAGTTTCATCAAAACAAGCAAGTAGTGCATCAAAAACAGAATCTGTCAAAAACAGAACAGTCTGTAGAAATCTATTTAAAAGCCATACTTCTGTAACTCCAAAAATTCTGAAAAATTAGAACAACGTGGGAAATTCATATACCAATACTGTGTAAAAATTTCAGATATTTTTGATGGTCCAGTACAGAACCAAAATTCCAGCACTGGACGCAAAACTTTCTGTTTTCCAAACAACATCAATTATACTATCTTCCAAATCCTAAAGGCTTTACTTGGCACAAACACTAATTAAAAACTCAAAAACTCAATCATAAAAGTAGCATAATTATGAAAACACAAAATAACAGAAACAAAAGATAAACATTTATTTTATTCATTGGGTTGCCTCCCAACAAGTGCTATTGTTTAATGCCCCTAGCTAGGCATTATGCATAGTTTCAAGTGTTGTCATCTTTGGTTTTAGTCCTCGCAACCCCTATTTCACTTTCTTTGCCATTATCAATAATATGTACTAGATGATCAAGCTTAGTGCAAAGGGTTTTTATTTCTCTCAAGACACAAAGAGAGATTTTGTGATCTAAAGCATCAACCCTCCTATCTTGTGACACCACATTGCCATTTATTTTTGAGGCAAGATTAAATATTCCTCGAAAGTTAGAATCCATACTAGCCTTGATTTCTTTTATTTGCTCAGTTTGACGAAAGCATTCTTGAGTGATAGGTTCGATAGTTTCAACTTTTGGCTGTCCAAATATACTTTTCATCTTTTCGTAGATTGCAAAGTCATCACCCCCAAGAAAATCGTTTTCAAATATAGAATCCAAGACACGTCTATGAGCAAGGGGTAGACCAATATAAAAACCTTTAAGGAACAATTTAAGGTGAAACTGATGCCTAGCACTTACTTGTATTTTTAATAATTTATCCCATGCTTCTTTTAAATATTCGTCACCAAAATATTTAAAGTTTAAAATTCCTGGATCGTCTCCTAAGTACGGAGGGAAAGGCATAACGGGAATGGAACTAGCCATAACGATAAGGCAAGCAAGCAAACACACGGACAAGAAAAAGGCAAACGGAAAATATTTTTGTAAAAACTTTTTAGAAGTGGGGAGATGAAAACGAGAGGCAAATAAAATAAATGCAAGGAGATGAGAGTTTATGCAAAAGTACTTGATAGATGTTGATCATGTCTCCCTCGTAACGGCGCCAGAAATTCTTCCTGCTACTTGTAGCTTGCGTTGGTATTATCCCCGAAGAGGAAGGGATGATGCAGCATAGTAGAGGTAAGTATTTCCCTCAGTTATGAAACCAAGGTTATCAATCCAGTAGGAGAATCACGCAACACCTCCTTAGCAGTACCTGCACACAAACAACAAATCCTTGCACCCAACGCAAACGAGGGGTTGTCAATCCCTCGGCGGTAAATTGCAAGATTAAATTGTATGGTGATAGATAGATAGATTAAACAAAAATACAAAATAAAATAAATAAAGAAAAAGTGCAGCAAATATTTTTAGGGTTTTAGTATATGATTTAGATAGACCCGGGGGCCATAGTTTTCACTAGAGGCTTCTCTCAATAAAATAGCATACGGTGGGTAAATAAATTACTGTTGGGCAATTGATAGAAACGCAAATAATCATGACGATATCCAAGGCAATGATCATGTATATAGGCATCACGTCCGAGACAAGTAGGCCGACTCCTGCCTGCATCTACTACTATTACTCCACACATCGACCGCTATCCAGTATGCATCTAGTGTATTAAATTCATAAAGAATGGAGTAACGCTTTAAGAACGATGACATGATGTAGACAAAGTAAACTCACGCAGGAATAAACCCCATCTTTTTACCCTTAATAGCAACGATACATACGTGTCATGTCCCTTTCTATCACTGGGATTGAGCACCGCAAGATCGAACCCATTACAAAGCACCTCTTCCCATGGCAAGATAAATCAATCTAGTTGGCCAAACCAAATCAATAGATCGGAGAAGAAATACGAAGCTATAATAATCATGCATAAAAGAGATCAGAGAAGACTCAAATAATATTCATGAATAATCTGATCATAAACTCACAATTCATCGGATCCCAACAAACATACCGCAAAAAGTGATTACATCGGATAGAACTCCAAGAACATCGAGGATAACATAGTATTGAAGATCGAAAAGAGAGAAGAAGCCATCTAGCTACTAACTATGGACCCGAAGGTCTGTGGTAAACTACTCACGCATCATCGAAAGGGCAGCAAGGTTGATGTAGAGCCCCTCCGTGATCGATTCCCCCTCCGGCGGAGTACCGGAGAAGGCCTCCAGATGGGATCTCTCGAGAACAGAAACTTGCGGCGGCTGAAAAAGTATTTAGTGGACTCCCCTGATGGTTTCTATTTTTTTGGGAATTTATAGTGGTGGAATTAGGTCAAACGGAGCTGGGGTGGGCCCACGAGGCACCAGGGTGTGCCTGCCCCCCAGCAGGCGCGCCCTGGTGGCTCGTGGCCCCCTCCTCTGGCGTCTGGTCTTCTCCCAAAGCTTCTAGTGTTGGTATTGTCCAGAAAAAAATCTCCAAAAAGTTTCGTGGCATTTGGACTTCGTTTGGTATTGATATTCTGTAAAACAAAAACAGGGCAGAAAACAGCAACTGGCACAGGGCACTAAGTTAATAGGTTAATCCCAAAAAATGATATATAATTGCTGTAAATGTATATAAAAACATCCAAGATTGATAATATAACAGCATGGAACAATCAAAAATTATAGATACGTTGGAGACGTATCAGTTACCGAGGGTGATTCCTCTTTCACCACCTCCGATGAGTCCTCTGTCGAGCAGCCCCTCAAGTGTGAACCCATCGAGAGTGATTCCTCTAAGTTTACCTTGATGATTACATCGAGTGGGAATCCATCGAGGGTGATTCCTCAGATTCCCCACGATGTTATGGACAGACGGGTACTTTGAACTTCACCTCTGACCATTGCTAAAGATGGGTCGGCTCCAAGAGCACCCGCGAGATAATGTTGAAGTTGGGCCGAACCCAAGGGTACCCGCGAGAGAGTCCTGTTGCGGCTGGCTGATAGCGGTACCACCCAGGATGTGGTGGTAGCTCGGGACTTGTCCAGACAACTAGTCGCTAATCGGTGAGGTGTCTACCGCGTAGGCTGGTTGGTGAGGTTTGTCGGGCACGTGTCAGCACGCAGGGAGAAGATTTGCCTTTAATGACACCCGTCCAGGAGGCGTGTCAGAATAATACGAGGTGGCTGGGCGAGCGGTGCAGGAACCTTGCCGGGGCTGCCTCTCCACATGACACCTAATGAGGCATTAAATGCCTTTGTCCTAAACTGGCAGAGTTAGGTATGATAGCACTGTTTGCTATCTAATCGACTTGTAATTACTGTTTTGCCACTGTGGTAACCCCTTGAGCTATAAAAGGAGGGCCAGGGCAACAATTAGGGGGATTCGGATCCTTTTGAAAACACCAACACATCTCGCGTAGCTGCTCTCTCCGCACCTTGCCGGGAGGAGCGCTCCTTGTACTTGTGCTCTCATACAACCAATACACCAAAGCAGGACTAGGGTTTTACGCTTGTCAGCGGCCCGAACCTGAGTAAATCCCTTGCGCCTACCATTGATTCTACTCTTCGTGCACGTTGATCTCCCCTGCCGAACCACAAAGGGGCTAGATGGCCCCATAGATGGTCGTACCCACGACACCTTCTCCTCCGGATCGTCTGTCCGATAAATGCCTAAAGCCGGAAAAATATTCCCAGATATTTTCCCGCTCCGTCTGAAACGTGTAGCACTGCGTTAGGTCACCCCTAGCATAGCATATTGCCATGCCATGCATCTGTGTTGCATTTGTTTGCATTATATTTATTGTTTCTTCCCCCTCTTCTCTCCGGTAGCCCCCGAGCCTGACGAGACCCCTGAGGACTGCTACGTCACCGACAACCCTTCTTCCTTTTTAGCAGAGCTTCCAGGCAAGCAAAACCCCCTTGATCAATCCTATATCGCCCATTCTTTCTCTCCCATGCTTGCATTAGATTTTGCTACTGTAATTGATTGCTCCTATTCTGATGCATAGCCTGATTTTGTAACCTGCTGTTGATACTTTACCTGTTGACCTAAATGCTTAGTATAGGCTGGTTAGTGATCCATCAATGGCCCCACACCCTTGTCCTTGTTGCCATGCTTTACCACCGGTGACTCGATCTGTGTGATCGATGTACAGAGACCGAACACAGCACCGCACACCCCCTTAGTTGTACGACTCTGCAGGGCTACTATCGAGTGTCGAGGGTGATACCTCCTACATCACTCCTGATGATATCTCTGTAGCGTAGCTAGTCGGTTGTGGGTTACCGAGGGTGATTCCTCTTTCACCACCTCCGATGAGGCCTCTATCAAGCAGCCCCTCAAGTGTGAACCCATCGAGGGTGATTCCTCTAAGTTCACCTTGATGGTTACATCGAGTGGGAATCCATCGAGGGTGATTCCTCGGATTCCCCACGATGTTATGGACACACGGGTACTTTGACCTTCACCTCAGACCATTGCTAAAGATGGGTCGGCTCCAAGAGCACCCGTGAGATAATGTTGAAGTTGGGCCGAACCCAAGGGTACCCGCGAGAGAGTCCTGTGGCGGCTGGCTGATAGCGGTACCACCCAGGATGTGGTGGTAGCTCGGGACTTGTCCCGACAGCCGACACGGAACTTACACTGTAGTCTGAGCGATAGGGCAGGCGAAGACTACCTAAGAGAGAGGAGGGCCTAGTCCCTGGTTGTGGTTCGCGAGATACCTAGTCGGAATGGCCGAAGCACTGGTCATCTCCGCGAGCTCCTAATAATTCACTAACGGATTTGGGTATTTGATCTGAGTTGGCCACTGGCCTATACGCACTACCACCACACGGGATAATGGTTTAATGGGGCCCTCGGCACCGTATGTATCAGCCGAAAGCTCTGTCAGATGTCCAGTTCAGCATTGCGGCACGGCTGGGCCGGCGCCATCCAGGAGAGAGGTGGTGCCTAGGTTCGCCCTGCACGCAATGACCCAGAGTGCAAAGGGCGATGGGCCCAAGACCCCTGAGCACTTAGGATGTAGACCGGCGGGGACCTCTCTGCGGAGCCTAGGTAGGACTATGTCTTGTCGATCAGCCGAGGCCGGGCATGACCCGGAAAAGTGTGTCCGGCCAGAGTTAATCGAGCGTGTTGGGTAACAGGAGTGCACCCCTGCAGGGAAGTTATCTATTCGAATAGTCGTGTCCACGGTAACAGGACGCTCAGTGTAGTATCCCGATCTACTACAACTTGAACTGGATACATGTTACTTTAATTGTAAGCTCCGGGATCGCTTTCTCGCAGGGAGTCGAGGAAGGATCTCTAGGCTTTGCTACTACATACTTATTACTTTATGTTATGCTGCTAATCTGCACTCTTCTAATGCTGCAAGACGCTGCAAGATGCTAGTCTTCGATAGGCTAGGTCTTCCTCGCTATTCTGGCATATCTGCAGTATAGTCCACAGATACAGCCCCTTCCCTTTGATACCGATGCGTACTTAGCATTAATCTGATGTAAGTCTTGCGAGTACTTTGGATGAGTACTCACGGTTGCTTTGCTACCTCTTTTTCCCCATACCCGATTGCTGCGATCAGATGACGGAGCCCCGGAGCCAGCTGATTCCGCCGATGACTATTACTTCCACGGTGGAGCCTACTACTACATGGAGACCGACGACCAGGAGTAGTTTAGGAGGCTCCCAGGCAGGAGGCCTGCGCCTTTTCGATCTAGTTGTCGTTGTTTTGCTCAACCTTCTTAAGGCAAACTTGTTTAGTTATGTCTGTACCCAGACATTGTTGCTTCCGCTGACTCTTCTGTAACTCGACCTTATGTATTCGAGCCCTCGAGGCCCATGGCTTGTAATATGAAGCTTGTATTATTTTATTTTGTGTCTAGAGTTGTGTTGTGATATCTTCCCATGAGTCCCTGGGCTTGATCGTGCGCATTTGCGTGTATGATTAGTGCACGATTGAGTCGGGGGCGTCACATATCCTTAATGGCAACAATACAAATACGTGTCATGTCCCTTTCTGTCACTGGGATTGAGCACTGCTACTTGTAGACTGCGTTGGTATTTCCCCGAAGAGGAGAGGATGATGCAGTATAGTAGAGATAAGTATTTCAATCAGTTAAGAACCAAGGTTATCAATCCAGTAGGAGAACCAAGCAAGATCCAGTGAACAGCACCTACACACACAAAAGCAAACACTTGCACCCAACGCGAATAAGAGGGTTGTCAATCCTCTTAGTGGTTACTTGCAAGGATTAAGTCTGAGAGAGATAAATTGATAAAGTAAATTACAAAACTAAATAAAAGTAAATAAATTGCAAGGTATTTTTATGTTTTTTATATGATAAGGATAGACCCGGGGGCCATAGTTTTCACTAGAGGCTTTTCTCTCGAGCGCAGAAACATACGGTGGGTAAAAAATTTACTGTTGGGCAATTGATAGAAAAGCAAATAATTATGACGGATTCATGGCAATGATCATGTATATAGGCATCACGTCCGAGACAAGTAGACCGACTCCTGCATGCATCTACTACTAGTACTCCACTCATCGATCGCTATCCAGCATGCATCTAGAGTATTAAGTTAATAAAAACAGAGTAACGCCTTAAGCAAGATGACATGATATAGAGAAGCAAATTCAAGCAATATGAATAAACCCCATCTTTTTATCCTTAATGGAAACAATACAAATACGTGTCATGTCCTTTTCTGTCACTGGGATTGAGCACTGCAAGATTGAACCCATCACAAAGCACCTCTCCCATTGCAAGATAAACCAATCTAGTTGGCCAAACCAAATTGATAGAACGGAGAGAAATACAAAGCTATATTTAATCATGCATAAAAGAGTTCAGAGAAGACTCAAATATTTCTCATGAATAATCTGATCCTAAACTCACAATTCATCGGATCCCAACAAACACACCGCAAAACAAGATTACATCGGATAGAACTCCAAGAACATCGGGGAGAACATGGTATTGAAGATCAAAGAGAGAGAAGAAGCCATCTAGCTACTAGCTACTGGTAGGTCTGTGGTACACTACTCACACATCATCGGAAGGCAGCAAGGTTGATGTAAAAGCCCTCCGTGATCGATTCCCCCTCCGGCAGAGTACCGGAAAAGGCCTCCAGATGGGATCGCAGAAGAACAGAGGCTTGCGGCAGTGGAAAGGTTTTCTCTTCTGGCGCCCTGATGGTTTCCGAATATTTGTGAATTTATAGGAGTGGAATTAGGTCAAACGAAGGCATGAGGGCCCCACAAGGCATCAGGACGCGCCCCCTGGGGCCGCGCCCTATTGCATGTGGAGGCTTCGTGAACCTTCTGGCATCCTCTCCAAGTCTCCAGGGTCTCTTCTGTCCAGAAAAAAATCTCCAAAAAGTTTCGTGGCATTTGGACTTCATTTGGTACTGATTCTTTGAAAAGCCAAAAACAAGCAGAAAACAACAACTGGCACTGGGCACTAGGTTAATAGGTTAGTCCCAAAAAATGATATATAATTGCGTATAAAACCATCCAAGATTGATACTATAATAGCATGGAACAATCAAAAAATATAGATACGTTGGAGACGTATCAAGCATCCCCAAGCTTAATTCCTGCTCGTCCTCGAGTAGGTAAATGATAAAAACAGAATTTTTGATGTGGAATGCTACCTATCATGTTTCATCATGTAATCTTTCTCTTACGGTATGAATAATAAGATCCAAATGATTCAAAGCAATAGTCTATAATTTGATATAAAGACATCAATACTCAGGCATAGTAACAAACAATCATGGCTTTGAAAATAACGATGCTAAAGAAAGTTATCCCTACAAAATCATATAATCCTGTCATGCTCCATCTTCTTCACACAAAGTATTTATCATGCACTACCCCAATGACAAGCCGAGCAATTGGTTCATACTTTTAACGCGCTTCAGCTTTTTCAACTCCCACTCAATACATGAGCGCAAGCCATGGATATAGCACCATGGGTGAAATAGAGTGTGGTGGTAGAGGTAAATAAGAGAAGTCAAAAATAAGAAGATAGTCTCACATCAACGAGGCTAATCAACGGGCTATGGAGATGCCCATCAATTGATGTCAATGCAAGGAGTAGGGATTGCCATGCAACAGATGCACTAAGAGCTATAAGTGTATGAAAGCCCAATATGAAAACTAAGTGGGTGTGCATCCAACTTGCTTGCTCATGAAGAGCCTCGGGCGTTTGAGGAAGCCCATCATCGGAATATACAAGCCAAGTTCTATAATGAAAAATTCCCACTAGTATATGAAAGTGACAAAATAGGAGACTCTCTATATGAAAACATGGTGCTACTCTGAAGCACAAGTGTGGAAAAGGATAGTAACATTGCCCCTTCTCTCTTTTTCTCACTTTTTTTCATGGATCTTTTTCGCCTCTTTTTTTTTCTTTTTCTTTTTTTTTCGTCCGGAGTCTCATCCCGACTTGTGGGGGAATCATGGTCTCCATCATCCTTTCCTCACTGGGACAATTCTCTAATAATGATGGTCCTCACACCTCTATTTACTTACAACTCAATATTACAACTCGATACTAGAACAAAAATACGACTCTATATGAATGCCTCTGGCAGTGTACCAGGATGTGCAATGATGCTAGCATAACATGTATAAAAATGATGAACGGTGGCTGAGCCACAAATACTATGTCAGCTATATGATCATGCAAAGCAATATGACAATGATGATGTTTGTCATAAGAACGAAACAGTGGAAGTTGCTTGGCAATATATCTCGGAATGGCTATGGAAATGCCATGATAAGTAGGTATGGTGGCTGTTTTGAGGAAGATATAAAGAGGCTTATGTGTGATAGAGCGTATCATATCACGGGGTTTGGATGCACCAGCGAAGTTTGCACCAACTCTCGATGTCAGAAAGGGCAATGCACGGTACCAAAGAGGCTAGCAAATTGCGAAAGGGTGAGAGTGCGTATAATCCATGGACTCACATTAGTCATAAAGAACTCACATACTAATTGTAAAAGTTTATTAGCCCTCGAAGTGAAGTACTACTACGCATGCCCCAAGAGGGATAGATTGGTAGGACAAGGTCCATCACTCATCCCCGACCACCACTCATAAGGTAGACAATCAATAATAAATCATGCTCCAACTTCTTAGCATAACGACAGATCATACGTGCATGCTTCGGGAAACACAAACCTTAACACCAATATTCTTACTAAACCACAATTATCTACTAGTGCCTCCCACATATTACCATCTTAATATCGCAAAACTATTGCAAGGAATCAAATTTATCATATTCAGTGATCTACATGAAAGTTTTTATTATATCCCTCTTGAATACCTATCATATCAAGACCAAATTCATAACCCGTGCATATTACCATTGCTATCATGAGACTCTCAAAAAGATATAAGTGAAGCATGAGAGTTCAACTATTTCTTTAAAATATAACCACCACCGTGCTCTAAAAGATATAAGTGAAGCACTAGAGCAACTGCCTAGCTCAAAAGATATAAGTGAAGCACATAGAGTATTCTAACAAATCACGAATAATGTTTGTCCCTCTCAAAAAGGTGTGTTCAGCAAAGATGATTGTGACAAACTAAAAAGCAAACTAACTATATCAGAAGACGCTCCAAGTAAAACACATATCATGTGATGAATAAAAATATAACTCCAAGTGAGTTACCGATAGATTGTAGACGAAAGAGGGGATGTCTTCCGGGGCATCCCCAAGCTTAGACACTTGAGTCTTCCTTGAATATTACCTTGGTGTGCCTTGGGCATCCCCAAGCTTAGGATCTTGCCACTCCTTATTCCTTTATCCATCGTAGTCTCACCCAAAACTTGAAAACTTCAGCACACAAAACTCAACAGAAACCTCGTGAGATCCATTAGTATAACAAATAAATCTTTAACTCTAAGTGCTGTAGTAAATTGATTCATATTTAATATTGGCATAATGCTACTGTACTCAAACTTCTCCATGACTCATACCCCCCTATACGACCCATAGGTTCATCAAAATAAGCGAACTATGCAACAAAAACAGAATCTGTCTAAAACAGAACAGTCTGTAAAGATCCGAATTATGGTCATACTTCTGTAACTCCAAAAATTCTGAAAAATTAGGACAACGTGGGAAATTCATGTATCAATACTGTGTAAAAAATGCAGAAGGTTATCACGCTCCAGAAAAAAAACCAAAATTCCAGCACTGGACGCAAAAGTTTCTGTTTTCAACAGCATCTATCATACTATCTTCCAAATCATCCCAAAGGCATTACTTGGCACAAACACTAATTAAAACTTAAAAATACAATCATAACAGAAGCTATAATTGTGCAATCACTCAAAAACAGAAGGTAAAAGAAAAAAATATTTTATTCATTGGGTTGCCTCCCAACAAGCGCTATTGTTTTATGCCCTAGCTAGGCATAATGCACAGTTTCAAGTGTTGTCATCCTTCAAGTTAATTCCATAAGTGGCCCTCATAATGGATTCATAAGGTGCTTTAATTCTGTTTCTAGGGAAGTGTTCCATCCCTTTCTTTAGTGGAAATTGAAATCTTATATTACCTTCTTTCATATCAATAATAGCACCAATTGTTCATAGAAAAGGCCTACCAAGTATTATGGGGCAAGAAGGATTGCATTCAATGTCAAGAACAATAAAGTCCACGGGCACATAATTTCTATTTACAAGAATAAGCACATCATTTATTCTACCCAATGGATTTTTAATAGTGGAATCCACAATGTGCAAATTAAGGGAACAAGGATCCATGTCGGTGAGACCTAGCACATCACATAAAGACTTTGGTATAGTGGAAACGCTAGCACCAAGATCACAAAGAGCATTACATTCATAATCTTTAATTTCTAATTTAATAGTAGGTTCCCATTCATCTTGTATTTTTATAGGAATTGATACTTCCAACTCAAGCTTTTTTTCATGTGCTTCCATCATGGCTTCTACGATATGTTTAGTGAAAGCTTTATTTTGTTCATATGCATTTGGTGAATTAATCATGGATTGCAACAAGGAAATACACTCAATTAAAGAACAACTATCATAATTAAAGTCCTTGTAATCCAAAGTAGTGGGTGCATTACTATTTAAAGTTTTGACCACTCCAAACCCACTTTTTCATTTTTATGATCAAGATTATCACCCTCCAAGCAAGTGGGACTCCTTCTACCTAAAGTTGACTCTTCTCCAGTCCCTTTTTCATCAAGTTTTATGTCACTAAATAATGATTCAATAGGAGTGACACCAATCATTTTAATATCTTCATCATTACTAGATAGTGACTCTGGTTTGGCAGCCATCCTATTCACTAGAGTTGTTTGTTTATCCGAAATTTTTCCTAGTAAATTTTCAGTATTAGCAAGTTGAGCCTGAAGGTTTAATACTTCTAGATTAACATCTTCAAGTTGTTTATTAATGGCATCCAACAAGCTAGAATGTTCCTTAAGCTCTTCGGAAAAGAATTTATTTTGCTCAAATTGCGAAGTCATAAAACTCTTAGTAACATTTTCAATTTCAGATAATCTTCTGCTGTAGAAACTATCGCGAAATTCCTCTAACGACATAGTGACAGAACTAGCGAACAAGCAAATAAAATATTTTTGTGTTTTTGTAAAAAAAAATTAGAAGTGGGGGAGATGAAAACGAGAGGCAAATGCAAATAAAAAGGCAAATAAAATAAATGCAAGTTATTGATAGTTTGTGCGAAGGTACTTGATAGATTTTGATAATGTCTCCCCGGCAACGGCGCCAGAAATTCTTCCTGCTACTTGTAGACTGCGTTGGTATTTCCTCGAAGAGGAGAGGATGATGCAGTATAGTAGATATAAGTATTTCCCTCAGTTAAGAACCAAGGTTATCAATCCAGTAGGAGAACCAAGCAAGATCCAATGAACAACACCTACACACACAAAAGCAAACACTTGCACCCAACGCGAATAAGAGGGTTGTCAATCCTCTTAGCGGTTACTTGCAAGGATTAAGTCTGATAGAGATAAATTGTTAAAGTAAATTACTAAACTAAATAAAAGTAAATAAATTGCAGCAAGATATTTTTATGTTTTTTATATGATAAAGATAGACCCGGGGGCCATAGTTTTCACTAGAGGCTTCTCTCTCGAGCGCAGAAACATACGGTGGGTAAACAAATTACTGTTGGGCAATTGATAGAAAAGCAAATAATTATGACGGATTCATGGCAATGATCATGTATATAGGCATCACGTCCGAGACAAGTAGACCGACTCCTTCCTGCATCTACTACTATTACTCCACTCGTTGACCGCTATCCAGCATGCATCTAGAGTATTAAGTTAATAAAAATAGAGTAACGCCTTAAGCAAGATGACATGATGTAGAGAAGCAACTTCAAGCAATATGAATAAACCCCATCTTTTTATCCTTAATGTCAACAATACAAATACATGTCATGTCCCTTTCTGTCACTGGGATAGAGCACCGCAAGATTGAACCCATCACAAAGCACCTCTCCCATTGCAAGATAAACCAATCTAGTTGGCCAAACCAAATCGATAGATTAGAGAGAAATACAAAGCTATATTTAATCATGCATAAAAGTGTTTAGAGAAGACTCAAATATTTCTCATGAATAATCTGATCATAAACTCACAATTCATCGGATAACAACAAATACACCGCAAAAGAAAATTACATCGGATAGAACTCCAAGAACATCGAGGAGAACATGGTATTGAAGATCAAAGAGAGAGAAGAAGCCATCTAGCTACTAGCTATGGACCCGTAGGTCTGTGGTAAACTACTCACACATCATCGGAAGGCAGCAAGGTTGATGTAGAAGCCCTCCGTGATCGATTCCCCCTCCGGCAGAGTACCGGAAAAGGCCTCCAGATGGGATCGCGGAAGAACAGAGGCTTGCGGCGGTGGAAAGGTTTTCTCTTCTGGCTCCCTGATGGTTTCTGAATATTTGTGAATTTGTAGGAGTGGAATTAGGTCAAACGGAGACACGAGGGCCCCACAAGGCATCAGGGCGAGCCCCCCTGGGGCCACACCCTGTTGCCTTGTGGAGGCTTCATGAACCTTCTGGCCTCCTCTCCAAGTCTCCAGGGTCTCTTCTGTCCAGAAAAAAAATCTCCAAAAAGTTTTGTGGCATTTGGACTTCGTTTGGTACTGATTCTCTGAAAAGGTAAAAACAAGCAGAAAACTGCAACTGGCACTGGGCACTAGGTTAATAGGTTAGTCCCAAAAAATGATATATAATTGCATATGAAAACATCCAAGATTGATACTATAATAGCATGGAACAATAAAAAATTATAGATACGTTGGAGATGTATCAAGCACCGCAAGATTGAACCCATCACAAAGCACCTCTCCCATTGCAAGACAAATCAATCTAGTAGGCCAAACCAAATCGATAGATCGGAGAGAAATACAAATCTATAATAATCATGCATAAAAGAGTTCAGAGAAGACTCAAATATTTCTCATGAATAATCTGATCATAAACTCACAATTCATCGGATCCCAACAAACACACCGCAAAAGAAGATTACATCGGATAGAACTTCAAGAACATCGAGGAGAACATGGTATTGAAGATCAAAGAGAGAGAAGAAGCCATCTAGCTACTAGCTATGGACCCGTAGGTCTGTGGTAAACTACTCACACATCATCGGAAGGGCAGCAAGGTTGATGAAGAAGCCCTCCGTGATCGATTCCCCCTCCGGCAGAGTACCGGAAAAGGCCTCCAGATGGGATCGCGGAAGAACAGAGGCTTGCGGCAGCGGAAATGTTTTCTCTTCTGGCTCCCTGATGGTTTCTGAATATTTGTGAATTTTTAGGAGTGAAATTAGGTCAAACGGAGGCACGAGGGCCCCACAAGGCATCAAGGCGAGCCCCCCTGGGGCCACACCCTATTGCCTTGTGGAGGCTTCATGAACCTTCTGGCCTCCTCTCCAAGTCTCCAGGGTCTCTTCTGTCCAGAAAAAAATCTCCAAAAAGTTTTGTGGCATTTGGACTCCGTTTGGTACTGATTCTCTGAAAAGGCAAAAACAAGCAGAAAACAGCAACTGGCACTGGGCACTAGGTTAATAGGTTAGTCCCAAAAAATGATATATAATTGCATATGAAAACTTCCAAGATTGATACTATAATAGCATGGAATAATCAAAAATTATAGATACGTTGGAGATGTATCAAGCACCGCAAGATTGAACCCATCACAAAGCACCTCTCCCATTGCAAGACAAATCAATCTAGTAGGCCAAACCAAATCGATAGATCGGAGAGAAATACAAATCTATATTAATCATGCATAAAAGAGTTCAGAGAAGACTCAAATATTTCTCATGAATAATATGATCGTAAACTCACAATTCATCGGATCCCAATAAACACACCGCAAAAGAAGATTACATCGGATAGAACTCCAAGAACATCGAGGAGAACATGGTATTGAAGATCAAAGAGAGGAGAAGAAGCCATCTAGCTACTAGCTATGGACCCGTAGGTCTGTGGTAAACTACTCACACATCATCGGAAGGGAAGCAAGGTTGATGAAGAAGCCCTCCGTGATCGATTCCCCCTCCGGCAGAGTACCAGAAAAGGCCTCCAGATGGGATCACGGAAGAACAGAGGCTTGCGGCGGCGGAAAGGTTTTCTCTTCTGTCTCTTTGGTATATTGGGAATATTTTCGAATTTATAGCGGTGGAATTAGGTCAGGAGGGGCAACGAGGGGCCCATAAGCCTGGGGGCGCGCCCTACCCCCCTGGGCGCGCCCTCCAGGCTTGTCGCCTTCTCGTGCCTCTTCTGGTCTTCTCCCGAAGCTTCGTGGGTCTCTTCTGGTCCAGAAAAAATTAATCCAAAGTTTTTTTCTCATTTGGACACTTTTTGATAATGATTTTCTGAAACGGCAAAAACAAGCAGAAAACAGCATCTGGCATTGGGCACTGGGTTAATAGGTTAGTCCCAAAAAATGATATATAATGGCATATAATTGCATATAAAACATCCAAGATTGATACTATAATAGCATGGAACAATAAAAAATTATAGATACGTTGGAGACGTATCAAGCATCCCCAAGCTTAATTCCTGCTCGTCCTCGAGTAGGTAAATGATAAAAACAGAATTTTTGATGTGGAATGCTACCTATCATGTTTCATCATGTAATCTCTCTCTTACGGTATGAATAATAAGATCCGAATGATTCAAAGCAATAGTCTATAATTTGATACAAAGACATCAATACTCAGGCATACTAATAAACAATCATGTCTTTCAAAATAGAAATGCTAAAGAACGTTATCCCTACAAAATCATATAATCCTGTCATGCTCCATGTTCTTAACACGAAATATTTATCATGCACAACCCCGGTTTTAGCCAAGCAATTGGTTCATACATTTTAACGCGCTTCAGCTTTTTCAACCCCCACGCAATACATGAGCGCAAGCCATGGATATAGCACTATGGGTGGAATAAAGTGTGGTGGTAGAGATAAATAAGGAGAAGTCAAAAATAAGAAGATAGTCTCACATCAACGAGGCTAATCAACGGGCTACGGAGATGCCCATCAATCGATGTCAATGCAAGGAGTAGGGATTGCCATGCAACGGATGCACTAAGAGCTATAAGTGTATGAAAGCTCAACATGAAAACTAAGTGGGTGTGCATCCAACTTGCTTGCTCATGAAGAGCCTCAGGCGTTCGAGGAAGCCCATCATCGGAATATACAAGCCAAGTTCTATAATGAAAAATTCCCACTAGTATATGAAAGTGACAAAATAGGAGTCTATCTATATGAACAACATGGTGCTAATCTGAAGCACAAGTGTGGAAAAAGGATAGTAACATTGCCCCTTCTCTCTTTTTCTCTCATTTTTTTTCATGCCTCTTTTTGGCCTCCTTTTTTTCATCCAGAGTCTCATCCCGACTTGTGGGGGAATAATGGCCTCCATCATCCTTTCCTCACTGGGACAATGCTCTAATAATGATGATCATCACACTTTTGTTTACTTACAACTCAATATTACAACTCGATACTAAAACAAAAATATGACTCTATATGAATGCCTCTGGTAGTGTACCATGATGTGCAATGATGCTAGCGTAACATGTATAAAAATGATGAACGGTGGCTGAGCCACAAATACTATGTCAGCTATATGATCATGCAAAGCAATATGACAATGATGATGTATGTCATAAGAACGGAACAGTGGAAGTTGCTTGGCAATATATCTCGGAATGGCTATGGAAATGCCATGATAAGTAGGTATGGTGGCTGTTTTGAGGAAGATATAAAGAGGCTTATGTGTGATAGAGCGTATCATATCACGGGGTTTGGATGCACCGGCGAAGTTTGCACCAACTCTCGATGTGAGAAAGGGCAATGCACGGTACCAAAGAGGCTAGCAAATTGCGGAAGGGTGAGAGTGCGTATAATCCATGGACTCACATTAGTCATAAAGAACTCACATACTTATTGCGAAAGTTTATTAGCCCTCGAAGCAAAGTACTACTATGCATGACCCTCGGGGGGAGGTTGGTAGGAGTTAACCATCGCGCGCCCCCAACCGCCACACAACGGAAGACAATAAATAATAAATCATGCTCCAACTTCTTAGCATAACGACAGATCATACATGCATGCTTCGGGAATCACAAACCTTAACACCAATATTCTTACTAAACCACAATTATCTACTAATACCTCCCACATATTACCATCTTAATATCGCAAAACTATTGCAAGGAATCAAACTTATCATATTCAGTGATCTACATGAAAGTTTTTATTATATCCCTCTTGAATACCTATCATATCAGGACCAAATTCATAACCCGTGCATATTACCATTGCTTTTCATTAGACTCTCAAAAAGATATAAGTGAAGCATGAGAGTGCAACTATTTCTTTAAAGTATAACCACCGCCGTGCTCTAAAAGATATAAGTGAAGCACTAGAGCAACTGCCTAGCTCCAAAGATATAAGTGAAGCACATAGAGTATTCTAACAAATCACGAATAATGTGTGTCCCTCTCAAAAAGGTGTGTTCAGCAAAGATGATTGTGACAGACTAAAAAGCAAACAAAAGCAAACAAACTATATCACAAGACGCTCCAAGTAAAACACATATCATGTGATGAATAAAAATATAGCTCCAAGTGAGTTACCGATAAATTGTAGACGAAAGTGGGGATGCCTTCCGGGGCATCCCCAAGCTTAGACGCTTGAGTCTTCCTTGAATATTACCTTGGGGTGCCTTGGGCATCCCCAATCTTAGGCTCTTGCCACTCCTTATTCCTTTGTCCATCGTAGTCTCACTAGAAACTTGAAAACTTCAGCACACAAAACTCAATAGAAACCTCGTGAGATCCGTTAGTATAACAAACAAATCTTAAACTTTAGGTACTGTTGTAAATTGATTCATATTTAATATTGGCATAATGCTACTGTACTCCAACTTCTCCATGACTCATACCCCCCGATACGATCCATATATTCATCAAAATAAGCAAACTATGCAACAAAAACAGAATCTGTCTAAAACAGAACAGTCTGTAAAGATCTGAATTAATGTCATACTTCTATAACTCCAAAAATTCTGAAACATTAGTAGAACGTGGGAAATTCACATATCAATACTGTGTAAAAAATTCAGAATTTTATCACGCTCCAGCAAAAAATCAAAATTCCAGCACTGGACGCAAAAGTTTCTGTTTTCCAACAGCATCAATCATACTATCTTCCAAATCATCCCAAAGGCATTACTTGGCACAAACACTAATTAAAACATAAAAATACAATCATAACAGAGGCTATAATTGTGTAAACACTCAAGAACGGAAAGTAAAAACAAAAAATTATTTTATTCATTGGGTTGCCTCCCAACAAGCGCTATTGTTTTATGCCCCTAGCTAGGCATAATGCATAGTTTCAAGTGTTGTCATCCTTCAAGTTAATTCCATAGGTGGCCCTCATAATAGATTCATAAGGTGCTTTAATTCTCTTTCTAGGGAAGTGTTTCATCCCTTTATTTAGTGGAATTGAAATCTTATATTACCTTCTTTCATATCAATAATAGCACCTATTGTTCGTAGAAAAGGCCTACCAAGTATTATGGGGCAAGAAGGATTGCATTAAATATCAAGAACAATAAAGTCCACGGGCACATAATTTCTATTTACAAGAATAATCACATCATTTATTCTACCCAATGGCTTTTTAATAGTAGAATCCGCAAGATGCAAATTAAGGGAACAAGGATCCATGTCGGTGAGACCTAGCACATCACACAAAGACTTTGGTATGGTGGAAACGCTAGCACCAAGATCACAAAGGGCATTACATTCATAATCTTTAATTTTAACTTTAATAGTAGGTTCCCATTCATCTTGTAATTTTCTAGGAATTGATACTTCTAACTCAAGTTTTTCTTCATGCGCTTTCATCATGGCTTCTACAATGTGTTTAGTGAAAGCTTTATTTTGTTCATATGCATTTGGTAAATTAATCATGGATTGCAACAAGGAAATAGAATCAATTAAAGAACAACTGTCATAATTAAAGTCCTTGTGATCCAAAGTAGTGGGTGCATTACTATTTAAAGTTTTGACCTCTCCAAACCCACTTTTTTCATTTTTTCATCAAGATTATCACCCTCCAAGCAATTGGGACTCCTTCTATCTAAAGTTGAATCTTCTTCAATCCCTTTTTCATAAAGTTTTATGTTACTAAATAATGATTCAATAGGGGTGACACCAATCATTTTAATATCTTCATCATTACTACGATAGAAACCGGGTGGAATCGCTTTTTCTAGAAATTCTTGCTTAGCTCTCAACCTAGCGGTCCTTTCTTTACTTTCATTAATGGAGACATATATAGCTTTAATAGACTAATTTATATCATGCTTGGGTGGCAAAATTTTAGTTTTGAGATTTTCCACATCATGAGCAATTCTATCCATGTTCCTAGCCAATTCATCAACTCTATTCAATTTTTCTTCTATCATAGCATTGAAATTCTTTTGCAAATTAAAAAATTATTTAATATTACTTTCAAGATCAGAGGGCATCCTATTATTATTATTATAAGAATTTCCATAAGGATTGCCATAATTATTAGAGTAATTTCCAGGAAACGGTCTAGGATTGAAATTACCCCTATAAGCATTGTTGTTGAAATTATTTCTAGAGAAAAAATTCACATCAATAGCATCATTATTTTGCTCAATCAAGGTAGACAATGGCACATCATTTGGATCAATATGAGCATTTTTACTAGCAACCAATTTCAATAAAGCATCCATCTTATCGCTCAATGTATTAATTTCTTCAACAGAATTTACCTTCTTACCAGTTGAAGTTCGTTCAGTGTGCCATTGAGAATAATTTGTCATGATATTATCAAGAAGTTTTGTAGCTTCTCCCAATGTAATTTCCATAAAAGTACCACCTGCGGCAGAGTCTAGCAAATTTCTAGAGACAAAGTTTAGTCCCGCATAATTTTTTTGTATGATCATCCATAAATTTAAGCCATGAGTCGGGCAATTTCATATCATTAATTTCATTCTATCCCAAGATTCTCCAACATGTTCATGCTCAAGTTGCTTAAAATTCATAATTTGATTTCTTAGAGAAATAATCTTAGCGGGAGGAAAATACTTGGTAATAAAAACATCCTTACACTTATCCCAAGAATCAACACTATTTCTAGGGAAGGATGAAAACCAAGTTTTAGCACGGACTCGTAGTGAGAACGGAAATAATTTTAATTTGACAATATCATTATCCACATCTTTTTTCTTTTGCATATCACAAAGCTCAACGAAAGTATTTAGATGGGATGCAGCATCTTCATTAGGACTACCAGAAAATTGTTCTTTCATAACAAGATTAAGCAAAGCAGCATTACTGTCACACAACTCCGCACTAGTGGCGGGAGGAGAAATAGGAGTACTAATAAAATCATTATTATTAGTATTGGAAAAGTCACACAATTTTGTATTTTCTTGAGACATCGTGACGAAGCAAGCAAACTAGCAAACAAGCAAATAAAAATATTTTTGTGTTTTTGTAAAAAAATTAGAAGTGGGGGAGATGAAAACTAGAGGCAAATGCAAATAAAAGGCAAATAAAATCAATGCAAGTGGATGATAGTTTGTGCGAAGGTACTTGGTAATTTTGATGATGTCTCCCCGGCAACGGCGCCAGAAATTCTTCCTGCTACTTGTAGACTGCGTTGGTATTTCCCCAAAGAGGAGAGGATGATGCAGTATAGTAGAGATAAGTATTTCCCTTAGTTAAGAACCAAGGTTATGAATCCAGTAGGAGAACTAAGCAAAATTCCGTTAAGCGCACCTGCACACACAAGAGCAAACACTTGCACCCAACGCAAATAAGAGGGTTGTCAATCCTCTTGGCAGTTATTTGCAAGGATTAATTCTGATAGTGATAGATAGATAAACTAAAATATTAATTAAAATAAGAGTAAATAAAATGCAGCAAGGTATCATGCATAAAAGAGTTCAGAGAAGACTCAAATATTTCTCATGAATAATCTGGTCATAAACTCACAATTCATCGGATCCCAACAAACACACCGCAAAAGAAGATTACATCGGATAGAACTTCAAGAACATCGAGGAGAACATGGTATTGAAGATCAAAGAGAGAGAAGAAGCCATCTAGCTACTAGCTATGGACCCGTAGGTCTGTGGTAAACTACTCACACATCATCGGAAGGGAAGCAAGGTTGATGAAGAAGCCCTCCGTGATCGATTCCCCCTCCGGCAGAGTACCGGAAAAGGCCTCCAGATGGGATCGCGGAAGAACAGAGGCTTGCGGCGGCGGAAAGGTTTTCTCTTCTGTCTCTTTGGTATATTGGCAATATTTTAGAATTTATAGCACTGGAATTTGGTCAGGAGGGGCAACGAGGGGCCCACAAGCCTGGGGGCGCGCCCTACCCCCCCTGGATGCGCCCTCCAGGCTTGTCGCCTCCTCGTGGCTCTTCTGGTCTTCTCTCGAAGCTTCGTGGGTCTCTTCTGGTCTAGAAAAAATTAATCCAAAGTTTTTTTTCTCGTTTGGACACTTTTTGATAATGATTTTATGAAAAGGCAAAAACAAGCAGAAAACAGCAACTGGCACTGGGCACTGGGTTAATAGGTTAGTCCCAAAAAAATGATATATAATGGCATATAATTGCATATAAAACATCCAAGCTTGGTACTATAATAGCATGGAACAATCAAAAATTATAGATACGTTGGAGACGTATCTGATCGTCGTCACAATGGTTCCCCCGGTGGCGCTCCGGCGCCACCGGAAGAGAGGGGGAGACAGCCCCCCTCCTTCTTCTTCTTGCTTGGACTCCCCCCTAGATGGGAGGAGAGTTTCCCCTCTGGTCGATGGCCGCCATGGCTCCCGGAGGGCAGGAGCCCCTCCGAGATTGGATCTCTTTCTCTCTCTGTTTCTCTTCTGTTTCGTGTTCCTGTTTTCTGGCCCTTCACCGTTTCTTATATTCCCGAAGATCCGTAACTCCGATTGGGCTGAAATTTTGAGGGGATTTTTATCCGGAAATTATCTTTCTTGCAGCGAAAGAAGGGCCCAAACCGCCTTACGGGGTAGCCACAAGCCTGGTGGGCGCGGCCAGGGTAGGGGGCCGCGCCCTCTGAGCTTGTGGGCCCCTCGGGCATCGTCTCACGTTGATTCTTTTTCCCAAAAATCACATATATTCCAAAATAAAAAAAATTATCATGTTTGGATTTCGTTTGATATGGATTTTCTGTGGAACAAAAAACATGCAACAAACAGGAACTGGCACTGGGCACTGGATCAATATGTTAGTCCATGAAAATCATATAAATTGTTGCCAAAAGTATGTGAAAGTAGTAAAATATTGGCATGAAACAATCAAGAATTATAGATACGATGGAGACGTATCAGGATCTTCAGGCATATCCATTATGACAAGATCAATGAGAGCAGGGCAACTATAAATTTGAACAACAATACTGTTTTTAACGTCTACTGCATAGTATAAGTGGAATTAGTTTAATCTCACTAATAATAAAAGGATCAAGATTGAGTCTACCGTATAAAAATTTCGGGACAGTGGGGACACTAACCTCTAAGAGCATTAAATTTGTTCATCCCAATCTCAAATTCAACAGTGGGTTCAAATATATCTTCCCTCTTAGCATGTAGCTTTTTATGCAACTTCTTGTACTCCATATCTTATTCGCGCATCTTGATTGCAACTTGGTGAATACAACTTTGTTACGCCTCATCATCCTTTATCTATGGGATAGGATGCTTCTAGTTCATCATTTTGACAATGTCCTCTATTTTATAAATGTGGTCGGGAACATGACTTTTGTCGAGTCCTTATGTCACAGCCTCGTTACCTCTCATCATCTTCACATTCTCTACTGGATTGGGTTCTGATTTAC
This sequence comes from Elymus sibiricus, assembly GCA_039707655.1. Classification (NCBI taxonomy): domain Eukaryota; kingdom Viridiplantae; phylum Streptophyta; class Magnoliopsida; order Poales; family Poaceae; genus Elymus; species Elymus sibiricus. The sequence continues at coordinate 392,619,762 of CM077676.1, read as the reverse complement.
CTGCAAACTTAGCGAGGATAACAGTTTGGCATTCAACAATTTTAGCAACATGGACTTCCATGTTACGAGTTCTTTCTTGAAGAGATGCACATCATTTATTAGTCCGACAATTTTGACAAAAAAATGTATCATGAGATTTCAAGATATCGATAAAGGTTTTGTTCTGCTCAGTTTGAGCAGCCATGAAAGATGTGAAGGTTTCCTCGAGTGATGGACGATTGCTCCATTATAATTGTTCTTTCCTCCTTGGTTGCTAGGATATGGTGGCCTATCAAAGTTAGGAGCATAGTTCTGGTTCTTCCACCTGTGATTATAATTATTCCAGGCAATGAAGTTGACATCATTAACATGAACAACAATAATAGCATTAACAGGAACCTCTTCCTTACCTTTTATATCATACCTATGAGTTCATCGTTTTTGTTGGTGAGCTCCAACACGTAACCGAGCTATTCCATGCATCCTAGTAAACTTCATGTCTACCTGCACTGTCTTACCAACCAGCAAGCCAATACTCCATGTCTCCATAAAATCATTGAGAGGCTTGTACGGGGATCCATGGAACCTGATCCAAACCTCTCACAACAGCGTCCCCTCCTTCTCCCGGTTCAACCACCGATCAAACTCTAAGAAACAGGTACTATCTGGTATCTTACATATATCGAACACCATGAGGCGAGCAAGATCCTCCTTCCTCAAAAATTCCATCTTATACACATTGTCCTCCAACCACACCAGAATCCAACGAAAATCGGCTGACACAAGCTGTCAGTACTAGCGTGCTGACGATGGGCGTTACCCAGGCGAGGAAGCGTAAAGAGTCAACGAAGAAAGAGGCAAGCACTGGCGGGTGATTCAAAAGATGAAGTTGGGCCAACGTAGAGTAAGCAATGGGCCGATGGGCTGGTGTTGACATGTGACCGAGCCATGTGTCTTTATAAGCAACGGTACTACTGTAATCGCTATGGAGAAAATGAAATCGCTCTGAACCTATCGTTCTTCTCTTATCCTCTCTGTTGCGTCTTCTACCTCCCAACCTCATCTTCTCCTACTCCCAAATTCCATATGCTTCTGCCCTAGCTCGACTCCGACCGCCGGTGAACCTCGCCGCTACTAGGACGTGACAATCTGGTACCAGAGCCACCGTTTCCGCTCGCGCCACCCAATTTTTTTCCCATTTCGTACCAGGCAAATCCGACGCGACGATCGCGGATCACCTCAGGGTTTGATCTTCGTAATTCCTAACCTGAGGTGGGTTGATTTGGTGAAATTTGTAGCCACGGCGGCGTTCAAATCCAACCCGCAGACACGCTACCTCGCGGATGAGATGGAGGCATTCCAGGAGCGGATGTTGCAAGAGTTTGCCGAGATCCGCGCGGCCCAGGCCAAGTTCGCCGTTGTCGACGGCATCTGCGAGAAGTTGGAGGCCCTGGACGCCAAGTTATCTGAGCAAGCAGCCCGCCTGGATCAGGTACAAGTGAAAGTCAACCTGTCCTGTGACACATTGGGCAAGGTTCAGCAACAGCAGACGCATGTTCGCAGTTGGGCACGCACAATAGTATGCAGGGTAGTGGTGAGAGTTCGTCGCCAACCGCATCCGAGGTGTCTAATGACCCACAAGTATAGGGATCAATCGTAGTCCTTTCGATAAGTAAGAGTGTCGAACCCAACAAGGAGCAGAAGGAAATGACAAGAGGTTTTCAGCAAGGTATTTTCTGCAAGCACTGAAATTATCGGTAACGAGTAGTTTGATAGCAAGATAATTTGTAACAAGTGACAAGTAGCAATAGTAACAATGAGTGCAGCAAGGTGGCCCAATCCTTTTTATAGCAAAGGACAAGCTGGAACGATCTCTTATAGTAAGTAAAGCGTTCTCGAGGACACATGGGAATTTCATCTAGTCACTTTCATCATGTTCGTTTAATTCACGTTCGCTACTTTGATAATTTGATATGTGGGTGGACCGGTGCTTGCGTGTTGTTCTTACTTGAACAAACCTCCCACTTATGATTACCCCCTCTCGCAAGCATCCGCAACTACGAAAGAAGAATTAATATTTCTCTAACCATAGCATTAAACATATGGATCCAAATCAGCCCCTTACGGAATAGCGCATATACTAGGGTTTAAGCTTCTGTCACTCTAGCAACCCATCATCTAATTACTACTCTACAGTGCATTCCCTTAGGCCCAAAGATGGTGAAGTGTCATGTAGTCGACGTTCACACAACACCACTGAGGGAATCAACAACATACATATCATCAAAATATCGAACGAATACCAAATTCACATGATTACTTATGACAAGACTTCTCCCATGTCCTCAAGAACAAAAGTAACTACTCACAAATCATATTCATGTCCAGGATCAGAGAGGTGTTGAATAGCATAATAGATCTGAACATATAATCTTCCACCAAATAAACCAACTAGCATCAACTACAAGGTGTAATCAACACTACTAGCAACCCACAAGTACCAATCCGAGGTTTTGAGACAAAGATTGAATACAAGAGATGAACTAGGGTTTGAGATGAGATGGTGCTGGTGAAGATTAGTCCTCCCATGATGAGAGGATCGCTGGTGATGTCGATGGCGACGATTTCCCCCTCCCGGAGGGAAGTATCCCCGGCAGAATCTCTCCGCCGGAGAGCAAAAGTGCTCCTGCCCAAGTTCTGCCTCGAGACGGCGGCGCACCGTCCCGAAAGTCTTCTCTATATTTTTTCTAGGGCAAATGGACTTATATACCAGAAAATGGGGGCCAGAGGCTGGCCATGGGCCCCACGAGGTACCAGGGCGCGCCTGGGGGGTGGCACGCCATGGTGCCTCGTGGGTACCTGGGTGGCCCCCTCTGGTACTTCTTGCTTCTAGTATTTTTTATTTATTCCAAAATAAATCTCCGTAAAATTTCAGCTCATTTGGAGATGTGCAGAATAGGTATCTCTGACATAGCTTTTTCAGGTCCAGAATTCCAGCTGCCGGCAATCTCCCTCCTTGTGTAAATCTTCCATATTAAGAGAGAAAAGGCATTAGAATTGCTCCACAAAGTGTTATATTGATTAAAAACACTATTTATAATAGTAACAAAACATGATGCAAAATGGACGTATCAACTCCCCAAGCTTAGACCTCGCTTGTCCTCAAGCGAAAGCCAATATCGATAATCATGTCCACATGTTTAGAGAGAGAGGTGTCGATAAAAACAAAATACGGACATAGTAGCTTCATGATCATTATTATAACAGCAATATTTATTATCATAAACTTCTCATGGGCAAGTAACAATTCATCACAGCAATGGAGTATAAGGCATAAACTTTCTTGAAAACTAACAAACTATGTTCTCAGTCAACAATGCAATTGCAATTCATCATATTTTCAGGAAGGGTCTCATGTAAGAGCTATTTAGCAAGTCCACATACTCAACCATCATTTAGTCTTCTATGATTGCTAACACTCACGACAAATATATGGAGCAAAAAGTTTCAGCCAGACACATAGAAAGATAGGGGCTTGTGAATTCGCCTCCCAACTTATTCACCTCAAGGGTGATGTCAACAATAATAACTCTTGATCACTCATATCCAACTAGATATATATGCCTAGATCTTTCCCCACCACATGATGCTTACAAAAGAAAATAAATAAAAAGGAAGTAGAGGAGAACACACTATTGACTCTTGCATAAAAAGTAAATACATAAAAGTAAAGGATAGGCCCTTCGCAGAGGGAAGCAGAGGTTGTCATGTGCTTTTTGTTGTTTGTTGCAAGAGCTCTTAATGCAAAGGAACGTCACTTTATATTGCCCCTTGTGATAGCAACCTTTATTATGCAGTCTGTCGCTTTTATTTCTTTACCATCACAAGTTCGTACAAAGCTTATTTCCCTCACAATAAAAGTTTAGACATATTTAGAGGCAATTTTTTATTGCTTTTTGCACCGATGACAACTTACTTGAAGGATCTTATTCAATCCATAGGTAGATATAGTGGACTCTCATGACATGAAACTGGGTTTAAGGGTTTTGGATGCACAAGTAGTATCTCTACTTGGTGCGGATTTTTGGCTAGCAAAGATATTGGGCAAGCACCACATGTTGGAGGATCCATAACAATATAACTTCTATGTGAATATGAACAAACATAATTCATTACGTTGTCTTCCTTGTCCAACGTCAACAATTTAACATAAAATACTTAATGGGGGCTCACAATCATAAAAGATGTCCAAGATAGTATATTTGCATGTGAATCTTCTCTTCCCTTATTAACTTTTTCATGAATTGCATCATTGACTAATGCTATGTTTGTTAACTTCCAATAAATTTTACCACTTATACTTTTCTTTATGTAATGTCATTACTTTCCATAGGATTAGCATATGATCTTTTTCATTATTTTCATTGCTAGAATTGGAACATGAAAGTAAAGAAGCAAAAACTCAAACTACTCTTTATTATATAACTCTCAACTCGATTACATAGATAGATAGATCACGAAGCTAACACACGAAACTAGATCATACTAAACTTTTATTCAACTAGATCACGAAATAACTAAGGATCAAACTAAAATAGGTAAAGATAATGAAAGTGATGGTGATACGATACCGGGGAACCTCCCCCAAGGTTGGCACAAGCCAAGGGGAGTGCCCATACCCATGTTCTCAAGTCTCCTTCGGTGATGGTGGTGGTGATGAAGTGTTGGGCTTGTCCTTCAGTTTCCGCTTCAGAACATAGTTTTCTTCCTTCAACTTGCTAATTTCTTGCTCAATCTCCATTATCTTCTCACATAGTGTGTTCTTGTTTTCATGTAGAAGACGGAAAGGGATAAATTGGATCTTAGATTTGTTTACTGTGTTTGGGAGGCTCGCCTTTTTGAACTCCACATGCATATCTCCGAGTTGAGGTAGAGGAGCATCGTCTTCATCCGAGCTCACGTCTTCCGTTCCCTTCATGTTGACATCTCGCTCCTCCTCCGCGGACCATCCATAGGGATCCATATCCCCATAGATTCTTGGATTTGTAACATAATGTGATACGAAGCTCTCTCCATCTGAGTCTTGGGACGACATACTTTCGAATCTGTCAGAAAAAAAACATGAAAGAAGAACAAAGGAGATTTCTGCGATACGGTGGTCAAAACATCCTGGAGTATATATATATAAAGAATTTTTATCTTGCAAAACAAGTAATCCAGAAGAAAACGGAGTCGGGAAGGCTCACGTGGGGCCCACGAGCCACCAGGGCGCGCCTGGGGGCGGTGGCGCGCCCTGGTGCCTCATGGGGCACCAGGTGGGTCCCCTCGGCTGTTTCTTATTTTTGTATTTTTTCTAATATTCCAAAACTGACAGAAAATATTTTTATGGAATTTTTGGAGTCGGTTTACTTACCGTATCACATACCTCTTTCTTTTCAGGGTTCTGGAGTGTTCCGGAAGGTCTCTCTTATGTATTTCTCCGGTGTAATTGTTTCAATAATATTACTTTCAACATTAATGGGAGTACCTGAAATATAGTGCTTGATTCTTTGCCCATTCACCACTCTCGGATTAGTGCCTTCAGAGTTGTTTATTTTGATGGCTCCGGAGCGATAAACTTCTTCGATGATATACGGTCCTTCCCATTTAGAGAGAAGTTTTCCTGCAAAGAATCTCAAACAAGAATTGTACACTTGAACTTGCTCACCTACTTTAAATTCCCATTTTTGAATTCTTCTATCATGCCATCTTTTAACTTTCTGTTTAAACAATTTGGCATTTTCATAAGCTTGGGTTCTCCATTCATCTAATGAGCTAATATCAAATAACCTCTTTTCACCGGCAAGTTTAAAATCATAATTTAGTTCTTTAATTGCCCAATATGCTTTATGTTCTAACTCAAGAGGTAAATGACATGCTTTTCCATAAACCATTTTATAAGGAGACATACCCATAGAATTTTTATAAGTAGTTCTATAAGCCCATAATGCATCGTCAAGTTTCTTAGACCAATTCTTTCTAGATCTATTGACGGTTTTTTGAAAAATTAATTTTATTTCTCTATTGCTCAATTCAACTTGACCACTAGTTTGAGGGTGATAGGGAGATGCAATTCTATGGTTGACATCATATTTAGCAAGGAATTTACGAAATGCACCATGAATAAAATGTGAACCACCATCAGTCATCAAATATCTAGGGACTCCGAACCTTGGCAAAATAACTTCTTTAAGCATTTTAATAGAAGTGTTATGATCAACACTACTAGTTGGAATAGCTTCTACCCACTTAGTAACGTAATCAACAGCAACTAAAATATGTGTATACCCATTGGATTTAGGAAAAGGTCCCATATAATCAAATCCCCAAACATCAAATGGTTCAACAGCAAGTGAATAATTCATAGGCATTTCCTGACGTCTACCACCATTACCAATTCTTTGACATTCATCACATGATAGGACAAACTTACGAGCATCCTTGAAAAGAGTAGGCCAATAAAAACGAGATTGTAATACCTTGTGTGCAGTTCTGTCTCCCGCATGGTGTCCTCCGTAAGCTTCGGAATGACACTTCCGTAGGATTTGTTCCTATTCATGCTCAGGTACACAATGTCTAATAATACCATCTACTCCTTTATAAAGATGTGGGTCATCCCAGAAGTAATGTCTTAAATCAAAGAAGAACTTTTTCTTTTGTTGGTATGTGAAACTAGGTGGTATGTATTTAGCAACAATGTAATTAGCATAGTCTGCATACCAAGGAGTATTACGAGAAGCATTTATGACAGCTAATTGTTCATCCGGAAAATCATCATTAATAGGTAGTGGGTCATCAAAAACATTATCCATTCTAGACAAATTATCTGCTACGGGATTCTCAGCTCCCTTCCTTTCAGTAATATGCAAGTCAAATTCTTGTAGCAATAAAACCCACCTAATGAGTCAAGGTTCAGCATCTTTCTTTTCCATAAGATATTTAATAGCAGCATGGTTGGTGTGAATAGTTACTTTAGAATCAACTATGTAAGATCTGAATTTATCACATGCAAACACAACTGCTAGAAATTCTTTTTCAGTAGTAGCAGAATTTCTTTGGGCACTGTCTAGAGTTTTACTAGCATAATGGATAACATTTAATTTCTTATCAAGTCTCTGTCCTAGAACAGCACTAACAGCATAGTCACTAGCATCACACATAATTTCAAAAGGCAAGTTCCAATCAGGTGGTTGGACAATAGGTGTAGTGGTTAAGGCTTTCTTAAGTGTTTCAAAGGCTTCTAGACAATCATCATCAAAAACAAATGGAACATCTTTTTGCAAAAGATTGGTAAGAGGCCTAGAAATTTTAGTGAAGTCTTTAATAAATCTCCTATAGAAACCAGCATGACCTAGGAAACTTCTTATACCTTTAATATCTTTAGGACATGTCATTTTCTCAATAGCATCAACCTTAGCTTTATCAACTTCAATACCTCTTTCAGAAATTTTATGCCCCAAGACAATGCCTTTATTCACCATAAAGTGGCACTTCTCCCAATTCAAGACAAGATTAGTTTCTTCACATCTCTGCAAAACTCGATCAAGGTTGCTTAAGTAATCATCAAAAGAAATTCCGTAAACGGAGAAATCATCCATGAATACCTCAACAATCTTTTCACAAAAGTCAGAGAATATAGCAGTCATACATCTTTGAAAGGTAGCAGGTGCATTGCATAAACCAAAAGGCATACGTCTATAAGCATAAGTTCCAAAAGGACAAGTAAAGGTGGTTTTCTCTTGATCGGGTTGTGATACAGGTATTTGAGAAAAACTGGAATAACCATCTAGGAAGCAAAAGTGTGTATGCTTAGACAGTCTTTCTAACATTTGATCAATAAAAGGTAAGGGGTAATGATCTTTTCTAGTAGCTTTGTTTAATTTCCTAAAATCAATTACCATCCTATAACCAGTTACAATTCTTTGTGGAATGAGTTCATTTTTATCATTAGGAACAACGGTAATACCTCCTTTCTTAGGGACACAATGAACGGGACTTACCCATCTACTATTAGCTATGGGATAGATTATACCTGCTTCCAGAAGCTTTGATATTTCAGTTCTTACCACCTCTTTCATCTTAGGATTTAATCGTCATTGGTGGTCGACAACTGGTTTAGCATAAGGCTCCATATTAATTCTGTGCTGACATAGAGTGGGACTAATGCCCTTAAGATCATCAAGAGTATATCCAATAGCAGCACGGTGCTACCTCAGAGTTTTTAGTAATCTCTTTTCTTCATGCGCTGAAAGGTTAGTGATACGTCTCCAACGTATCTATAATTTTTGATTGTTCCATGCTGTTATATTATCAATCTTGGATGTTTTTATATGCATTGACAACAATTATATATCATTTTTGGAGAATAACCTATTAACTTAGTGCCCAGTGCCAGTTGTTGTTTTCTGTCCTGTTTTTGTTTTACAGAAAATCAATACCAAACGAAGTCCAAATGCCACGAAACTTTTTGGAGATTTTTTATTGGACAAGATAAACACTAGAAGCTTCGGGAGAAGACCAGACGTCAGAGGAGGTGGCCACGAGCCACCAGGGCGCGCCTGCGCGCCCTGGTGCCTCGTGGGCCCACCCCAGCTCCGTTTGACCTAATTCTTCCACTATAAATTCAGAAAAAATCAGAAACCCTCAGGGGAGTCCACGAAATACTTTTTCCGCCACCGCAAGTTTCTGTTCCAGAGAGATCCCATCTGGAGGCCTTCTCCGGTACTCCGCCGGAGGGGGAATCGATCACGGAGGGGCTCTTCATCAACCTTGATGCCCTTCCGATGATGCGTGAGTAGTTTACCACACACCTTCGGGTCCATAGTTAGTAGCTAGATGGCTTCTTCTCTCTTCTCGATCTTCAATACAATGTGCTCCACGATGTTCTTGGAGTTCTATCCGATGTAATCACTTTTTGCGGTGTGTTTGTTGAGATCCGATGAATTGTGAGTTTCTGATCAGATTATCCATGAATATTATTTGAGTCTTTGCTGCACTCTTTTATGCATGATTATTATAGCTTCGTATTTCTTCTCCGATCTATTGATTTGGTTTGGCCAACTGAGTTCATTTATCTTGCCATGGGAAGAGGTGCTTTGTAATGGGTTCGATCTTGCGGTGTTCAATCCCAGTGACAGAAAGGGACATGACATGTATGTATCGTTGATATTAAGGGTAAAAATATGGGGTTTATTCATGCATGAGTTTATCTTGTCTACATCATGTCATCATTCTTAAGGCGTTACTCCGTTCTTTATGGACTTAATACACTAGATGCATGCTGGATAGCGGTCGATGTGTGGAGTAATAGTAGTAGATGCAGGCAGGAGTCAGTCTACTTGTCTCGGATGTCATGCCTATATACATGATCATTGCCTTGGATATCGTCATGATTATTTGCTTTTCTATCAATTGCCCAACAGTAATTTGTCTACCCACCGTATGCTATTTTCTCGAGAGAAGCCTCTAGTGAAAACTATGGCCCCCGGGTCTATCTAAATCATATTACTAAAACCCTAAAAATATTGCTGCCATTTTCTTTTATTTATTTTATTTTGTATTTTTGTTTCAATCTATCTATCTATCACATAGAATTTAATCTTGCAATTGACCGCCGAGGGATTGACAACCCCTCGTTTGCGTTGGGTGCAAGGATTTGTTGTTTGTGTGCAAGTGCTGCTAACGAGGTGTTGCGTGATTCTCCTACTGGTTTGATAACCATGGTTTCATAACTGAGGGAAATACTTATCTCTACTGTGCTGCATCATCCCTTCCTCTTCGGGGAAAATACCAACGCAAGCTACAAGGTGCAGGAAGAATTTCTGGCGCAGTTGCCGGGGAGACATCATCAACATCTGTCAAGTACCTTTGCATAAACTCTCATCTCCTTGCATTTACTTTATTTGCCATTTGCCTCTCGTTTTCATCTCCCCCACTTCAAAAACGTTTTTTACAAAAATACAAAAATATTTTCCGTTTGCCTTTTTCTTGTTTGCTTGCTTGTGATCTTGTTTGCGTAGTCACGATGTCTCAAGAAAATACAAAATTGTGTGATTTTTCCAATACTAATAAAAATGATTTTATTAGTACTCCGATTGCTCCTCCCGCCGCTAGTGCGGAGACTTGTGATATTAATGTCGCTTTGCTAAATCTTGTTATGAAAGAACAATTTTCTGGTAGTCCTAATGAAGATGCTGCATCCCATCTTAACAACTTCGAAGAATTGTTTGACTTGCAAAATAAAAAAGATGTGGATAATGATATTGTGAAATTAAAATTATTCCCATTCTCATTACAGGATCGTGCAAAAATTCGGTTTTCATCTTTACCACGAAATAGTATCGATTCTTGGGATAGGTGTAAAGATGCTTTTATTACTAAGTATTTTCCTACCGTGAAAATCATTTCTCTTAGAAATCAAATTATGAATTTTAAGCAACTTGATCATGAACATGTTGCCCAATCTTGGGAGAGGATGAAATTAATGATAAGAAATTTCCCTACTAATGGTTTAAATTTATGGATGATCATACAAAAAAATTATGCGGGATTGAATTTTGTTTCTAGAAATCTTTTAGATTCCGCCGCGGGTGGTACTTTTATGGAAATTACTTTGGGAGAAGCGACTAAATTGCTTGATAATATTATGGCAAACTATTCAAAATGGCATACTGAAAAAACTCCTACTAGTAAAAAAGTGAATTCTATTAAAGAAATTAGTACTTTGAGTGATAAAGTTGATGCGCTTATGAAATTGGTTGCTAGTAAAAATACTCATATTGATCCTAATGATGTGCCATTGTCCACTTTGATTGAGCAAAATAATGATCCCGTAGATGTGAATTTTGTCTCGCGAAACAATTTTAATAATAATGCTTACAGAGGTAATTTCAACGCTAGACCGTTTCCTGGAAATTCCTCTAATAATTATGGCAATCCTTATGGTAATTCTTATAATAATAATAATAGGATGCCCTCTGATCTTGAAAGTAATATTAAAGAATTTATTAATGCTCAAAAAGTTTTCAACACTACGATAGAAGAAAAATTGAGTAAACTTGATAATATGTCTAGGAGTATTGATAGAATTATTCATGATGTGGAAAATCTTAAGACTAAAATTTTACCACCCAAAATTGATATTAGTGAATCAATTAAAGCTTTATATGTCTCCATGGATGAGAGTAAGAAAAGAACCGCCATGCTAAAAGCTAAACGAGAATTTTTAGAAAAAACGATTCCTCCCGGTTTTTATCGTAGTAATGATGAGGATATTAAAATGATTGGTGTTTCATCTATTGATTCTTTATTTAGAAATAAAAACTTGATGAAAAGGGGACCGAAGAAGAGTCAACTTTAGCTAGTAGGCGTTCCCACAATTCGGAGGGTGAAAATATTAATGAACAAATTGCTAAAAGTGGGTTTGGAGAGGTAAAAACTTTAAATAGCGATGTGCCCACTCTCTTGGATTGCAAAGATTTTAATTATGATAATTGTTCTTTGATTGAGTGCATTTCTTTGTTACAATCCATGTTAAATTCAGCCAACGCTTATGAGCAAAACAAGGCTTTTACTAAACACATCGTAGAAGCTATGATGAAAGCGTTAGAAGAAAAGTTAGAACTAGAAATTTGAATTCCTAGAAAATTATATGATTAATGGGAATCCACCATTAAATTAAAAATTAAAAATTATGAGTGCAATGCTTTATGTGATTTGGGTGCTAGCGTTTCCACAATTTCCAAAATCTTTATGTGATGTGCTAGGTTTCACCAATATAGATGAATGTTCTCTTAATTTGCACTTGGCGGATTCTACTATTAAAAAACCAATGGGTAGAATTAATGATGTTCTTATTCTTGCACTTAGAAATTATGTGCTCGTTGATTTTATTGTACTTGACATTGAATGCAATTCTTCTTGCCCAATAATACTTGGTAGACCGTTCTTACGAACTATAGGTGCCGTTATTGATATGAAAGAAGGGAATATAAAATTTCATTTTCCCTTAAAAAAGGGTATGGAACATTTCCCTAGGAAGAAAATTAAAGCACCATATGAATCCATCACGAGGGTCACTTATGGAATCAACTTGAAAGATGACAATACTTGGCTAGGGGCATAAAACAATAGCGCTTGTTGGGAGGCAACCCAATGAATAAAATAAATTTTTTCTGTTATTGTGTGTTTTCACAATTATGCTACTGGTATGATTGTGTTTTTGTGTTTTTAATTAGTGTTTGTGCCAAGTAATGCCTTTAGGATGATTTGGAAGATAGTATAATTGATGCTGTTTGGAAAACAGAAAGTTTTGCGTCCAGTGCCCGAATTTGGTTTCTGTACTGGATCGTCAGAAAAATCTGAAATTTTTACACAGTATTGGTACATGAATTTCCCACGTTGTCCTAATGTTTCAGAATTTTTGGAGTTACAGAAGTATGGCTTTTAAATAGATTGCTACAGACTGTTCTGTTTTTGACAGATTCTGTTTCTGATGCACTACTTGCTTGTTTTGATGAATCTATGGATTGTATCGGGGGGTATAAGCCATGGTGAAGTTAGAGTACAGTAGGTATAATGCAAAAATAAAATATGACTGGGTTTGCAACAGTACTTAAAGTAGTGATTTATTTTGTTATGCTAACGGATCTGACGAAGGTTTTGTTGAGTTTTGTGTGATTGAAGTTTTCAAGTTTTGGGTGAGATCACGATGGATGAAGGAATAAGGAGTAGCAAAAGCCTAAGCTTGGGGATGCCCGAGGCACCCCAAGGTAATATTCAAGGAAGACTCAAGCGCCTAAGCTTGGGGATGCCCCGGAAGGCATCCCCTCTTTCTTCTACCAACCATCGGTAATTTTACTTGGAGCTATATTTTTATTCGTCACATGATATGTGTTTTGCTTGGAGCATCTTGTATTATATGAGTCTTTGCTTTGTTTGATTTTTAGTTTGTCACAATCATCTTTGCTGAACACACCTATTTCGAGAGAGCCACACGATCATAATTTGTTAGAATACTCAATGTGCTTCACTTAAATTTTTTGAGCTAGGCAGTTACTCTAGTGCTTCATAAATCTTTTTGAGCACGGTGGTGGCTATATTTTGAAGAAATAAACTCTCTTGCTTCACTTATATTATTTTGAGAGTTGATTAAATTTTTGAAGAAATGAATTCTCATGCTTCACTTATATTATTTTGAGAATTGATAAGATTGAAATTTTGAAGAAATATTTGCACTCTCATGCTTCACTTAAATCTTTTTGAGAGTTGATAATAGTAACGGTAATTTGCACAAGATATGAATTTGGTCCCAAAGTGATGAATATTCAAGAGGGATATAATAAAAACTTTCATATAGATCATTGGATATGATAAGTGTGATTCCTTGCAATAGTTTTGCGATATGGAAATGATAATATGTGAGTCATGTTAGTGAGTAATTGTGATTTAGTAAGAATATTAGTGTTAAGGTTTGTGATTCCCTATGCATGCACATCAAGTCAATAGTTATGCAAAGAAATTATATCCTACTTATGGTGCATTATTCGGTGTTAGTTATGTTCAATGCATGTTTATGACCGTTTTCGTTTTTTGGTTGGTTGCTTCTCAATCTATTTGCTAGCCTTCATTTGTACTGAGCGGAAATACTGCTTGTGCATCCAAAATCCTTAAACCCAAGTTGTGCCAAATGAGTCCACTATATCTACCTATATGCGGTATTTCAATGCCGTTCCAAGTAAATTTGCGTGTGCCAACTCTAATTTTCAAAATAATTTTTCCGTTTTGTGTGCCCGTACCGCTCATGAAGCGGCAGGGGGTGGCCATTAATTTCCATGCTAGGTGTGTTATTCTCACGATGAGTGTTTATTCACTTGTCATTGCACGAGAGAATGGTTGGTAATTGGGATGCCCAGTCCCACAATGAAATCAAAATTAATAACAACAAAATTCCTTGGAAAGTGTTGGTTTGGAGGGCACCCGTGGATACGGCTAGCCATGGATTGTGAAAGAATGGTCGAAAGGAAATAAACTTTACTTTCTGTTTGGGAACCACCTATGATGTGTCTAGCATGGAAGATAATGGGAATTCTCGGTCTTTTTCGTTGACAGGAAAAGCATGCCTCTCAAAATATTTTATCTCTTTAATTTCAGCTTTGAGCTCTGGCACATTTGACAAATCTCTGCTTCCCTCTGCGAAGGGCCTATCTATTTACTTTTATGCAATTTTTATTTTTCTTGAGTCTCCATCTTCTCTTATAAAGCACCAACTAGAGAGCACTATTGTCATACCTGTGCATTGGATGTAGCTAATATTTGAGTGTGTTTCATGAATGGATCAATGATTGAGCATAATGGGCTAGGGATAACTTTCTTTAGCGTTGATATTTTGAAAAACATGGTTGCTTGTTAGCATGCTTGAGTATTTATATCTTCATGCCAAATTATAGACTATTGCTTTGAATCATTCAAGTCCAATGTCCATGCTATAAAAGAAAATAATATGTTATGAATATGATAGGCAGCATTCCACATCAAAAATTCTGTTTTTATCATTTACCTACTCGAGGACGAGCAGGAATTAAGCTTGGGGATGCTGATACGTCTCCAATGTATCTATAATTTTTTATTGTTCCATGTTGTTATATTATCAATCTTGGATGTTTTTATATGCATTTACAGCAATTATATATCATTTTTGGAGACTAACCTATTAACTTAGTGCCCAGTGCTAGTTGCTGTTTTCTGTCCTGTTTTTGTTTTATAAAAAATCAATACCAAACGAAGTCCAAATGCCACGAAATTTTTTGGAGATTTTTTATTGGACAAGATAAACACTAGAAGCTTCGGGAGAAGACCAGACGCCAGAGGAGGTGGCCACGAGCCACCAGGGCGCGCCTGGGGGGGGGGCAGGCGCGCCCTGGTGCCTCGTGGGCCCACCCCAGCTCCGTTTGACCTAATTCTTCCACTATAAATTCAGAGAAAAATCAGAAACCCTCAGGGGAGTCCACGAAATACTTTTTCTACCATCGCAAGTTTCTGTTCCAGAGAGATCCCATCTGGAGGCCTTCTCCGGTACTCCGCCGGAGGGGGAATCGATCACGGAGGGGCTCTTCGTCAACCTTGCTGCCCTTCCGATGATGCGTGAGTAGTTTACCACAGACCTTCGGGTCCATAGGCAGTAGCTAGATGCCTTCTTCTCTCTTTTTGATCTTCAATACAATGTGCTCCTCGATGTTCTTGGAGTTCTATCCGATGTAATCACTTTTTGCGGTGTGTTTGTTGGGATCCGATGAATTGTGAGTTTATGATCAGATTATCCATGAATATTATTTGAGTCTTTGCTGCACTCTTTTATGCATGATTTTTATAGCTTCATATTTCTTCTCCGACCTATTGATTTGGTTTGGCCAACTGAGTTGATTTATCTTGCCATGGGAAGAGGTGCTTTGTAATGGGTTCGATCTTGCGGTGTTCAATCCCAGTGACAGAAAGGGACATGACACGTATGAATCATTGCTATTAAGGGTAAAAGGATGGGGTTTATTCATGCGTGCGTTTATCTTGTCTACATCATGTCATCGTTCTTAAGGCGTTACTTCGTTCTTTATGGACTTAATACACTAGATGCATGCTGGATAGTGGTCGATGTGTGGAGTAATAGTAGTAGATGCAGGCAGGAGTCGGTCTACTTGTCTCGGACGTGATACCTATATACATGATCATTGCCTTGGATATCGCCATGATTATTTTCTTTTCTATCAATTGCCCAACAGTAATTTGTCTACCCACCGTATGCTATTTTCTCGAGAGAAGCCTCTAGTGAAAACTATGGCCCCCGGGTCTATCTAAATCATATTACTAAAACCCTAAAAATATTGCTGCCATTTTCTTTTATTTATTTTATTTTGTATTTTTGTTTCAATCTATCTATCTATCACATACAATTTAATCTTGCAATTGACCGCCGAGGGATTGACAACCCCTCGTTTGCGTTGGGTGCAAGGATTTGTTGTTTGTGTGCAGGTGCTGCTAACGAGGTGTTGCGTGATTCTCCTACTGGTTCGATAACCTTTGGTTTCATAACTGAGGGAAATACTTATCTCTACTGTGCCACATCATCCCTTCCTCTTCGGGGAAAATACAAACGCAAGCTACAAGTAGCAGTTAGCACTAATAATAACAGGATATGTCTTCTTTTCATCAAGATAAGCATATTTCAATGTATCAGGCAATTGCTTCAATTCAAATACAGGATCACCCTTAGGTGGAGAAGGGCCTCTAAGAGTTTCAATAGGCAAATTATGTTTAAGGATAGGTGGTTGATCAAATAACATCTTATCTATTTCATTTCTTTCATTCATATGCATATCGTTTTCGTGGTCTAGCAAATATTGTTCTAACAGATCAGTAGGAGGTACGGCAATAGAAGCAACACCAATAATTTCATCTTTACTAGGCAATTCTTTATCATGAGGTTGTCTACGAAACTTGGAGAAATTAAACTCATGAGATATATCACCAAACTTAACTCGAACCTTTTCTTTAACACAATCAATTTCAGCATTAACGGTATTCAAGAAAGGTCTACCAAATATAATGGGACAAAAATTATCTTGTTGTGAACCAAGTACTAAGAAATCAGTAGGGTATTTGATTTTTCCACACAAGACTTCAACATCTCTAACAATCCTAAGTGGTGTAATAGTATCTCTATTCGCAAGCTTAATAGTAACATCAATATCTTCAATCTCAACAGGTGCAATTTCATGCATTACTTCTTGATATAAAGAAAATGGAATAGCACCCACACTAGCACCCATATCACACAAACCATGATAGCAATGATCTCCAATCTTAACAGAAATAACAGGCATGCCAACTACGGGCTTGTTCTTGTCTAACATATCTCGTTCATTTCTAACAGGTTTAGAAATTCTAGCCGCCTCATCACAAAAGTAAATAACATGCCCATCTATATTATCGACTAAGAGATCTTTAACCATAGCAACATCAGGTTCAACTTTAATTTGTTCAAAGGGTCTAGGTGCTCTAATATTACTTTTGTTAACCACAGTTAAAGCTTTAGCATGCTCCTTAATCCTAACAGGAAAAGGTGGTTTCTCAATATAAGCAGTAGGCATAACTGGATCAACATGGTAAACAATTGTTTCTTCTTTAACACTAACGGGTTCCTCAATCTTTTCTTTAATAGGGGGATGATATTTAAACCACTTCTCCTTAGGGAGATCAACATGAGTAGCAAATGATTCACAAAAGGAAGCTACTATCTCAGAGTCAAGTCCATATTCAGTGCTAAACTTATGAAAAGCATCGGTGGCCATAAAAGATTTAACACAATCGAACTCAAGTATTATACCTGACTCATTACCTTTGTCGAGTTCCCAATCTTCAGAGTTGCGTTTAATTCTTTCCAGAAGATCCCATCTGAATTCAATAGTTTTCTTCATAAAGGAGCCAGTCAAAGAAGAATCGAGCGTAGTTTGATTATCATGAGAAAGCCGTGCATAAAAATTCTGTAAGATAATTTCTTTTGAGAGCACATGATTGGGGCATGTGTACATCATGTACTTAAGCCTCCCCCAAGCTTGAGCGATGCTTTCTCCTTCATGAGGCCAAAAATTATATATATAATTCCGATCACGATGAACCAAATGCATAGGATAATTTTTTTGATGGAATTCCAGTTTCAATCAGTTCCAGTCCCATGTATCAGTATCATCACATAGCCTATACCACATTAATGCCTTTGCTTCCAAAGATAAAGGGAATACTTTCTTCTTAACTCCATCTCCGGATAAACCTGCAAGCTTAAACAATCCACAAATTTCATCCACATAGATCAAGTGCATATCAGGATTTACCGTTCCATCTCCTGCATAAGGATTAGCTAGTAGTTTCTCTATCATACCCGGAGGAATCTCATAATAAATATTTTCAGTAGGTGCAGTAGGTTGAGGAGCAACTATTTGTGTTTCCGGTTGAGGTGAAGATACCCCGAACAAACCCCTCTAAGGATTACTTTCCATAGTGACAAGTGACAGTAAATTTCAGTACGTAATATAAATGTTTCCTTACCAAATTCCACTGACCAAAGGCGCTTCACTCCCCGGCAATGGCGCCAGAAAAGAGTCTTGATGACCGACAAGTATAGGGGATCAAATGTAGTCCTTTCGATAAGTAAGAGTGTTGAACCCAACGAGGAGCAGAAGGAAATGACAAGCGGTTTTCAGCAAGGTATTTTCTGCAAGCACTGAAATTATCGGTAACGAGTAGTTTGATAGCAAGATAATTTGTAACAAGTGACAAGTAGCAATAGTAAAAATGAGTGCAGCAAGGTGGCCCAATCCTTTTTATAGTAAAGGACAAGCCGGAACGATCTCTTATAGTAAGTAAAGCGTTCTCGAGGACACATGGGAATTTCATCTAGTCACTTTCATCATGTTTGTTTGATTCGCGTTCGCTACTTTGATAATTTGATATGTGGGTGGACCAGTGCTTGGGTGCTGTTCTTACTTGAACAAACCTCCCACTTATGATTACCCCCTCTCGCAAGCATCCGCAACTATGAAAGAAGAATTAAGATTTCTCTAACCATAGCATTAAACATATGGATCCAAATCAGCCCCTTACGGAATAGCGCATAAACAAGGGTTTAAGCTTCCGTCACTCTAGCAACCCATCATCTAATTACTACTCCACAATGCATTGCCTTAGGCCCAAAGATGGTGAAGTGTCATGTAGTTGACGTTCACACGACACCACTAAGGGAATCAACAACATACATATCATCAAAATATCGAATGAATACCAAATTCACATGATTACTTTTGACAAGACTTCTCCCATGTCCTCAAGAACAAAAGTAACTACTCACAAATCATATTCATGTCCAAGATCAGAGAGGTGTTGAATAGCATAATAGATCTGAACATATAATCTTCCACCAAATAAACCAACTAGCATCAACTACAAGGTGTAATCAACACTACTAGCAACCCACAGGTACCAATCTGAGGTTTTCAGACAAAGATTGAATACAAGAGATGAACTAGGGTTTGAGATGAGATGGTGCTGGTGAAGATGTTGATGAAGATTAGTCCTCCCACGATGAGAGGATCGCTGGTGATGTCGATGGCGACGATTTGCCCCTCCCAGAGGGAAGTATCCCCGGCAGAATCTCTCCGCCGGAGAGCAAAAGTGCTCCTGCCGAGGTTTCGCCTCGAGACGGCGGCGCACCATCCCGAAAGTCTTCTCAATATTTTTTCTAGGGAAAATGGACTTATATACCAGAAAATGGGGGCCAGAGGCTGGCCAGGGGCCCCACGAGGTACCAGGGCGCGCCTGGGGGGTGGCGCGCCCTGGTGCCTCGTGGGCACCTGGGTGGCCTCCTCTGGTACTACTTGCTTCCAGTATTTTTTATTTATTCCAAAATAAATCTCCGTAAAATTTCAGGTCATTTGGAGATGTGCAGAATAGGTATCTCTGACATAGCTTTTTCAGGTCCAGAATTCCAGCTGCCGGCAATCTCCCTCCTTCTGTAAATCTTGCATACTAAGAGAGAAAAGGCATTAGAATTGCTCCACAAAGTGTTATATTGATTAAAAACACTATAAATAACAGTAGCAAAAGATGATGCAAAATGGACGTATCAATGTCCGATGGGATACTAGGTGCCGCACCTCTAGCTCAGACTCGAGCACCGCCACATTTTCCCCAGGTACACATTCAGATTCCGCCTGTTGGTTGATGTCTACTACGCAACTTTTATTCTTGTAGACGTTGTTGTGCCTCCAAGTGCAGAGTTTTGTAGGACAGTAGCAAATTTCCCTCAAGTGGATGACCTAAGGTTTATCAATCCGTGGGAGGCGTAGGATGAAGATGGTCTCTCTCAAGCAACCCTGCAATCAAATACAAGAAATCTCTTGTGTACCCAACACACCCAATACAATGGTAAATTGTATAGGTGCACTAGTTCGGCGAAGAGATGGTGATACAAGTGTAGTATGGATAGTAGATATAGGTTTTTGTAATCTGAAAAATAAAAAACAGCAAGGTAGCAAGTAGTAAAAGTGAGCACAAACGGTATTGCAACGCTTAGAAACAAGGCCTAGGGTTCATACTTTCACTAGTGCAATCTCTCAACAGTGCTAACATAATTGAATCATATAACAATCCCTCAACGTGCGACAAAGAATCACTCCAAAGTTCTTATCTAGCGGAGAACATAAGATGAAATTGTTTGTAGGGTACGAAACCACCTCAAAGTTATCTTTTCCGATCAATCTATTGAGCCATCCCTATAAGTGTCATGAACAGCCCTAGAGTTCGTACTAAAATAACACCATATGATACGCATCAACCAACTCTAATGTCACCTAGATACTCCAACATCACCACAAGTATCTGTCAGTTGATTATTCGATATGCATCAAACAACTTCAGATTCATAATATTCAATCCACACAAAGAACTACAAAGAGTGCCCTAAGATTTCTACCGGAGAAAGTAGGACGAAAACTGATGGAAATATGCCCTAGAGGCAATAATAAAGTTGTTATTATTTTATATTTCCTTGTTCATGATAAAGGTTTATTATTCATGCTAGAATTGTATTGACCGGAAACTTAAATACATGTGTGAATACATAAACAAATACCGTGTCCCTAGTGAGCCTCTACTAGACTAGCTCGTTGATCAAAGATGGTTAAGGTTTCCTAGTGCACATCATAAGAAGCTTGCAAGCAATGTGACTAAGGAGTTAGTTACGGGATGATGTATTACGGAACGAGTAAAGAGACTTGCCGGTAACGAGATTGAACTAGGTATGGAGATACCGACGATCGAATCTCGGGCAAGTAACATACCGACGGACAAAGGGAATTACGTATGTTTTCATTGCGGTTCGACCGATAAGATCTTCGTGGAATTTGTAGGAACCAATATGAGCATCCAGGTTCCGCTATTGGTTATTGACTGGAGAGGCGTCTCAGTCATGTCTACATCATTCCCGAACCCGTAGGGTCCGCACGCTTAACGTTCGTTGACGATATAGTGTTATATGAGTTATGTGAATTGGTAACCGAATATTGTTCGGAGTCCCGGATGAGATCCTGGATGTCACGAGGAGTCTCGGAATGGTCGAGAGGTAAAGATTTATATATGGGAAGTCATATTTTGGGTTCCGGAAAAAGGTGCAGTTTTTTTCGGTATTGTACCGGGAAGCTTCCAGAAGGTTCCGGAGGATTCCGGAGGGGTCCGGAAGTCCACAAGTGGGTCCACCACGTCCCAAGGGCTGGCATGGGCTAAGGGGAGGCGCCCTGGCCTTATTGGGTCAGGCGTACCAAATCCTCAAAAGCCCACGCAGCTAGGGAAGGAAAAAGGGAGAGTCCTAGTAGGAATAGGATTGGACTTTGGTGTCCAAGTCCACGTGTGTACTATTCACGGTTACTGTTCACGTGGCACTATTCCTTCTACTCCAAGCCCCTACACATATATAAATAGAGGAGAGGGCGCGCCCCAAAGGAGACACAACATTGTCTTAGCCGTGTGCGGCGCCCCCCTCCACAGTTCCGTCCATCGGTCATATTTTCGCAGTGCTTGGGCGAAGCCCTGCGGAGATAGCATTACCATCACCGTCACCACGCCGTCGTGCTGCCGGAACTCATCCACTACCTCGCCGTCTTGCTGGATCAAGAAGTCGAGGACGTCACTGAGCTGAACGTGTGCTGAACGCGGAGGTGCCGTACGTTCGGTACTCGGTCGGTTGGATCGTGAAGTTGTTCGACGACATCAACCGCGTTGTTCTAACGCTTCCGCTTACGGTCTACGAGGGTACGTAGACACACTCCCCCTCTCGTAGCTATGCATCTCCATGGATAGATCTTGCGTGTGCGTAGAATTTTTTTTGTTTTCCATGCAACGTTCCCCAACAAAAACGTGCATCAACCCCTATGCATAGATTACCCCAATGTCATCTCGGGAATCCGCGAGTTGATTGCCAAAACATACATCAAGTGAATCAATATAATACCCCATTGTCACCACGGGTATTCATATGCAAGACATACATCAAGTGTTCTCAAATCCATAAAAGTATTCAATCCGATAATAGTGAAACCTCAAAGGTAAAAACTCAATTCATCACAACAAGATAGAGAGGGGGAAAACACCATATGATCCAACTATATTAACAAAGCTCGTGATACATCAAGACCGTGCCAAATCAAGAACACGAGAGAGAGAGAGAGAGAGAGAGAGATCAAACACATAGCTACTAGTACATACCCTCAGCCCCGAGGGTGAACTACTCCCTCCTCGTCATGGAGACCGCCGGGATGATGAAGATGGCCTCCGATGATGATTTCCCCCTCCGGCAGGGTGCCGGAATAGGGCTTTAGATGAGATCATGGAGGTACAGAGGCTTGCGGCGGCGGAGTCAAAGTTCTAGGGTTATTTCTGGAGGTTTCTGAATATATAGGAATTTTTGGCGTTGGAATCACGTAAAGAGGGGCCACAGGGGGCCCACGAGGCACCAGGGCGTGGCCATTCCCTCTGGGCATGCCCTGGTGGCTTGTGGGGCCCCTGTGGGTCTTCTGGTACTCTCCCGAAGCTTCTTGGGTCCCTTCCTTCCAGAAAAAATCGTCAAAAAGTTTCGCTGCATTTGGACTTCGTTTGATATGGATTTTCTGGAAAACCAAAAACAAGCAGAAAATATCAACTGGCAGTGGGCACTAAGTCAATATATTAGTCCATGAAAATCATATAAAATCCATATAAAAGTGCACCAAAATCATACAAAACTATAATAAACGTGGCATGAATACTTCATAAATTATAGATACGTTGGAGATGTATCAGCATCCCCAAGCTTAATTCCTGCTCGTCCTTGAGTAGGTAAATGATAAAAGAAATAATTTATGAAGTGTGAATGCTAGCATAGTGCATAAGTTTGATCAATGATAATTTCAATCACTTTTCCTAGCATCATAACAACAACTCTTTCTCATAAAACTCATCATGATAAAGTAGCAATCCATTCACTTGTTATGGTTCAAACAATGCATTCTCTTGAAACTTAACAACCTATGTTCTTAGTCACCAAACGATTGCAATTCAACTTATCTTCAACAAAGTCTAAGTAAGACCTCCACATACTCAATTATCATATAGTCTTCTATGATTGCTAGTACTCAAAGCATATATTTAGAACAAATGGCATCCATCGAACACAGAGAAAGATAGGGGCTTAATGTTTCGCCTCCCAACTTATTTATCATAGAGATAATTGTCAACAATAATAATTCTTGATCAAATATATTTGAATGGCCATATGTGCCTGGATCTTTCCCCACCACATGATGCTTGCCAACTAAAGAATAATTTAGGTTGAAATGAGAATGAATACTTATTGACTCTTGCATAAAAGTAAATACATAAAGTAAAAGATAGACCCTTCGCAGAGGGAAGCAGAGGTTGTCATGCGCTTTTTATTTTTGGATGTGCAAGCTCTTAATGCAAAGGAACGTCACGTAATATTGCCCCTTGTGATAGCAACCTTTATTATGCAGTCCGTCGCTTTTATTTCTTTACCATCACAAGTTCGTACAACGCTTATTTTCCCTTGCAATAAAAGATCATACATATTTTAGGAGCAATTTTTATTGCTTTTTGCACCGATGACAACTTACTTGAAGGATCTTATTCAATCCATAAGTAGATATGGTGGACACTCATGGCAAGAAACTGGGTTTAATGGTTTTTGGATGCACAAGTAGTATCTCTACTTAGTACGAATTTTTGGCTAGCAAAAGATCCTAAGCAAGCACCACATGTTGGAGGATCCATAACAATATAACTTCTATGCAAATATACCCAAACATAACTCATTACGTTGTCTTCCTTGTCCAACTTCAACCAATTTGCTCAAGTTTGAAAATAATTAATGGGTATTCACAATCATAAAAGATGTCCAAGATAATATATTTATATGTGAAAGTTCTCTTCCTTATACTAATCATTCATGAATTGCTTGTATGACCAATATTGTGATTGTCAAGCTTCAATAAATTTTACCTTCTAAACCCAATGTGAAGCTACTAGGCATGATACAAGCATATGAAGCTCATATTATTTCACCTTTATGATATTCAATTCATTCAACAATTTACTCTTAGGATATAAGTGAAGCACGAGAGTAAACGAGAAACTACTCCAAAAGGTATAAGTGAAGATCAATGAGTAGTTAAGTAAATAGGTAGCTATGTGAGGACTCTCTCTCATTTAAAAAAAATTCAGATCTTAAGTATTTTATTCAAACAACAAATAAAACAAAATAAAATGACATTCCAAGAATAGCACATCTCATGTGAAGAAACAAAAACTTAGGCTCAACCAAGACTAACCGATAATTGTTGCTGAAGAGAAGGTGGGATGCCTACCGGGGCATCCCCAAGCTTAGATGCTTGAGACTTCTTGAAATATTAACTTGGGATGCCTTGGGCATCCCCAAGCTTGAGCTCTTGTGTCTCCTTAATTCCTCTCATATCATGGCTTCTCCTAAATCTTTAAAATCTTCATCCACACAAAACTCAACAAGAACTCGTGAGATAAGTTAGTATAAATCCACTCAAAACCTTAACATTCTCTACTGTAACAAATCACAAAAATTATAATTAAATATTGCATACTAAATTCCTCTGCATATTTAATATTCCTATCCACAAATAGAAACATTAAACAAGCAACATATGCAAACAATGCAACTATAACCGAAATCTGTCTAAACAGAACAGTCTGTAAAGGGTGAATAAGAATTCATACTTCCCTAACTCCAAAAATTCTGAAAAATTACCATGTGACAGAGAACTCATACATGCTTACTGTGTAAAAATTTCAGATTTTTATCATGTTCTGACTATTCAGGAATATTCTGAACATAACAGAAAACTTTCTGTTTTCAAACAGCAACACATAAACTTGCAAACTGAACATGGTAAAGGCTATAATTGGCATTCTATTGAACTAAAAGATACAAAACATGATTATTGATAACAGCAAGAAAATTTCAACAAAAGAAAATGACGCTCCAAGCAAAACTCATATTATGTGACCGATAGTGTTGAAGACGAAAGAGGGGATGCCTTCCGGGCAATCCCCAAGCTTAGACGCTTGAGTATTCCTTGAATATTAACTTGGGGTGCCTTGGGAATCCCCAATCTTAGGGTCTTGGCACGTCTTATTCTCCTCATATTGATATCTCACCCAAAACTTGAAAACTTCAATCACACAAAACTTAACGGAACTTGTGCGATAGGTTAGTATGATAAAAATAAATCATCCACTTAGGTACTATCAAGACAAGATTCATAATTGTTCTCACATAATTACTACTGTAGTCTATCATTTCCACAATTTATATTGCTCAATATAAGATATGGAAACACTAAAACAAGCAAACTATGCATCGAAAACAGAATCTGTCAAAAACAGAATAGCATGTAGTGAGCCATTTAAAAACCATACTTCTGTACCTCCAAAAATTCTGAAAAATTAGGAAAACGTAAACAATTTGTAACCCAGTGCTCGGTAAAAATTTCAGAATTTTCTCACGCTCCAGTACAGAATAGAAATTCAAGCACTGGACGTGGAAATTTCTGTTTTTGCACAGAATTGAATCAGCAAGTATCCACACTATCCCAAAGGCTTTACTTGGCACATTATTGAAAGAAAACATATAAAACATGATTACTACAGTATCTTAATCATGTGAACACACAAAAATAGAAGGTATAAGTATTGGATTGTCTCCCAATAAGCGCTTTTCTTTAATGCCTTTTTAGCTAGGCATGATGATTTCAATGATGCTCACATAAAAGTAAAGAATTGAAACACAAAGAGAGCATCATGAAGCATATGACTAGCACATTTAAGCCTAACCCACTTCCTATGCATAGGGAATTTGTGAGCAAATAGTTTATGGAAGCAAGAATCAACTAGCGTAGGAAGGCAAAACAAGCATAACTTCAAAACTTTCAACATAAAGAGAGGAAACTTGATGTTGTTGAAATACATATAAGCATATATCCCTCTCTCATAATAATTTTCAGTAGCATCATGAATGAATTCAACAATATAGCTATCACATAAAGCATTCTTTTCATGATCCACAAGCATAGATTTTTTATTACTCTCCACATAAGCAATTTTCTTCTCATTCATAATAGTGGGAGCAAACTCAACAAAATAACTATCATGAGATACTTGATTGGCATAATCCAATTGAAAATTAAAATCATGATGACAAGTTTCATTTTTATTATTATTCTTTATAGAATACATGTCATCACAATAATCATCATAGATAGAACTTTGTTGTCATAATCAATTGAAACCTCTTCCAAAATAGGGGATTCATCACTAAATAAAGTCATGACCTCTCCAAATCCAGTTTCATAATTATTACAATAAGATTCAACACCCTCCAAAATAGTGGGATCATTAGTACCTAGCGTTGACACTCTTCCAAACCCACTTTCATCAATATAATCATCATAAATAGGAGACATACTTTCATCATAATAAATTTGCTCATCAAAACTTGGGGGACTAAAAATATCATCTTCATCAAACATAGCATCCCCAAGCTTATGGCTTTGCATATCATTAGCATCATGGATATTCATAGAAAACATACTAACAACATTTCTATCATGCTCATCATTCAAAGGACTCACATTAAACATTTTATTAAATTCTTTCTCTAAAAATTGAGCACAATTATCGGAATCCTTATTTTCAAGAAAGACATCATATAGATGAAGCATGTGAGGCAACCTCAATTCCATTTTTTTTTGTATTTTTCTTTTATAAAACCAAACTAGTGATAAAACAAGAAACTAAAAGATTTAATTGCAAGATCTAAAGTTATACCTTCAAGCACTCACCTCCCCGGCAACGGCGCCAGAAAAGAGCTTGATGTCTACTACGCAACTTTTATTCTTGTAGACGTTGTTGGGCCCCCAAGTGCAGAGTTTTGTAGGACAGTAGCAATTTTCCCTCAAGTGGGTGACCTAAGGTTTATCAATCCGTGGGAGGCGTAGGATGAAGATGGTCTCTCTCAAGCAACCCTGTCAAATACAAGAAATCTCTTGTGTCCCCAACACACCCAATACAATGGTAAATTGTATAGGTGCACTAGTTCGGCGAAGAGATGGTGATACAAGTGTAGTATGGATAGTAGATATAGGTTTTTGTAATCTGAAAAATAAAAAACAGTAAGGTAGCAAGTAGTAAAAGTGAGCACAAACGGTATTGCAACGCTTAGAAACAAGGCCTAGGGTTCATACTTTCACTAGTGCAATCTCTCAACAGTGCTAACATAATTGAATCATATAACAATCCCTCAACGTGCAACAAAGAATCACTCCAAAGTTCTTGTCTAGCGGAGAACATAAGATGAAATTGTTTGTAGGGTATGAAACCACCTCAAAGTTATCTTTTCCAATCAATCTATTGAGCCATCCCTATAAGTGTCACGAACAGCCCTAGAGTTCGTACTAAAATAACACCATATGATACGCATCAACCAACTCTAATGTCACCTAGATACTCCAACGTCACCACAAGTATCCGTGAGTTGACTATTCGATATGCATCAAACAACTTCAGATTCATAATATTCAATCCACACAAAGAACTTCAAAGAGTGCTCTAAGATTTCTACCGGAGAAAGTAGGACGAAAACGTGCATCAACCCCTATGCATAGATTACCCCAATGTCACCTCGGGAATCCGCGAGTTGAGTGCCAAAACATACATCAAGTGAATCAATATAATACCCCATTGTCACCACGGGTATTCATATGCAAGACATACATCAAGTGTTCTCAAATCCATAAAAGTACTCAATCCGATAATAGTGAAACCTCAAAGGTAAAAACTCAATTCATCACAACAAGATAGAGAGGGGAAAAACACCAGATGATCCAACTATATTAACAAAGCTCGCGATACATCAAGATCATGCCAAATCAAGAACACGAGAGAGAGAGAAAGAGAGAGAGAGAGAGATCAAACACATAGCTACTAGTACTGTAACGCCCCGGACACACCCGCCGGTGGTCGTTACTCCTGGCGAGATCTAGACTGGCCTCACAGATCAATACTAGTCTTTCCTGCGCACTTTGTCCTCACTCGTGCGCACCTGGGAGCAACTTCCCGGTCGGTCACCCATCCTGAAATTACTCCAAGCTGAACACGCTTAACTTTGGAGTTCTGTCCGAATGGGCTCCCGGAAAAGAAGGAATTCCTTGGTGATATGAGTAGTCTATCATCCCTATTAAGCCAGGCTATCACAAGTACATACCCTCAGCCCCGTGGGTGAACTACTCCCTCCTCGTCATGGAGACCGCCAGGATGATGAATATGGCCTCCGGTGATGATTTCCCCCTTCGGCAGGGTGCCGGAAAAGGGCTTTAGATGAGATCGTGGAGGTACAGAAGCTTGTGGCGGTGGAGTCGAAGTTCTAGGATTATTTCTGGAGGTTTCTGAATATATAGGAATTTTTGGCGTTGGAATCACGTAAAGAGGGGCCACAGAGGGCCCACGAGGCACCAGGGCGCGGCCACCCCACCTGGGCGCGCCCTGGTGGCTTGTGGGGCCCCTGTGGGTCTTCTGGTACTCTCCCGAAGCTTACTGGGTCCCTTTCCTTCCAGAAAAAATCGTCAAAAAGTTTCGCTGCATTTGGACTTCGTTTGATATAGATTTTCTGGAAAACCAAAAACTAGCAGAAAACAGCAACTGGCACTGGGCACTAGGTCAATATGTTAGTCCATGAAAATCATATAAAATCCATATAAAAGTGCACCAAAATCATACAAAACTATAGTAAACATGGCATGAATACTTCATAAATTATATATACGTTGGAGACGTATCACTGGTCAGACTGCTTCGGTTGTTGGGGAGGACACTGCTGCAAAATGCACTTGGATGCCTAAGATGGATTTTCCGCGCTTTGATGGTACGGATGTGAGGATTTGGCTCGACAAGTGCGAAGCATTTTTTCAGCTGTATCACATTCCTGAAAATTTCAAAGTTACCTCTGCCTCCCTGTATCTGTCGGATAATGCAGCTCATTGGTATCAGGCATTCAAGTAGAACAGTGTATTAAATACCTGGGAACAATTCTGTGCAGCTATTTTGCAGGAGTTTGATGTCAACATCCATAGAGAACGACTGAAATCACTAATGATGCTCAAACAGCAAGGCATTGTAGAAGAATACAAGGTGCAGTTCCAGCAACTGGTGTACACCATCAGATTGTATGAGCCTTCTATCAGTGACACGTTTCTAGTGACCAGGTTTGTCATGGGATTGAAAGAGGAACTGAGAAGTGTAGTGGAGCTCCAAATTCCAACCAATGTGCAGATAACATCCATGTATGCTACAGTACAGGAAGGACTATTATCTCAGCAAAAGTCTTTTAAATCCAGTTTCCAGGAGAACACTGTTACCAGGAATGACAGCAAGCATAATTTTGCTCCTGGTGAGCTGTGGAAAGCCAAGTAACTAAAAGAATATAGGCGTGCTAATGGTTTGTGTTACAGCTGTGGAGAGAAATATGTACCTGGACACATGTGTAATAAAGCACCTGCCCCTGCAGCTCAATTGAAAGCAGCAGAACTTGTGGACCCTCATGAGATCATCTCTGATGCTGTGGTGGATGCTCTTGTACATGATCAGCAGTCAGAATGTGCTCACATTTCTGTTACAGCTCTCTCTGGGGCTGCTCATCCCAAGACAATTCAACTCAGAGCTCTCATTGGTAATCAAGTGGTGTTAGTACTTATTGATTCAGGCAGCACCCATACATTTGTCAATCAAGCTCTGTTGAGCAGAATATCGGTTACTGTAGAGAAACTAGCAACTCCTCTGCAAGTAAAAGTGGCAAATGGAGACAGAGTGGCCTACACTGAATTTGTGTCAAATTTGAACTGGTGGATTCAGGGCCATAATTTCTCCACTTCTATGCAAGTCCTAGAATTGGGTGGCTATGACATTATCCTGGGTATGGACTGGTTAGAGCAGTGGGGTGTCATGCAGTGCCACTGGGCAGAAAAATGGATCAAGTTTGATTATCAAGGCAAAGAAATCAAGTTACAAGGAGTGTTACCTACTAAACAGGAGCAAATTAAGGAAGTGTCGATGGAACAGCTCAGGAAGTGGGACAAAGGAAATGATATATGGGCAACTGCTGTGTTGCACCACATTTGTGTGGCCCCTGCTACTGAAATGCCAGAGGAAGTACACCAGCTGTTACAGGCCAACAAAACTGCATTTGTGGACCCTAAAACTCTACCTCCTCATAGAGATTTTGACCATGAGATACACTTGTTACCTGATGCTGTTCCTGTCAATTGTAGACCATACAGATACTCTCCTCTCCAGAAAGATGAGATAGAAAGTCAAGTTTCAGAAATGCTACAGTCTGGTCTGATCACACCAAGCTTGAGCCCTTTTGCTTCACATGTCCTATTGGTCAAGAAAAAAGACGGTACTTGGAGGTTTTGTGTGGATTACAGAAAACTCAATTCTCTCACTATTAAAAGTAAATTTCCAATGCCAGTGATTGATGAGCTGTTGGATGAGTTAGGAGGTGCTAAGTGGTTCTCAAAATTGGATCTCTGATCAGGGTACCACCAGATAAGAATGGCAGAAGCAGATGATTTCAAAACGGCATTTAAAACTCATAATGGCCAATACCAGTTTAAGGTGATGCCCTTTGGACTGTGTACTGCTCCATCTACTTTTCAATGCTTTATGAACTTCATTTTTAAAGGCCCAAACAGGAAATATGTGCTCATATTCATGGATGATATCCTGGTATTTAGTGAAACATTGGAGGAGCACCTGCAACATTTGCAAGAAGTCTTTGATATACTCAAGGAACACAACTTGTTTGTCAAGGAAAGCAAATGTGCTTTTTCTCAAGAGTCCATGGAGTACTTGGGCCATATCATTACTGATGCAGGAGTGACCACTGATCCTGCCAAGACTGCTGCTATGCTTGACTGGCCCACTCCCACAAATGTCACTGAGTTGAGAGGATTCTTGGGGCTCACTGGATACTATAGGAAATTTGTGAAAAATTATGGCCTGCTAGCTAAACCTCTCACAGTTTTGCTTCAGAAATAAGCATTTCAGTGGACTGATACAACTCAGATTGCATTTCAGCACTTGAAGCAAGCTATGGCAACTACTCCTGTATTGGCATTACCAGATTTTAATAAGTCTTTTACAGTGGAGACAGATGCTTGCAACATTGGAATTGGAGTAGTGCTGACACAAGAAGGACATCCAATAGCATATTACAGCAAGGCATTGGGGCTGAATAGCCAAAAGATTTCTATATATGAAAAAGAATTCCTGGCTATTATGTTGGCTATTGACAGGTGGAGATCTTATTTGTCCAGAGCTCCTTTTGTGATCAAAACTGACCACCAGAGTTTGTGTCATCTTGGGGATCAAAATTTGACATTCGATTTGCAGAGGAAAGCAATGACCAAACTGGTGGGGTTACAGTTTTCCATTCAGTAAAAAAAAGGGTAGAGAACACTGCAGCTGATGCCTTATCAAGGGTGGCACACTTATTTCCTGTGCAAGCTCTTTCTACCAGTAAACCTCTCTGGATCCAAGAGATCTTAAATTCTTACACTGTGGACACCACTACTCAGACTATGCTGCAGAAAATGGCAATGGATGCAAATGCATGCCCTGGATTCCAAATCCAAGATGGGCTGATCAAACATGAGGAGAAAATATGGGTGGGGGCAAATTCTGGACTGCAAACTAGATTGATTCAAGCTTTTCATTCCACTCCTATTGGGGGACACTCTAGTAGGCTACCAACCTATCACAGAGTCAAACAACTGTTTAGTTGGACTGGGTTGAAGAAAGATATGGAGAATTTTGTCAAACAGTGCAGTATTTGTCAACAAGCTAAACACGAACTTTGCAAAGTGCCAGGTTTGTTACAGCCTCTCCCAATTCCAGATGGTCCTTGGTAGGCAATCAACATGGATTTTATTGAAGGTTTGCCCAAATCAGAAGGATATAATGCAATTCTGGTGGTGGTGGATCGTTTCACCAAAGTAAGTCATTTCCTGCCTCTGAAACACCCCATTACAGCAGCTTCAGTGGCTAAGGTGTTTCTCAACAACATTGTCAAGTTACATGGTCTTCCCTTGTTCATTGTGTCTGATCGAGACAAAATATTTACTAGTGCCTTTTGGAAGGAGTTGTTCAGAGTATGGGGTACTGAACTACAAATGAGTACAGCATATCACCTTCAAACGGATGGCCAGACGGAGCGAGTGAATCAGTGCCTAGAGATGTATTTGCGTTGTGCAGTACATGATTCTCCCACTAAATGGGCTTCTTGGTTACCTCAAGCTGAGTTCTGGTACAATACAACTTACCATTCATCACTGGGCTGTACTCCATACAAGGCACTGTATGGCCATGATCCCAATGTAGGCCAGTTACATGGACATTCCAATTCTCTGAATCCTGATGTGAAAGAATGGCTCTCTACTCAGACACATCATACTGCAACTCTAAAGGAACATCTGGCAAGAGCGCAATGTAAGTATAAGCAGTATGCTGACAGAAAGAGATCCGATCGTCAGTTTACTGAAGGTGAAATGGTGTACCTCCGTCTACAACCGTACACTCAGTCCTCAGTGGTCAATCGTCCGTGTCCTAAGCTCGCGATGAAGTTCTTTGGACCATTCAAGATACTGGCAAAAGTGGGAAACGCAGCATACAGACTGGAACTACCGCGGGGCAGCTTGGTTCATCCCGTTTTCCATGTCTCACAGTTAAAGGAGCACATACCAGATCATACTCCTGTTTTCAGTACCTTACCAGAGCCACTGGATCTCTCGGTGCTAGGTCTGCTGCCCGAGGAAATTGTGGATTGTCACCTTGTCAAAAAAGGCAATGCTGCTCATCAGCAAGTTCGGGTGAAGTGGACCTCAGTACCAGCAGCTGCAGCAACGTGGGAAGACTACGAGGTGCTTCGCCCGTGTTACCCCAACACACCAGCATGGGGGCAAGATGGTTCTTCAGGGGCGGGTACTGTCAGTACTAGCGTGCTGACGATGGGCGTCACCCAGGCGAGGAAGCGTAAAGAGTCAACGAAGAAAGCGGCAAGCACTGGCGGGTGATTCAAAAGATGAAGTTGGGCCAACGTAGAGTAAGCAATGGGCCGATGGGCTGGTGTTGACATGTGACCGAGCCGTGTGTCTTTATAGGCAACGGTCTACTACTGTAATCGCTATGGAGAAAATGAAATCGCTTTGAACCTCTCGTTCTTCTCTTATCCTCTCTGTTGCGTCTTCTACCTCCCAACCTCGTCTTGTCCTACCCCTAGATTCCATATCCTTCTGCCCTAGCTCGACTCCAACCGCCGGTGAACCTCACCGCCGCTAGGACGTGACACAAGCCTCCTCAGCTGTTGCACCACTTGTTCCTCAAAGAGACAACCACCTATAACCCACACCATCCCAGTCCTGGTGCTCTCAAGACATGGTCGATCTGCTAGAGTTGGAGCACGCGTTCTCAAAGAACAACAACCTATCATCACAAACACCGTATGCCCTAACGACCGGCTTACGCATTGATAGAAGCGGGCATCCATCTGAAGGATGACCTGGTTTTAAGGCCAACTCCAACGCACGACCGCAAAATCATCCGCCCGCGTCCGTTTGAGGGTAAATGGATAGAAAATGCGGCCAAATGCGCGGGAGCAAATAGACAAATGTTTGTTTTCTGTTCGCTTTCGACCCATTCCCGGCCCAAATATGGGCCGCGTTTGCGTCGAAACGGACACGCGCGGACGGCCACCCGTCGGGGACACAGTCGCCCCTTTTTTTTTCCCCTCCCACCCCACCACCCCCCCCCCCCCGCACCCAACCCCAGCCATAGCCGCCGCCGCCATTTTGTCAGCCCCTCGTCGTCCAGCCCGGCCGCCCCAAAAGCACGACCACCGGATTTGTGTCTCTCTCGCCCCGGCGCTGGTGGCCAACCGGGAGATCTGCGGGTGGCGGGATTTTGCGCATCCGGCCGCCGGATATGCCGCATCCGGCTGCCGGCCACTGCGCCTTGCCATGGATTGGCCGGGTACCGGACCGCACACCCACGGCAATGCCTCCGCACCGCATGCAGGTAATGACTCCGCCTCTAGCCGCTCGAATCTATCCCGCCGCCGGTTCGCCGACAAACACACGGCCGGCGGTCGTCCGGGCTCGGCGCTGGCCCAGCGACTCGTCGGCTCACCGTTGCCGCTCATAAAGTTCGACGACTGCCCGCGGCAGGTCATGCGCCGCATTTCTACCATGCCGGAACATCCCGGATGGGTGTTATTCAAGTGCAAAAAAGATGGGGTATGTGCTTCTTTTGCTTCAGTTGTGCTCCCGGATTCGGCGCATTTTTGGTAGCTCATTGCTTACTCAAATTTGTGTGTAGGATGGATGCAAGTTTTGGTATTGGGAAGAAAATTACATCGATCTATTGTTAGCATGAAATTTGATAGATGCTCGTGCACTCATTGCTAGAATAGAGGCCAGAGATGATGAGATTAGATGCGAAGCAACGTCTACTTTAGAATCGAAGAAGAAAGAAGTGTGCAAGCTCGAGAAGTCGCAGATCAACAATGAAGACATAGAAAAGATACTAATCCAACTAGAGGGAGCAGTTATGGAAATTGGATATATTTTAAAATGTCTAATTGTAGTTCTTGTCACTAGTGGAAAACGGACCTTTCATCCGGAGCGCTAGTCCCGGCCGGGTTTGGGCCCGGGACTAATGTGAGCATTAGTCCCGGTTCCAACGGCTAGGAGCGGACGGGGGCACGACCAGGATTAGTCCCGGTTCAAATGGGACCTCTAGTCCCGGTTGGTGATACCAACCGGGACTAAAGGGGTTGCGGCAGGCTGGGGCCCCTGCGAGCCCCTTTAGTCCCGGTTGGTGATACCAACCGGGACTAAAGATAGACCTTTAGTCCCGGTTGGTCTCACCAACCGGGACTAAAGTCTTCCCTATATAAAGTTGCTTCGTCCAGCCCGAGTCCAAGCTTTCTCTCCTCTCTGTTTCCTTCCCCAAGCTCGAGTTCATCCTCCATTTTTGCCAAGATTTGTCAAGATTGGAGGCACCCCATCTATCCAAGGGTTCTAAAAGGTTAGCAACTTCATCCTTTCATCTCTCATTGCTAGTTTAGCTCATTTCATGCTCTATAAGTATAGTGATTTGTGGGTTTTAGTTTGGGAGTAATTATGTGGGAGTTTATTTGATTTATATGCAATTTGAGCTCAAATTAACTTCTTAGTTTGCATATGTGTAGGTGTGGTTTACTTAGTGCCCTTCCCGTCCCCGTCCTCACCGCCGTCGATCGCCCGCACCGTCCCGTCGCCGGCACCACCTTGGTGAGCCTCTTGTTCTTATCCTTTTTGTAAAAAAAATATTTGTATGATTTAGATAGTTACTTGTATGATTGTTTGTTATATATAGTGCCATGGTTTTGATATCCGTCCCCGTCGGCCCTCGTCCGGTTTATGATTCGGATGTGGTATATTATCTTTTATAACTATTTGTTTCATTTCGTGTTTATGACAATTATGCCCATCATGTTGACATAGATATTTTTATCTAGGAGGTATGTGAACCGGAAAGTGCAACCTACCCTCTTGTCGAGAAGTTAAATTTAGTTGAAAAAGAAAACGATTATTTGAAAGAAAAATTGAAAAGAATTTAATAAGAGAAGATGAAATTGGAGTTGTATGTTGCCGATGTCGTCGATGATCACAAGATCAAGATGGATGCAATGCGCTTGAAGATTAGAAAGATTAGAAAAATATGCCATTAATAAAGAGGCTTGGTATCATTATGCTGTTGGATCAATTATTACCTTAGTTGCGATTTTGATCGCATTTGTTGTTGCATTTAAATGCTTTAGCTAGATAGTTGTATGTTGTTTTATGAGAAGTATGTATGAACTTTATGTATGAACTTGTATTAATTTGGTCACTTCGATGTTGTGTAATGAAGATGAGCCGGCAATGGATGTACGATGACCGACGCTCTCCCGAGTTCATTAATGGCGTGCATAATTTTCTGCGTGTGGCTGAGGCAAACAAGCGGAATGGTTTTATGTGTTGTCCATGTGGTGTCTGTAAGAATGATAAGGATTACTCTACCTCAAAAATCCTTCACATCCACTTGCTTCAGTCCGGTTTCATGTCCGGCTATAACTGTAGGACCAAGCACGGAGAAAGAGGGGTTATAATGGAAGACAATGAAGAAGAAGAGGATGATGACACCTATCCTAGGTTCCCTGAATATGATGGTACTACAATGGGGGAAGCTGAAGAAGAGGCATCAGATGAGCCCGCTGATGATCTTGGTCGGGCCATTGCTGATGCAAAGAGAAACTGCAAAAGTGAAAAGGAGAGGTTGAAGTTGGAGCGCATGTTAGAGGATCACAAAAAATTGTTGTACCCAAATTGCGAAGATGACAAGAAAAAGCTGGGTACCACACTGGAATTGCTGCAATGGAAGGCAGAGAATGGTGTATCTGACAAGGGATTTGAAAAGTTGCTGAAAATGATAAAGAAGATGCTTCCAATGGATAACGAATTGCCCGACAGTACGTACGAAGCAAAGAAGGTTGTCTGCCCTCTAGGATTAGAGGTGCAGAAGATACATGCATGCCCTAATGACTGCATCCTCTACCGCGGTGAGGAGTACGAGAATTTGAATGCATGCCCGGTATGTGGTGCATTGCGCTATAAGATCAGCCGCGATGACCCTGGTGATGTTGAGGGCGAGCGCCCCAGGAAGAGGGTTCCTGCCAAGGTGATGTGGTATGCTCCTATAATACCACGGTTGAAACGTTTGTTCCAAAACAAAGAGCATGCCAAGTTGTTGCGATGGCACAAAGAAGACCATAAGAAAGACGCGATGTTGAGAGTACCCGCTGATGGGTCGCAGTGGAGAAAAATCGAGAGAAAGTGGCCGGAGTTTGCAGATGACGCAAGGAACTTATGGTTTGGTATAAGTACAGATGGCATTAATCCTTTTGGGGAGCAGAGCAGCAGTCATAGCACCTGGCCTGTGACTCTATGTATCTATAACCTTCCTCCTTGGTTATGCATGAAGCGTAAGTTCATTATGATGCCACTGCTCATCCAAGGCCCTAAGCAACCCGGCAACGACATTGATGTGTACCTAAGGCCATTAGTTGAAGAACTTTTACAATTGTGGGATATAAAAGGTGTACGTGTGTGGGATGAGCACAAACAGGAGGAATTTGACCTACGAGCGTTGTTGTTTGTAACCATCAATGATTGGCCTGCTCTTAGTAACCTTTCAGGATAGACAAACAAGGGATACAATGCATGCACGCACTGTTTAGATGAGACTAAAAGTATATATTTGGATAAATGTAAGAAGAATGTGTACCCGGGACATCGTCGATTTCTTCCGATCAGGCATCCCTTAAGAAAGAAAGGCAAGCATTTCAAAGGTGAGGCAGATCACCGGAAGAAGCCTGGCCACCGTACTGGTGATGATATATTTGATATGGTCAAGGATTTAAAAGTAATCTTTGGAAAGGGTCCTGGAGGACAATCTGTTCCGAATGACACTAACAGACACGCACCCATGTGGAAGAAGAAATCTATATTTTGGGAGCTACCCTATTGGAAAGTCCTAGAGGTCCGCTCTGCAATCGACGTGATGCACGTGACGAAGAATCTTTGCGTGAACCTGCTAGGCTTCTTGGGCGTGTATGGGAAGACAAAAGATACACCGGAGGCACGGGAGGACCAGCAACGTATGAACGAAAAAGATGGCATGCATCCAAAGCAGTATCAAGGTCCTGTCAGCTATGCTCTTACCAAAGAAGAGAAGGAAATCTTTTTTGAATGCCTGAGCAGTATGAAGGTCCCATCTGGCTTCTCGTCGAATATAAAGGGAATAATAAATATGGCAGAGAAAAAATTTCAAAACCTAAAGTCTCATGACTGCCACGTGATTATGACGCAATTACTTCCGGTTGCATTGAGGGGGCTTCTACTGGAAAATGTTTGATTAGCCATTGTGAAGCTATGTGCATTCCTCAATTGAATTTCTCAGAAGGTAATCGATCCAGAAATCCTACCAAGGTTACAGAATGATTTGGTCCAATGTCTTATCAGTTTCGAGTTGGTGTTCCCACCATCCTTCTTCAATATTATGACGCACGTCCTAGTTCACCTAGTCGAAGAGATTACCATTCTGAGTCTTGTATTTCTACACAATATGTTCCCCTTTGAGAGGTTCATGGGAGTCTTAAAGAAATATGTTCATAATCGTGCTAGGCCAGAAGGAAGCATCTCCAAGGGCCATGAAACAGAGGAGGTTATTGAGTTTTGTGTTGACTTTATTCCTGACCTTAAGCCAATTGGTGTTCCTCAATCGCGGCATGAGGGGAGACTGAGTGGAAAAGGCACGCTAGGAAAGAATTTAGTAATAAGTATGGACGGGCATTCTTTCGCTCAAGCACACTACACAGTTCTACAAAATTCCACCTTGGTGGCTCCGTATATCGAGGAACACATGGATATTGTACGCCCCAAGAACCCGGAGCAGTCTGAGTCCTGGATTAAATGTACACACATGGCGACTTTCGGCGGTTGGTTGCAAACACATCTCATGAATAACACCACTGTTGGAGATGAGCTGTACTTGTTGGCCAAGTCACCATCTTCGACTATATTCACTTTCAAAGGGTACGAGATAAATGGGAATACATTTTACACGATCGCCCAAGATAAAAAGAGCACCAACCAAAACAGTGGTGTCCGCTTTGATGCAACAAACAACAATAGGAAAAAGGACACATATTATGGTTACATAGAGGAGATATGGGAACTTGACTATGGACCTTCTTTTAAGGTCCCTTTGTTTCGGTGGAAATGGGTCAATCTGACAGGAGGCGGGGTAAAGGTAGACCTGCAGTACAGAATGACAACAGTGGATCTCAACAATCTTGGGTACACAGACGAACCATTCGTCCTAGCCAATGATGTGGCTCAGGTTTTCTATGTGAAGGACATGTCTACCAAACCGAGAAAAAGAAAAGATAAGGAAGAGAATACATCATACGATGAGCCAAAGCGCCACATAGTTCTTTCAGGGAAAAGAAACATCGTGGGAGTGGAGGACAAGACAGACATGTCAGAAGATTATAATAAGTTTGATGAAATTCCTCCCTTCACAGTGAAGACTAACCCAAGCATCCTGTTAAATGATGAAGATTCTCCATGGTTACGGCGCAATCATAAGCAAGGGTCATACGCGAAGAAAAAGTTTTATACCCCAAGATCCCACTCAGGGATGTGACCGGCTTCACCGTCATCACTTTCTCTCTAGTGAGTTTCCGGACTTATAGCAGGAAAGTCCCACTTCGGATAAACCGGAGGGAATCTTTGTAAGAGTTAGGGTATATATGTGTTTTGGGTGTTCCTAGGTGGACTCCGGAGCGTCGGAATCCAACCAAAAAGCTAGGGCATTTTGGCATTTGAAACATGATTTTTGAATAATTATTTCTTAAGTTATGAATTTTCAATCATTCCTGTCCTTTTAGAATTTTAATTATACAAAGGAGTTAATCAATGCAATTATGTCCAAATAAAATATGAATGTGTAGGTTATGTTAAGACAAACAATTTGACATCTTATTTGCTCCATTTGGCTTAACAGAACTGAAGATATGAATTTTCAAAGTTTAAAATAATGTCTTCAATTACAGTATTTAATTAATAAGTGCAAAATTAATTATGCAACTTCCTTTCAAAATGATACTAGTTGATAGAAATCTTCAAGATGAATCCACAGAAATTTGAATCAACTCATTTGGTTTAGTTTTCAAATTGTTATGCATTTTACAAGAATTAATTTCAATCTGTAAAATTGAATCTGTCAAATAATTTCTTCAAAATGAAAATTAATTGAAAGACACCTTTAGTCCCGGTTGCAACCACCAGCCGGGACTAAAGGTTTCAGCTCCCGCGCGGAATTTTGGCCGCCGAAAAGGTTGGCCTTTGTCCCGGTTCTTGGCTGGAGCCGGGACTAAAGGACCTTTAGTCCCGGTTCGTGGCTGGAGCCAGGACTAAAGGTCGCGGGTATATAACTGGCATCCCGGTGCCAGCCACTGCCCGGGAGAAGGAACAGATCCACGCCGCCAGGCCGCTCGTCTTCAACCTCCGACCGCCGGAGATCGCCGACGCCGTCCCGCTCGCTCCGGCCCCTCCCCGAGCTCGTCGTCTGCCTCGTCCGACCCGCCGTGAGCTCCTGCACGTTTCCCCCTTAACGCCGTGCTTTATTTCTCGCCGTAGCCATCGCCCCCTTGCTGACCATAGCACGCCGAGGCCCGAGCTCGTCACCGACGCAGCTCCGGTGACCTTCGGGTCCCGTGCGCGTGCCCGTTGGGCTCGTGTGCGTGCGTAGGTTCGTTTGGTGCTAGCCATTGCCCCTGCCGTGCACCGCAATGCCGAAACCGTCGAGTCCCGAACTCCGGCCGCCGCTGACCTCGACGCCGCCGTGGATTCCGGCCACCCCAGGCCCGGCTAACCGCCACCACTCGACGCGGGAGTTCACCAGCTAACTGTAGGTGGTCTCTGCCGTCCATTTGGACGCCAGAGCGCGAAACACGCGGCCCTCCACCTGGGGTCAATGACAAGTGGGCCCTGGCCCTGGCTAATTTTTAGATTAGGGCAAAAATTAACATTGATTTTTCTGTTAGTGACTGAGTCACTGACCGGTGGGCCCCACTGGTCAGATTTGACCAGGGACAGCCCAGTTGACTTGCTGAGGCAATGATGACATCATGCTAACGTCATAACCATTTTCTGGCGATTTTATATTTCAGAAATGATTTATAAAATCCAAAAAAATGTTTAAACTTCAAAAATTCATAGAAAATTAATCGTAGCTCAGAATGAAATAATTTGTATATGAAAAATTATCAGAAAAATTCAAGGAATCCATCTGTAAAATTTTCATGCATGAAAAACCCATTCCTCTGCATGACCTATCATTGTCACAGTAAACCAACTTATACTTGCTGTATAAGTGAAAACATCTAAATGGCATTTAAAATTACTGTGTATTGATTGCATCTCCGGTATTGTTCTTATCGGTACTATGATTCAGTTTTTGCTTATTGAATGAATTCTAATTTAAATACTAAATTGTTTTATCTTTCTTCTGGATTAGTTAAGCTATGGACGATAGCGGCAGAGACCATGAAGAGGATATCTTCGACATCATACGCTCCTCCCAAAACCAAGAGAATGAACCAGATGACGGCTCACAATTTCTGAATGACTCCGGTGAGGGACTTGAGGAAGAACCAAGAGACGAAGGACAAACAAACAATGATGGCGAAGAAAATGCTAGACAATTAACAAAGTCCGGCGAGGTATATATATATTAGGCCTCTGGTGATCATTAGATGTATTAATTGATTTGTATATATATATTAACGAATCTTTCTTATTTTAGCCCTCCGGATCAAGCCAATCTCCTAGAAGGGTACGAGGCCGGGCCAAAAAGTTAGGCGATGGCATAAAGTTCAACATCGATGACGTCGTAGAAGATGGCGAACCGATTGCTCCAGAACAGAATGCCCGTAAATTTATAAATCAATGCGGAGTTATTGTTAGGGACAATGTTGGGGATATTCCCCACGGTTATAACCCGGCTAAAGGTTTGACCCGACCTAGAGCTTGAAGGCTCTATGGGTCGCCCCGTTTTTCGGGTTAAGACAAGATGATGAGGAGGAATCCAGGGCCCAGGGATGAGACCCGGCAGGAGGCCGGCTTGACAGGAGCCCAATGGGCTGGCTCGCAGAGAAGGTCCGGAGAGATGACCCGGCCTGGGAGACCCGACCCAGAGAGATGACCCGGCCTAGGAGACC
Source organism: Elymus sibiricus (assembly GCA_039707655.1). Lineage (NCBI taxonomy): Eukaryota > Viridiplantae > Streptophyta > Magnoliopsida > Poales > Poaceae > Elymus > Elymus sibiricus. The sequence continues at coordinate 392,577,704 of CM077676.1, read as the reverse complement.
CGGCCCGGAGAGAAGACCCGGCCTGGGTAGATCAGTTCGGAAGAAAAGACCCGGACTAGGATTCGACTTGTTGTAGTCCTACTAGGACTCTACATGTAAGCCGACCCCTTCAACTTATATAAGGAGGGGCAAGGCACCCCAAGAGGGAGGGGGGAGGAGAGACAGAAAAACTAGCTCTCGAGATAGAGGTAGCGAAACAGCACCCTTGTAATCGAGATGATCATCAATAGCAATCAAGTAGGATGTAAGCTTTTACCTCCACCGTGAGGGGCCGAACCTGGGTAAAACTCACATCTCTCGATTCTGACCAATCCCTTCAAGCTTCCACCTAGTTGCGATGGCCTCACCACTAAGTCCTTTCACGAGGACATCTGCCGTGACAAAACCACGACAGACAACAGCCCGATCACCGTTCAAGAATGGAATAAGCCAAAGGAAGATCGAGGAGTTAGTTATGTCGACGAAAGATCGAAAATTTTGCTTTGGGATACGCTCATGTCACATTTCAACCTACCAGAGGGTCTCACAGATGGCAAACGGTTGAAAGTCAAGCAGTTTTCTCTTAAGAAGATGGCCACACAATTCCAGAGCTGGAAGAAAAGATTATACAGCGACTACATCAAGGCAAAAAAGAAGACTCCACAATTCATTGGAGCACTAGAGAAGATAAAAGATCACTGGGATGCATTTGTGGAGTACAAGGAATCGGATGAAGCTCTGGAAAGGTCGAGAAGAAATAAGATAAATGCTGAGAAAAAACAGTATCACCATGTTCTGGGGACAGGTGGCTACAAGAGAGGCGTGCCTAAGTGGGAAGCAGCTGAGGCCAAGATGCTTGATGAAGGGGTCATTCCAAAAACATTGGATTGGCCCCAGAGGTCCAAGAATTGGTTTTATGTGCATGGGGGAAAGTTGGACCCAGCGACAGGGGAGATTATTGAAAAGGCAGATCTTAAAACAGCCTCGGACGCTTTACTTGAAGCAATAGAAGCTGCTCGAAAGGGGTTGTTCCAGCCCGAGAGAGAGAACGATGAGCTTACACGCGCCCACAAGAATCCTGAACACGGAGGACGAACACGAGGCAAAGGCGTTGTTCCATGGGTTCAGGGTTTTTCGGAGTGGAACGACACTTATAGAAGCCGTCAGAGAAAAAAGAAGCAGGATGCAGACCGGCTTCAGAAGGAAGAAACAAAGAACGAGGAGTTGGAACACATGTTAAAGCGGCAGTAGGAGCAACTGGACAGAATTGATCAGCAAAGGGCTTCTCCGCGGCAGGAGCAAGCAGATCCAGCATTGGATAGTACCGTCCCATCTATGCGGAAAAGCAGCATGGGTTCCACGGGGGTCCGGGCCGATGATGCACTGCTGGCTCACTACCCCGTGGATGATATCAAAGAGAGGACAATTTGTGAGCTACACCAAAAAATGAAGAACATATCCATGAAGGTGGCGGTCGGCTTTGCTTTACCGAATGCACCTGAAATAACCATCCATGGCAATCTGATTCCAGCTGGCTATGCTCGTCTCGGGGTGGATGAAGTTCTGCCGGGATATGACTCACTAGAGCTTGATATTCCTGGAGGTGAAGGGGAGCAGACACTCGGAGAAGTCATACATGGTGTCATTGTATGGAGAAAGGAATGCATCGTGTTTCCAAACTCGGCGCCAAGGCCAGCGACTCCTCCGAGTAGCAATACACCTCTAAGTCCACCCCACCTCGAGAGGGAGCCCAGCGCGAGTCCACCATATCGATCTCCGCCGCGTCAGCCGACTCCACCCCCTATGTCCCAGCAGGGCCAAAAGCGGAAGAAAGCACCAAAGAAGAAAGCCAACGACGAGCCTCCTGCCAAAAAGAAGTTAGCTTACGATATGACTGATGAGGAAACCAGAGCGGTCGTGGTTTCCGAAGTGAAGTCCCATTTTGCACCGAAACCGCCCCCGCCGCCAAAGGAGATAATACCTACGAAAACCGTAAAGCGCTTTGTGGAACTTCTTGAGCGACCCCCGGCACATGTGGAGAATAGGCCATCAGACTATGACCGCTCTATTAGGAAGTCATATGAGAAACAAATGCAACAGTCGAGACGTACAAGTAGTAATAAAAGCGGGAAAACAGTTCCCCAGCTCGAAGAACAGGCAATGCAATCGATCCCCCCGCTCAAGGTGATTACCGATAAGGTAACCGACGCTGCTAGAGAGTTTGGTATCAGTGTTGATCAACTCCTAGGCACCGAGGAAGTCCCCGTGGCTGATGTAGCATGGCGATATGTCCCCGGGAACCCTCTGGTCAGACCTGAGCAGGTCCCGCTTCTACCAACACAAATGCGAAGATTGCATGAGTGGTACATGGAAGAAGTAAAGAACGGGCGGGAGATGCTCATGGTGAAAGTCAAGGAAGAGCATTACTTCCATGAAAACGATCTATGCATTGAGCTTCCAGAAATTTTTCAGTTATACAATCAAGACGCACTCGACAAATCTATCGTCAGTTGCTATTGTCTGTAAGTGATTTCTTTCTGTAATTTAAGTCTCTAGCTCAGCTTGTTCATTGCCTGTAATTATCCTCACTATATTCTTTTGTACGCTGTTATGCAGAATGAAGATTCTCGAATGCAAAAGAGATGGAATCTATGACATTGGGTTCGTTGACCCATATATCATTAATGAAATTATGATACAAAACCACCCCAAAGACACAGAGGAAAACTTGCTAAGGTTTATGAAGGCACTAAATACTAGAACAGAAATACTATTTCCTTACAACTTCAAGTGAGTGTTACTGTCTTGTATTACAAATTCTATTTTGCTTACTCGATGTTAAGTGTAGTTGATGAGTTATGCATGCCTGCTTATATAAACGTGCGCAGGTTCCACTGGATCCTGCTAATCATTAGAGTTGACGAAAGAACTGTTGAAACCCTGGACTCACTAGATAAAGACCCTCGAGAATACACCAGCGTGGTTTTGATGCTCGACAGGTAATTTCAATCATTATCGCACTATATCGGCCTCTTTCGTTCATTTCCTGATATCAAGTAATTAATAACTCCTTTATTCATTTTCTTTGCCGGGCAGGGTTTGGAAACGGTTCATCAATGATGTTGTCGGTGAATGGAAACCGAAGCTGCATTGGCGACGGCCCAAGGTAATTAAGTAGTACTAGCTAGGTCCGCGCATCTCTTTAATTCTAGTTTCAATACCATTATCATGCTTGATTATTATCTGATTGAATTCTATTCTCGCAAAGTGCATGAGGCAGAAACAGGGGACTAATTTATGTGCATACTACGTTTGCGAGAACATTCGCATGACGACCGAATGGCGCAGAGATGTAAGATAACATGAGGTACGTAATCACTATTCACAATTTTTTTATGATGATCTAATATATATACACACAACTAATATATTCATTTTGATCTCCTTCTTTAAAGATGGAAGAGATGAGGGAGAAGCTCCTATCAGAGAACCGCATATGAGCACTTCAAGAGGAAATTGCGGGATTTTTGCTTACGGAGGTCATATCTGAAAGCGGAGAATACCATTGCCACTAATGCCTGCATGTAATGATCTCCAAATTGTAGGAGAAATTGTATATACCAAATTGTATATATATATATGTATGGTCGTACGAGAAATTATATTATATATGTATGGTCGTACGAGAAATTATATTATATATGCATAACGTGTACAGTATGTAGTAGCGTAAAATATGTTTGAAATGAAAAAGAATTGAATGGAAAACACAAAATGAAAAGGAAAAATAAACCATAAACCCTAAACCCTAAGCCCTAAAATCCTAAACCCCAACACAAAATCCTTAGTCCCGGTTGGTGACACCAACCGGGACTAAGGTCCCTCCACATGGCCGCGAGCTAGCGCTAGCTCGCGGCCATGTGGAGGGACCTTAGTCCCGGTTGGTGTCACCAACCGGGACTAAAGGTCCTCCAGCCCCCAGCGCGTGCTCGCGGCCACGTGGAGGGACTTTAGTCCCGGGTTGTGGCCAACCGGGACTAAAGGGTGGGGGCCTTTAGTCCCAATTTCGTTGTCCCGATTGGTGACCCGGGACTAAAGGCCGTTTCCAACCGGGACTAAAGCCCCGTTTTTCACTAGTGTGTTTTCTTTGGTCTTACTCTTCTAGTAAAGAATTGATAAATGTATTCCAATGTATCAAAATATCGTTGATGAAATAAAAAAAATGTGGCCAAAAAAATGTATACATACAGGCATCAGCCGGCCGTGGCGGACCAGATGCGACCGCGCGTTGGGTGCATGATCGGCGCATCCAAGAAAACGGCCGGATGCTGCCCCATTGCCATCTCAAACGGACGAAATCCGGACAAAACGGACGTCCGTTTGAGGTCGTGCGTTGGAGTTGGCCTAAGGAATTGTCTGTCACGCAAAACGGCTGTGGAGTCCATCACAAAATGTCCGACTTCATCACCCTGGTCTTCGATAGACGTTGTGGTTGTGATGGCGTGTGTGGGTGCAGGTGGTGGTGTGACTGTACATGCTTATTATTTCGGTGTTATAAAAAAGATCTTGATGGAGTTGTTCCTACATTTTGTTATACTACTAATATGCATATGAATATTTTTCAGTATGTGCACCTATCTAGGCTCATCATCTTGGACAACAACTCCTCGTCCTCATCTTCTAAGAAAATTTCACAACACTCCGGCGACGTATCGCGGTTGCTTCCCCGGAACCATCCGTTGCGTCGTCAGCCGTACGTGTGCATGCTGACGCGATCCGTTCGTATGTATCGTCCTCTGCGGTTGCTATATAACTGAGCTTAAGGAGAAGCTACGGTTGACATAGTGAGGCGTGCATACATGGCAACTACGGTGGACAAGTGGGTCGGGATCGGGACGGCCATGACCGTCTTCACCTTGCTGTGCTCCAGGATGCCGGACCGCATCCACGACGAGGTGAGGCACTTCATCACCAAGTGGACGCCGCTGGTCGCCGCCTACTTCAACCCCTACGTCCAGCTCACCATCTCCGAGCAGAGCGACGAGCAGTTCCGCCGGAACGAGCTCTTCGACGACATCTCCGCCTACCTCACCCACAAATGCGCTGGCGGCGCCCGCAGGCTCAAGGCCGAGCTCGGGAAGGACGGCAAGATCGCGGAGATCACCCTGGACGACGACGTGCACGTCACCGACGACCACGAAGGCGCACGCGTCTGGTGGTACGCGTCCAACAAGGGCCCAAGCTACAGGAGCCCGAGCACCGTCGTCAGCCTCTTCCCCGCCGACACCGAGCCCCGGCTGTTCCGGGCAGTGTTCCACAAGCGCCACCGGCGCGTCATGCTCGACGACTACCTGCCGGACGCGCTGGAGAAGGGCCGCGATCTCATCGCCACCATGGCCAGGGAGAGGCGGCTGTTCACGAACCACCGGCCGGGGAACAGGAGCACCTGGTGCCACGTGCCATTCGAGCACCCGGCGACCTTCGACAAGCTCGCCATGGACCCTGTCCAGAAGAAGGAGATCATCGACGATCTGGAGGCGTTCATGGATGGCAAGCAGTACTACTCAGACGTGGGCAAGGCGTGGAAGCGTGGGTACCTGCTGCACGGGCCCCCGGGCACGGGCAAGTCGACGCTGATCTCGGCCATGGCCAATAAGCTCAACTACGACGTCTACGACCTGGACCTCACGTCCGTCAAGAACAACGCCGAGCTCCGGAAGCTCTTCATCGAGACCAAAGGCAAGTCCATCATCGTCATCGAGGACATCGACGCCATCGAGGTCGACCTCGCCGGAAACCGTAAGGTCGCCGACAAGAAGGGCGCCAGCAGCAGCTGCTGCGACCCGCTGGACCCCAGCAAAGACGACGGCAGCAAGGTGACGCTCTCCGGTCTGCTCAGCTTCGTGGACGGGCTGTGGTCGGCGAGCGGCGGCGAGCGGGTCATCGTCTTCACCACCAACCGCGTCGACATGCTCGACCCAGCGCTGACCCGCCGGGGGAGGATGGACATGCACATCGAGATGTCCTACTGCCGCTTCGGGGCCTTCAAGGTGCTCGCCAGGAACTACCTCAAGGTAGAAGACCACGACCTGTTCGACGATATACGGCGGCTGCTCGACGACACCGACACGTCGCCCGCTGACGTGGCACATAACCTCATGCCCAAATGCAGAAACAAGAAGAGGAGGAGGGACTCGGATGCGTCGTCCGCTGATGTGGCACGTCTGGACGCCGACACTTGCTTGGCAGGTTTAGTTGAGACCCTGAAGAAAGCTAAGAGGGAATCAGTGACGGCTCCTGCCATGGAAGATGCCGCACCGGTCGCCGTGAAGCTTTGAGATAACTCGTCATACCGAGTTATTCCTGTTAAGAATAGAATAGTTGCGAACCAACCTGTGGTTGGATGATTAGAGGGACTGTGATATCCCCAGCCCACCAGAGTTCAAATCCTGGTGCTCGCATTTATTCCTGAAATTATTTCAGGTTTTCCGGCGATGCTCATTCAGTGGGAGGAGACGTTCCCGTCAACGACGAGGTGCCTACGGTGACTTCGTAAATTTCAAGATGATATGCCGGCTCAGTCTCTCGGAGGTGCTCATAGGGGTAGGGTGTGCGTGTGTGCGTTCATAGGGGTGAGTGTATGCACGTGTATATGAGCGCATGCGTCTGTACTGTGTTCAAAAAAAAAAAGAATAGAATAGTTGCTTATTAATTAAGCTAATTAGAATTAAGTTAATTGTTAGATAGGTTGCTTGGTTCTCCAGCAACCATGTACTTCCTTGGCTCTCAAGGCAACTATATAATTCCTTGGCTTTCAAATAAATTGGAGTTTACTTGACTTCCAAGTAACATGTGTACTTCCGCCCGGGTATAATTACTCCACTTCTATCATCAATAAAGACTAATGGATCATCTTTCATTCAACGCTCTTTCGTTCTTTACTTTCTACTTCAAATACGTTATCATGCACTTTGCTCTGCCGAGAGCGAGAAAGCCACAAGAAAATTAACTGGTGCTTCGTTGCGAAGACTACGGCACCGTTTCCCTGGTTGGCGAAGCCATCCTAAGAAAGAGTGGAAGAGGAGAGCAATTATCATCCGCGCGTACGTTGCTGCCCATGATCATGGGCTGTCATGGCTGCTTGCGTCGTGCACAGGAAAAATTGATCCCGATCAATCAAGACTTTCATGCATTGATTGTTTGTTCTTGCTTAGATTAAACATATATACTAATGCATGCATGAATCAATCTGCAACAAGGAGAGATCAGGAGACCCAGCGATGCGGGGACGGATCAGATTGTTGACGGCAAAGATGAAGATGCTTTGGCATGCATCCGTACATGAATTCGATCAGTCTAATGCTAATTTGATTCTCTACTTGTTACTTGTGATTAACAACAGTCATCTAAAAATTGCTTGTGTTTTCATGTATGCCTTGCGAGAATCGCTTCATCAAATTGGGCATACGCGCACGTAAGGATGGATCAACCAGAAACTCCATCGACTACGATTCTTAGCCGTAAAGAGAAGCGACGTCCGCATTCCGCAACATGCGACAGCGCGGCGAGCGCGTCGGAGATGGCGCACACGGCGTAGGCGCGCAGCCATGGCCTTCAGCCAACGAAGACCTCATGCACGGGGCGTCGCATTCAGGTGCGGCCTCGCCTTCCCGGCCGGCGGCGTGGTGCCATCTCTGCCGGTGAGGACATCGGCGGATACTCACGGAAGGGAACCGCACATGAGAGAAGAAATTGGGGATTTTTTATCCATATACAATTTTTCAATTTGGTCTTTCATGTTTCTGTTAATAACGGAAACGCACCAACATTTCTTTTTGAGCCCTTGTCTTGCTCTAATATACCGGATACCCCTCAGGCTCTATCGTAATGATGTGCATTTTCCTATAATTTCTGTTGAACTCATGGGTTAGCAGATCTTTGCGGTTAAGCCCTCTGGCTTAATGCATTTATGCACGAGCCATCTATTTAGACTTTTTGATTATGCCTTCAAGTTAATATATTTGCATTTTAAGGCTCTAAAAAAATGTGGAAGAACCTCAGTTCATCCTAAATGACATAAAACAAAATTATACGCCATTTTGCAATGGGTAAAATTGTCATTTGAAGGCCTCATGTCTTCATATATTACATAAATATTCATATTTTTGCATCTATATGCGTTACCTCAGTAATACTATTGCAAACAATGTTTTACTTGCTTTTTAGACCCCATTCCTTTGAAATTTAAGACATCATTTATGTCTTTACTACAAACAATCTCTATGACATGCATTATTAGGACAACAACTGTAATTTTTCAATAGAAAATAGTTTTTCATGCAATGTTGATATAAGTGTCATACTTAATATGACTAGCCCAAATTTTATTTGTGAATCACAAGGTAATAGTGGCATCTACTGCACAGTTTGCAGATTATCCACCAATACTGAGGTCTACGTCTTGCCACTTTGACAAGATGACTACCTTCAATGTGCTCTTCCAAATATTAATATTAGATGTGAATACCTCAAGATATCATAAGGTAAAAATGGCATCTACTGCAAAATTTTGCAGACTATCCACTATTACTGCAAGGTCTACATCATGTCACTTTGACAGATGATTACCTTCAAAGTCATTTCATACATTTAGCATAACATAAGGTAATAGAATTATGAACATCTACTGACAAATGTCAGACTATGTTTTCTATTACTGCGAGATCTACACCATATTGGTGATTATCTTCAGAGTGTTATCCTATATAAATTGAGGTCTACACATATGGTTATAACACATCAGCTGTTCTAATATTTGCTCCTCTGAAGCAATTGTTGTTGTTCACTAAAATGGTTTACTATTATAGTAAAAAATATTCATGCATGATCATTACGTGTTGAATGGCATTTTCTGCCAATATCCATTATTCAAACCTCATTTTGCTTGAATAAGTCGTAGAGAATTACACAAATATATGCATACCCCGGTGATTATCTTACATTGGCAAATCACAAGGCAATGAAGTCTATGTCACTATTTGTGATTATTGTGTCGCCCATCTATCAATAATGTGACCATAATTTATAGCAACGATCGAGTGTCTCAAACACTGTTGCAAGATCCACATCACATTGTGGTTGTTATTTTCATAGTACCTAACCAATGTTAAACTTACAAAGTCTATGTTTTGGCCGTGACTCTAAAGTCACACTTTTTCTTAAGAATGAAACCCAAAACATTAGCAACGATTTCATCGCATGCCCTATATTGAAGGCTACAACCATGTTCACTAAGGATCACCTTAGCCATGATTGTACTCAATTAGATAATTTCATCCACATATTTTTACGCTATTAAGTAAACTAAATAAATGCATAAAAAAATCATGCAACACATGGTACATATGCATTTTATATGTCATCAACTTCACTTAGTTCTCAAACTAAGCATACAATGGATGAATATCTATTTACCCTATTTTATTCCTTAAGATAAATATGTTGCCATGAGCACAATGCGAATGGTCACTCGTTTGCTTTCAAGACTTCAATTCCATTGAAGTTTAAAATTCTGTCACTTACTTATATAATTAACTCCAAGTTGAGATTTTGTGATCAAATATTTGCATATGCAGATTCGGTTGAAAGGCCCTTAATACACTTTACATCCTCATTTGGTACTACCATTTTCCATGGTAAAGAAACATAATATTTCTTAAAATCATCAGATTCACCCAACGGGTGCTATGCCATTATTTGAAATTCTTGCTAGTACCGAGAATACTAAGCAAGTTAGTGGTCACAAAATATAACCATGGGGAATTCAAAGTAAAGTGGAGGCTAAAAGACAACCAAAGACAGAATTACCTCTTAATAGGGAATCAATCGTTTTCAAATGATCACAAAGACAACTCTCAAGTTGGTCAAATGTGTGGTTATAAAAATATTATACCTATGATTTCCAAACCCTCAAACATATGGTCTAACCACACCACAAATTTACTGAAAGGAAAATAAGTTCATTGGGATAAATTTGAAATTTTGCAAACATACAACCAGAAAATATTATGGTAAACGATTCTTCTCAAATCCTCATCAGAAAGAGAACCAAAATCTAATGAAGTAGAAGGATGATGAACTCCTTTGCACTAGGGATATGTTTGCGAAATAAAATTTCAACATATGTTTGAGACCTCACGTAATCTCTTAATTATCCCAAAATATTATTAGCTTATACTTGTTCTACTACAAGTAGTACAATGTCCAATATAATATTCCTCGGACATGATATTTGATAAATTTGAATGTATGGTTCAATTCATACTCAATATTGTTGCGTACAAAATAATTTTCTAAATATTAATAATTAAATATTTGGCTTGATAGTCCTGGTTTGGGGACGATTAGAAAATTATTGACAATTCTGTTGGTCACAACTTACCAAGTTGCAGAATTTCCCAAATCATCAGATTTTATGTGCACCGCATGTGTCATGGGGGAAATCAGGTTTAAGGCACTCTCACCTTAAAATTCTAAAGGAGCCACTCATTATTCCTTGAACACATTCAAAAGATATATGTGGATCACTTAACCATTACGTGGGATTATTTAGATACATGGTACTCATAGAAACATTTATAAAATGATTTCAAGTGTGTCTCTTGTCACACACAACCATGCATGATCTTACTAAATTAATTGCTCAACTTATCAAAGTAAGAGCAAATTCTTCTAAACAAAGGACAAATCCATTCGAATGGACAACTTCGTTGAACTCATTTCACGAGCAATGTATGATTATATATAGTACTTATGTACATACCCAGAATGGTTTAGGTAAATATCTTATCAAAGATAGTGAAATTAATTACATGACCAATCTTAAAGAATTGTAAATTTACCAGCATCTTGCTGGACATATACGGCCTTACACACCGTAAGTATGATCTAAATCATACCAACTGCATATCATATTACTTTCCCCTTGTAGTAACTACGTGGAAATCAACAAAGTATTTCCCATCTGCGATAATTCGGTTACATACCGATATCACCACTCCAGCGTACATCAATGTGCTCTCACAGAAAATTAGGGATCTATGTGAGGACTAAGAATTTATCCGTCAATCATAATTTTTCATAGCTCGTATGCTGATTGCATCAGCAATAAGGATATTTTTCAGCATTAGGGGGAGATAAGTACCACAAAGAATGCCGAGAAATAAATTAGAAATGTTATTGACATTCAATCCTTATATCCACGTACTCAAATAATCTTAACTAGAAGTTTAGAGAATCATATATTTGCAACACATTACAAATCTGCTGCATACATTTACTGATGACAAGGTGTCACTAAATTTTATATTCCTGCAGTAAAGTGTCAGAAAGAGTGGAGGTACCTGATAAACCGCTCTTCTCCCCAAATGAGAGCAAGAGGGGGAGAAAATCTGACCACGCGAGATATAACTTCTCATATGCTTCCGCAAAAACAGAGGAAATTAGATCCTCAACCAGTAAATGTAATTCAACATCAAGTTGAAAGACACCTCTCAGGATGCTCATCATCTAAAGCCCGGCATAAATGTGCACAAATGTTTTGGTGCCGGGACATCGAAACGCCTTGACTCCATTTGTTGTAGGAAATCACAAGGAGTTAAAAAGGAATAAATAGATTATCCACAAACTTCAATGATTCCATCAGAATCATATAAACTAAAGACTACATTTGTCGACATATATTTCTTCTTGAAAGATCGTGGATGTCGCCTAGAGGGGGGGGGTGAATAGGCGCTTTAAAATAATTACGGTTTAGGCTTGAACAAATGCGGAATAAAACTAGCGTTTAATTTGTCAAGCACAAAACCTAAATCGACTAGGCTCACCTATGTGCACCAACAACTTATGCTAAGCAAGATAAACAACTAAGTGATAGCAAGATATATAACTAGAAACAATATGGCTATCACAAAGTAAAGTGCATAAGTAAAGGGCTCGGGTAAGAGATAACCGAGGCACGCGGAGACGACGATGTATCCCGAAGTTCACACCCTTGCGGATGCTAATCTCCGTTAGAGCGGTGTGGAGGCACAATGCTCCCCAACAATGCCACTAGGGCCACCGTATTCTCCTCACGCCCTCGCACAATGCAAGGTGCCGTGATTCCACTAAGGGACCCTTGAGGGCGGTCACCGAACCCGTACAAATGGCAACCCTTGAGGGCGGTCACCGAACCCGTACACTTTGGCAACCCTTGGGGGCGGTCACCGGTACCCGTCAAATTGCTCGGGGCGATCTCCACAACCTAATTGGAGACCCCGACGCTTGCCCGGAGCTTTACACCACAATGATTGAGCTCCGAGGCACCACCAACCGTCTAGGGCGCCAAAGCACCCAAGAGGAACAAGCTCTAGGGTGCTCAAACACCCAAGAGTAATAAGCTTCTCAACTACTAACTTCCACGTATCACCGTGGAGAACTCAAACCGATGCAACTAATGCAATGGCAAGAACACACGAAGTGCTCAAGTCCCTCTCTCTCAAATCCCACCAAAGCAACAAAAGCTATGGAGGAAAGTGAGAGGAAGAACAAGGAGAACACCAAGAACTCCAAGATCTAGATCCACAAGGTTTCCCTCACATAGAGGAGAAAGTGATTGGTGGAAAGATGGATCTAGATCTCCTCTCTCTATTCCCTCAAGAAGGAGCAAGAATCATTGGAGGGATTGAGAGTTAGCAAGCTCAAGAAGATCAGCAATGGGGGGCAAAAACGAGCTCAAAGGATAAGATAACCGTTGGGAAAGAAGACCCCTTTTATAGCCCCCACCAAATCGAACCGTTACCTGTGCTGGACGCACTCAAGCGGTACTACCGTGGTACCGAGCGGTACTACCGCTTGGGTGACAAGAAAACTGCCCAGAGACTGAAACTGCCATAACTTCTGCAAATGAGCTCCGAATTGAGCAAACTCAAGCGTGTTGGATAGATAACGACAAGCACTATCCAGCATCGAAGTGGCAGGGGAGATATGCCTAACATATAGAGATGAGAAACCTCTATGAATGAAGAACCGGCATAAACTCCAACATCGAAAACATCATAGAAGATGCATATATGAACTCCGTTTTCGATGAACTCGAGCTTGTCATGAAGATGACCATAAGTTCAAAAACTCACAAAGAGAAACACCAAACACGAACCAAGATAGATGATGCAAGGATGCAATGGTTTGAGCTCTCTACGAAGATACGATAAAGCTACTCACTTGAGAGCCCCCCTTGATAGTACGGCTATCGATCCTATAACCCGGTCTCCCAACTACTACCATGAGACCGGTAAAATAGAAAACCTATCAAGGGCAAACCTTTGCCTTGCGCATAGTCCACTTGAGCTAGATGATGACGATCTTGACCTCCTCAAGTTGGACCACCTTTCTTGATTGCGCCGGCTCGATGAAGACTAGTAGATTGCTCCCCCATACTCCACTATGGGTGAGCCACTCTTCGGCACATCTTCACAAGTCCATTGTCACCACAATGGACGGCAAGCTTCAAGCATGTGATCTCTTCGTGATGCTCCACTTGAACTTGCACACCTCAATCTTGATGACGATCACCACTTGATGTCATCCTCCATGGGTTGAATGAGATCTTCCTCTTGACGCAAGCCCATGGAAACATACCTAACCCCACATAGAACTCTCGCATAGAACATGGGTTAGTACACAAAGCGTAATGGACAATGCTTACCATACCGTGAGATCACTTGATCCCACTCGGTACATCTTCTACGCTTTGTGTGTTGATCAACTTGAATCACTCTTCATATTTAGTCTTGATCAACCTTGAATCTTTCCAACTCTCTTCATTAGGATGATATCTTGAAGGTAAACGTGAATGTTCACACAAACTTCTTCTTCAAGACATGCTTGCAATAGGCTCAACACTCACATGACCAATCTTTGGATAAATCCTTGAATAGCACCTTGGTCAACACACATTCTTCTTCTAATAACCTTGAAACCAACAAATGGTCTTCAAGCAATGCCTATGGACAAACCCTTCAAATATAACTCAAGGCAACCATTAGTCCATGGAGATTGTCATCAATTACCAAAACCAAACATGGGGGCAGCACATGTTCTTTCACTTCTCAAATTGCTAAAACCTTTTGGGCCATGAACCAAAATCCATGGTAGAGTGCCTCTTGCACTCATATTGGTTCACATAAAAGGAAGCAAGTAATGAAGAATAGCACTCGCTCAGCAAACGAGTGGTATTTACCGCAGTAATACCTACTCCTCATAAGTATCTTCCATATGGAATACTAAAAACTTCTCATTCATAGACAAAGTCAATGAGGTGGTGAGAAAGCGAGGCTTGTAGCACAAGGGTTCACACAAAGATCCGACATCGATTACGATGTGACATACCCTCTTGGTATTAGTGGAATTATGTTTCGATACTAAATATCATTGGCAGTACAAATAATACCATGCAGTTAATGGATGCAGTGACTACATACTCATATGGATCACTCATTTCGGATATCTATATTAAAGTCCCTGAAGGGCTTACAATTTCGAATCCAAAAACAAATCGCAACATGTTTTGTGTAAAACTTCAAAGTCACTCTATGACTTGAAATAGTCGGAAATCATATGGTACTACCGACTAAATGAGTTTCTTCTTCAAAAGGATTACTCAAGAATGATGATTATTATGTGTTAATAAAGGAATCCCAAATTTGATTTCATTATGTCACTTAATGTATATCGATGACTTGATCATCAATGTTTATACAAGACCTAAACATAGACAAAATCATCTCAAGACGGAAAATTTGGATTAAACCAAATTTAGCTTAAGTTTAATTACAACTTGAGCATTCTCTCAAGAATACATATCAGTCTACAAATATCCAAACTATATGAGAAGTTCAATGTGGATATATCATATCAATAAATGACATGTATGGTCATACTGCCCTGATAGGGTACAAATCCATTCTTACCTAGGGGTGATAATGAAGTGACATCAAGACTTGAAGTTCTATCTCACTAATACCAAAGCACTCATATGGTTGCAAACTATGTCAGGCCTGACACCATATTTGCTATGTTTGTACAGAGTGCAACCCCCAACAAAAGGTACATGGTTGATATAAGGAATATCATCCTATATCTGAAGCTCACAATAAATCTTGGATAATTCCATCAGGAAATACAAGATATGACTATGATATGATGTAATGATATTGGCTCTTTATTTGATCCCAACAATGCCATATCAATGACTGAATTTGCTGGAATAGCCTTCCTATGGAAGCCATCTAAATAGACTTTAATGGCTACTTCCACTTATCATTCTAACATGATTGCTTTATCTAAAAGCATTGCCAAATATGCATGGCTTAGCGGAATGATTAACCACAATCGAAATCATGTGGTTGTGATTCATCAGAATCACATAACTTGGTTTATCAATATGCTACCACTTGTGTTACTCAATACCTACAGGTTATATGAAGAGCAATATCATAAAGCATATTGCCCGAAAATTACTTGTCCTCACGAATTATAGAACAGTGAGGAAACAATATGCAAACAAAATACTGTGAAAGTCCAACAGATTATTCACAATGTCATGATCATGTCAATGAAATTGGTATGAGACATCTTCCAGATTTGCAAAGTTCAGGGGGGGTAATCTCCCAAACTATAACCTGTTGACAATCATCAGATTGCATATATTGTACTCTTTTTCCCTTGATGAGTTTTCCCTAATGGTTTCTCATAAAAGGTTTTTAACGAGACAATATAAACACAAGTGCCTGTATATGCCATATCATTTTCTTCTTATGTTTTCCCACTGGGTTTTAAAGGAGTTTTCAATGGCATGTCAGATGCACTCTTTTCCTTTATGAGTTTTCTCTCAAAGTTTCTCATAATGGTTTTTAATGAGGCAATATCTTTTTAAGATCATATGCAATACTTCCAAGTTTTCCCCATCGAGGTTTTTAAAGGAAAGTATACAAAGCATATTTATTGTTCTCTAAACTCACCAATGAGTTTTCTCCTTTTTCGAAGGTTTTTCTCATATGAGTTATCGAGAGACAATAATCATTATATGTTGCATCATTTTCTCCTTATTATTTTTTCCACTGGGTTTAAAGGAGTTTTAGCAACATATTTGCACTATTCTCCTCATATTTTTCCCACGGGGTTTTTGGAGGAGACTTTCAAGATTGTTCAAAGAATTTGTCAAGATGATGGATATACCCAAGAAGAGGCGTTGTACAAGGGGGAGTGTTAAGAATAGAATAGTTTCTTATTAATTAAGCTAATTAGAATTAAGTTAATTGATAGATAGGTTGCTTGGTTCTCAAGCAACCATGTACTTCCTTGGCTCTCAAGGCAACTATGTAATTCCTTGGCTCTCAAGTAACTTTGAGTTTACTTGACTCCCAAGTAACATGTGTACTTCCGCCCGGGTATAAATACCCCACTTCTATCATCAATAAAGACTAATGGATCATCTTTCATTCAACGCTCTTTCGTTCTTTACTTTCTACTTCAAACAATTCCATGTAGCACCTAATTACCTGGTTATGTTTGTCTCACATGTAACATTTTCCTCCTTTGTACCAATATATGCAAGTTAGGCCTCTGACTACATTCCAGCGTTGAGACAAACACTCAAGCATCAAGGGAGCATGGTGATGGGTCACATGTAACATTTTCCTCCTTTGTATATGTTTGTCTCACATGTATTGGACTGTTTGCAATATCTGGAGAGTTGAATGCTTGGAAATATCAATTGCATAACTTCGAGTAAATTCAACATGTGAATAATTAAGTCGTAAACAACAAGGTTTGCCCGGCTCCGATGAGGAAGGGGCGATAACGGCGGCGCGCCTTCAGCTCGCTTTAGTGCTTGTAGTCGCCGCTAGGTAGTTTACGGACCTGGATGTTTTTTTTACTTCTGGTGTTCTTTGTACTACCTTGACAGTTAATGAATAGGTTGGAAGTTTTCTCGCAAAATAAATAAATAAATAAGTCATAAACAAAACAAGGATGGCATAACATTCACAATCAATTCAAAAAAAAACTTTGCTAAAAAATCCCAGAAAGTTTGAACACTCACTCGCTCGGCTTCCTAAGGAACATGTGGCGGACGAGTTCGAGGAAGACTCCGGCCAAAAAAAACACGCTCTCGCCCCCGCGTCACTCCAACAGGGGCGACACGGGCGGCCAACCGTAGCCGCCAGCGGCGGCTTCCCCACCCCTGTCTCTCGTCCTCGTCGCCACTAGAGGGGCCACCGGTGCGCCGCACGGCTGCCAAGGGGGGCGAAGAAAACAAGAAGAAGATTGTTCACTGGTCTGTCTCCCAACCTCTTTAAAGAAACTAGGTGGTGGCGAGGATCTGGTAGCCTCGGTCTCCCTCGAGGTGCGCTGCATCCTTGGCGACGGCCATGGCTGGTGGGCCGACGCCTGCTTCAGCGCGCGGCGTCCGGCGGTGCCGGCCATCACTGTATCAATGTTGGAAATATGCCCTAGAGGCAATAATATTGTATTATTATATTTCCATTATTCATAATTAAGAGTTTATATTTCATGCTATAACTGCTATGATCCTGGAATATGTGATTCAGTGGAAAACTCATATGCACGTGTGAAATGATAAACGGTAAACAATAGGTTCCCGGTCTCGCCTCTAAGACTGGCTCAAGTGTTGTTAGGTGATCACGTTTTCCGGATCTTAGGATATCATTAAGTGTAATGATAGTCCTAAAACAACATTGAGGGTATGACGTTAGAAGAACGATCATATTGAATTGACCCAAAACTTGTCTGTTATACTTTGTGATTATATCATCTGAAATCATTTGTTATAACACAGAGTGTTAGCATGTGTTTTAGTTCCTCAGACCATGAGAGTATCTCGGCCACTTCCTACCGGACGATGGGCTTTGGGGTTGCTCAAACGTCATCTGTAACAAGGTGATCATAACGACAACTTTCAAGCTCACCGGAAAGTTTGACAAGTGACCGGATAGCTCGAGAGTGGGATTTGCTCCTCCGACGATGGAGAGATATTCTTAGGGACCTCTTGGTGTGACGGTATCCATCATTGTCTGGCCAGACACAGGTGACTACGTCACAAGGGATGCCGGAACACGTTAACGAGAAAGAAGAACAAAACCGGTAACGGGAGCAACGGTATAGTGAGCATGGTGATGACTCAGGAGGATACCGATGCACAACGGGTTTTGTAAAGTATCGCGAAGCAAAGGGAACATCACGTGATAACCAAAGGTTCACTCTAATATCATTCGTGTAATCATAGGGACCGATATGGATGTCCACGGTTCCGCTATCGGTCATTGAACGAAGGGGTTTCGTTCATGTCTATGATTTACCGAACCTACGGGATCACAAGCTTAAGGTAATCACAATCTGCTGAGTGTTAGTAGGATGGGAGTGATGAGAATATATTTGTGGAATTGTTTCATTAATATTCGGAATAGTTCCGAGAGGATCCGAAAGCGTTTCGGGGTCACCGGAAGGGTTTTAGTGAATATCGGGTAATACCGGGTATTACCGATAAATATATATATAGGTGGAAAATATTTCCGGAGATGTTAAATTATATATATAATGGTCTTAAAGTATTTAGAACATTTTATATTTAATTTAAATATCAACGGGCCTTAAAAGGCCAAGAGGTGGAAAGGCAACTTGGGCCAAAAAGGCCCAACTGGGAAAGTGCCTCCTTCCCTAAGGAAGGAGGCTGAATTGGGAGAGGGGGAGGAGTCCTACTCGTCCTCCCTTGGCCGGTGCACCAAGGAGGGACTTTCCCTCCTTGGTGGCAGCCCTTCCTCTCCCCTCCAACCTATATATACTAGAGGATTTTGCTCTTTTGAGGATACAAGTTTTGGAACCTCCTCTAGTTCATCTAGTACTAGTTCTAGTTGGTCCTAGTTGACTAATTAGAGCTAGCCCTAGCCTCCTCTAATCCTCATAATTAGAAGCCTCGTGTGGTTCTAATCTCCTTCCTCTAATTCTCCGGCGACGATTAGCTTTGGACGGCGAAGCGCTGCCGGATCGTGAAGACCGTACGCTTGCAACTGAGTAGAGAGGCTGTGCTTTTGGTCTTCTGTTCGAGGGATCGTTCGAGGGCGGTTTGCGGGATCATCATCGACGTTCGAGGGACTCCAAGTATGATCTACACTGACTCGTATACTTCCGCTGCACTCCCGGAGTCGGTAACGATCGTTGATCCAAACCATATATGCATCTTCATATTGTTCCTGGGTGATCGTAGGGCCGAATTTTTGTTTTCTAGTACGTTTCCCAACAGTGGCATCAGAGCGGTTTTATGAGTAGATGCAGGTTTCGATCTAGATCACATGTGATTGTGAGTGTGATGTTATTGCTATGCTTCCCTCAAGTGTTGCTTCGGTTTAGTTCATTGACGGCATGGTGTCGCTTTTCACAAGGTTCTGACAATCGCTCGGCTCTGGCTGTCAACGATCTGCTAATAGTTCCTTGGGCTTCACCATAGTCAAGAATAGTGAACCATCGCGTACGCAAGAAGGTGATGAAGATGGATGATCTTCTAGGGGGTCACGCGTATTAGAGGAAGTTTAGTGTGGGGGAACGAGATTTTTAATTAAGTCTCTTCTTTGACACACCCCGAAAGTTAATCTAGCAACAAGGATTATCACTTTATGGTGTGCACGTAGGTAGCTAGGTTTATCCGGAAACCCTAGAAGCCACGTAATTAAAATTTGTTAAAACCGATTAGAGGACGTCTAACTTGGTTTTGCAGGGTTTGCATATGATGTGGTATAGCCTTCGTCATGATAATGAGTTTATGTATTAGATGGTTATATGTTGTAATATTAAGTGGCCTGCGCGTCATGGCATGATGGCTGGAGCCACGAGATTGCCACCTTAATGTAAATATCATAGAGATAGGTTACAGGTAATGGTGGCTAACGTACACGGATGACCCCGGCGAGGAGAAGGTGTACTGATACGTCCCAAACGTATCTACTTTTCCAAACACTTTTGCTCTAGTTTGGACTCTAATTTGCATGATTTGAACGAAACTAACCCGGACAGGCGCTCTTTTCAGCAGAATTGCCATGGTGTTATTTTTGTGCAGAAATAAAAGTTCTCGGATGGACCTGAAAATTTACGGAGAATTATTTCAGAATATATAAAAAATACCGGCGAAGAGATCTACTAGAGGGGAGCCACCCAGGGGCCAGAAGCCCAGGGGGCGCGCCTACCCCCCCCCCCCAGGGCGCGCCTACCCCCCCCCCCCCCAGGGCGCGCCCCCAGGCTTGTGGGCCCCTGGCGGCTCCGTTTACCCTAATTCCAACGCTATAAGTACCTATTCGTGGAGAAAAAAGTCAGAGAGAAAGAATCATCACATTTTACGATACGGAGCCGCTGCCACCTCTTGTTCTTCATCAGGAGGGCTGATCTGGAGTCCGTTCGGGGCTCCGGAGAGGGGGATTCGACGCCGTCGTCATCATCAACCATCCTCCATCACCAATTTCATGATGCTCACCGCCGTGTGTGAGTAATTTCTTCGTAGGCTTGCTGGACGGTGATGGGTTGGATGAGATTTACCATGTAATCGAGTCAATTTGTTAGGGCTTTGATCCCTAGTATCCACTATGTTCTGAGATTGATGTTGCTATGACTTTGCTATGCGCAATGCTTGTCACTAGGGCCCGAGTGCCATGATTTCAGATCTGAACCCTTTATGTTTTCATGAATATATTTGAGTTCTTGATCCTATCTTGCAAGTTATATGCACCTGTTACGTGTCATAATCCGCATACCCCAAGGTGACAATAATTGGGATTCTTTCCGGTGATTGCCGTAGTTTGAGGAGTTCATGTATTCACTATGTGTTAATGCTTTGTTCCGGTTCTCTATTAAAAGGAGGCCTTAATATCCCTTAGTTTCCTTAAGGACCCCGCTGCCACGGGAGGGTAGGACAAAAGATGTCATGCACGTTCTTACTATAAGCACGTATGACTATATATGGAATACATGCCTACATTACATTGATGAATTGGACCTATTGTGTATTGCCCTAGGTTATGACTATTACATGATGAATGTCATCCAAGATAATTATCCATCACTGATCCAATGCCTACGCTTTTCGCATATTGATCTTTGCTAAGTTACTTTCGTTGCTGCTCCTGTTACAATTACTACAAAACTGCTTTTGTTACTGTCACTACTGTTACTACTGCTATTGAAACTATCATACTACTGTGCTACTAAAAACTTTGCTGCAGATATTAAGTTCTCCAGGTGTGGTTGAATTGACAACTCAACTACAAATACTCGCAAATATTCTTTGGCTCCCCTTGTGTCAAATCAATAAATCTGGGTGAAATACTACCCGCGAAAACTGTTGCGATCCCCTATACTTGTGGGTTATCAAGACCTTTTTCTGGTGCCGTTACCGGGGAGCATAGCTCTATCTGTTGAGTCACTTGGGATTTATATCTATTGATCACTATGAAGAATCTGAAAGACGCTAAAACCAAGATCGTCCCCTCTATGACTAGAGGAGGTAAGGAATTGCCATCACACTCTGCACTTGATTCACCTTATGTTTTGAGTAGGCTTGCGACACCACCACCTGTTATTCATTCTGATATGTCACAAGTAATTGATGATACTACTTCTGCTATGAATGATACTTATGATGATGCTAGTACTATGCTTGATAATACTGTGCCACTTGGTGAATTTCTTGATGAACAAATTGCTAAAGCTAAAGAAACTGAAAATGTTGAAACTCTTGAAAATTATGATTCACCTATTGTGCCTAGCTCTCCTACTAGAGTTGAAATGCTTGAAACATCTGATGGTTATGTTTTCGATAGGGAGACAGCTAGGGCAATTCTTGCTTGTAATGATAGAGATGAGGTTATAAAATTGCTTGCTAAGTTGAAAGAAAAATCTATGAGGGAGAGAATGAAATATGATCCTAAGTTTGCTACTTCTCCCATATTTGTTACCGATAAGGATTATGAATTCTCTGTCGATCCTGAGTTAATTACTTTGGTTGAATCTGATCCTTTTCATGGTTATGAAACTGAAACTATTGTGGCACACCTTACTAAGTTGAATGATAATTCCACCCTATTTGCTCATGAGGAAAAGATTCGTTACTATTACATTCTTAAATTGTTTCCTTTCTCATTAAAGAGTGATGCTAAGAAATGGTTTAATACTCTTGCTCCTGGTTGTGTGCGTAGTTCCTAGGATATGATATATTACTTCTCTGAAAAATATTTTCCTGCTCATAAGAAACAAGCTGCCTTACAGGAAATATTTAACTTTGTGCAAATTGAAGAAGAGAATCTCCCTCAAGCTTGGGGGAGGCTTCTCCAACTACTTAATGCTTTACTTGATCATCCTCTTAAGAAAAATGAAATACTTGATATCTTTTATAATGGACTAACCGATGCTTCTAGGGACTACCTAGATAGTTGTGCTGGTTGTGTTTTCAGGGAACGAACTGTTGGACAGGCTGAAGTACTATTGAATAATATATTGATAAATGCCGATGATTGGACACTTCCTGAACCACCACCTAAGCCCACTCCGAAGAAAAGAGGTATTCTATTTCTCGGTCCAGAAGATATGCAAGAAGCTAAGAAATCTATGAAGGAAAAATGTTAAAGCTGAAGATGTTAAGAATTTACCACCTATTGAAGAAATACATGGGCTCGACATCCCGACACAGGTAGTGGAGGTAAATTCTCTCACTAGATTTGATGAAGGTGATATTCTGTATAATAAATCTGCTAGTCAATACCTGTATGAATTTGATAATTACATCATTAAACACGAACACTTTAATATGTATGTTAGCAATCAACTAAAATGGAATGCCATCATGATTGAACGCTTGAGTGATTTGATGTTTAGAACTGCTAATGATGTTAAATGCTTGAGTAAACATGCTTCTATGGTCCAGACCCAGTTAGAACAAATTGCTAAGTCACAAAATGATTTGCTTGATGAAATGAATAATAAAAAGAATGACCATGCTGTTAGAGTTGTTACTAGAGGAGGTAGCATGACTCAGGATCCTCTATATCCTGAAGGTCATCCTAAAAGAATTGAACAAGATTCTCAAATTAATAATATTGATTCACCTAGTCCGTCTAAGAAGAAAAAGAAAAAGAAAAATGATAAAACTTTGCCTGCTTCTAGTGAACCTGAGATAGAAAAACCTCCTGAGAATCAAAATGATGTTTCTATTTCCGATGACGAGACACAATCTGGTAATGAACATACACCTAGTGATAATGATAATGATGATGTTCATATTGATGCTCAACCAGATAATGATGTAGAAATAGAACCTGCTGTTGATCTTGATAACCCACCTCCTAAGACTAAAAGATATGATAAAAGAGACTTTGTTGCTAGAAAACATGGAAAGGAGAGAGAACCATGGGTTCAAAAACCTATGCCTTTCCCTACTAAACCATCTAAAAACAAGGGTGATGAAGATTTCGAGCACTTTGTTGAAATGCTTAGTCCTGTCTTTTTGCGCACTCGCTTGATTGATATGTTGAAAATGTCTCCCTATGCTAAATATATGAAAGATATTGTCACAAATAAAAGAAAAATACCTGAAGCTGAAATTTCCACCATGCTTGCTAATTATTCTTTTAAGGGTGGAATACCCAAGAAACTAGGAGATCCGAGAATACCTACTATACCATGCTCCATTAAAAGAAGTTATGTTAAAACTGCTCTATGTGATTTGGGAGCCGGTGTTAGTGTTATGCCTTTTTCTTTATATAGAAGACTTGATTTGAATAAGCTCACACCTACTGAAATATCGTTGCAAATGGCTGATAAATCCACTGCTATACCTATTGGAATTTGCGAGGATGTCCTCGTTGTTGTTGCAAACGTTACTATCTTGACAGACTTTGTTATACTTGATATGCCCGAGGACGACAACATGTCAATTATCCTTGGTAGACCTTTTTTGAATACTGCAGGGGCTGTTATCGATTGCAACAAAAGCAAGGTTACTTTTCATGTCAATGGTAATGAGCATACGGTTTATTTCCCGAAGAAACAAACTTCAGTGAATGGTATCAATTGTATTGAAAAGGTTTCGACAATCACTATTGGGGGATTCAAATTTCCTCTTCCTGCTGTCAAAAAGAAATATGAAATTCTTATTGTAGGGGAGATGCATATCCCCATTGAGGTAACTTACTGTTATACGAAAATTCTTTGGTTTCATGTCATTCAGAAATAGTTTGTTAATAAGACTTGATGAACCTTCTTAATGGATTCTTTTTGAGGCACATGTGGTCGATGAATTTAGTAAGCACAACTTTCTGTACCCACCTTTTGCTCTCTGATTTTTTTTAGTAGAATAAAATAAAATGACATGATTATCCTGTTTTCTGAATTATCCGTGCAATAAAAAAATGGCCCAAAAATAAAAGTTCTCATAATGCCATGAAAATTTAGTATGATTTTTTTCTAGAATATTTAAGAATTTTTGGCACTAAACACACCCCAGGGGGTGCACCTGTGAGCCACAAGCCCACAAGGCACGCCCACCCCCCCTGGGCGCGCCCAGCAGGCTTGTGTGTCCCACAGGGACCCACTCACTTATGCCAGCCACCCATCTCCTTCTTCTTCCTCCAGAAAAAATCAAACTTGCTCCCAAGCCCGTGTTCTTGCTCATTTTGCTATGAATTTCGATCTCCTTGCTCGGAACCCCGTTTCCAAAACTGTTTTGAGGAATTACTCCTTGGTATGTGACTCCTCCATTGCTCCAATTAGTTTTTGCTCTAGTGCTTTATACTTTGCAAATTTTTGCTGCTGTGGTGACCATGTTTATGAGCTTGCATGTTGAATTTGTATGGTCCAAAGTAGTTTTGATGCATGATATAGCCTCTAAATACTTGTAGGAGTAGTTGCTATCAATTTTGTTGAGTTTTCACTTTTATTTTGAGTCACTAAAAATTTCAGAAATTTTTCAGAGGAAGAAAATGTTTAGGAAGATATTCCATGGTGGTTCCTCGAGTAAGAGTGCTCCTAGGCCCGCAATACACGAGCAGGATACCGAACCGCCACGAGAGGCCGTGGTGCTACCATGCGAGTGGCCGTCGGATGCCTTCATGATTCGAGCCGGCATCAAGGAAGAGTTTGATATGTATGTGCGCAACGCCGAGCTCACGGAGTTCCTAGTAGACAGGTGCCCGCAATACTATGACCTCAGTGACTCCTTTGTGCGAAGATTCAAGTGTGTATATCAGCGCACTTCACATGATGTTATTTTCAAACTATATGAAAATCCTTTTCGCATGTCTGTTGAAGAATTTAGTGAAGTATGCAAAATTCCATTTTGCGGGACTTGCACTGAACCTCGTAAATCTGATTGCAATGAATTTCTCATGAACATTACTAGGGGTGAAACTAGAGGCATCACACAAGCTACTATGGGGAGCATTCAATTTCCTGCCATACATTATTTTGCTCTGTTCATTGGTAGATGCATTAATGGTAAACATGATCATAGTCATCTTTGCGCCCCTGACTTGAGCATTCTTAAGAGTGCGGTGCTGGGAGATAGACAATTTAACATGGGGGCTATTGTTGCACGTTGTTTACATAACAATACCTTAGTTGGTGATTTCTTTGGTGGAATTTATGCCACTCGCTTAGCTACCTATCATGGTGTGCCCATTAAAAAAATGACACCCTTTTGTCACCAAGTTTTCTATAGGGGAACACGACTAAAAACAAAAAAAAATCGGTACAGCGAGCACGCCCAGGATCACTATGGAGACTGCATACAGGGTTTGATCTGATCATTATCGACTCGTAGCGCAGCGGAAGTAGAGTCAATGTAGATCGTTGGTGTGTAGGAGATATGCCCTAGAGGCAATAATAAATGTTATTGATTATCTCCCTGTTCATAATTAGGCTTATGTTCCATGCTATAACTGCTATGGTTCTCGAGTCTGCAATAACCACGAGGCTCGGAGGAAGACTCATATGCACGTGTGGAATAATAAACGGTAAAATGTATTCCTAGTCTGGCCTCTAAGACTAGCTCAAGTGTTGCATGATGGTTCTGTTTTCCTGATCATGGGCATGTCTATGCCGGCAACTTTGAGGGCACAATGTTAGTAGAACACTTGTGTTGAATCGACCCGATTGATGTTATGCTATGAGATTCATTCGTCATAAGTTAATGGTTAATAACACAAAGAAGTTAATGTTTGCATAATTCCTTAGACCATGAGAGTGTCGAGTTTCTTCATGCTTGCTTCATGAACTTTGGGGTTTGTTAAACGTCATCCGTAAATGGGTGGCTATTACGGCGGCTTACGGGTTCATGGAAAAGTATGTTAAGTAACTTGATAGCTCAAGATTGGGATTTGCTCCTCCGACGATGGAGAGATATCTCTGGGCCCTCTCGGTGTTACGGTATCCATCATCGTCTGGCCAGACACAAGTGTGATTTGATCACAGGGATACCGGAACACAGAAACGAGAAAAGAGAACAAAAACCGGCAACGAGGTAACTGGCATGGTGGACAAGTGTTGATCCACGAGGATGCCGATGTTTCTCACCTCGGGTATTTGTAACATATCGCGAAGCAACAGGAATAGCACACGGCAACTGGAGGTTCACTCGAATATTCATTCGTGTGGGTATAGGGGTCAATATGGGTGTCCACGGCTCCGATGTTGATAATTGATCGGAAAGAGTTCCGGTCATGTCTATACTTCACCGAACCTATAGGGTCACACGCTTAAGGGTCATCTATCTGCTGAATACTAGACGGGGAGTCTGAGAGAAAATCACCGAAAAAGTTTCGGACGAAACGGAAACGTTCCGGAGAGAACACCGGAATAGTTCTGGTGAAACTAAAAAGTTGTTTCAGGGTATTCCATTAAGTCAAATTGGTTTTGGCACATGCCTGGAAATTCTTGGAGGATGCCAGAAGTGTTCTGGAAACTTCTGGGAATTTTCCGGGACAAAAACCGGAAATGTTCCGGAGCAGCCGGAACCGTTTTGGTTGCTTTTCGTTGAAGAAACATTATTCCGAAATTGTTTCGGAATGCGTTCAAAATTGTTTTGGTGGGTGCTAGAATTATTCTAGGCACACAGAAATAATTTGGGCTTTAACGGACGCAGAAAAATGTCTTCGTGAATAGTGAAAAGCACTTTTTGGGCTGATTTGCAAATGGGGTTTTTCTTCTAGAAGAAAACCACTTTTGGTGTGTGAAAGGGAGGTGGAGCTCCCCAAGGGGGCTGAAAATTTCGTCCATGGCATGGGGGGGCCCTCCTTGAGGTGTCCTTCCACCTCATGGTGGATATCTTCTACACACCCTTATGTGGCATGTGGTGGAAAGATCCTAGGAAGGTCCTTTTGGTCTTTCCTCTACCCCTTGCTCCTCCTATAAATAGAGGTGGAGAGAGCTCTCCAAAATCAGCTCATGCTTGCTCTCATACACATGCCATAGACTTGTCTGGCTTCTCTCTCCCTCCCAGCGAAATAGTTTCGTAGAGCCGAAAGGCTGTCTTGGTTCCGGTGGGAACTAGTTCTGGACGGCGAAGCCCTGCCGGATAGATGACACCGTATGTGTGCAACTCTGTAGAGAGATCGTAGTTTCGGTCTTAGTTCGAGAGTGCCTCCCGAAGGGCTGTCCGAGTGATCGTCCGAGTTTCGAGGGTCCTCCCGAAGGGCTGTCCGAGGATCCGTCTGGTGGGACTATCCGAGGGACTGTCCCGATGCCTCCGAAGGGTTGCCCGGAGATCCGTCCGGTGAGCTGACGTGGGAGTACATCCTCGCGGTTGGGAGGTTGTAAATCCTAGCTGCGGGGATCTGCACCACCGATCGTCATCGACTCTACTTCCGCTGCGCTACGAGTCGGTAACGAAAAAGATCAAACCTTGTATGCAGTCTCCATAGTGATCCTGGGCTGGTACGTAGGTCGGAAATTTTTTGTTTTCTGCTTTGTTCCCCTTCACGGTGCAGATCCCCGTAGCTAGGATTTACAACCTCCCAACCGCGAGGATGTACTCCCTCGTCGGACAGCCCTTCGGGAGGCGGTCGGATAGTCCCTCGGACGATGTCACGGACAGCCCTTTGGGAGGACCCTCGAAGCTCGAACGGTAACTCAGACACCCCTTCGGGAGGACCCTCGAACAGCCCCTCAGGCAAAAGATCGAACCTACGACATCTCTATGGGGTTGCACACATACGGTGTCAGCTATCCGGCAGGGCTTCGCTGTCCAGAACTAGTTCCTGCCGGAACCCAGATAGCCTCTCGGCTATACGAAACTATTTCGTGGGAGGGAGAGAGAAAGCCAGATAATGCATGGCATGTGTATGAGAGCTAGGGATGAGGGTGGAGAGCTCCTCTCCACCTCTATTTATAGGAAAGCCAAGGTGAAGGGTGCCTCCAAAAATTACCAAAACACCCATGCATTAGGTCACATATGATGGGCATTAAGGGCATAATGGGAGGCCATGTGGAGCTCCAAGGAGGAGCACCACCCTTGGCCGGCCACCCCATGGGGACCCCCCAAAAGGGGTTCCTTCCCTTGCAAGCCTCTTCCTTCTAGAACTTTGACTAAAGTCCTAAAAGGTGGCTCTCCAAAATAGTAACCATAAAGTGATTTTCACTATTCACGGAAACATTTTTTCGCGATCGTTAAATCCAAAAATATTTCTGTGGGTCTTAGAATAATTCCAGTACGCACAAAAATGATTTTGGACGCGTTCGAAACAATTCCGGATTAGTGATTTTCATCTGCGAAAAGCAACCAAACCGGTTCCGGCAGCTCCGGAACATTTCCGGTTTTTATCCCGGAAAAATCCCAGAAGTTTCCAGAATAATTCTGGCACCCTCCAAGAATTTCCAGGCGTGTGCCGAAACCAATTTGACTTAATGGTATACTCTGAAACAACTTTTCAGTTTTACCGAAACTATTCCGGTGTTCTCTCCGGAACGTTTCCATTGTCTCCGAAACTTTTCCGGTGACTTTCTCTCAGACTCCCTGTCTTGTATTCAGCAGATAGATGACCCTTAAGCATGTGACCCTATAGGTTCGGTGAAGTATAGACATGACCGGAACACTTTCCGATCAATGATCAATAGCGGAACCGTGGACACCCATATTGATCCTTATACCCACAGGAATAAACATTCGAGTGAACCTCCAGTTGCCGTGTGCTATTCCTGTTGCTTCACGATATATTACAAACACCCGAGGTGAGAATTATCGGCATCTTTTCTCGTTTCCGCGTTCCGGCATCCCAGTGATCAAATCACAATGTGTCTGGCCAGACGATGATGGATACCGTAACACCGAGAGGGCCCGAGAATATCTCCCCATCGTCGGAGGAGCAAATCCCAATCTCGAGCTATCTCGTTTCTTGTCATATTTTTCCGTGAACCCGTAAGCCGCCGTAATAGCCACCCAGTTACGGATGACGTTTAACAAACCCCAACGTTCACGAAGCAAGTACGAAGGAACTTGATACTCTCATGGTCTAAGGAATTATGCAAACATTAACTATCTCTGTGTTATTAACCATTAACTTGTGACGAATGTATCTCATAGCATAACATCAATTCGGGTCGATTCAACACAAGTGTTCTACTAACATTGTGCCCTCAAAATTGCCGGCATAGCCATGCCCATGATCAGGAAAACAGGATCATCATGCAAGACTTGAGCTAGTCTTAGAGGCATGACTAGGAATACTTTTTACCGTTTATTATACCACACGTGCACATGAGTTTCCCTCCGAGCCTCGTGGATATTGTAGACTCGAGAATCATTGCAGTTATAGCATGGAACATAAACATTCATTACAAACTCGGAGATACAAAATAACTGTTATTACTGCCTCTAGGGCATATCTCCTACAGACTCCCACTTGCACTAGAGTCATAATCCAGTTACATGGCTTCCCTAACACCAATGGCTATCCGGTGCTGCTCATGCTTTGCTCGTGGTAGAGGATTTGTCATCGGGTCTGACACATTCAGATCCGTGTGAACTTTGCGTACTTTCACTAAACCCGCTTCGACATGATGTCGAATGAGTTTATATTTGCGTTCAATATGTCTTGTCTTATGGTGCGAATTTGGCTCCCTTGCTTGAGCCACGGCGCCACTATTATCCCAATAGATCTCCACCGGGTCCAGAGCACTTGGAACCACACCAAGATCTTCAAGAAATTGCTTGATCCATACCGCCTCCTTGGAGGCTTCTGAAGCTGCAACATATTCCGCCTCCGTCGTAGAATCCGCCACAGTCTTTTGTTTGGAACTTTTCCAATCAACTGCGCCGCCGTTCAATATGAAAACATAGCCTGATTGAGATTTGAAGTCATCTGGGTCAGTCATGAAGCCTGCATCAGTGTAACCACTTACAATGAGCTCTTCATCACCTCCGTACACAAGGAGTAAATCCTTGGTCCTTCTGAGGTACTTAAGAATACTTTTGACTGCGGCCCAGTGTTCCAGTCCTGGATCACTTTGGTACCGGCTGCTAACACTTAGCGCATAGGAAACATCCGGTCTTATACATAGCATGGCATACATAATAGAACCAACTGCCGAGGCATATGGAACATCATTCATCTATACTCGCTCATCGAGAGTCCGAGGACACTGATTCTTGCAAAGTGATACGTCTCCAACGTATCTATAATTTATGAAGTATTCATGCCATGTTTATTATAGTTTTGTATGATTTTGGTGCACTTTTATATAGCTTTTATATGATTTTTATGGACTAACATATTGACCTAGTGCCCAGTGCCAGTTGCTGTTTTCTGCTTGTTTTTGGTTTTCCAGAAAATCCATATCAAATGAAGTCCAAATGCCGCGAAACTTTTTGACGATTTTTTCTGAAAGGAAACAGACCTAGGAAGCTTCGGAGGAGCAGCAGAAGAGCCAAAGGGGCCCCACGAGCCACCTGGGCGCGCCTGCCCCCCCCCCCCAGGCGCGCCCTGGTGCCTCGTGGGCCCCCTGTGGCACCTCTTTGCGTCATTCCAAAGCTGAAAAATCATATATATTCATAAACCCCCGAAAGTTAACCTAGATGAGTTTTTACGCCGCCGCAAGCCTCTGTACCTCCACGATCTCATCTACAGCCCTTTTTCGGCACCCTACCGGAGGGGTGAATCATCACCGGAGGCCATCTTCATCATCCCGGCGGTCTCCATGACGAGGAGGGAGTAGTTCACCCTCGGGGCTGAGGGTATGTACTAGTAGCTATGTGTTTGATATCTCTCTCTCTCTCTCTCTCTCTATCTCTCTCTCTCTCTCGTGTTCTTGATATGGCACGATCTTGATGTATCGCGAGCTTTGTTAATATAGTTGGATCATATGGTGTTTCTTCCCTCTCTATCTTTGTTGTGATGAATCGAATCTTTTCCCTTTGAGGTTTCGTTATTGTCGGATTGAATATTCAGATTTGAGAACACTTGATGTATGTCTTGCATATGAATACACGTGGTGACAATGGGGTATTATATTGATTCACTTGATATATGTTTTGGCACTCAACTCATGGATTCCCGTGGTGACATTGGGGTAATCTATGCATAGGGGTTGATGCACGTTTTCATTATCT
Organism: Elymus sibiricus; assembly: GCA_039707655.1. NCBI lineage: Eukaryota > Viridiplantae > Streptophyta > Magnoliopsida > Poales > Poaceae > Elymus > Elymus sibiricus. Next base: position 392,546,029 of record CM077676.1, on the reverse strand, counting down.
TTTCTCCGATAGAAACTTTGTGGTGCTCCTTGGAGTTCTTTGTGTGGATTGAATATTATGAATCTGAAGTTTTTTGATGCATATTGTATAATCAAATCACGGATACTTGTGGTGACATTGGAGTATCTAGGTGACATTAGAGTTGGTTGATGTGTGTCATATGGTGTTATTTTAGTACGAACTCTAGGGCCGTTTGTGACACTTATAGGGATGGCTCAATAGATCGATCGGAAAGAATAACTTTGAAGTGGTTTCGTACCCTACAACAATTTCTATCTTATGTTCTCCGCTAATAGGAACTTTGGAGTGATTCTTTGTCGCATGTTGAGGGATTGTTATATGATCCAATTATGTTAGCATTGTTGAGAGATTGCACTAGTGAAAGTATGAACCCTAGGCCTTGTTTTAAAGCATTGCAATACCGTTTGTGCTCACTTTTGTTACTTGCTACCTTGCTGTTTTTATATTTTCAGATTACAAAAACCTATATCTACTATCCATACTACACTTGTATCACCATCTCTTCGCCGAACTAGTGCACCTATACAATTTACCATTGTATTGGGTGTGTTGGGGACACAAGAGATTTCTTGTATTTGATTGCAGGGTTGTTCGAGAGAGACCATCTTCAACCTATGCCTCCCACGGATTGATAAACCTTAGGTCATCCACTTGAGGGAAATTTGCTATTGTCCTACAAAACTCTGCGCTTGGAGGCCCAACACGAGTCTACAAGAATAAAGTTGCGTAGTAGACATCAAGCTCTTTTCTGGCGCCGTTGCCGGGGAGGCGAGTTCTTGAAGGTATATCTTTAGATCTTGCAATCGAATCTTTTAATTTCTTGTTTTATCACTAGTTTGGTTTATAAAAGAAAACTACAAAAAAATATGGAATTGAGGTTGCCTCATATTATTCATCTTTATAATGTCTTTCTTAAAAATGATGGAGCGGAAAATTGTGCTCAATTGATAGAAGAAGAATTCAATAAAATGTTTGGCATAAAATCTTTGAATGATGAGCATGATTGCAATGTTGTTAGTATGAATTCTATGAGTATCCATGATGCTAATGATATGCAAAGCCACAAGCTTGGGGATGCTATGTTTGATGAAGATGATATTTTTAGCCCCCCAAGTTTTGATGAGAAAATTTATTATGATGATTGCATGCCTCCTATCTATGATGATAATTGTGATGACATGTATACTATAAAGAATAATGATAACCGTGAAACTTGTCATCATGATTTTAATTTTCAATTTGGTTATGCCAATCAAGTATCTCATGATAGTTATTTTGTTGAGTTTGCTCCCACTATTATGAATGAGAAGAAAATTGCTTATGTGGAGAGTAGTAAAAATTATATGCTTGTGGATCATGAATAGAATGCTTTATGTGATAGCTATATTGTTGAATTCATTCATGATGCTACTGAAAATTATTATGAGAGAGGATCATATGCTTGTAGGTGTTGCAATAATATCAAGTTTCCTCTCTTTATGTTGAAAGTTTTAAAGTTATGCTTGATTTGCCTTCCTATGCTAGTTGATTCTTGCTCCCATAAATTGTTTGCTCACAAAATCCCTATACATAGGAAGTGGGTTAGGCTTAAATGTGCTAGTCATATGCTTCATGATGCTCTCTTTGTGTATCAATTCTTTACTTTTATGTGAGCATCATTGAAATCATCATGCCTAGCTAAAAATGCATTAAAGAAAAGCGCTTGTTGGGAGACAACCCAATATTTATACCTACTGTTTTTGTGTGTTCACGTGATTATTCTACTGTAGAAATCATGTTTAGTTTCCTTTCAATAATGTGCCAAGTAAAGCCTTTGGGATAGTGTGGATGCTTGTTGATTTGATTCTGTGCAAAAACAGAAACTTTTGCGTCCAGTGCTGGAATTTATATTCTGTACTAGAGCATGAAAAAATTCTGAAATTTTCACACAGTATCGGGTTGCAAATTAGTTACGTTGTCCTAATTTTTCAGAATTTTTGGAGGTACAGAAGTATGGTTTTTAAATCTCTTACTACACGCTCTTCTGTTTTTGACAGATTCTGTTTTCGATGCATAGTTTGCTTGTTTTAGTGTTTCCATAGCTTATATTATGATATATAAATTGTGGAAATGATATACTAAATTAGTAATTATGTGAGAACAATTATGAATCTTTTCTTGACAGTACCTAAGTGGATGATTTATTTTTATCATACTAACCTATCTCACGAAGTTCCGTTAAGTTTTGTGTGATTGAAGTTTTCAAGTTTTGGGTGAGATATCGATATGAAGAGAATAAGGAGTGGCAAGACCCTAAGCTTGGGGATGCCCAAGGAACCCCAAGGTAATATTCAAGGAAGACCCAAGCAACTAAGCTTGGGGATGCCCCGGAAGGCATCCCCTCTTTCGTCTTCAACATTATCGGTAACCTCACTTGGAGCTATATTTTTATTCATCACATAATATTAGTTTTACTTGGAGCGTCATTTTCTTCTGTTGATATTTGCTTTGTGTTATCAATAATCATGTTTTGTATCTTTTAGTTCAATAAAATTCCAATTATAGCCTTTACCATGCTCATTTTGCAAGTTCATGTGTTGCTGTTTGAAAACAGAAAGTTTTCTCTTATGTCCAGAATATTCCTGAATAGTCAGAACATGATAAAAAACTGAAAATTTTACACAGTGAGCATGCATGAGTTCTCTGTCACGTGGTAATTTTTCAGAATTTTTGGAGTTAGGGAAGTATGAATTCTTATTCACCCTTTACAGACTGTTCTGTTTTGGCAGATTGCTATTATAGTTGCATTGTTTGCATATGTTTGCTTGTTTAATGTTTCTATTTGAGGATAGGAGTATTAAATATGCAGAGGCATTTAGTATGCAATGTTTAATTATAATTTTAGTGATTTGTTACAGTAGAGAATGTCAAGGTTTTGAGTTGATTTATACTAACTTATCTCACGAGTTCTTGTTGAGTTTTGTGTGGATGAAGTTCTTGAGATTTAGGGAAACCATGATATGAGAGGAATTAAGGAGACACAAGAACTCAAGATTGGGGATGCCCGGCATCCCAAGTATTTATTCTAAGAAGTCTCAAGCAACTAAGCTTGGGGATGCCCCGATTGGCATCCCACCTTTCTTCATCAACACCTATCGATTAGCCTAAGTTTTTACTTGTTCACATGTTATGTGCTATTCTTGGAGTGTCCTTTTATTTTTGTTTTGTTTGTTGTTTGAATAAAATTATCAAGATCTGAAAGCTTAAATGAGAGAGTCCTCACATAGCTACCTATTTACTTAACTACTCATTTGGTCTTCACTTATATCTTTTTGGAGTAGTTTGTCATTTACTTTTCTTCTTCACTTATATCCTATGAGTAAATTGTTAAAATGAATTGAATATCATAAAGTTAAAATTTATATGCTTCATATGCTTGTCCCATGGGGAGTAGTGACTTCACATACAAGAAGTATAAGTGGTAAAATTTATTGAAAGTTAACAAACATAGCATTGGTCACTTGAACAATTCATGAAAGAATTTTGAAGGAAGAGAAATTTCACATATAAATATACTATATTGGACATCTTCTATGATTGTGAGCCCCCATTAATTATTTGCAAGCTTGATCAAGTAGTTGACGTTGGACAAGGAAGACAACGTAATGAGTTATGTTTGTTTATATTCACATAGAAGTTATATTGTCATGGATCCTCTAACATGTGGTGCTTGCTTAGGATCTTTTGCTAGCCAAAAATTCGTACTAAGTAGAGATAATACCTGTGCATCCAAAAACCCTTAAACCCAGTTTCTTGCCATGAGTGTCCACCATATCTACCTATGGATTGAATAAGATCCTTCAAGTAAGTTGTCATCAGTGCAAAAAGCAATAAAAATTGCTCCTAAAAAATGTATGATCTTTTATTGCAAGGGAAAATAAACGTTGTACGAACTTGTGATGGTAAAGAAATAAAAGTGACGGACTGCATAATAAAGGTTGCTATCACAAGGGGCAATATAACGTGACGTTCCTTTGCATTAAGGGCTTGTGCATCCAACAACAAAAAGCGCATGACAACCTCTGCTTCCCTCTGCGAAGGGCCTATCTTATACTTTTATGCATTTACTTTTCTGTATTTACTTTTATGCAAGAGTCATTAATGTTCATCCCTATTCCGCTCTATTTATTCTTTAGTTGGCAAGCATTATGTGGTAGGGAAAGATCCAGGCACATATATCCAGTTGAATATAGGTGATCATGAGTTATTATTGTTGACATTATCCCTGAGATAAATAAGTTGGGAGGCGAAACATTAAGCCCCTATCTTCCTATGTGTTTGACTGAAACAGTTTGTTCTAAAAATATGCTTTGAGTGTCAGCAATCATGGAAGACTAAATGATGGTTGAGTATGTGGAATTTTCTAGATCAAAGCTCTTACATAGACCCTTCCTGAAAATAAGATGAATTGCAATTGTTTGATGACTGAGAACATAGTTTGTTAGTTTTCAAGAAAGTTTATGGCCTATACTTTAAACATGTGAATAGCTTGCTACTTGATCATGAGAAGTTTTATGAGATGAGCTACTGATTATGATATATATTGATGCTAGAAAAAGTGATTGAAATTATCATTGATCAAACTTATGCACTATGCTAGCATTCACACTTCATAAATTATTTCTTTTATCATTTACCTACTCGAGGACGAGCAGGAATTAAGCTTGGGGATGCTGATACGTCTCCAACGTATCTATAATTTATGAAGTATTCATGCCATGTTTATTATAGTTTTGTATGATTTTGGTGCACTTTTATATGGCTTTTATATGATTTTTATGGACTAACATATTGACCTAGTGCCCAGTGCCAGTTGTTGTTTTCTGCTAGTTTTTGGTTTTTCAGAAAATCCATATCAAATGAAGTCCAAATGCAGCAAAACGTTTTGACGATTTTTTCTGGAAGGAAACAGACCAAGGAAGCTTCGGAGGAGCAGCAGAAGAGCCACAGGGGCCCCACGAGCCACCTGGGCGCGCCTGCCCCCCCCCCCCCCCCCAAGCGCGCCCAGGTGCCTCGTGGGCCCCCTGTGGCACCTCTTTGCGTGATTCCAACGCTGAAAAATCATATATATTCATAAACCCCCGAAAGTTAACCTAAATGAGTTTTTACGCCGCCGCAAGCCTCTGTACCTCCACGGTCTCATCTACAGCCCTTTTCCGGCACCCTGCCGAAGGGGGGAATCATCACCGGAGGCCATCTTCATCATCCCGGCGGTCTCCATGATGAGGAGGGAGTATTTCACCCTCGGGGCTGAGGGTATGTACTAGTAGCTATGTGTTTGATCTCTCTCTCTCTCGTGTTCTTGATATGGCACGATCTTGATGTATCACGAGCTTTGTTAATATAGTTGGATCATATGGTGTTTCTTCCCTCTCTATCTTTGTTGTGATGAATCGAATCTTTTCCCTTTGAGGTTTCGTTATTGTCAGATTGAATATTCATATTTGAGAACACTTGATGTATGTCTTGCATATGAATACCCGTGGTGACAATGGGGTATTATATTGATTCACTTGATATATGTTTTGGCACTCAACTCGCGGATTCCCGTGGTGACATTAGGGTAATCTATGCATAGGGGTTGATGCATGTTTTCATTATCTTTTCTCCGATAGAAACTTTGGGGTGCTCCTTGAAGTTCTTTGTGTGGATTGAATATTATGAATCTGAAGTTGTTTGATGCATATCGTATAATCAACTCACGAATACTTGTGGTGACATTGGAGTATCTAGGTGACATTAGAGTTGGTTGATGTGTGTCATATGGTGTTATTTTAGTACGAACTCTAGGGCCGTTTGTGACACTTATAGGGATGGCTCAATAGATCGATCGGAAAGAATAACTTTGAGGTGGCTTCGTACCCTACAACAATTTCTATCTTATGTTCTCCGCTAGTAGGAACTTTGGAGTGATTCTTTGTCGCACATTGAGGGATTGTTATATGATCCAATTATGTTAGCTTTGTTGAGAGATTACACTAGTGAAAGTATGAACCCTAGTCCTTGTTTTTAAGCATTGCAATACCGTTTGTGCTCACTTTTGTTACTTGCTACCTTGCTGTTTTTATATTTTCAGATTACAAAAACATATATCTACTATCCATACTACACTTGTATCACCATCTCTTCGCCGAACTAGTGCACCTATACAATTTACCATTGTATTGGGTGTGTTGGGGACACAAGAGATTTCTTGTATTTGATTGCAGGGTTGTTTGAGAGAGACCATCTTCAACCTACGCCTCCCTCGGATTGATAAACCTTAGGTCATCCACTTGAGGGAAATTTGCTATTGTCCTACAAAACTCTGCGCTTGGAGGCCCAACACGAGTCTACAAGAATAAAGTTGCGTAGTAGACATCACAAAGCACTGTGCCAGGTGACATGGGGAGTAGGCCTTTCTTGGAGTTCTCCATGTTGAACCTTTTCAACACCTTGTCAATGTACGTGCTTTGGCTAAGCGTTGTCAGGCACTACAAGAAAATTGAGATACTGTGACAAAAATCCTCATGACGGTGGTTGACAACGTCACATATGTATCTAATGTGTGATGTTCTAGAGGTCGTGTCACCGATTTTAGTAAATCGGTGACGATTAATGTCATTGAAACGATTCGGCCGTTGAGCACCACCTAGCTACCAATTTCTATGACGATTTGGTAATTTTCATGACAAACCTGCTACAGTCACTGACTATTACAAATGTGTGACATTCATTTTTTCGTCATGTAACTGCTAGTAGTGGGACCCGCCATATCTGCTTCACGGGTTGTTGAGCAGTAGGACCAACGCGTCGGTGGTATTTATGGGACCCATGTGTCAGTTTTGGTAGTTGAACACACCATAGTTTCTTCATAGGTTATTGAGCGATGCTATTATTTTTTTCAATCTAATATAAAGATGTAGTGGCCAGAAAAAAACTTATTAGTGGTGTCGTGAGCTGATGAGTATGACATTGCAGTTGTTTCGCTCCATCTCAAAAAGGGAAATAAGAGATTGGCCGTGAAAGATTCGGTAGGATGATTTTTTCTATGGGACCCGTGCTTTAGTGTTTCTCTTTGGGGTCCACACGCAGGAGCCATCATAATTTCTTTACAGGGTATTGAGCAATGTAATTATTTTCTCAGTCTAATATAAATAAGTAGTGGCCGAAAAAAAATCTCATTAGTTGCGTTGGTGAGCTGATGGATATGGCAGTATAGTGCTCCAGTTGTTTGGTCCTAAACAAAAAACGTAATAAGAGATTGGATTGGAAGTAGTTCGGTAGGAGGAGTGTGAAACTGCAACCTCCAACATGGTCTTTCCTGTAGGGATTTTCAATAGGATAGGGTTCACGCATTGATCTAAACTGTGCACGAGAAAAGAAAAGATCTAAACTGTGCGAACAGCAAGTTAGAGCAAACACCTACATGTAGAGCAGAAAGAAAATGTGGTTCTTTATCATGTCGTTGTACTATACGGCCTACAGCAGGATTTTTTTTGTTAGGCGACAACAGCAAGTTAGTTATTTATTTCGGAGGTGAAATTTTTATCTGCTGATATTTTTCACTATTTTTGTACGGCAGACATTTGTATTTATGTCTAACCCACATGTAGAGCAGAAAAAATCCAATATTTCAAACTTTTTCAATCAGATTATACACGTACGTGATATGTTTTTTTTAAAGAGGGTACCCCTGGTGCCTTTTACTTTTTTTATTATCAGATTATACACAAACATGGTACGTGCCTTTCTAGTTTTTTTTATCAGATTATAGACGTTCATGGTACGTGTCAAACCCACGTTTTATATTTTACCCCTAAAAAAACCACATTTTTTTGACATGATCGTGTCAAACCCACAATTTTTTCTACTTTAAGCATATAATCGATTTGCCCTCCTGCGCGCCAAGAATTAAAATTTTAAGTTAATTAGGCAGGTTGGCAAAACTTTCGGAACGAAGCCCATTTAACTACCCACTGTTCCACCCTAATCCCCATTATCTCATCTCGGGTCGTCCCGATCCAATCTTGCGCCGTCTCCTTCCTTTCTCCATCTCGATCCAATCTTCGCATCCCCTCCACCGCTCCTTTCCAGTAGCCCCCACGCTCCCACTCCCGTCCACCTCCGCCACCCCCACCATCGAGGAAACAACCACCGCCACCGCCGCCATCGAGACCCCGGAGGAAGCCGTTGCAGCGCCGGTGGTGGAAGAGGCACCGCCAACCCCGCAGGCAGCCACGCTCGGGAGGAGCAGCCCCTGCACGAGACAGTTCTCCACATGATCTGGTGACGCAAGCCGACGACCCACCTGAAGAACTCCGTGCCGTGCGGCTGCTCTTCTGGACCCTATCGGCGCTGCTCTTCCATGGCATGATCTCAGCTGCCGCTGCCTCCAACCACGCTGACCTCTTGCTCCAGTTCTGCCACTTCGCATACAGCTGGGCGGGTTCTGGCCGGAACCAACCCGCTACCGTGGCGCTCCTCTACCACGCCCGCTGCATCCTCCTCGAGACCATGCCGCCCTTCTCTGTTTCCCTGATGAGGCCATGGTCGCAGGTATTTTGCGGCGCTGCTCCCATCCAGATGCGTTGTTGTGGCGCTCCTCCTCTCGTTCTCTCCATTGAAATGTTTGAGCGGGAAATCAATGGCACTTTCTCGCTGTGCAGGGGTGGACATGTTCAGCGCGTGTGGGATTTCTCAAGTTCAAAGCTGACATCGTTGTTGAGAAAATTGAACCCAAGGTGAGCAAAATGTTTCTTGCTGTAGTTTTGACGTGTTTACCCATGCATCTATTAGTCTGTATATACTTTGGAGATTATGACTAACATTGGCACCCGCAGCTTATCAACACTTAGATAGCAATTGATGGTTTTCAACTAAAATATGCAATCGCTGGGAGTTTTATTTTTCAATTAGCACAAGTGTAGCAAACATGAGTACGATGGACTATTGGGGATATTATAGGCAAACAATTTGCTAATACAGAACAGATAAGTGAACAAAACGTTTGTACCACTTGGTTATGTGTGTGATAGTCTAATTAGCTGAAATCTTTTTGAGCAGGCTGAAGGTGGAGGAGGGCGTGGATGGGATTTGGTCCCAGCATTGCACTCGGAGATGCACTAATATTTAAGGAGACCTTGTTTCTTATATTATTATTTTATCACATTGCCATCAAATTAAATTGCTTGATTGAGTAAGTAGCTTGATAATGTACAAGTAAATCTTTGCTACTGTTATTGGCAAGTTTTTGTAAGTAATCTTTCAAGTCAAGCACTTGTGTATCATCTTTAGTAATCTTAAGTTTTGCTATTTTTTCTTCTGAATTTTCTCATCTTGTTTTCATAGGATTGCTGGCTGCGTCTTCCATGCTACTTGGGACACTTGTTAGACTCCAAAGCGTCGAAATCTTCATTTTCTGTTAATACTATATTACGTGAAATGCCTATTAATAGTGTTGCTTGTTAAAAATACTATGGTACACAATCTATTTTGTTTATTTTTTGAATACCATCAATGCAAACACAAACCTATATATGCATTCTAATTTAGCTACTTTATTACATTCATGTTTGCTTTAGGAAAGTACATATGCGCATGTAAAATTGTTGCATTGTCTAAGGTCCAGTTCCAAACGAGTTGAAGCGCAATTCATTTTGTTAGTGTTTATAACATAGGCTAGTAAGTATTTTGCAATTCATTCAGTTCCACTCTTTTTCATCTTGCAGGTTCGGGTACTACAATCATGCCACAAGTTCTGGAGAGTGAGAGGGAAAGGAGGGCATTCCTCGCGGAACATAAACACATGGGTGATGTGTATGCTAAGCTAAGGGGTGCATTGATTACATGTTCTTTAACCATTATAACTCTAGCTCTAGGTTATGCATGTTCTTTAATCATTATAACTTATTCCTAGGTTTACTATTTTATTGGCCCATTCGCATACTTGCATATGCATTTACTAAAGTATTTTTCAATTTTAGATTCATAATTTGATAGATTGTAAGCTTCTTACTCGTACTCTTGTACCTGGTTGTCTTGTTTTTTCCGTCTATTGAATATGCAACGCCGTTGTGTTTCATTAATTTATAGCCACGTGGAGGAGTTAATCGCTAGACTTGAAGCACAACAGACAACACTTGAAGAGATGGAGAGGAAGCAACAAGAATTGGAAGCTGTTAAGAAGAGCCAACAAGACAAGAGTGAAAGCCTCGGATAATAAGCAACAGAAAATGGATATATTGATTGGTTTTCTCTTAAAGGCTTGAGCAACTTAGTCCCAATCCAAACCTGATGGTGTTTGAAGGCCATCGGGAAAAACTTTTGTGGTCTTTAGTTATCTAAATATTACTTGCAACTTGTATATTCTCACCAGTGCCCAAACTTGTTAATTCATGTTATTTAGCTAAGATGATTGAATTTATAATTTGATTTCGCTTTTATTTCAATTTATAATGTGATTTGGCTGTAACTAATTTATATGATGCGATTTGATGTGAATTAAATACTTATTGTGATGTAAATTTGGAAATATTGGATATGATAATTCAGTGTGATTTAATTTTGAAATAAATTAAACATATCCCGATGATGTCATATTAATGAATGATGAAATAAGTGATGCTAGTTTAATCAATGTCCTATATAATTATGACAAAAAATGTGACGTTTGTGGCAGCGGGATAGTATGTCCTATGTTGACGTGGCATCAAGGCAGTGACGTTGCTCTGTCACTAAATATGGTAGACTGTGGCATATTTTTATCTAACATATGACATTTATCGACCGTCACAGAAATACCAAATCGATGACATTGTCGAAAATGTCACTGAAGGTCCTATTTTCAGTGACGTTTAGTGTGCGCACCGTCACTAGGAGTAATCTGTGATGGGGATTCCGTGATGATGCTCGTGACGCACATAAAATGTCACTCTAGTGTATTTTGTGACAGGGATTCCGTGATGATGCTCGTGACGCACATAAAATGTCACTCTAGGAGTAATCTGTGACGGGGATTCTTTGCCTCGTCATAGTAGGCCTGATCTCTTGTAGTGAGGTGTTTTGATCTATCTCTGTAACATCCCCATGTAATAGTTACAGTGATCACCCTCTGATAATGCCAAGTCATCATGATTAGCAATGCTTGATCATCAATTGCATCATATCTCATTTCAAATTCTAATTCAAATTGAGATTCAAATATAAAGTGAAAATAAAAGTGGTTCCAAGTTGGAAACTAAAATGTTCATTAAATAGCAAATAATCCATAACTATTTATGTTAAGAAAAACAACATCACCAACAATCACCAGAGGACTCTATCAACCAAAAACAGTACCAAACAGCAGTATTTAATCCCATTTCATTTTACTAAAATTCAAATGAAATCATGTGGACTCCAAACCTTTTTATAACAGTGCTAAATATTTCACTGTATTTAATGAGCTAAGTCACATGTTTTACAAAACTCAAGTTGGGGCTAAACATTTGACAAAATAGAAACTAAAAACAGAAAACAGAAAAAGAAAAGAAAGAAAAGGAAAAGGCCTGCTCTAACTGGGCCTAAGTCAAACCAGACTCGGCCCAACCCACCCCCACTGTCTTCTCACTCGCACTGCTCACGCGCGCGCTGCTGTCGCCTCTGCCGCACGCCGCGCCCCGTCCCCCCCTGCTCGCTTGCTCGACAGCGCGATGGCGCGCCCGCCATGGAGGATAAGAGCATCCCCACGGACCCCCCCTTGGCGAGCCCTAGCGCCACATCTCCCCTTCCCTCGCCTTCTTCTTCCTCCACTAGAGCTCGCGGCCACCGCCACCGCCTTGCCTCGCCGCCGTGTCCTACGTCGTCGCCATCCTCGACTACATCGATCGCCCCGACTGGTTGGAGCTCGGAGCCGTCACCGCGTTGCCCTCGAGCTCGTCTTCCCCGCACGGATGACCGCGTCGCCGCCGTCGATTCGTCGCCGACAAGCCGTCCCCGAGCCCACGTTGCACACTTGCAGGCTCACTATGAGCCTTTGCTTCCTCCTCTCCCTCTCCCGTCGCCGTTTGCTACCTCTAGTCGCCTCCCCCAACGTACCGGAACGCGCCACCGCGGAGCACGTCGCCGGACGCCGTCCGATGACCAAATGGTCATGCGCCGCTGCCCATCGTGCTCGCCCGCGCGCGTAGATGCCCTCTGGCCTAGCCGTTTGACCCGAGCGCGCCCGCACCGTCGTTTGCCATCACGCCCGAGAGCCGCCGCCGCCCGCCGTCGTCACCGACGTCCATTTAGGCCTCCCCAACTCCGGTCGTGGCCACCACCGGATGCGGCGTGGAGTGCACGTTCGATAGAGCCCGACCGCACTCAAAACCGCGCACCACAGAGGATTTTCGGGCTCGCCGGAGTTCGCCGCCGTGGGGAGCTCGCCGGTGCCGGCGTCCGACGTGGCCGGCTAGGGCCACCCTCTGTGCCGCTGACCCGCGGGCCCCGCGGGCCCAGTTGATCGAGTCAACTCGGCTGACTGGGCAGTCGTGTCACTGAAACGCGGGCCCCGCAGATTAAAACGTTTTTAAAATAAATAAATAAAACATTAGTTAATTTGTTAATTAAAATTAATTAGTTAATTAGTCATTGACAGTGGGTCCCTCTAACTAATTAGTTTAATTAGTTAAATTAAACTACTGGTTAATTAGTCTAGTCTATGACAGGTGGCCCCCACCTGTCAGGTTTGACTCTGGTCAGCCAGAGTTAACCGCTGACGTCACCCCCCACGTCATGCTGACATCACCCTACACTGTTTCGGATAATTCTAATTTAAATAATTAAATTAATTCCAGAAAATGTTTAAAACTTTGAAAAATCATATAAAATAAACCGTAACTCGGATGAAAATAATTTATATATGAAAAACGATTAGAAAAATATGAAGAATCCGAATAGGCCATCCACATACCTGCCACATGCCTCTAACATACTGAACATGGAACTTTTTGCCTGTTATCAATAAATGAATAGTGCATGACCTTAGTAAAATAAATCCAAATAAATTCCTAAATTAACTAAAGCAATTAGTTAGGCAATATATCACATCTGCATATCGTTTAGGCATGTCATGCATCCCTGTTGCATTTTTGCCGTGCATTTATTGTTTCTTCCCCCTCCTTCTCTCCCGATAGCCCCCGAGACTGCCGACGACACTGCAGTGTACGACGACGTCGCCGACGACCAGACCCCTTCAGCTGAGCTTCCAGGCAAGCAAAACCTCCTTGATCATCAGATATCGCCCATTCCTTCTCTCTTATGCGTGCATTAGTATTGCTTCTGTTGTTGCTCCGATAGCTCCTATTCTGATGCATAGCCTGATTTTGTCACCTGCTATTGATACATTACCTGCTACCCTATGATGCTTAGTTAGATATGTTATGTTTCATCGGTGGCCCTTCACCTTGTCCGTATGCCATGCTTGATATCGGGCCGTGATCACTCTGGGGAGGATCGCGGAAATGTTTACACTACTGCATTACTTAAACTGTTAAAGTCGGGCTGGCCCCAAGGGTGCCGGCGAGAGAATAACATTAAAGACGGGTCGGCTCCAAGACCACCCGCGCGTCATGTTTTACCCAGTCAGAGCGACAGGAACCCTGTTCGTCTCTGCGAGTTACTAAACGTGCTTAACGGATTTGGGTATTTGATCTGAGTTGGCTACGTGCCTATACGCACTACCACCACGTGGGATAATGGTTTAATGGGGCCCTCTACGTCGTAGTATCAGTCGAAAGCTCTTCAGACGTCACAGCTCAGAGATGCGGGTTGATTGCTGGGGTGGGCTGGTTACGTCACTGGTGTATTCAGTGTCGCGCCTGGGCCCCGGCCAGTCTCGCAACGTGCAGGAGTGCAAAGGGCGATGGCCCAAGACCCCTTGCACTTAGGATTTAGACCGGCGTGTTGACCTCTCTGCTGAGCCTAGGTAGGACTGCATCGTGTCGATCACCCGAGGTCGGGTATTACCCAGCAAGTGTGTCCGGCCAGATGTGATCGAGCGTGTTGGGTAACAGTAGTGCACCCCTGCAGGGAAGTTATCTATTCGAATAGCCGTGTCCACGGTAACAGGACGCTCAGAGTTGTATCTTGATCTGCTACAACTACAAATGGTTACTGAAACGATATTAAACTGTTACTACTGCTCTCAGGATCACTTTCTCACAGGGTAGTCGAGGAAGAATCCCAGGGCTTTACTAAAATATGATTGAATATATATTATCTTGCTCTACTCTCTTCTGATGCTGCAAGATTGCTTCAAGATGCTAGTCTTCGATAGGCTAGGTCTTCTCCCCCTCTATTCTGGCATTCTGCAGTTCAGTCCACAGATATAGCCCCACTCCTTTGATACAATGCATTTTAGTATAGTTCTGATGTCAGTCTTGCGAGTACTTTGGATGAGTACTCACGGTTGCTTTGCTACTTCTTTTTCCCCATACCCGGTTGTTGCCATCAGACGATGGAGCCCCGGAGCCAGACGCCACCGCAGGAGCTTACTACCAGGAGAGTCCCGGAGGCACGTACTACTGGGTTGAGCCAGCCGACCAGGAGTAGTTCGGAGGCCCTAGGCAGGAGGCCTTCCCCTTTTCGATCAGTGTCGTTGTTTGTTCTAGCCTTCTTAAGGCAAACTTGACTAACTATGTCTGTTCCCAGATATTATTGTTTGTATGACTTATGTATTCGGGTCCTCGTGACCCCTGGTTTGTAATATGAAATTTATGGTTAAATTTGAGTTTAGAGTTGTGTTGTGATATATTCCCGTGAGTCTCTGATCTCGAGCGTGCACGTTTGCGTGTATGATTAGTGCACGGTCGAGCAGGGGCGTCACAAGTTGGTATCAGAGCGGACTGCATGTAGGAAGCCCCCTTCCGATTCCTTGGTCGAAGTTGAGTCTAGTCGTTGAAAATCTATTTTACTAACAGTGTTGTATGGCTTACGAGCCCACGTTGCACATGGATGGGATTAGGATCTTTTATTCCTCTTCCTTACTCTGGGATTCTACTCTCTCTTCTATTTCGGGTTAAAATTTTACTAACTCTGACTCTAGGTTCTCGTGATCACATCCACCCGGAGACCGGATTGTCTGCAATTGTTTCTTGCATACCTGATACATGATTCAATCACTGTCATTTGACACTTTTGATAACAGCAATGCCATCCTTGCCATCCTTCCAATACAGACTTGGTCATGTTTTGACTATACCTTGTCTCTTTATCACATTTTCCTTTCCATTGGTCTGTTTAACCTTTCAAATAAATTAATATGATCTAAGCGGTGATAAATCCCTGCTTATGTAAACACCTCGGTGTACAACTCAGTCAGAAAAACCCTGCTACTATTGATGTTAACCCAGAACAAGTTCAGGCTATTCTTGACTGGACTCCCCCGAAGAATGTCAAGCGAGTCAGAAGTTTTCTCGGTCTTGCTAGCTATTGCCGCCGTTTCGTCGAGAACTTCTCCAAGATTGCTAAGCCACTAACTGATTTGCTCCACAAAGGCGTTAAGTTGAATGGACAGAAAAATGTCAGGAAAGTTTCCAAACACTCAATGACAAGCTGACATCTGCACCAGTGCTTGCTCCTCCAGATTCCCGCAAGGACTTTGTGATTTATTGTGACGCATCCCGTCAAGGATTAGGCTGTATCCTAATGCAAGAGCGCAAGGTGATTGCTTATGGCTCTCGTCAATTGCGTCCTCACGAAGATAAGTATCCAACACATGATCTCGAGTTAGCAGCAATTATCTATGCTTTGAAGCTATGGCGACATTACCTTCTCGGTAATCGTTGCGAGATATACACGGACCACCAAAGTCTGAAGTATCTATATACTCAACCAGATTTGAACCTCCGTCAACAAAGATGGCTCCAGACAATAGCCGACTATGACATGGATATCTCTTATACCCCTGGCAAGGCTAATGTAATGGCCGATGCCTTGAGTCGCAAGTCTTATTGCAACAACCTCATGGTTCAGGAAGCACAACCCCTTCTCTATGATGAAATTCGCAAGTTGAACCTTCACATTGTGCTTCAGGATTATCTCAACACCCTGGTTGTTGAACCGGACCTCGAGCACAACATCAAGACAAGGCAGAAATATGACTCTGAAGTCGAGAAGATTAAGAAGTTCCTCTCCAAGGGAAATTCTTCGTTCTACCATGTTGATGATGATGGTGCCTTGTTCTTCAAAGGCCGCCTAGTGGTCCCCAGAAAGCACAATCTGGACTCTCGTTCGGATGTCATGAAAGAAGCTCATGATACACCTCTTTCAATTCACCCCGGTAGTACCAAGATGTACCAAGACATTCGACAGAGATACTGGTGGCCCAATATGAAGCATGACATTGCTCGCTATGTTGCTGAGTGTGACGTTTGCCGTCGCATCAAAGCAGAACATCAAAGGCCTGCTGGAACTCTGCAACCACTTACTATTCCTGAATGGAAATGGGACAAAGTCGAAATGGATTTCATTACTGGTTTTCCCAGATCGCAGAAGGGTCATGATGCTATTTTTGTCGTCATTGACCGATTCTCAAAGGTTGCTCACTTTCTGCCAGTCAAGGAGACAATCACTGCTAGTCAGTTAGCAGACTTGTATGTTTCCAGAATTGTGTCACTCCACGGTATTCCGTTGGAGATCAGCTCAGACCGTGGCAGCCTCTTTACCTCAAGGTTTTGGAACAGTTTCCAAGAAGCTATGGGAACTCATCTGTCCTTCAGCACCGCTTTTCACCCCCAGTCTCAGGGACAAGTTGATAGAGTCAATCAAGTGCTTGAAGATATGCTTCGAGCATGTGTCATCTCATTCGGTAAGAAATGGGACGAATCTCTCCGATATGCCGAATTCTCATACAACAATAGCTATCAGGCTAGTTTGAAGATGGCACCCTTTGAAGTTCTCTATGGACGTAAGTGTCGAACCCCTCTGAATTGGTCAGAAACTGGGGAACGGTCACTCGTTGGTCCGGACATTATTCAGCAAGCTGAAGAACAAGTCCGCATTGTCCGTGAACATTTGAAAACTGCTCAGTCTCATCAGAAGAGCAATTATGACCGCAAACACCAGGTAATGGTCTATCAACCTGGCGAGCAAGCTTACCTTCGCGTCACTCCGATGAAGGGCACTCATCGATTTGGGATCAAGGGCAAGTTAGCTCCTCGCTACATTGGCCTGTTCCGTATCCTCGCCAGACGTGGAGAAGTGGCATATCAATTGGAATTGCTGCCGAACCTTTCTCAAGTTCATGATGTCTTTCATGTGTCGCAACTCCGTCGCTGCTTCAAGGATCCTATCCGAGCAGTGGATCATGAAATGCTTGAATTGCGAGATGATCTTTCTTATCAAGAGTATCCGATCCGCATTCTTGATCAGGCTGAACGTCGAACTCGTCAGAAGGCGATCAAGTTCCTTAAAGTTCAGTGGTCGAATCATTCTGAGGATGAAGCCACTTGGGAACGCGAAGATCGTCTTCATGAAGAATATCCCGCTCTCTTCCAGCCTACCTCTTAATTCTCGGGACGAGAATTTCTTTTCGAGGAGGAGAATTGTAACATCCCCATGTAATAGTTACAGTGATCACCCTCTGATAATGCCAAGTCATCATGATTAGCAATGTTTGATCATCAATTGCATCATATCTCATTTCAAATTCCAATTCAAATTGAGATTCAAATATAAAGTGAAAATAAAAGTGGTTCCAAGTTGGAAACTAAAATGTTCATTAAATAGCAAATAATCCATAACTATTTATGTTAAGAAAAACAACATCACCAAAAATCACCAGAGGACTCTATCAACCAAAAACAGTACCAAACAGCAGTATTTAATCCCATTTCATTTTACTAAAATTCAAATGAAATCATATGGACTCCAAACCTTTTTATAACAGTGCTAAATATTTCACTGTATTTAATGAGCTAAGTCACATGTTTTACAAAACTCAAGTTGGGGCTAAACATTTGACAAAACAAAAACTAAAAATAGAAAACAGAAAAAGAAAAGAAAGAAAAGGAAACGGCCTGCTCTAACTGGGCCTAAGTCAAACCAGACTCGGCCCAGCCCACCCGAACTGTCTTCTCCCTCGCACTGCTCACGCGCGCGCTGCTGTCGCCTCTGCCGCACGCCGCACCCCGTCCCCCCCTGCTCGCTTGCTCGACAACGCGATGGCGCGCCCGCCATGGAGGATAAGAGCATCCCCACGGACCCCCCTTGGCGAGCCCTAGCGCCACATCTCCCCTTCCCTCGCCTTCTTCTTCCTCGCCCGACGCCGCCAGGATCGGCCTCCACTAGATCTCGCGGCCACCACCACTGCCGTGTCCTACGTCGTCGTCGTCCTCGACTACATCAACCGCCCCAACTGGTTGGAGCTCGGAGCCGCCACCGCGTCGCCCTCGAGCTCGTCTTCCCCGCACGGATGCCCGCGTCGCCGCCGTCGATTCATCGCCGACAAGCCGTCCCCGAGCCCACGTTGCACACCTGCAGGCTCACTGTGAGCCTCTGCTTCCTCCTCTCTCTCTCCCGTCACCGTTTGCTACCTCTAGTCGCCGCCCCCAACGTGCCCGAACGCGCCACCGCGGAGCTCGTCGCCGGCCGCCGTCCGATGACCAAATGGTCATGCGCCGCTGCCCATCATGCTCGCCCGCGCGCGTAGATGCCCTCTGGCCTAGCCGTTTGACCCGAGCGCGCCCGCATCGCCGTTTGCCATCATGCCCGAGAGCCGCCGCCGCCCGCCGTCGTCGCCGACGTCCATTCCAGCCTCCCCAGCTCCGGTCGTGGCCACCACCGGATGCGGCGTGGAGTGCACGTTCGATAGAGCCCGGCCGCACTCAAAACCGCGCACCACAGAGGATTTCCGGGCTCGCCGGAGTTCGCCGCTGCGGGGAGCTCGCCGGAGCGCTCTCCGACGTGGCCGGCTGGGGCCACCCTCTGTGCCGCTGACCCGCGGGCCCCGCGGGCCCAGTTGATCGAGTCAACTCGGCTGACTGGGCAGCCGTGTCACTGAAACGCGGGCCCCGCAGATTAAAACGTTTTTAAAATAAATAAATAAAACATTAGTTAATTTGTTAATTAAAATTAATTAGTTAATTAGTCATTGACAGTGGGTCCCTCTAACTAATTAGTTTAATTAGTTAAATTAAACTACTGGTTAATTATTCTAGTCTATGACAGGTGGCCCCCACCTGTCAGGTTTGACTCTGGTCAGCCAGAGTTGACCGCTGACGTCACCCCCCACGTCATGCTGACGTCACCCTACACTGTTTCGGATAATTCTAATTTAAATAATTAAATTAATTCCAGAAAATGTTTAAAACTTTGAAAAATCATATAAAATAAACCGTAACTCGGATGAAAATAATTTATATATGAAAAACGATCAGAAAAATATGAAGAATCCGAATATGCCATCCACATACCTGCCACACCCCTCTAACATACTGAACATGGAACTTTTTGCCTGTTATCAATAAATGAATAGTGCATGACCTTAGTAAAATAAATCCAAATAAATTCCTAAATTAACTAAAGCAATTAGTTAGGCAATATATCACATCTGCATATCGTTTAGGCATGTCATGCATCCCTGTTGCATTTTTGCCGTGTATTTATTGTTTCTTCCCCCTCCTTCTCTCCCGATAGCCCCCGAGACTGCCGACAACACTGCAGTGTACGACGACGTCGCCGACGACCAGACCCCTTCAGCTGAGCTTCCAGGCAAGCAAAACCTCCTTGATCATCAGATATCGCCCATTCCTTCTCTCTTATGCTTGCATTAGTATTGCTTCTGTTGTTGCTCCGATAGCTCCTATTTTGATGCATAGCCTGATTTTGTCGCCTGCTATTGATACATTACCTGCTACCCTATGATGCTTAGTTAGATATGTTACGTTTCATCGGTGGCCCTTCACCTTGTCCGTATGCCATGCTTGATATCGGGCCGTGATCACTCTGGGGAGGATCGCGGAAATGTTTACACTACTGCATTACTTAAACTGTTAAAGTCGGGCTGGCCCAAAGGGTGCCGGCGAGAGAATAACATTAAAGACGGGTCGGCTCCAAGAGCACCCGTGCGTCATGTTTTACCCAGTCGGAGCGACAGGAACCCTGTTCGTCTCTTCGAGTTACTAGACGTGCTTAACGGATTTGGGTATTTGATCTGAGTTGGCTACGTGCCTATACGCACTACCACCACGTGGGATAATGGTTTAATGGGGCCCTCTACGTCATAGTATCAGCCGAAAGCTCTTCAGACGTCACAGCTCAGAAATGTGGATTGATTGCTGGGGTGGGCTGGTTACGTCACTGGTGTATTCAGTGTCGCGCCTGGGCCTCGGCCAGTCTTGCAACGTGCAGGAGTGCAAAGGGCGATGGCCCAAGACCCCTTTGCACTTAGGATTTAGACCGGCGTGTTGACCTCTCTGCTGAGCCTAGGTAGGACTGCGTCGTGTCGATCACCCGAGGCCGGGTATTACCCAGCAAGTGTGTCCGGCCAGATGTGATCGAGCGTGTTGGGTAACAGTAGTGCACCCCTACAGGGAAGTTATCTATTCGAATAGCCGTGTCCACGGTAACAGGACGCTCAGAGTTGTATCTTGATGTGCTACAACTACAAATGGTTACTGAAACGATATTATACTGTTACTACTGCTCTCAGGATCACTTTCTCACAGGGTAGTCGAGGAAGAATCCCAGGGCTTTACTAAAATATGATTGAATATATATTATCTTGCTCTACTCTCTTCTGATGCTGCAAGATTGCTTCAAGATGCTAGTCTTCGATAGGCTAGGTCTTCTCCCCCTCTATTCTGGCATTCTGTAGTTCAGTCCAAAGATATAGCCCCACTCCTTTGATACAATGCATTTTAGTATAGTTCTGATGTCAGTCTTGCGAGTACTTTGGATGAGTACTCACGGTTGCTTTGCTACTTCTTTTTCCCCATACCTGGTTGCTGCGATCAGACGATGGAGCCCCCAAGCCAGACGCCACCGCAGGAGCTTACTACCAGGAGAGTCCCGGAGGCACGTACTACTGGGTTGAGCCAGCCGACCAAGAGTAGTTTGGAGGTCCTAGGCAGGAGGCCTTCACCTTTTCGATCAGTGTCGTTGTTTGTGCTAGCCTTCTTAAGGCAAACTTGACTAACTATGTCTGTACCCAGATATTATTGTTTGTATGACTTATGTATTCGGGTCCTCGTGACCCCTGGTTTGTAATATGAGATTTATGGTTAAATTTGAGTTTAGAGTTGTGTTGTGATATCTTCCCGTGAGTCTCTGATCTCGAACGTGCACGTTTGCGTGTATGATTAGTGCACGGTCGAGCAGGGGCGTCACAATCTCTTTAGATTCTGATGCCCAATACATATGCCGCTTCGCCTAAGTCTTTCATTGAAAAACTCTTCTTCAATGAGTCTTTTATTTCGCTAAAAAAATTCACGTCATTTCCAATCAACAATATGTCATCCACATACAAGATTAGAAATGCTTTTGCGCTCCCACTAAACTTCTTGTAAACACAAGATTCTTCGTCATTTCTGATGAAGCCAAACTCTTTGACTACTTCATCAAAACGAATGTTCCAGCTCCTTGATGCTTGCTTCAGACCATGAATGGCCTTCTGAAGTTTGCATACCTTTCCAGCATCCTCATGAATGACAAAACCTTCAGGCTGTATCATGTATACATCTTCTTTGAGATTTCCATTTAGGAAAGCCGTTTTGACGTCCATCTGCCATATTTCATAATCGAAATAAGCAGCAATTGCTAGTAATATCCGAACGGACTTAAGCATAGCTACGGGCGAGAAAGTCTCGTCGTAGTCCACTCCTGGAACTTGCGTGAACCCTTTCGCGACAAGTCTAGCTTTATGGATAGTAATGTTACCATCCGCGTATGTCTTTCTTTTGAAAATCCATTTACAACCAATGGGCTTTACACCTTCTGGGAGTTCTTCCAAGTTCCAAACTTGGTTTTCGTACATGGATTCCATCTCGGATTTCATGTCCTTGTGCCATTCCCTTGAGCTGGGCCCCGCCATCGCTTCCTTGTAGTGTGCAGGTTCATCATCTTCAAGAATGAAGATTTCATTATGAAACCACTCAGGTGGCTAGATAGCCCTACCTAATCTGCGCGGTTCAGTTACAACATTGTCTAAAGTTTCCGCATCACATGCGACAACTTTCGGCTCGGTTGTAGGGATAATTTGCGGAATTACTTCCGGTTCCTTAGCCATAACAACGGTTGCCGAAGATTCACTAATCTCATTAAGTTGTACTGTCCTCCCAATTAATTCTTTAGCGAGAAATTCTTTCTCGAGAAAGTGTCCAACTCTTGCGACAAACACTTTGCCTTCGGACTGTTGGTAGAAGGAATACCCAATGGTGTCTTTTGGGATAACCTACAAAGTAACATTTGTCTGATCTGGGATCGAGTTTGCTTGGTTGTAAACATTTTACATAAGCTTCACAACCCCAAACCTTGAGATGCGACACATTGGGTTTCTGCCCATACCATAATTCAAATGGCGTCGTCTCAACAGACTTAGACGGTGCTCTGGTTAATGTATAAGCGGTAGTGAGTAGTGCGTGACCCCAAAAAGATATCGGTAGATCTATAAGAGACATCATCGACCTTACCATGTCTAACAGGGTTCGATTACGTCTTTTTGACACTCCGTTTCGCTATGGAGTTTCGGGAGGCGTAAGCTGTGAAACGATTCCACGGTCACTCAGATGTTGGCTAAACTCATGACTAAGGTATTCGCCCCCGCGATCTGATCGCAGAAACTTAATCCTTTTGTTACGATGATTTTCTACCTCATTCTGAAATTCTTTGAACTTTTCAAAGGTTTCCGACTTATGCTTCATCGTGTAGATATATCCATACCTACTCAAATCATCAGTAAAAGTCACGAAGTAGAAATACCCACCCCGTGCGATTGTGCTCATTGGACCACATACATCACTATGTATTATTTCCAACAATTCACTCGCCCGTTCAGGATGACCCGTGAATGGCGTCTTGGTCATTTCCCCCATCAGGCAAGCTTCACATGTGTCAAATGATTCAAAATCAAAAGACGGTAAAACTCCATCTTTATGGAGTCTTTGCATGCGTTTCTTTCCGATGTGGCCAAGGCGACAATGCCACAAGTAAGTGGTGGTGGTATCAGCCTTCTTAAGGCATTTAGCGTTTACGTTAAAGACATCATTTCCACATTCAATATTTAATATGAAAAGGCCCCCAACAATGGGTGCAAATCCATAAAACATATCCTTACAATAAAGTGAACAACCATTGTTCTCAGACTTGTAGGAGTACCCATTGTGTACTAAACATGATCCAGAGATAATGTTTCTACATAATGCCGGAACAAAATAACAGTTACTTAGTTCCAAAATAAATCCTGAAGGGAGACGTAGAGGCATAATGCCGACGGCTTGAGCAGCGATCCCAGCGCCGTTCCCAACACGCATCACGACTTCATTCTTTGCCAGCTTGCGCACCTTCTGAAGCCCCTGTATCGAGTTGCAAATGTGAGCAACCGATCCAGTATCAAATACCCAAGACTTAGAATTTTCGCTAGCAAGCAAAACGTCAATGACATTAACATGTATAACAGTTATACCTTTTCCGGTTTTCTCGGACTTCTTATCTGCCAGGTACTTCTTGCAGTTCCTCTGCCAGTGTCCAGTGCCTTTGCAGTAGAAGCACACAGTTTCAGCCTTGGCTCCGTCCTTACAGTAGCTTTGGGAGCCGGTCTTACCGGCGCCCTTGCCCTTCTTGGACTTGCCTTTCTTTTTGAAACTGGCGGTCTTCTTTACCAGCAACTTTTGTTGATTCTGCAGTCCTATCTCATTTGTTTTGAGCATCGCTTCATAAAGCGAGGTAAGGATCAAATCATTACCAGGTGTCTTTGGGAAATTAATTCATTTTTCAGCATAACTATCATAATAGTTTGCTAGTCTGACACTATGCTCATCAACTAGAGATTTCTTGTTTATATTGCATTCTTTCATAGCCTTAGTCATCTCATGAACTTCAGCTGAATCTTGTTTGTGATAAAGAACATCTAGAGCCTCGAGAATCTCGAAGGTACTAAGTCATTCAAAATGGTTCTGTAGCACAGGATCCATGCAAGATAACATAAGGTTTTTAACAGCACTGAAATCATCCTTTCGTGAATCCAACACGTTGATGATATCCTGAGCCTTTTCGAGCGTAGGGGAATCACCTAGAGGTTGATCAAGCACATAGTCTTTCTTAGCGCTCTTGAGGACAATCCTCAGTGTATGGACCCAGTCCGCATAGTTGTTTCCAGTCGCAACTAACTTCACTCTCTCTAACATCGGGGCTAAGAAGAACGCGGTGTTGCGAGCCATTTGATCTACAACGGTAAACACAAGTTTCACTTTGACTTTGTTCATAATTAATTTGCACTAGTGAATAAACAATTTTATTCTAAAGTGCGCTCCCACTCAAATCAATATCTCTCAAAATTGATTATGAGTGATTCAAGACCTGCATTTCCATTCAACATCACGGTTCGAGATGAACTCAAATGGCGTGAACTTTAATCGGTAGGCTAACTTGCCGATCACATCTATGTGATTCTTGTTCATCTTTCGATGCGTGTGTTCTGAGCTCAGGACTGTCCTGCCTGAACATCAAGTCAATCAAGTGATCTTGCTGCGAGGTCTCAACTCACCCGCCTCACACTTCTCTAATCGTTCGCACCCATGGAGATCATGTGATGCCCTGAAGAGATAGGTGCCGTGACGGTGCTACACTTGGGAGAACACTAACTACTTGATATTTTAAGTGAGAGATCACCCTAATAAAAAGCGACTACCGCGCAATCAAAAGGGTGCATCATAAGGGATAAACATCTTAGGCAATTCATAATAGCATGATATGGTATAGCCCTTTCTGACGGAGAAGTCTTTAATTTCTTCGTCTTCGGCATTTGCGTCGGTGTTCACCTTCGCGAAGATTGCCACCACCTTGTCGATGCACCAGATAATATTGCTATCTCTATAGCTAATAAAATAAGGCATTACTTAAGGTTGACACGCAGGTCATTAAAGTGACAATCATATGGCTCCAGCCATCAAGCCGAATCATGACACGCAGGTCATGTTAGTAAATTTACATCATATAGTCATCTCATACATAATCAAATTAATATGAGAGCTGCTATACCACATCACATGCACATCCTGCAAAACCAAGTTAGACGCCTCTAATCGGTTTATGCAAAAAATTATTTTACGTGGCTTCTAAGGTTTTGACTTAAACCGCAGCTACCAACGTTTATCATCAAGTATGATTATTCAAGTTGCTAGATTAACTTTGCGGGGTGTATGAAACACGAGATAATAAAATCTCAAGCCCCATACTGAACTTCGTCATACGCCTGACCCCCGTGCAGATCTTATATGCATTGCCCTTTCATCTGCGAAATTTCATCTTTCTTTTGACTATGGCGGAACCCAAAGAACTGATAGCACTTCGTTGATCAATCAGGATCGCGGATTGCCAAAACTTTGTCAAATTCCACCATGCTGTCTCGAGATCAGAAATACGCAAATTCTAGGGAAGCAACAAGAACATCGGGTAACAGATTTCATCTGCCACCCGCATAAATAATTTTCAGCAATAGATCTCATCTACTACAAAATTATATTATGCAATAACCATACATCTCTATGTATTCTAGATCATAACCTGCATCTACGCATAGCAAGGCTCTTGATGCCGCTGTAGGGGAACACGACAGAAAACAAAAAAAATCGGTACAGCGAGCACGCCCAGGATCACTATGGAGACTGCATACAGGGTTTGATCTGATCATTACCGACTCATAGCGCAGCGGAAGTAGAGTCGATGTAGATCGTCGGTGCAGATCCCCGCAGCTAGGATTTACAACCTCCCAACCGCGAGGATGTACTCCCTCGTCGGACAGCCCTTCGGGAGGCGGTCGGACAGTCCCCCGGACGATGTCACGGACAGAACTTCGGGAGGACCCTCGAAGCTCGAACGGTAACTCGGACAGCCCTTCGGGAGGACCCTCGAACAGCCCCTCGGGCAAAAGATCGAACCTACGACCTCTCTACAGGGTTGCACACATACGTTGTCAGCTATCCGGTAGGGCTTCGCCGTCCAGAACTAGTTCCTGCCGGAACCCAGACAGCCTTTCGGCTCTACGAAACTATTTCGTGGGAGGGAGAGAGAAAGCCAGATAATGCATGGCATGTGTATGAGAGCAAGGGATGAGTGTGGAGAGCTCCTCTCCACCTCTATTTATAGGAAAGCCAAGGGGAAGGGTGCCTCCAAAAATTACCAAAACACCCATGCATTAGGTCACATATGATGGGCATTAAGGGCATAATGGGAGGCCATGTGGAGCTCCAAGGAGGAACACGACCCTTGGCCGGCCACCCCATGGGGGCCCCCCCAAAAGGGGTTCCTTCCCTTGCAAGCCTCTTCCTTCCAGAACTTTGACTAAAGTCCTAAAAGGTGGCTCTCCAAAATAGTAACCATAAAGTGATTTTCAGTATTCACGGAAACATTTTTCCGCGCCCGTTAAATCCAAAAATATTTCTGTGGGTCTTAGAATAATTCCAGTACCCACAAAAATGATTTTGGATGTGTTCCGAAACAATTCTGGATTAGTAATTTTCATCTGCGAAAAGCAACCAAACCGGTTCCGGCAGCTCCGGAACATTTCCGGTTTTTATCCCGAAAAAATCCCAGAAGTTTCCAGAATAATTCTGGCACCCTCCAAGAATTTCCAGGCGTGTGCCGAAACCAATTTGACTTAATGGTATACTCTGAAACAACTTTTCAGTTTTACCGAAACTATTCCGCTGTTCTCTCCGGAACGTTTCCGTTGTCTCCGAAACTTTTCCGGTGACTTTCTCTCAGACTCCCTGTCTAGTATTCAGCAGATAGATGACCCTTAAGCATGTGACCCTATAGGTTCGGTGAAGTATAGACATGACCGGAACACTCTTCGATCAATGATCAATAGCGGAACCGTGGACACCCATATTGATCCCTATACCCACACGAATAAATATTCGAGTGAACCTCCAGTTGCCATGTGCTATTCCTGTTGCTTCACGATATATTACAAACACCCGGGGTGAGAATTATCGGCATCCCCGTGGATCAACAACTTGTCCAATATGCCAGTTACCTCGTTACCGGTTTTGTTATCTTTTCTCGTTTCCGCGTTCCGGCATCCCAGTGATCAAATCACAATGTGTCTGGTCAGACGATGATGGATACCGTAACACCGAGAGGGCCCGAGAATATCTCTCCATCGTCGGAGGAGCAAATCCCAATCTCGAGCTATCTCGTTTCTTGTCATACTTTTCCGTGAACCCGTAAGCCGCCGTAATAGCCACCCAGTTACGGATGACGTTTAACAAACCCCGAAGTTCACGAAGCAAGTACGAAGGAACTTGATACTCTCATGGTCTAAGGAATTATGCAAACATTAACTATCTCTGTGTTATTAACCATTAACTTGTGACGAATGTATCTCATAGCATAACATCAATTCGGGTCGATTCAACACAAGTGTTCTACTAACATTGTGCCCTCAAAATTGCCGGCATAGCCATGCCCATGATCAGGAAAATAGGATCATCATGCAATACTTGAGCTAGTCTTAGAGGCATGACTAGGAATACTTTTTACCATTTATTATACCACACGTGCACATGAGTTTCCCTCCGAGTCTCGTGGATATTGTAGACTCGAGAATCATTGCAGTTATAGCATGGAACATAAACATTCATTACAAACTTGGGGATACAAAATAACTGTTATTACTGCCTCTAGGGCATATCTCCTACATTTTCTTGATTATGATGCTATGGAACGCCACCCCAGTTCCTTGAGAGGGGTCTCCCCCCATTCAGATGCAGTCTAATGTTTAACAGGCGTCATGTTTTCCATATTGTTTTGCCTGCTCCTGCCTTCTTTGATTTCCAGGGAAAACATAGACACTTTATACTTGAGGAGGAGGCTGAGGAGTACGAGAGGGCGGCAGAGACCGAGCGCCTTAACGAGGCAGCTCGCCAAGCTTTGGCAGCTGCATTTCAGTATAACGCGGACTACGATCACGGGCATTATCCAGGCCAGGACTGGTCGTAGACCAACTTAGGCCAAAAGCCTAAGCTTGGGGGAGTACGTATTTCTCACCGACATTACATTCATGTTCGCACATTCATTCCAGTTGTCGGTGTTCATCATTGTATATCCATGTTAGTTTTATTTTCGCTTTCTTCTTGTGTGTTTGAAAAACTTTCAAAAATCCAAAAAAAATTAGTTGTAGTTTCTTTCTTGCTTAGTTAATTCGTAGTAGTAAAAGAAAACCCAAAATGATTTCTCGTTTCTTCTTTTACTTGTTGGGAGCTTTCCCGTGTAAATAGTTTTTCTCGTTTTTCGTTTTCCTTCATTAATTTGCTTCCTTCAGAAAAAACCAAAAACTCCAAAAATATTTTAGTGTGTTTCTTTGAATTTCTTTTCTTCTTGTTGAGTCGTTGTAAGGAGAAAGACCACGATGAAAATGTTGAGTGGCTCCCATATGCTTAATTTTTGATCTAACAAAGAGCCACTATTATTTTGTCTTCTCCTTTGAATAAATGTTTGCAGATTCTAGCTTAGTCCACGGCACACTTGCACTATTATTATCACATCATTCGGTCGTGCAAGTGAAAGGCAATAATGACAATATTTGATGAAGTGATTGCGGTGAAGAAAAGCTGGTATGAACTCTTCTTGTTTTTGTCTTTGTAAATATGTGTAGCTCAGTATTCATGATTCAGCATTATTATGAGTAAACATATTTGTAATGACAATTAGAGATTATAGTTGCTCATGCCATGCTTAAATAGCTAGGAGTGGATAATGATTTATCTTGAGTGTCAACAAGCATTAAAATGGTTGTGATGTAGTATGTTAGCATGGTATCCTCCTCTGAGTAATTCGAGTGGCTTGACTTGGCACATGTTCATACATGTAGTTGAATCAAAACCAACATAGCCTCCATGATATTTATGTTCAGGGTGTTGATATCCTACTCATGCTCGTGTTCAATGTTAATTATTCGCAATGCATGTCTATGACCGTTTTCGCTCTCTAGCCGGTCGCTTCTCAATCTATTTGCTAGCCTTCGCCTGTACTAAGCGGGAATACTGCATGTGCATCCAAATCCTTAAACCAAAGTTCTTCCAGATGAGTCCACTATATCTACCTATATGTGGTATTACTCTGCCGTTCCAAGTAAATTTGCATGTGCCACCTCTAAATATTCAAATGAACATCCGTTTTGTGTTCCCGTGCCGCTCATGGAGCGACAGGGGGCGGTCAGTATCTTCCATGCTAAGCGGGTTACTCTCAGATGAGTGTTTATTCACTTGTCATTGCATGAGAGAGGATGGTAATTGGGATGCCCAGTCCTATGCTCAAATCGAAATCATATAATGCAAACAAACTCCCCCGAAAAGTTGTTGGTATGGAGGGTACCCGTGAATTCGGCTAGCCATGGCTTGTGTTGGTACGGTGGAGGGGGAGTAAACTTTACCTTTCCGCTTGGATACGGCCTATAATTTGTTTAGCATGGAAGATATTGAAAACTCTCGGTCGTGACGTTGACAGGAAAAGCATACCTCCCAAAATTATTTTTATCTCTAATTTAAGCTTCAAGCTCTGGCACTGCTGCAAATCCATGCTTCCCTCTACGAAGGGCCTATCCATTTACTTTTATGTTATTTTACTTTTATTGTTGAGTCATCACCTTCTCATTTAAGCACCAGTTGGAGAGCACTATTGTCATTTTTATGCATTGAGTATAGTTAATGTTGGGTGTGACCATGACTGGATATCCTCTACCCTGAATTACAATGTTTAGTCGTTGCTTGAATCTCAGAGGTGCTCTGCATTTATGTTTTGCGGTCCCAGAAAGGGCTAGCGAGATACCATGTTATCATATTATATCATGATTGTTTTGACAAAGTGTTGGCATCCGAGATATCTTATTATTGCTCGCTAGTTGGTTATGTTATTGCCATGAGTAAATGTGAGACCTAAGTGTTATCATCAATATGGTTAGTTCATAATCTTTGCTGAAAACTTGGATGCTAGTTAAGTATATATACAGACAACAAGAACAAAAGAGTTTGTAAAAGTTTTTCTTTATCACTTTCAGTTTGTCAACTGAATTGCTTGAGGACAAGCAATAAGTTAAGCTTGGGGGAGTTGATATGTCCCAAACGTATCTACTTTTCCAAACATTTTTGCTCTAGTTTGGACTCTAATTTGCATGATTTGAATGGAACTAACCCGGACTGACGCTGTTTTCAGCAGAATTGCCATGGTGTTATTTTTGTGCAGAAATAAAAGTTCTCGGATGGACCTGAAAATTTACGGAGAATTATTTCAGAATATATAAAAAATATTGGTGAAGAGATCTACTGGAGAGGAGCCACCCAGGGGCCACAAGCCCAGGGGCGCGCCTACCGCCCCCCCCCCAGGGCGCGCCCCCCAGGCTTGTGGGCCCCTGGCAGCTCCGTTTACCCTAATTCCAACACTACAAGTACCTATTCGTGGAGAAAAAAATCAGAGAGAAAGAATCATCACATTTTACGATACGGAGCCGCCGCCACCTCCTGTTCTTCATCGGGAGGGCTGATCTGGAGTCCGTTCGGGGCCCCGGAGAGGGGGATTCGACGCCGTCGTCATCATCAACCATCCTCCATCACCAATTTCATGATGCTCACTGCCGTGTGTGAGTAATTTCTTCGTAGGCTTGCTGGACGGTGATGGGTTGGATGAGATTTACCATGTAATCGAGTCAATTTGTTAGGGCTTTGATCCCTAGTATCCACTATGTTCTGAGATTGATGTTGCTATGACTTTGCTATGCGTAATGCTTGTCACTATGGCCCGAGTGCCATGATTTCAGATCTGAACCCTTTATGTTTTCATGAATATATTTGAGTTCTTGATCCTATCTTGCAAGTTATATGCACCTGTTACGTGTCATGATCCGCATACCCCAAGGTGACAATAATTGGGATTCTTTCCGGTGATTGCCGTAGTTTGAGGAGTTCATGTATTCACTATGTGTTAATGCTTTGTTCCGGTTCTCTATTAAAAGGAGGCCTTAATATCCCTTAGTTTCCTTAAGGACCCCGCTGCCATGGGAGGGTAGGACAAAAGATGTCATGCAAGTTCTTACTATAAGCACGTATGACTATATACGGAATACATGCCTACATTACATTGATGAATTGGAGCTATTGTGTATTGCCCTAGGTTGTGACTGTTACATGATGAATGTCATCCAACATAATTATCCATCACTGATCCAATGCCTACACTTTTCGCATATTGATCTTTGCTAAGTTACTTTCGTTGCTGCTGCTGTTACAATTACTACAAAACTGCTTCTGTTACTGTAACTACTGTTACTACTGCTATTGAAACTATCATACTACTGTGCTACTAAACACTTTGCTGCAAATATTTAGTTCTCCAGGTGTGGTTGAATTGACAACTCAACTGCTAATACTCGCAAATATTCTTTGGCTCCCCTTGTGTCGAATCAATAAATTTGGGTGAAATACTACCCGCGAAAATTGTTGCGATCCCCTATACTTGTGGGTTATCATGTACCAGACGCGGGACGAGGAGCTATAATTTCGTGCCACGGCGGAATTTCAGATTTTGGTGCCACGGCAACATTTCCTGAAACGGTTGCCATGGCAATGTTTTCTGAAATTGCCGCCACGGCAACGTTTTTGAAACGGTTGCCACGGCAACGAAATATGGGTCGTCACGGCGCTTCAACTGGAGATTGAAGACGATCATGGAGGATTCCCGGTACCCAGGGCTATACCATATCATGCTATTATGAATTGCCTGAGATGTTTATCCCTTTGTTGTTTGCACCCTTTGATTACGCAGTAGTCAATTATTCGGGTGATCTCTCACAGTAAAAATCAAGATAAAAAGGGTGCTCTTCCAGTGTTGCTACCATCTATAACACGTAACATTCCGGAGTGCGTCATGTCCACATGAGTACAAACGATTTGTGAAATGTAAGACAGTTGGATGGTCAGACCATGTGAGCAGATAACACCTGGTTTACTTGAAGTTCTAGCAGAAACGTTCTGAGCTCGGAGCACAAAGCATCGAAAGATGAACAATAGTCATACGGAGATATGATCGGCAATAGTTTGCCCACCGGTCAAAATTCTCGTCATCAGTGATGTCCACATCAATGGCTAAGAACTAGATTTGGGTCTTGAATCACTCACTATCAATTATGAGAGATATTGATTTGAGTGGGTGCACAATTATGTATTAATTAAGTTTAATAACTAGTGCAAATTAATTATGAACAATGTCTATGTGTAGTTTGCATTATAGTTGTAGAATTATGGCTCACGGTTCCACCTTTGTTGTTGAAATTGATTGACTGTTATTTATCTGGTTGAAACTTTATGTTTGAGAGGATCGTCCTCTAAAAGTGCCAAGAAGGATTTTTGTCCTACTGTATGTTTATAATACTCTCTTGCTGATGCTATGGATGATGAAACTCACGTCCTTCGATCCAAAAGCTAGAATTGCATTACAGTCTGCTTGCTTCCGAGAAATCCGAACTTCAAAATGTTTGAGATAGTTATGTGATATTCTTGGAACTGAAAATTGTTTTCAGAAACAAACAAAGACTAAAAGATATGCGATATCTAAAGAAGTGTTTTGTTTGCAAGTTCTAATGAAACGTTCAATTATGTTTAAGACTAAAATGCATAAGATCCAGAAGAACACCAGTCATGTGTTGATGGTGAGAACTTATAGAGAAAGAACAAAACCGAAGGATGTAATGAGACTTACACGCCTAGGGAAGTTCAGGGCTCACGCCACTCTTAAAGTTAATGTTTCTTCTGAGAGTGAGAGAAATATTGAAGTAAAACTATAAAACTAAAAGGCAGAAAGAAAAGAAGACTGGAATGTCCAGCTCAGGTATGAATGTCATACAAGTTATGAGATGTAGAGATGTTTGGTCAAGTAAAGTGTAGTTCTTGGGAAATATGATCAATTGATTGATCACTGATTCTTCGGTATTGTGATTAAAATGTTGATCACAAGGATATCGACTCGATTGCATATTATTGCGAATCGTTGCAAGAAACTTTGAACGGCCTAAATGACCAACAAATAATGAGGTTAAAATATATGATGGATTGTAAAAGGTTATAGTATTTCCATCAGTGTATTTCTTCTATATTTATTATCATAATTCATTTTAGAGTTTTTGTACACTCTATACCATTGCATAGAAGTTGCAAGGAGGTTGTTCATAAGAGAACAATAGTTGTTCGATGTTATGAACAAAAGGCGATACACCTATTGTGAATAAAATGTATGTTATGAATATTGATAATAAAATTGAACATCCATAACACTTACGCTAAATGTTGCAAGACTAAAGGAATACCACATTTGTGTGGCACTGCATTTAGTCATATTGGAGAAACCAGCATGGAGAAATTTCATAGTGATGAATTTTGAAGTCATCTGATTGAGAATCATCTGACACTTGCAAATTTCGTCCAATTAGTGAAGTAAACTAAAATACCGTTCACAGGCCATAGAGAACGAGCAACAAAATAATTGGCAATATGCATATTGATGTGTGTAGTCCAATAAGTGTTGTTGCAAGCAGTGGATTTATCTATCTTCAAGGATGACTCAAGTAGATATTTATATTTACCTATTGAGACATAAAACTAGATCTTTTGAAATGTTTCAGAAGGTTTTCAGAATGAAGTAGAATTTATTGTAACAAGAAAATTATGTTTCTTCAATTAGATTGCAGAAAGGAATATTTGAGTTACAAGTTTAGCGAATGTCTGATGAGCTATGAAAAATATTTTATAGCTTGCAACTCCTAGAACACTACTAAGAGTAGAGTGTTTTAAGTAGATGCAATCAAGCTATGTATGACATGGTAAGATCAAAGATGACATTAATTATTTTGCCAATATACTTTTAATGTGTTGCTTTAGAGACTGTGGCTTTTACACTGAAAAGAGCGCCATCAAATTTGTTGAAATAAGTGCTACTTTGTAGGTTATCCCAAATAGTTGGGTATTCCTCTATCACTACGCCGAGGCAAAGTGTTTTGCCACAGAGTGCGGAAATTTTGAAGAAACTGTTTTCTGCAAAAGAATGAGTGGGAGGACAGTGCAACTCGACAAGATTGCAGAATCTTCGTGATCAAGTCGAAGAAAAGAAACACTGGAAGTAATTCTAGAATTTCCTACTGCGACTGATACGAAAGCCTCTACATGAGACATAGAGACTACGGTCGAACTTGCAGCTGAACTGTATAGGTTGGGAAAAATTGTGTAGACCTTTGTGGTGTGCAGACAAAATATTGTTGGACAAACAGTGAACCTATAATTCGCACAGAAGTGTTGATGGGCCCTGACTCCGGAAATTGGCTATATGCCAACATAATCCGAGATAGTATCCATTCACATAATTCAAGCTTAGAACTTGATAAACCCTTCAAAAGACTTAGAGTCTAAAGAATAGTAATGGATCTATAAACTGACAAAGATAAAATTGTTTTATAATGCTTGACTTGTTACAAATAGTTTATGACAAGATCAAAGAATTGACTATGACGAGATTGTCTCATCATAGCAATACTTTAAGTCAGTTCGGGTTAAACTAGCAATTACTAAATATTTCAATTATGAGGTATAATAGATGGATGTCAAAATGATTCCCATGAGATGGAAATAGAACCAAGGTTGTATATTTGATACGGTCCAAGGTAATTTTGTCGATCCAAAGGATGCTAGTAAGTATGCAAACTTCAAGAGATCCTATAATGATCTGAAGCAAGCATAGTGGAGTTGGAATCTTCATACTGATTAAATGGTCAAATAAATTGATTTCATCGAGTAAAGCGAAGATGCTTGTATTTACAAGAAAGTAAGTGGGAGCATGATAATATTTCTAAACACTATATGTGCATGACATATTGTTGATTGGAAATTATGTAAATTTCTTGACACGGATTAAGACTTTATTGAAACTAGTTTTTCAGTAAAATACTTAAGCAATGAATAGTCTTGGTGACGGTGTCCTAGACTAGGGGGTATTAACCTAGTCAGCCCATATTCTTCGGGCTGGGCTAGTAGGGCCCTCATTCTCCTCAAGGTGGACTCCGGAAGCCGTACGCTAGAACAAGATCAGGACTACATCTGCCGAAGACTTGACGTATACTCCAAGACTCCTCCTGCCGCCTCCAGGCCAAGTTACCGACCTTGTAACCCTAGATACCCTACCTGGCGTTTATATAAGCCGGAGGGTTTAGCCCTTAGAGGGGACTTCAACACAATCTCATTCACCTAGCCCTAGAACTAGAACATATCTTACGATCTCGAGGTAGATCAACTCTGTACTTGATACATCTCCATTGATATAAACAAGAGCAGGACGTAGGGTTTTACCTCCATCAAGAGGGCCCGAACCTGGGTAAACATCGTCTCTTTGTTCCAGTTACCATCTGTCCGAGATCCACAGCTCGGGACCCCCTACCCCGAGATCTGCCGGTTTTTACACCGACACTGGTGCTTTCATTGAGAGTTCCGCTGTGTGAACGCAAAGGATCGATGGCTCATCTGTAGATCAACTGCGGCAGTGGCTGTGGAGACACGTATGTCCCCGGTCAGCTTTTTGTGTTCGGCAGCATGATCTTCTGTGCCAACTTGACAGGCCACCTGGCCACCGTCAAGAACTACGCTCCCGACCAGATCGTTACCTTCAGAGGTTTGGAGTACACCGCGGATTCCCGCGGCGAGCTCGTCCTGTCTGGCTGGACTCCCGGCCGGATTCAGGGGCTAGCAAACATTGGGGGCTCGACCTCAGAAACAATCTCCGTTGAAAGCAACGAGTCATGCCCCCAGACATTGCTGGGGGCTATGGAGAAATTTCCCTCCCCCGCCTCGGACAACCCTGTCATAGTACCCGACTCCGACATAGATCAGAGCTCGGCCTTGGACACAGTATCGGGCTTGGAACCGATCTCGGCGGCGGATCTAGAATCCACCTCGCCTCCTCGTATGGCTGAAAACGCATTAGGCGTGCCACTACAAGTCAACCCGGCTTATGGCCAGACCATGAACCCTAAGGAGCTATCTCACCTCAATGAGATGCTCGATCGAATCCAGAGCTTGTCGATCTCGGACGGCAAAACCTCAGTTTATGATAAGATCAGACTTAAAGCCGACGATCAGGAAATTTACATCCCACCCACCACCCACCTAGTCGCCACTGTCGATGATTTAACCGATATGCTAGACTACGATGAGGCAACCGACATGGATGAAGATGTCGGCAGCCCTACGGACAACACCTTGCCACCTACTAACACCGGGAGGTGGAAAGCAACATCCATGTACGATGTGTACATGGTCAACACTCCCAACTCCCCTCCAAGGCATAGGTGAAGACGTAGAAGGGGTGCTAACGGGGAGCCCAGCGGGAACAACCCTACCGCCGATACGGCAGCCAACGACACGGAAGACCCAGGGAAGGACCCTCAAGCCTCCCCAGAACTCCATGTCGACCCCGAGGGCATCCCCAGGGATCAGATCCCGATGACCTCTTTGAAGGGGCCGATGACAATTATATGCCGGAATCCGAGGAGGATGTGAGCCTCGGCACCGAGGACTTCATAGTCCCTGAAGACCCTGCTGAACAAGAACGCTTTCGGCGGCGCCTAGTTGCTACCGCCCGAAGCATAAAATGCAAGCAGCAGCAGCAGCTGCAGGCTAACGAGGATGCACTTAATGATAAGTGGGTCAAAATACTTTCGGCCGAGCAAGACCTTGAAGAACGGCGCCGTAGTGCGCCTAAATCTTATCCACGTAGGCGTTTATTGCCTGAATTTGATGATGAATTAACTGCTGAGGCACCTGATAGCCCCCCTCGAGGACACGACAGGCCCGCGCGGGAGGATTTCCACACCCAACCAGCCCCATGCCGTCATGGCAAGGACCATGTGGATTATCTGGACCCTCAAGACGTTCGACGTCGGATAGAGGCAAACCGGGTGCCACCCCGGTCCATTTATGGATCAAGAGGACGCGCTCCGGCCGGGCCTGACGGCTACGACGCCTGGTTGGACAGGAATGGCAGCGCCCGAGACCAAACTTATACTCGGCTCCCTCTCGACATCCGACATGATACCGCTCGGTTCCGAGGACCAGCCCACCCGATCTGTTTTACATATAGGGTAATGGAACACCAGTTCCCCGATGGGTTCAAACCCATCAACATAGAATCTTACGATGGCACCACGGACCCAGCTGTATGGATTGAAGATTTTCTTCTCCATATACACATGGCCAATGGAGATGACCTCCACGCCATCAAATACTTGCCGCTGAAGTTAAAGGGGCCGATGAGGCATTGGCTGAATAGCCTGCCGCCCCACTCCATTGGAAGCTGGGAGGCTCTTGAAGACGCCTTCAGGGCAAATTTCCAAGGAACCTACGTCCGACCTCCGGACGCCGATGACCTCAGCCATGTCACTCAGCAGCCCGGCGAATCATCTCGGAAATTCTAGAACCGGTTTCTTACTAAAAAGAACCAGATCATAGACTGCTCAGACGCCGAGGCCATCCCTGCATTCAAAAACAACATCCGAGATGAGTGGCTCACCCGCCAGCTCGGCCAGGACAAACCGAGGACCATGGCAGCCCTAACCTCACTCATGACCCGCTTTTGCGCGGGAGAGGACAGTTGGCTGGCCCGCAGCACTCACGATGGTGAGGCGGGGACCTCGGAGACTCGCGATGCCAACGGCAAGCCTAAGCGCAACAAAAACAAACGCGGGCATAGAAACGGCAGAAGCGACATAGAAGATACAGCAGTCAATGCAGGCTTCACCGGACCTCGATCCGGACAGAAAAGAAAGCCCTTTAAAGGGAACAAGGACAGACCGACCCAGCTCGATAAGATCCTGGATCGACCGTGCCAAATTCATGGCACTCCAGACAAGCCAGCAACCGACACCAACAACAATTGCTGGGTCTTTAAGCAGGCTGGCAAGGTAGCGACAGAGGGTCAAAGTAAAACCCAAAACCACAGCGAAGACGAGGATGAACCTCGGCGGCCAAACAATTGAGGCCAAAAGAAGTTTCCTAATGAGGTAACAGAAGTAAACATGATTTACGTTACCCACATCCCTAAAAGGGAGAGGAAGCGCGTACTTCGGGACATCTATGCGTTAGAGCCTGTGACCCCGAAGTACAATCCGTGGTCGGCTTACCCGACCACGTTCGACAAACACGACCATCCGACAAGCATCAGGCATGGCGGATCGGCCGCACTCGTCCTGGACCCAATTATCGACGGCTTTCATCTGACGCGCGTCCTTATGGACGGAGGGAGCAGCCTCAACTTGATTTACGAGGACACGGTAAGGAAGATGGGGATTGACTCATCTCGGATTAAGCCTAGCAGCACCACCTTTAAAGGTGTAATACCAGGGGTTGAGGCTCGCTGCACTGGAACCGTGTCCCTGGAAGTAGTATTCGGATCACCCGAGAACTTCAGGAGCGAGGAGTTAATCTTCGACATCGTACCTTAAGCTTTTCCTAGCGGATACCATGCACTCCTAGGGCGCACCGCATTCGCGCGCTTTAATGCAGTCCCGCATTACGCTTATCTCAAACTCAAAATGTCGGGACCCAACGGTGTTATTACAGTCAATGGTAACACCGAACGCTCTCTCCGGACGGAGGAGCAGACCACGGCTTTTGCAGCCGAAGTGCAGGCATCCGAGGAGGCAGTCCGTGGCGGTAAACGCACCCCCAGCTCTTCGAAGCGTACGCGGGCTACGCCAGTTGACCTCGGACACGCACCTCCTCACCCTAAATAGGGATACAGGCTCCTTGCGCGACTCCCTTGGGAGGGGCATTACGTCCCCAGGGTGCACAACTTCGCACTGAAAATTCCCTGGGTCGCCGAAGAGCCAAAACAATGGAAACGTCGGGTCGGCTAGACCGAGCAGCGACGAAACCTCGGGATCACACGTCGGCAGGCTTCTTTCAAAGAGCTAGCCAACACTAGCATGCCCACGTGGCTTCAACCACACAACTAACAGCTGCAGACCTCTCCAAATGGCTCGACCAACGAACGCATCAAGCGCATACCTAGCCAAAGTTGTATGCTACCAAATATCAACCCCCACTATCAACGAGGACGAGCTGGTTAACAGCATGGAGACGCAGACGTGCGGCTGGAAGCGGCCCGGGCTCATAGACCTGATGACAAGATCTGCCCTGTTTTTCTTTTAGATTCTCCTTCATTATCTTTACTCACATTGTATCTTGTTTAGTTCCTCTCATCAAAAGTTCGGCATGTAAAGCTTGGTTACATGAAATAAAGTAATCGTGCCCATAAAGGTCTTTAAATGTGTTTTCTTACAAGCACTACCACGAACTATGAGAACATCTCTAAGATACAATTGCTAAAGGGCCTCGATTTTACACCCTGAAACACAAGTCTGAAGTACTTGGCGTCTCGGACGTTGCATTATATGCATCAGTTTCGAATCTAGATTTTGGTCAATAGTTGGGTTGCCCGGCTCCTATGTGTACCCCTTATGTTCCCGACAAATTCGGCTAAGGGTGTAATGGGAGAACCACTGCAATAGTGCCGCCAGTTTAACTGGCAGAGCACCTCAGTGGAGAAAGCCGAAAACTGACTATCTAGGTAAGCGCAAACTGGTCGACCATCCGAAGACCGCGTCAAGCGACGTGTTGTTAGAGATCACCCGTGTTAAACGAAGGGCTTTTTTCCTCGAATTAGCCGAGGTGGGCACGGGCATAGACCTCGGCTGGCTAAGCCGACCACTTCACCCACCGGGGGCTCGTCATCAGTCCCCACCGTCAAACTCCTATGACTAAGTGAAAGTTATAAAGCCACCACAGTCCGATTGCCTAGTCCCTATGTGCACAGACCTCCTCCGAGAACCGAGACATCGGCTAAGGGTCATGATCACCTAACAGGGGCACCCTTTGTATATTGTACAAAGGGGTTGAAGCCGACAACTGGCCACTTTCAGTTTAACACGGTCAAACAGGAGGAATATTAACAAAGCAAAAACATATGAGAGGAACTTAAGCCGTACTCATTAAATAACTGATAATTTTTATACATCCCATGCACTTCGGCATTCTGAAGTGCTACCTAGAAATACAACTTGTCCTTAGGACACATGGCCTCGGTAACACGGGCGCCCTCCTCCACTTCGGCAAAGAACTACTCCACAGTGCGCGCCTTCCCTTTAGGGGGCCCCGCAGCAACAACCTCCACCTCAACCTTCCGAAAGCGTGTTTTCACGCACGCATACGCCCGCCGCGCTCCTTCCAGACACACGGATCGCTTCCAGCGGTTGACTTGCGGGACGGCTTCTTGCAGTTGCGCCAGGAGCCCGATCAAGCTGGCCGGCAACACTTCCGTGGGCCACAGATTGATGCAGAGATCTTGGAGCACCGGCCTCGCCATCCGGAGAAGTTTCACTAGCTACTTCATCCGATGATCGAGCAATTGCGGCGGCGACGACTCCTGGAACTGCCTCCAGAACGCCTTCTCCGCCTCATGTCCCTCCAGTTGGCCGAAATGAAGGCCGGCGTCCACCGCACTCTTCGGGAGATCGGTGAAGACCTATGCGGATCGCCATAGCTGGGTGAGCGCGACGAATCCTTTGCTGCCAAATGCACATTGAAGTAAATATGGCTTACCCGCGTCTATCCGCTCCACTTGTTGGAGCACTTGACGGTCGGCCCGGGCCTGGGTCTGGAGCTCAGTATGAGACAGACATAGCTTTTGCAGCTCCTTGCTCGTCTTTTTCTCCTTTTTCTCAAGGGAATCGCGTTCGAGATACACGCCCTTAAGAGTCTCCTCAACCTCCAGGACCGCGCCTGGTCTTTCCCCCTAGCCACCTTTTCGGCGGCTAGGTCCTTCTCCGCTTTGGCCACAGCAGCTTTATGTTGCTCGACCTCCGACCGAGCCTTCAAGAGCTCGGCCTTGAGCCCCTCAAGCTCGGCCAATGCCGTTGTTATTAAACCAGTTTGA
Organism: Elymus sibiricus; assembly: GCA_039707655.1. Classification (NCBI taxonomy): domain Eukaryota; kingdom Viridiplantae; phylum Streptophyta; class Magnoliopsida; order Poales; family Poaceae; genus Elymus; species Elymus sibiricus. Next base: position 392,504,788 of record CM077676.1, on the reverse strand, counting down.
GGGACTCCAAGTATGATCTACACCGACTCATCTAGTTGAACTACTTCCGCTTCACTCCCGGAGTTGGTAACGATCGTTGATCCAAACCCTACATGCATAGTTTCAAATAGCGTAGATAGCATCCGCTATTGCGTCCGCAATAGCGCTACCGCAATAGCGTCCGCTATTGCTCAAATTTAATGTCATTACTTTTTGTTAATGATCTAGAAATATACACAATAATCTAGTGTTTTTACAAATCTGATACGTGGACATAGCGCCCGCAATATCGCCCGCTATCCGCATTCCTGTGGCACCCCGGCTCAGAGAGACCGGAACACCCCGCATTCCAGCCCAGAGATCAAGTCTTCTGGAATACGGCACTGCTCAGTATAGAATAAATCAGCTCTTTATTACAAAAGGTACGAGTACAAGGGTCTGATATTGTAAAGGATTACATCGGCACGGTGACACTACGCCTGCTAAGGTAGCTCTATGCCGGCAGCGGAACATCTCATGACAGCAGAATAACTTCTAGCAGCGGAACAGCGAAGACGGTGATGGACTCCACTCCGCAGGGACTCTGGCTAGGACGCATCCTAGAGCGCAACCTCGGAATCCTCAACAAATAATCAATCACGGCATCACCTGCAATCTGGCATGACACGCCAGGTGAGTACTTTGAATGTACTCGCAAGCTCACAACAACCAAAGCAATCAAGACAAACAACAGCATAGCATTTACAGGTTAATTATCAAGGGCCATTTGCATTTCTGTCCCTAACTCGAACCACCTACTCATATATGCCCCTAATTTCAAAGCCTACTCAAATTTGCCCCTCTGCTGTTATGTGCACTTATAGAAATGCCCGTCTGTGCCGTTACCGTCCGGTCAAAGGGCTTTGACCGTCCTAAAAAAATAGCAAAAAAATCTAAAAAATCTAAAATTTTGTGGGATCGAAGATACTCATGTGCGCAAGGTGCGTGCAAATTTTCGTGCTGTTTGGACATTCTAGGAGCTCGTGGCGAGGAAAAACAGTAAATCTGTACGCTTGTGAACGGTAAATTTGAAATAAAATACCAAGAAAATTCAAAAAAATATGAAATTTTTTGGCATCAAAGAGGCTTGGGTGCACAAGGTGCTTGCAAGTTTTTGTGATCAAATGACATGCGAGGAGCTCTAGCAAAAAAAACAAAATAGTCATTTTTTCAAAGTTTTTTCTCGAGCCAAATTTTGTTTTTTTCTCCACGAGCTCCTACAATGTCCAAACACAACAAAAACTTTGCACGCACCTTGCGGACCCGAGCCTCTATGATGCCAAAAAATTCATATTTTTTTTGAATTTTCTTGCTATTTTTTGAATTTACTGTTCACAGGCGTACATATTTACTGTTTTTCCTTCGCCACGAGCTGCTGGAATGTCCAAACAACACGAAAATTTCGTGACAGCGGAATAACTTCTAGCAGCGGAGTAGCGAAGACAGTGATGGACTCCACTCCGCAGGGACTCTAGCTGGGACGCATCCTAGAGCGCAACCTCGGAATCCTCGACAAACAATCAATCACGGCATCACCTGCAATCTGGCATGACACGCCAGGTGAGTACTTTGAATGTACTCACAAGCTCACAGCCACCAAAGCAATCAAGACAAACAACAACATGGCATTTACAGGTTAATTATCAATGATGATCAGGATACTACTAGAGCTGAGCATAGCATGTACATGTTACTCATGATATGAACATGATGATACTAGCACTAGCATGCAAGGGGGTCGACATTTAAAGTCTCATGAACCAACTTACTCTGCTCGGAGGTTATCTCGTAACAACCATAGGTATCAATCTTTCTTACCGTCGTGATCATCACACGATCACCTCATGATCAACCATCATCAAGAACACCATCGTGATCATCTCGTGACCACATAAAGATCAACCAACTTCCTTTCTCATCGAACCGGGGTTGTTATTATTCAGGTTATTATTACTGTTGACCCATAGTGTGACCTACTACGAACTGTGTCCATGACCGAGGACGCGGCTATCGATAGATTATACACTCTGCAGAGGTTAGTACACTGTACCCACACCACGGAACTCATGGCCTCGCGCTCCCATTCGGGTGGACCAACGACATTCCGACAAAACCAATCTATTGCATGACACCCTCCCGGCCACTCCGAGAAACTCCCCTTTGGGCTATGTCATGGGTGGCCCCGATGTCAACTCGTGACATCCGCCACCTTTGTGGCTGCCACCGTCGTGGCCAAAACAAACTCGTCCCAAACGGGGACACCCGGGTACAACACAACTCGGGCAAACAAGGGTATAGCCGCCTACCTGATCAGGGTAGCGCGCGCACATAACCTTCCCTCGTTGGAGGCACCGGCGAGAGGCATGACAATAGACCAAATTAGGGCCTCCCCATCCAGGCAAGTGTGGTTGCACTGGTGAGCTCGATTCGGTGGCACCATGACTCAGCCAACAGATTTGTTCAAGTTCGATTAATGTCAGGTTCAACTTGAATGGTGATGAGCTGAGTAATAGTAACATACTAAAATAACAATGCATATGAGCATGATATCAGTGTAACCATGGATGGGCAGCATAACCATTTAACAACATAACATCGACAATGATAAATCATTTATTCTACGGGATGCAAATGAACATAGCATAACGATGATCATGAATATCACAAGTATTTTCATATCAAACCCTAACTATTCATATGAGCATCTCATTGTCACTAGCACCGGAAAATAATTACAAGAATAATATCATTAGCAATTAATCATTTCACCTACTAGATGAACAATGAACAAGGCATAAGAAATGAGCACGGATTCTCAAGCAGGTATCATTCACAAAATAATTAAATGAGCAAACAATTATTCAAATATTCAAGTGGAAACCATGGCTACTACAATGCCATCATGCAAGTGTCTGTTGTGGCTTGCCTGGGGATGAAGGATTCACCGGGAAGAAGTGCGAGGCACTCGCGGAAAAATTTGCCGGGAACGGTTCTCTCTCGGTGGAGCTGAATAGAGGGCAGGGGTAAAATGGTCATTTTCAGAATGTTACAACATGGTGAAAATGATGCCAACAGAACGGGCTCGACGAACTGAGATCGTGGGCTTTTGAATCACCTAAATCGGAGTTACGGTCGCGGAGATACGGCCGTTCGTTCGTTAGGTAGAAAACAAATAAAAATCTGTTCACTTCTGCTGCTAACGGACGAACGTCCGCAAATTAGAGGTTTCGTCCGGCGGGGTTGAAACAGAAAGCGTATTCCATAGAATACGTCTTTGCTGCGCGAAAGCGCATTTTAGCCCAAAGCCACACCCGGATACGCTTTCCCTAACAGAAAGCGTATTTGCCGAAAAACCGCCTCCACTTAAAAAATGGCGGGCCCGGGTGCTGAGTCGCTGGTGCGTGGGTCCCGCGTGCAGGTCGCCTCCCTCCCCTCGTCGCCTTCAACCTCCCGTGCGCGCCCGCGGCAGAGGACGGAGGCGCCGTCCTCCGGCGATCCCCGGTGCTACAGGGCGTCTCCGGCGACGCTCCGGCCACCGGCGAGCTCAACAGGACGAGGCGGTCACGTCCAGGTAGGGCACGGCCGCCAAGGAGGTTGGGAAGGAGCGGGACGTCGGACGCGGTGGACGGCGGCCACGTCGAAGTTGGGCACTGCGCCCTGGGACACCGGAGGAGGAGGGGAAGGGCGGGGAAGCTCCAGGGGCTCGAGGGGTTCTACTGATGACAGAAAGAGGAGGGGAGGAGCTCGGCTTCGAGCTAATTTAAGCAGAGGGCCGAAGCGGTCATGGCGACCGTGGGCGAGAAGGAGGAGTTCTGAGGCTCAAATGAGGGGTCAGGAGGGGTGCTAGGAGGAAGGAGAGGAGGTTTGGCTGCTCGGGGAGGCTCGGGAACTGCTTAAATAGCCGGGGCGACAACGCCGTAGCCGGGAACCGCCGAGGACGCATGGCCGCCGCTCCGGCGCGACCGCGTACGCGTGCGCACGCGCGGAGAGGTTGATGGCGATGAGAGGGGGTTAGTGGAGCGCCAGAGGAGGGCAGACGCGGTAGAGGCGAAGTCCGGTCGGCCACTCGGGCACTGTGTGCACGCGGTCGTGGCTATCGTGGCACGAGGAGGGTGAAGGAGGAGGGGGCGAGGGCTGGGGAGCGAGCGCGTGGCTACGGCGGTGCTCTAGGACATGCTGGGACGCGCGGAAGCGGCTGGGAGAGAGGTGCCCGAAGCTAAACGACGCAGAGCGCGCGGCCAAGGCATGCCAGTCACGCGGTCACCGCGTGGCATGGTGCTCTGAGGGCACGCGGGACTGGCAAAAGGTGTCTACCGCGTAGTCCATGCGTCCTGGGACCTTCCTGAGGTGATAGCTCGAAGAAATCGACTGTGTGCTGATGGGAGTGATCGACTGAAGTTTGCTGTAGCAAACTTGATCATGAAGTTGTGGTCAAAATGAATGGGATAAGGGACAACCAGGATGTCACGGTGGTTTAGGGTAGGAAGGACTATGATCCTGTGGATTTTGAAAAGATTTGGACCAGGATTTATCATAGTTGCTTTACAACTACAAAAACTGGTCCAGAAACTAGATCATAAAGTAGCACTCACATGGATGCTTGGATTGAGCTGAAATTTGGTGTAGGATGATTATTTGGGCATATGAAGGCACCATAAAAATTTCATACCATTTGGATGAATAAAAATGGTACTTCCTTCACAATGCTTTCTACTGGACAAAAACTTGGGGGAATTTTGTGGAGACAATGGCTTGGCAAAATGATTTGAATTTTGGCATGCTCAAAATATATAGTGAGGATTGGGTCCTGGATTAATTTCAGAAGTTTTGAAGCAATATAAAATATAGTTACTTCACAAACTGAAATTATGTCCAGATACAAAGATTGGATGTTGTGCTCACATAGATTTTTTGATGGAGATGAAATTTGGTGGAGAGTAATGATTTGATCATATAAATGATCTACCAAAATTTCAACTCATTTGGATTAGCCTAGCTAGTACTTCCTTCACAAAGCTTCTCTCTGGACAGAAACTTTGGAAATTTGCTGAGGAAGATTTACTAGGCAAATGAAGCTGAATTTTGGCATGTGGCAATTATTTGGATATGAAAGAGTGCCCAAAATTTTTGAAGGCAATCAAGAAAATATAAATAGCACTTTCTTCACAAAGTGCCATACTGGACAGAACAGGAAATGAATATTCCTGAATTATTTTTGAACTAGGCAAGGATGGGTTTTGACATATTTGTGGAAGATATGATCCAAAGAATTTATGAGAATTTTGTGGGAATTTTAGGAATGACAGAAATGTAGGTTGCTTCACAACCTAGGGAAACATGGTTATTCCTTTAATAGAAAAAGGAATATTCCCAAGAAATAAAAATTGGGGTTGGGCTAAGATGGAAATGGCATGGTCTTGCTAAAGCTTTGAGAGTGACAAGCTACTTGGGAGAGGAAGAAGAGGTGATCTTCCCAGGTTTCAAGACCACAGAGCCACCGAAAAGGAATTCCAAATAAAAATTCTAAGAAATCCAAAAGAAAAAGAAAGGGCCAAAAATCGGGGTGTTACAATTCCGCTACGCAGACCCCAATCCGCTACCAGCCCGCTATCCGCTATTTAAAACCATGCCTATATGCATCTTCATATTGTTCCTGGGTGATCGTAGGGCAAATCTTTTGTTTTCTACTACGTTTCCCAACAATCAGAAGGGATGAAACGAAAACCCCACGGCCGCCTTGTTCGTCGCCGGCAACGGGGCTAGGGTACAACAGGAGGAGAGGGAGGGGAGGATGCAGGACACGACAAGGAAAAAAGGAGAGATCACACCAGATAGAAGGAAGCCGCCGCCGTCGTCGTCATCGGAGGAACCGTGTCGCCATGCTTCCTATTTCTTGCACTGCCGCCAGCCCGCCAACTTCACCTTGTCTGCGCTAGGTTTCTTGCGCTCGCCTCCCGTGGATCCTTTCCACGACAGGGAGGTGATTCTTTTCCACCCCGTGGAATGGAGCAGATCGACGTGGTTTGGGCTGGTATTTCCCCCGCCCTGGCCCAAACCAAACAGCCGAATGGTGAACCCCGTGGAACAGTTCCCGGCCTGGACGACCCACAGCTAACCAAACAAGGCATAAGATAGATAATGGGGATGGGGTTTCCCCTAAGATAGATAATTAGGCCATGACTCCCCCTCCCCCGAGAGAGGTAGTGGGGCTACTTCTTCTCTGACAAGGTCCCTCCTTCTCCGGCGAGCTCAAGGTGAACTAGAAAAAGTGACTAACGCTTTGACCTGAGAAATAGTAAAACTGAAAGTTATATGTAATTGTCTAGCAAAAAGAAGGTTCAAACGAGCTTGGAAATGAACCACAAGTTCGTCAGGACCTGTATCTCACATGACAAGGTAAGAGCATCTACAGCCGGGCGCCCCAAACTCGCCTCATACGTCCGGGCGGGCCGCCCGGTCACTGACCGGTCATGAAATTTTGACCTAGACAGATGTCTCAAATGGGTCTCAAACGCCCGGGTTGACCGGCACGCCTCATATCCAGCCCAAATATGGGGCGGATATGGGGGCGCTCAGGCGCGTCCGCCACGTCGGACCCGGCCCACGTTGGCCCACTGTGGCACCCCGGCTTAGAGTCACCGGAGCACCCCGTATTCCAGCCCAGAGATCAAGTCTTCTGGAATACGACACTGCTTGGCATAGAACAAATCAGCTCTTTATTACAAATAGATGGGTACAAGGGTTTGAGATATTACAAAGGGTTGCCTCGGCAAAGCTACGCTTGCTATGATAATTCTATGCTAGCAGCGGCTCGAACCCTAGCAGCAGAATTACGGCGTCGAAATGGACTCCACTCCGCAGGGACTCTGGCTGGGACACGTCCTAGCTCGCAACTCGAACACCTCCACTATGCAAACATGGCAGCACCTGCAAACTGGCATGACACGCCAGGTGAGTACTTTGAATGTACTCGCAAGCTCGCAACAATCAAGAGCATCAAGGCATAACAATGTCATAGCAATCATGATTAAATCAGATTCAAAATGCTACAAAAAGGGTGGAAGAAAATAATAACATGGTGTTGCTACAAATATCAATCTTGCTACTACTATGTAACCACTTTGTCCTGAGCCACATAATTGAACCACTTACTCTCATGTCCAACTCATGGTCACCTTGAGAGCTTCTAACAATCATCTCTGATAATCATCCTTAACAATTACCAGCGGTTCTCAGCAATCGGTCACCTAACTATACTGAGACAAGTTCTTCCATCATTAACACCTCATTCCCTCATTGGTGTTGATCAGACAGTGTGACTTAGTACGAACTGTGTCCAATACCGTGGACTCGGCTATTCGAATAGATTCTTACACTCTGCAGAGGTTGCGCACTTTTCCCACACTATGAAGCTCCTGGTCCCGTACCTCGATACACTTCCCTTCCCGGGTGGACCGATGCTACTCCAACGAAACTTGCCTAACCCGTGACTCCTCCACCGTACCACCGACAATCATCCTCCCTCGGAGTCATGCCCTGGGTGGCCCCTGTGTCACTCTTGACACCTGCCACCGTCGTGGCCAACAAACTATCCCAAACGGGAACCTGAGCTCAAAACCAAACCGGGCTCACAAGGTTATCGTCGTCTACCTGATCAGGGCAGCACGCACGCATAACCTCCCCTCTTTGGTGGTACCGATAAAAGAGCACGCGGTTAGACCAAGCCAAGGCTGTCCCATTCCGACAGGTGTGGCTGCACTGGAAAGTTCGGTTCAGTGGCACTTGATCAACGATGAAGGAATTTATCCCCGGGTAATCATAGTCATCACCGACACTCCGATATGCAAGTGATCCAAGTTATCACAATAACCAACTAGAAATCCAATGAGCATCATGATCAACTTCTACTACTAATCCCATATATGCAGTGCCGGCGGAATAACAAAATAATCATAGACGGTAATCTCACAGTCCGACAGCATTACCACATAAATCTGGAAATATACTACTATCCTATAATCCCATCATCATCATGACAGTAACTTATCCAAAATCTTCAAAGTATTGCATGAATTAATCCATTCACAAATATATCATAATTGGCATTAAAATAATTATTTAAACCATGATATTGTAATGCAATTATGCAAATGAGAGTTGTGGCTTGCCTTGCACCAATAGAGTGTGGGAGTACTCCTGGTCTTCACCAACCAGGCAAACAAATCTGAAAAGCATTTTCAAATACCACATAAAGCATTTTCTTTTGACCAGAAATTCTAGACTGCAGAGAAAAATCCCAAATTTTTACAGCAACTAAAGGAGCTCATAAGAAAAATAATGCAAAAAAAAATGAACTCAATTGGACTTATGGTTTAAAAGTTATAGCTAGTCAAAGTTCAGTCAAAGTTCTGGAATTAATTGAATTTAACCGAAAACTGGAAAATCCCAGAAGCGGCCACGTCGAAGACGTAAACCGGCTAGGCGCCTCCACTTACGTACCGGTTCGGGCGCGTGTGGAGTCGCCGACAGGTGGGGCCCGCTTGCCAGGTTTGAACAGGGAAAAGGACGGAACAGAGGACGGCGGGACTCACCGGCGACGTTCGCCGACGTAGAGGCTGCGGCGGAGCTGGGCAAGGGTGGGGATGGATCGGGCGGTCGTCGGCGAGCTCTCCCGTATCCGCAGCTCCTCGAACAGTGGCCGGACGTGGTCGCCCCCTTCGTCTCAGGCGGCGGCGGGCTTCGGGTGGCGATCGATCCGGCGACTCTGGCGGGCTCTTAGGCGGAGGAAGGGCTGGGGATGGTCAGTGGAGCTTCACAAGCTCACTGGTGGTCTCGGCTGGGCCTGGGGTGGACGGAGGCGAGCGGACGGAGCTGGGGCAGAGTGGCGGAGCAGCTCACCGGAGATGGAGCAGAAGAGCTCTCCGGCTCACTCTGGAGCTACTGGGCGGCGATTGAGAGGGAGAGGAGTGGAGTGGTGCAGCGAGACGAGGCCGAGGGGGCTTTTATAGGTGGGCGGAGGGTGGCCGAGCCGCTCGGCGTCGCGGACACGTCGCCGGAGCAGGTACGGTGAGGTGGTCGTCGCGGAGCGAGGTGAAGAGACGAGAGAGGTCAGGGGAGTTAAACGCAAGGCGACGGCTCGCCGGGAAGCTGCCAGCCAGCTCATCCCCGTACGGCCACTGCGCCGCCCGTGTGCGCACTTGGCCGTGTGCGGCGGCGAGCCTCGCCGGAGGGGGTAGAAGGGTCCAGGCTGGCCAGGTGGACGGCGGCGACGACGTCGGCATACTAGGACAAAGAGAGACATCGAGAGGTGGCCGGAGTAGTCGCGTTCGACGCGGGCGACGTGCAGAGCACGGTTTTGGCTCGGCCAGATGCGTGGTCACCGCGTGCACTGGCGCACGCGGTGCGCTCTGGCCTGCCCAGTCGTGTCCATGCGCTAGTCCGTCCTTCCACTGATCTCTCCATGCTTCTGGTTTGGCAAGAGGTGGCTAGGACAGCTGGATAGCTTCCCTGGAAGTTTCTGGTCAGCAACTTGGGCAGCAAGTTGAGGAGAAATGGCTAGGGATTTGAGAGTGAAAGTTTGCCATTCTGGAATGCAGTGGTAAGGTGCACATGCTGGGAAAAATTCAGACCAAATGGATCAGTGTAGAGCATGGTTGCTTCACAACTGCCTCTCTGGTCCAGAAATCTAGCTGAGGATGTTGCACTCACTTGGATGGGTTCCTGGAGTTGAAACTTGGTATTTGTGGGTGATTTGGGGATGCCAACATGCTATAAAAATTTCAGAACACTTCCTTCACAACACTTCCCACTGGACAGAAATTTGGAGGAATTTTATAGAGAAATTGGCTGAATGAAATGATCCAAAAATTGGTGGAGATTGATCATATAGGTAGAAGAATGTCCTGGATTAATTTCAGAATTTTTGAAGCAATATAAAATATAGTTGCCTCACAAACTGAAATTATGACCAAAATCAAAGATTAGATGCTATGCTCACCATGAGGAGTAAATCTTGAATATTTTCACATATCCAAGGTTTACATGGCCCAAAGGATTTATGAGAATTTTCTTGGAATTTTTGGAAGAACATAAATATGGCTTGCTTCACAACCTAGAGCTCAAAGGGTTATTCCTTTAATGAAAAAAGGAATATTAGGTTGGAATAAAATTGAGATTGAGCAAGAATGGAAGTGACATGATTTGAGAGAAGCTTTTGAGAGCCTGAGTCACTTGGGAAAGAAAATCAAGAAAATATTCCCAAGTTTTAAGTCCATAGAGCCATTCAGAAACAAATCCAGGCCAAATTTCAAACAAAATTTTGAATAGAAAAGCTGAGAAAACCAGGGTGTCACACCCACCCGACCTCACATATTGCTTCCCATCCGCTTGTCGGACCAAACCTTAGCCACTTCACTTCATTCCTCCCCGCCACCCAAGCTCACCTTCGCCAGTCTCCGGCTGTCTCCGACATGGAGGTCAGTGGATCCGAGTCCTTCACCTCCAGATCCGTCGACCCCGAGCTCATCCCACGCGGCCCCGAGGAGGAGATGGCCGTCCGGCCTGTGCTCCACCGCTCCCGGGAGGAGGCCCGTGCGAGGCAGCGCGCGGACTCCTTCCGTCGGGAATCCATTGCGTCCGCCCAAATGGCGCATGGTCCGGCGCTAGGTGTGCCGTCGCTGCCTCACTGGAGGTGGTGCGGTCCGTCTGGCGTCCAAACGCTGTGGCGGACACGCAACCCCTCCGTTGGCGCGCGGAGCAACATGACGTGCCATGGGCGTCGTCCGATGCAAACATGGCATGGCGTGCCCGCCGTGCGAGGCAGCGGGTGCGGGAGGCGGCGGCAGCCCTCGCGGCGGTGGACATCGGCGAGGCGGAGTCACATTCTCCGGCGCCGCGTATGGTGCACCAGTCCGGGCTTCGCAACCGCGTCGTGGTGGATGTCGCCGGCTCGTCCCAGGACGGATCCATCATCGACCTGACATCCACCGGCACCGTCCGGGTTCCGGGCTCCGACGAGGAAGTGTAGGGCATGGGAGACGACGACGCCTTGAGTACCGTGAGCCGGCTCGTGTCCCATGCCCTACTCTACCTTGCCGGCGACCGGACCAACACTCTGCGGTGCGCAGCCGGCCGCCGGACATGGGCACGGCGGAACCGGGCGAGCTCCGCTTAGATTAGGTTTCACGTTGCATGTAATAATATGGATTTGAGGTTTCTAATTTGAGGTATCCGGATGTGGAATGCATTATTTGAGGCTTGATCAGTCAGTGTCCGCGGACACGTCCGGGCACGTCTGCGGGTGTTTGAGGGGTCGGATTTGCTCCAGCTGTAGATGCTCTAATCCCATTAGAGCATCTCTAGCAGACCCCTTAAAAGCGGTCAAACCCGTAAAAAATCAGGCATTTACAGTTTCGGTCGAAAAAACGGTCCCTAGCAGATCCCGTAAAGTTCGATCGATCCTTAAATTTTTTAAGGGGCACCGAGAATCCATCCGCGAGAACCTCATATATACAGATTGGAAGGCAGTATACAGTTCAACCCGTAAACGGTCAAATCTCGTCGGAGCAGATGCGCCGCTGCGGAACTGGCCGGAATCAACCCGAAACTCGTCGGAATCCGTCGCCGCACATCGGAAAAGGTCGCCGCACGCTGGAATTTGTCGCTGCCGGTCCAAATTGTGGCCGGTTCGACCTTCACCGCCAAGGCAAGGCCGTCCACGGGCGGGGTGGAGCAGGCCGTCGGCGGCCCGAATCAAGGCGGGGCGGCGCCAGAGAAGGGTGAGAGAGGCGCGGCCAGGGCGGGGGAGGCGCGGTAGGGGAGGGCATGGCCGGGGCGGAGCGCGACTGCGGCGGTCGTGGCCAGGGCGGGCATGGCCGGGGCGAAGCGCGGCGGGGGCGGGCGCGGCCGGGATGAGGCGCGGTGGGGCCAGGGCGTGCATGGCCGGGGCTGGACGTGCGGGGGCGGGTGGCGGCCGGGGTGCGGCGCGGCCGGGGGGAGCGCGGCCGGAGTGGGAAGGATTTGGCCGGAGCAGGACGATTGCTTGTTGTATCGTTCCAGATACAGTTTGCAATACGGTATCTGTTCTTTTTGATAAATTTCGCAGCGTAAAAACGGTTTAAAGGGCCCTTTGGACGTGTTTTTAAGGGTTGGCTTTTAAAGGATCTGATGTAGAGGCTCTTAGAGCGGATAGACACCGGTCGCCGTGAGAGGCTCGGCCGACAACGACGCCCGCGGCCACCCCAAATCGGAAACCCAAACCCAAACCCAAACAACCCAGCCCACGGGCGCCCGAGCACCACCGCAGATTCCGCCGGACGCCGACGGAGACCCTCAACACAGGCCCCCATCGCCCCTCCCCCGCCGCCGCCGCCGCCGCCGCCGCCCCTCCCCCATTGCCTGCCCGCACGCGCCGCGCGCATGGCCGCCTCCTACTACAACCCGCCGCCTGCCAGGACTTCCTCCTCCTACGCTACCTTTCCCCCTCCCCCGCCGGGCACCTCGTCGTACGCCACGTACCGCCAACACGACTACCTAGTGGCGCGCCCTCCGCCCGCATATGGCGGCTACTTCGACCGCGCGGAGCCCCTGGCGCCGCCGCGCGACGAGCTGCGTACCCTCTTCATCGCCGGCCTCCCCGCCGACGTCAAGCCCCGCGAGGTCTACAACCTCTTCCGCGACTTCCCCGGCTACGTCTCCTCCCACGTCCGCTCTGGCAAATCCACCCAGGTTTGACCCCCAACTGTCCTTTCGCTCCACTCTAGGGTTTGCAGACTTCGTCCTTCTGGTGAACCCATCCTTGGATGTTGTACATAACCCAACCCGATTTCTCTGTGCTGCAGTCGTATGCATTTGCTGTGTTTGCAGATCAGCCGTCTGCACTAGCTGCAATGAGTGCCACAAATGTAAGATCTCAACTCACCATGAATAAGCATCGCATCCAGTTATGCTTTCCCTATTATTACAATTGATCTCACTCGCATGTGATTTTGATGAACTTCTGTTTCGAAACTGAGTTCAGAAGTTATGCTGGAAATGAATCTGTTATGTCAAGTTATCAACTGTGTGAGTGCCGATTTTCTGAATCACTGGTTTTTACAGGGATTGACATTTGACCTTGAGAAGAATTGTTCTATCCATGTAGATCTTGCAAAATCTAATTCAAGATCAAACTCATCAAAGCGCCCAAGATCAGGTTGCATACTTTGTTCTTTTATGTTATGTGACTGTTGGTTATTCTTCTGTTGCTCACAACAATTTTATTATTTTTTGCTTAGATTATGATGATTTCCCTAAATCTACTGGGAAAAAAGCTAGAAGTCCAAGGGGACGTCCTGATTCAGGTATTATTCAAGTAGCTTTGGAATAGTATTGTGGGGTAATTTTTTTCTAGTTTTTACACTAGATTGATCTATCCACTACCATGTATTCATGTTGGTGGTTGGTTACAACAGCTCCATTGCAGTCACATGAGCAATACATATACTGTTCAAAATCCATGATTCTGTACCAACCGCTAAAATGATTTCCCTCACCATGGAGCTCCTATAACTGTTGTCCTATTATTTTCTTTATGTTCATATCCAACTACTCTTGTTATCTGTGACTTCATTTCCTCGGTGGAATGTCACTTCATCTTTACAAAACACTCACCTTGCACATCTTTTGCACATTGCGCCATATCAGGTGCTGGAAGCAATATTCACATGTCCGGAATGGGTAATTCTTCACACAGCCTGAATGGTTATCCTGCACAAAGGTTATGGCACACTACTTGAGCATGGTCTTATTATGTGATTTTGTTAGGACAATCAGCCTTAAGTTATCCCGTGGCTGATACTAGAAAGAAGACATCCAACACTAGGACATCTACATTCAGGAAATGTCATAATAACTCTAACTAATACCCTTTTCAACTTGCAGTTATACGGATTTTGGTTCTAGTGCTGCTTTCAGCAAGGTGAGTTGATTCTTGCGTCTCTATATGTGTATCTCAATCAGGGAAGGGGTCTGTCAGATTAAAGTAATAAATCGAGATAGTCAATAGTAATCCCAATTTCAGCTGCTTGTAGTTTCATATGAGGAGGCTTTTCTGTTATTTCTTGATAATTTCTCCTTGACCGATTTTCTGGAAATTTAGTTGTTAGTTTGGACATAAGATTTTAACTATGTAAGGCACTGTGAAGTGTGAACAATTGCTGCAAAGCGTATTAAGTTTACCATCCTCTTTTAACATTAAGGAATTAGGAAAGCTGGTTGGAATACTTTAATAAACAATCTCATGGTTTTTCGTGAACGAGGAGAGCAAAAATCAAATATTTAGGCAACAAAAATTGCTCTTTATTTTTCCTCCTTTTTTGGGATTAGACGCAAGACTAACTTGTTTTTGTATGTGCACTTACCTGCAGGATCCAGCAATATTTGCTCCTCAAAATAATCCGCCATGTCCTACCCTTTTTGTTGCAAATCTTGGTCAGACTGTTTCTGATCGTGAGCTGACTGATGTTTTCTCAAGGTATGGACTAATAAAAACCTTATGATATGGGATAAATAGTAATTGTGTTTTAACAAGTTTCATGTTTAGTTGTGAGGGATTCATAAAGCTGAAGATGCAAAACAAGTCTGGAGCACCAGTTGCATTTGTTGATTTCAAGGTATCATCAACAAAATTGTCATTCTCCCTTATCACGATTTATTTTATTTGTAGTATATAGTGCTTATGATAAGGAGCTACTATGTTATGCTATATCTTCCTAAACGGGTGATAAAATTGAGCTTTTGTTCTTTTGTGTTTATTGCTAGTTATCTTGATTGCATATGTTTCATTGAGTTAACTTGTACTACAAAAACTCGCCTTCTATTGTGCTCTGTTTGACGATGTTTACCTAACCTCTTTTACATAACCAGTAAAGACTATCTCTAGAACTGGTTCCTTCTTTGTGGTAAAAATTATGTGAAGACTTTACTTTTCTCATTCATTGTCTAAGAAATTGAACCAAGAAGATGCAATCCTTCTGTGTTCTGTCTTTCTCAATTAAGTGGATATTGAGAGGAAAACATATCGTATTTGCCTGATAATCTATGTTAACAAAAAGCAAAGAAGGAAAAAAAATACTTAGACTATGTTACTTCTTACAATATGGATGGTTCCAGCTTGACTGTTATTTCTGAGAGGTCACTTGCTACCTATATACTACAACCTCCGTTCCATAATATAAGATCATTTTTCAAGCTAACATAGCTTGAAAAATGATCTTATATTGTGGGACGGAGGGAGTAGTATTTTAGTGTTCCCGTGTCGTGTCGTGAATAAATGCTATTGACTGCGTGCTACATAGTGCATTCTGCATATGTAGGCATCAGTACACAAATAGTGATGATGAAATAGTTGCGACTATGACATTGCTAAATGTCTTATTATTTCCATTCCTGTTATCAATTAAAATTTTAAGCAAAGTGTAATTTTCTTCCTGCAGGACGATCACAGTTCAACTGAAGCCCTGAATCGTCTCCAAGGAGCTATTCTACATTCATCATCTGGCGAGGGCATGCGTTTAGAGTATCCTACACCTGCACATCATTTTACTTCCTTGCTGTTACATCTAGTTGCAGATCCTTTTCGTAGGATTCATTTGGTTGCTTCTAAGTAAAAGTATCATCTTATGAGAGCTGGTGACACCAAATTTAGCACCCCTGATCTTTCAGTTACGTCACCAGCTCACTGATGCAAAATAGTCTATGAAATGTTCGAGTCTGATTTTGATTCATGCAAAATGGAAAATGAAATGATGGAGTCTGATTTTGATTCAATGTTGGTTCAGTCTCACTCTCACCTGAACTGATGAGTCTGTGTGCAAGCTGAATCTTACCTCCACTTGCTATCCATCGAGCAATTACTATATGTCTTGACCAATGACATATCTAGACAACCATCATGAGTAATTATATCTAGACAACCATCATGAGTAATTATATTGATACCGACTACATTGTCCTTATTTTGCATGCTTACTTTCCCACTATGGTTTTTGTGCAGTTAACTGTATTCCCTTAACATGTGTTAGATATGCCAAATCTCGGATGGGCCTGCGCAAGCAGCGTGACAACCGGTCCTAAATGCAGCCGAGGGTGGTGTTCATCGTTGGCTGGTGCTCAAATGCTGTTCAGTCCGATGCCATAATGTACGCGGTGCTCGTGATGTGTTAGGTTATGGAGGTCTTACGGTCGCATAACATGATGTAATTGATTTTAGTTGTAATCGCCTAGTTCTGTTTTGTCGCTCTCTTTGATATCCTGTTTCTGCATCCTGTATGATATTTCAGCCACGCGTTTCCTTCAGTTGAATGCTGAGTTCAGAGTGTTGATTAAAATGGGTAGAGGGGTATTATCCTGAAAGGTCGAGACAGACAGTGGTGTACCATGGGTGGTGTGCGTCAGGCGTTGTAGTTCGCCAATGTGTTAGCTTCAGCTCTGCGCATACAGTATGCGACTGGCTCAAATTTCTGGATGGGATTTCCACGTGTTCAAGTCCTAATCGGTGACGTGTTCCAGTTCGAGCCGTGGTTGATTCCGACAAGGCCTCGGTTCACCTGGCGCAAGTGCAGACGCACCAAATCAGATAACCATCGTTGTTTCTGCGCAGAAACAACACCGTCCAAAAGGCGTCTAATATGAGCCAGCTTGAGCTGCCCCGGATGCCTTGCCTGATTGCCTCCTCTACACCTCCGAATCTGGCGCCGAGAATGTCGCCTGTCTCTACAGCCTCGCGGAAAAGCGGGTCTACAATCTAACTCTCCCGGACCCGCCCATCCGCACCAGGTCCCTGATCGGGTCCTCGCACGGCTGGCTGGTCACCGCCGACGAGAGGGTGAAGCCCATCTTCGACGACGCAGGCGCACTCACCAGATACGGGTATGCTGGTAAATTGGTGTTGTGCGGTGATCTTTGGAGGCATATACTATATGTCTATATACCAATTAAGTTAAACACATGATTCTTTTTTTTGGAAAGGGGTAAACCCCGGCCTCTGGATTATCACGATGCACACAATCATATTTATTAAATGAAAATGACAAAATTCGATAAGTACGCAGTATCAACTAAAATGAAGAAAACAAAAAGGAAAGACCACAATCGGTCGGTAAAATAAAAAGATAACATGACTTAACCACATAATGTATTAGTGACATGCCAGCCAAATCGGTTGAATAACGCCTGTGAAACCATCTCCAGATGGTTGAACCTAAAGGCCATGAGCTTTCCAGCGTCCCCACACTGAAGTGAGGACCATATATAGATCGATGTGACGACATTGAAAATAACCGGTAAAAAAGTTAATCGAGCGAGACCTGTTAAAAACATCACTTTAGTTTTTTAGGATAACATCACTTTAGTTTAGTTATATATATGTAACTTGCCTGAAAATTGAATTTGGGTCAGTTGATTTTTCTGGCGCTGATTGATGCTTCAAGATTCGTGCTCCACCTTTTTTTTGCTGTGTGGTGTGTCTTGTTTTGGGTTGAGAATTTTTGGCCGACCTCTATTTTGAGCCAGTCAATTCCTTAACGACTGAAGCCCATTACCTGTGCGAGCGAGCAAGTTCAATCTAGCCCATCTGACGACCCAACCTTCTCCTCTCTTCCTTTGTTTTTTTCGTAAAAAATATGAAAATGACACTATTATAAGTTTACTCTTTGCATAGTACAAAAAGTGCAATTTAGTGCAAAGTTGTGTACAAGTTTATTTATTTAATTTTTCATTTTCTTTCTTCTTAAATGATAATACCAATGCCACTAATTCATTCTTCGTTATAAAACTTCATTATTTTGATTTTGTCTTAGTTTCCATTTCATTTTCTTTCTTCTTTAAGGGTAACACCAATGCCACTAATTCATTTCTTCTTAGGAAACATCTTTTTTACGAAAATTACACCATTATATGTTTTCTTGCATATTTTGAAAAAGTGAAATTTTTGTGTATATTGTGTATAAAATTTGTCGTCGTTTGTTTTATTTTTTATTTTATTTCTTCTTAAATGGTAATACTAATGCAAATAATTCATTATTTATTATAAAACTTTATTATTTTAATTTTTTAAGTTTTTATTTCATGTTGTTTCTTCTTAAAGGGTAATACCAAAGCCACTCATTAATTCTTTCTTAGAAAACTTGAAAGCGCAGGTTAACTCCTAGAGGGGGGGGGGGGGGGGGGGGGGTGAATGGGAGATTTTTAGAAATTCGTCAAACTCTGAAGATTTTGACGAAAATCAGAGTGACGAAATAGAAACAGAAGTGAAACTAGATCGACACAGATGTAACTAGCATGTAAAAGAAATAGATACAAGTGAAGAACAAGTAGTCATACAAGTAGACATGCATGAAGAAGATGAACTGAAGAAATGATATATAACATGATGAAAGTCTTCAGTTCAAATTCATCAGAAAAGTAGAGCACAAGTTTTTCAGCAGCGGAAATGCGTAAAGGTAAAGGGGTGAGGAATTTGAAACCGGTTGGGCTCGATGAAGACACAGCGATTTGGTAGACCAGTTCCAGTTGTTGTATCAACTGTACGTCTGGTTGAGGCGGTTGAGTCTTACCTCGGAGGACACTTAGTCCTCACCGTATTCCTCTTGAGCTAAGGTCACTTAGACCTCGCCCAATCACTCGTGGTAAGTCTTCAAGGTAGACTTCCAAAACCTTCACAGACTTGTTCACCGGCACACCACAATTACTCTTGGGTGCACAGAACATGATGCCTAACCGTCTGGAAGAATGACAGTCTTCAAAGGTAATAAGCGTCGGATCACACAGATCAACTTCTTCAGTGATGCTCAGTCACTTAGGCTCTGGTTGGGGTTTTCCTCACTTGGGTTTTCACAAAGTCGTCAGAGGAAGGGTTGCTCTCAAATGACAAGTGTCAAGTTCTCTCTAGAGCAGCCAACCAACTAGTAGTTGTAGGGGGCGGCTATTTATAGCCAGGGGGCAACCCGACATGAATTGTCATAAATGCCCTTCTCAGACATGACCGTTGTCAGGATATGATTCCACTCGATAGCTGGCACACGGCGCAGCAACGGTCGGAAATTAAGCTCTCAATTTCGTCGAGGCACTCTATGTCCTCACGATAGGCAGATCGCACTGGCGAAATCCTAACTCCTCAGCCTGACCAAATTTGTCAGAGACCAGATGAACTTCGTCATTGTCACTGTCAAATTCATCAGCTGTTCCGAAGGTTTCCAAAGGCTTCACTCGAAGCGGCTGTAAAGTGTATAGGTTTGAGCATCGCTTTGAAGTATGAAATATGTTTCACCTAGACCCCCTTTGACAGTACGGTTTTTCCTATGACTCAAATAAGAAGAAAAACAAACTATGAAAACAAAGTCTTCAAGCTTCCAAGTCTTCACATCAATTTCCTCAAAGGCCGCCCCAAATTCTTCACTTGAAGAAATACATTTTTAGGGGTCGACTTCCGTGGTTAAACCAAGTCTTCAGGGACTATTTTCTCCTGTGTACACTCACAAACTTATTAGTCCCTTAACTTATTTGTCTTCAATACTCCAAAACCACTAAGGGGGCACTTGATGCACTTACAATCTCCCCCTTTTTGGTGATTGATGACAAACCAGTTAAGTTTTCAACGGGAATAAAAATAGTGGAAGTGTAAGTACAGAATATGAAGACATTGGTTACAAGATATTGAGGAACTCCCCCTGAAGATGTGCATATGTAGAATTTGCTCTGGATTGCAAATGCACATGGCAGGTTGAAATTGTGGAGATCTCCCCCTATATCTTGGAATCCAATCATGCATGATCGTAACATATTGAATAAATTGAATGCATGATGAAAATTGGTGTCTGACCAATTATAACATGCATGCACAGATATATATATTTTGAGGATCAGAGCATAATCACGCATGCAAATAAAACGTCGCAGGAGAATGTCAGACCACCAACAGTATTTAAGTTACAACTCATCAAAGGAGCGAATCAAACGAAGAACCAAGAGTTGCAACTTATCAAATGAAACAGCCCGATATATAAGGCCCGCTTGAAGACTAACTCAAATTTCTCCCCCTTTGTCATCAGATGACCAAAAGGAGACGAAACTGAGAACTAACGCCCCTGAAGAAATCACACCATGAAGCAGTCGAGGGAGCGCCAGCGTCGTTGTTGGGGTCGCGAGTTGAGGAAGGGCCTGCAGCAGTGTCTTCAACATCTTCATTTTCATCAGTAGCTCGTGAAGAAGACACAGAGCTTGGGACCATCGGAAGAACTTGAACCTTCTTGAACTTCTTCTTGGGGGGATTGGCCCAATCAAAGTTCATTTTGAATTCCATTTCGTCAAGTTCGTCAGGGGTCTTCAGATGTGAAAGAATGGCCCAACTCCTGTCGAAGATCTCATGCAGTTAATAATGATTTTTTTGAATTGAATTTTGCGTCACAGTCATATTGCCTAGAATTGCATGGAGTTGATGCTTAACCCAGTTGTGGTTCTTGTCAACTTTCTGATGAAGACTTATGAGGAGCTAACGATCAGTCATCACTCGAGGAGCTTCACCTTGAGGGTTTTGCTGAGTGGCATTTGCGTCAGTGTCATGGCTTGAAGAATCATATCCCGTGGATTGTGAGACAGGTTGACGAAATTGGCCATCAAGGGGACGAACTCCTTCATCAATAACAGCTTTCCCTTTGCCAGGAACTGAAGCAATTGTGCTTTGAAGAATTTCGACATCTGGCAGAAAGCTGAGATGATTTTGACTGTCAGCTTTGTAGTTGATTGAAGATCTTGTTCGGATGAATCTCATGAGCCAGGGAGCATAAGGCTTCAAGTCAAATGGAGATTGTGCGACAGTGGCCAAAGTCCTCATGAAGAAATCATGTATATTGATAGGAATATCATGGATGATATTGAATAGCAAGTTCTTCATGATTCCCACAACTTCTTCAGTCTCAGAATTGTGGCCTTTGATAGGACTGAGGGTTTTGGCCAGAATGCGATATACTGTCCTTGGCACAAATAGCAAATCCTTCACTAAGAAGGTGGTTCTCTGAGCTTCTCCTTGAGCCAAAGGCTTCATCAGCACTTGCATCAGATGATTGGGCAGCTCAGGTTCTTCATAGATCTTTCTGGCTTCAGTGGAGGGCAAATCAACAGGAAGATCTCAAAGCAATTCATCAGCAGGAGCCTTGTAATGCGTATTCTCACTCATCCAGTCGAGAGCCCATGAGTGAATATCATCAACATCACCAGATAGATGCAAGGTGGCATAAAACTGAAGAATGAGTTCTTCATTCCAATCACACACATCTGTGACGAAGCTGAGTAGCCCGGCATCGTGAAGAACAGCCAGAACTGGCCGAAAGCACGGTAAGGATTCCATATCCACATGAGGAATATGACGATGCAGGAACACTTTGTTCTTGTCAAACAGCAATGAGGAATAGAAGTTCATCTGAGCATTTGTCCAAAATCTCTGACGCCTGATTTTTGCAGAGTCATAAGGGGACTCGCCTATGAAGAAATTCTTCTCTTCGAAGAAGGCGACATTGTCAAATTTTGGCCTTCTAACGCTTTTGCCAACCTTGGGCATTGAGGGCACTGGCTGAAGGTTTATCTTCTTTGGCCTCACATCAAAGATGGGTCTCGGAGAGCCCGTTGAATCATTGGGATCCGTGATGGCCAAAGATTTTGCAACTTCCTCAGTTGTTGCGAATGGAACAATGTCTGAATCTGCTGAGGGAGCTGGTTCTTCGCGTTGTGTTGGAGGGGGTGCAACTTCTTCATCATTCATTTGTTGCATAATTTCTTCAGCTGATGCAGCTGGAATTTCCTCATTGATGGTTTGAAGGGATGGTTGATGACCTTCAGAACCAGTTTGTATTTCCTCAGTGACAGCTGGAGACTGAGGTACTTGTGTGAGTGGCGTGGTGAGGGGTGAGTTCGGATGTGCAACATCCTAGAAATCATCATGGATAACAGGAGTTGAAGAACTCACATCCACGTCCTCATCAGTTTCTTCATCAGTCACGTGGACTGGAGGCGATGATACCTAGTGTAATGAAGCATCTGCTTCAATCTCAATTTCTTCATCCACTTGCTCTGTGGAAGCAGCAGAGTGGGAATTCTCTTCTTCATCTTCAGGTGGGATTACATAGTCCACACGGAAGGGGATGATCTGAAGCTCTTGAGTGGGTCTGGTTGGAGGGGCTGAAGAAATTGGTATGGCATCGATAGGTGCATTTGAAGATATTGGAGCCGTCTTCAATTTCTTCACAGATTCTGCGGTAGAGGGTACTGAAGCTTTTCTTTTGACAGCAATATTTTTCACAGATTCTGGTGCAGAAGGTACTGTGATAAGCTTCAAGGTTGAAGACTGGTCTGGTGCTGCCGCAGAGGAGCTTCGTGGTGTAATTTCTTCAGACGCAACTGTTGCAGTTGCTCTGGCATTCTCTTCAGGCGCAACAGTCTCAGTTGCCCTGGTGGGTTCTTGCGGAGGAGCTGAAGAACTTGTTGGAGGAGCTTGACCACACTTCGCAGCCTCCCTTTGATTATAGTCATCAACAACTTTGTTTGAAGCGCTGATGAATCTGTCTTTCACTCCACAGCAGTGCTCAGCCTGGCGCTCATATTCATCAGACAAGCGCTGAATCTCTATTTGCATAGCAACAAGTTGCTGTGGGGATATAGAGAGCATTCTATCCTTGAGCTCCTTCTACTTCTTCTTCATCTCTTTTCTTACAAGCTTTGCCTTCTCTATCTTGTGCTTTTCGTTGAGGATAAAGGCAGAAAGAACATGACTTGGTCCAGGTGGCAAATCCAAGTCATCAAGTGGTGTATCTGGTTTCTGACACCAAACGTCAATGAAGTCAAGGATCTTTTTCGGACTTAGAAATGTTGGGACTGAGGAGTTCTTGGCACGAGCAGCCTCTTCCATTCTTCTCTGTACAAATTCTGCAAGTTCATCTTCATCAGCCATTCCATGTTCATCAGCTTGAGGCAACACTGCTTTGCTCTTGGGGCTGGGCCTAGTTCCTCGGCCTGCAGTGACCTTCTTCTTCAGCATTGGCGTGTTTGAGGAAATACGCCCTGATGCTGAGGCACTTGATGCAGCAATGGAGGCTGTCGGGAACCCTTCAGTGCGCTGGCATGAAGCTAGCACAACTGGCGTTGAAGCTCTAGCTGCAGCCCTTGAAGAGCTTACGGATGGTGGAGGTGCAGATAAAGTGGGAGCTGTTTGTGCCTTAGGCGCTGAGGCCTTTGAGGAAGATGGCTTGGGCTCTGAGGGCTTTGACGAAGATTTTGGCCATGAGGGCTCTTCAGTCGAAGGTTTAGGCTTTTGAGCCGGCTTCTTTTTCATAGCTTTCTTGGGCGCACTGCCACTAGAGCCTGCACCCGCTTCTTGTGAAGCCTTTGAGGCCCTATTGAATTCTTCAACAGCCTTTTGAGCCTGTTTCTGCAGTTTGGCCTGACGCTTAGCCCATTCTTTAGGGAATTCTTCACCCCTTCTGATGCTGGTGGGATCAACTGTTTGACCAGGAGCCAACTGTGGTCTTTTGCACGGGGGCTTGATAGCGAAATCCTTCATATATTTGGGAGTGATGTAATTGTAATTCCGCCATTCATAGGACCAGTACCTCTTGATCTTCTGCATGCGCGTCTTGCGCTGCTTGTCAGTCTCTTTTCCATGAATTTCTTTATCGGGTGTGCAATATCCTGCATATAGTTCATCTAGTATCTCAAAAGCTGTGTGTTCCTCTTTCCTCTTGCCTCCCTTCTGAGGCTTTTTGCCATCTGCCATTTTCTTCAACTGAGGGTTTTGAACTTTTGATGTTTCTGAAGAAGTCTGTAGATTTTCCTCAAGCAATGCTGCAAATGAATTAAGTTGATGAGAACCAAGAGATTTGTCTGTAGACATGGGTACCTGTGAACAGAATATAGTTGCGAGGAAATTGGGAAGAGTCACATGCGTTCTCAGAGATTTTCAAAATAAAGCCCAGTTGAGGAAATTGACCCTTATTGTCTTAAATAAATTTTCTAAGTGTTCTTGACTTAGATTTCAGAGCTGTACAGATTGCGGCAATTGCACAACTGAGGAATCTAATCATGAAGTGCAACTTAGATGAAATTACCAAGACTGGCCAAAAAGGAAGTGCTGAAGATTTGAGAAGAAGTGGTAAAAACAGCACTTGAAGAATTTGAGAAAGTAAAAAGATCAAATTTGGGAAGTGAAAATAAGTTTTAATTACCCCAAGGATGAACTGGACGACGAGTCGAAAGAAATCGTCAGCTCAGATCTCTCGTGCCCTAACTGGCGACGAAAGACAGCTACGGCGACGGCGGAGGTGAAGAAATCCGCGGCCGGCGTGAGCACGACGACGAAGAAGTCGAGGCAGTGAAGCTCTTCCTCTCCGGCGACGATGAAATCCAGCGGCGGCGCTAGGGTTTTGAGAGCGATAGGGGCGCGAGAGTGAATGAACTAGGTTTGACGTGGTCAAGCCATTATATAGGCACGGTGAAAACTGAGTGGTCCGAAACTTTTGGAGGGATAAGCCCCTGGCTCTTCGCATTTCCGCGACACGCGTCACACATGCATTTTGAGTGCGCTTATCCACGCGTGGGGTGCGCGGGATTAAGTTACTATGGCAACCGCCAAAAATATGAATAGAAGTTTTTAAAGTGTGTTCGCAATTTCTTCAGCTGTCAAGGACACAGTGAAGACTTTGAACGGTGTCAAATAGAACACACATGAAGAGATTGTGAACAGAGTGGTTTGAGTTTAGCATAGAGGGGAGCGGGTCCGATCCCATTCACATAGACGGAAAAACAACTTGAAGAAATAGCAATATGTGAATGCTGTAGAGGACATGAAAAACTCAGACATATATAAATTGAAAGTATTGTCTCAAGCAATGAAGAACAACCACAAATGACGAATTTGAAAAGTTTTGACGAAATTGCAAATGATGAAGAAAAACCAAATTGAAGCAAATAAAAAATGGGTGGTGGCGTTACCCACCGTATAAGAACTATGATGATTTCAGACACCGCGTACAATTGTCGTAGGGTTCTGAGAATCAAGTTCTTCGTTAATTTCTTCACACTTAGAGGGTTAGTCTTCATTGATTGAAGAAAAACGTTACTTCGTGTGTTGTGCATCAAAGTCATCAAGAATGCATAAGCGTTAGGATGTGTGTCCTTTTCAAAGGACATTCGAAGATTCTAGGATGTTTAGCTCACACTGCAACATGCAAAACCTTCTCTCATCCAAGGGCTTAGTGAAGATATCTGCAAGCTGGTCTTCAGTCTTCATGTGGTTGATGACGATGTCTCCCTTCAGCTCATGATCACGAAGAAAATGGTGACAAATCTGGATGTGCTTTGTCCTAGAGTGTTGCACTGGGTTGTGGGCGATCTTGATGTCACTCTCATTGTCGCAGTAGAGTGGAACTTTCTTCACGTTGACGCCATAGTCCTTGAGGGTTTGCTTCATCCATAGAAGTTGTGAGCAACAGGCACCAAGGGCAATGTATTCAGCCTCGGCTGTGGAAAGTGAGACGTTGTTCTGCTTCTTCGAGGACCAACAAACAAGAGATCGTCCGAGGAAATGACATGTGCCTGATGTTGACTTGCGATCCACACGATCTCCAGCATAATCAAAATCAGAAAATCCAGCAAGATCAAATGATGAGCCCTTGGGATACCATAATCCAAGTGTTGGTGTGTGAGCTAAATATCGAAGAATTCATTTCACAGCCTGATGGTGTGACTCCTTCGGTGATGCTTGAAAGCGGGCACACATGCAAACGCTAAGCATAATATCTGGCCTAGATACACATAGGTAAAGTAGCGAACCAATGATGGAGCGATATACCTTCTGATTGAAATCTTTACCATTTTCGTCAGTGCAGAGTTGACCATTTGTTGGCATTGGTATCTTGAGGCCTTTGCAATCTTGCATGCCGAATTTCTTTAGTCAATCCTTGAGATATTTCTCCTGGGATATGAAGATGCCATTTCGTTGTTGACGAATTTGAAGTCCGAGGAAGAATTTCAACTCCCCCATCATAGACATCTGATATTCTTCTTGCATCATATATGCAAATTCGTCACTGAATTTCTTGTTAGTGCAACCAAAGATAATATCATCAACATATATTTGGCATATGAACAGTTCACCATCATAAGATTTTGTGAAAAGAGTAGGGTCAAGTGAACCGGGTTTGAAACCCTTTTTCTTCAGGAACTCCTTCAGTGTATCATACCAAGCCCTCGAGGCTTGCTTAAGGCCATAGAGAGCCTTGTTGAGTCTAAAGACTTTGTCTGGATGCTTTGGGTCCTCAAAACCTGGTGGTTGAGCAACATATACTTCTTCCTCAAGCTTACCATTGAGAAATGCACTTTTTACATCCATTTGATATAAGAGGATATCATGATGGTTAGCATATGCAAGCAGTATACGAATGGCTTCAAGCCTAGCAACAGGTGCAAATGTTTCATCGAAATCAATACCCTCAACCTGTGTGTAGCCTTGAGCTACAAGACGGGCCTTATTCCTCACCACTTGGCCATTTTCGTCTTGTTTGTTGCGGTAGATCCATTTGGTGCCGATGACATTGTGCTTGCGTGGATCAGGACGCTTGACAAGCTCCCACATGTTGTTGAGCTGAAATTGATGCAATTCCTCTTGCATCGCTTGAATCCATTCCGGTTCAAGAAATGCTTCATCAACTTTGGTGGGCTCTGAAATAGAGACAAATGCGTAATGCCCACAAAAGTTAGCTAGATGTGAAGCTCTTGAGCGAGTGAGGGGACCAGGTGCATTGATGTTGTCGAGGATCTTTTCAATCTGCACTTCATTCGCCACTCGTGGGTGTGCTGGACAAGGGCCTTGCTGTTGTTGTTGCCGCGCAGAATCCTCAGCATCATTTTCCTCAGGATTAGCAGTTTCTTCATGACGAGGGATTAGTACTTCTTCATCAGCTATTTCTTCACTGGGCACAATTTCACCAGTGCCCATTAGCTTGATCGATTCCTCGGGAGGCATTTCATCTAGCACAGGAGGCAGGTGCTCTCTTTGCGAGCCGTTAGTTTCATCGAACTGCACATCTACAGTTTCGAGAAACCTTGTGGTGGAAGGAGTTGAAGACTCTGTAGGTGTGCGAGTCCTTTCTGTAACCAAGCATAAAACCTTCATGTGCTTTTGGTGCAAATTTAAAACTGTGATGAGGATCTCTAATCCAGCATTTAGGACCGAAGACTTTGAAATAACTCACATTGGGTTTCTTGTCAGTGAGGAGCTCATATGAGGTCTTCTTGAGAAATTTGTGAAGATATACCCAGTTGATGATGTGACATGCAGTGTCAATTGCTTCAGGCCAGAAATGATGAGGTGTCTTATATTCATCAAGCATAGTACGCACCATCTCGATGAGTGTTCTTTTCTTGCGCTCCACAACTCCATTCTGCTGAGGCGTGTAGGGAGCAGAGAGCTCATGAGTGATACCAAGTTCATCAAGATAGTCGTCGAGGCCTGTGTTCTTGAACTCGGTGCCGTTGTCACTCCTGATGTGCTTGATCTTGAGACCATAATTCGTCATGGCCCGATTGGAGAATCATCTGAAGACATCCTGAACTTCAGTCTTGTAGGAAATGATGTGCACCCAGGTGTAACGAGAGTAGTCATCAACAATGACGAATCCGTAGAGAGATGCTGCACTGGTTAGTGTGGCATAATGTGTGGGACCAAACAAATCCACATGAAGTAATTCAAAGGGACGAGTAGTGGTCATGATTGTCTTAGCCGTATGCTTGGATCTGGTCATCTTTCCAAACTCTCAAGCACCAATGATGTGCTTCTTCTTGACGAGTGTGCTCAAATTCCTCATGCCAGCGTGTCCAAGATGTCGATGCCATAGCCAGCACTCTGAAGCTTTTGCCAGTAGACACGTGGCAGGCTGAGGACCTAGAGAGAAATCTACAATATACAAATCACCTTTCCTAAAGCCTTCGAAGACTTTGGATTTGTCAGATTCCAACAACATAATGCATTTATATTTGCCAAAGATGACAATCATATCAAGATCACAAAGCATTGAGACAGACATGAGGTTATATCCTAGGGACTCGACAAGCATCACTTTTTCCATGTGTCGATCCTTTGAGATAGCAACCTTACCTAGACCCAATACCTTGCTTTTTCCTTTGTGAGCGTATGTGATATGCTTCAGATGAGACGAAGTAAGAGGAGCATCAGTGAGGAGATTCCTATCTCCAGTCATATGATTCGTGCAGCCACTATCCAAGACCCATTCAGTGGCTGAAGGTGTATCATCCTGTAGAAGCATTAGTCTGACTTACAAATTCATATACTTTAAAGTAAAGAATATGATGATGATCAATTTCGTCAGATAATTTCATCAAGGAATAGTATTTAGCAGCATAAGGGATGTGTGAAATGAGTTATTCATTTCATCGTGATTAGCCTGCACCCCAACAGGCACTTTGTCAGGTCTTCAGCAAATTCATCAGACATTTCAGTTGTCTGAAGACCTGACCCTACAGAAGAGATTAGTTCTTCTTCTTAACAACCCACATCTGTATGGGTGGCTGAGAAGCAATGTAGTGAAGTGCATTAATGGAGAACTTAGGCATTGAGGAATATGCATTTCTCTTCACAGGAGGGTTAAAGTAATTGAATGAATAAGCAGAGAAATTCTTCAATGATTTGTGAACATAGTGGTTCGAAGAATAATGCTCATAGTCATCAAATCGTTGTTTGTTTCCCTACGAAACAGAGGCATTAGCACGCCCATAAGTGGATCTGCGTCCATTTGACGACTTTGATCCCTGTGAAGAATTTTCCCTGGGAGGTTTCTTCTTCATCGGTGGCGTCATGATGACATTCACCTGAAGATTTTCTAGAAGGCTTTTAGGAACCTAGATTTTCTTCACAGGTGGAGCGTTCCTGCAGTTAGTACCAATAAATCTGGCAAAGACTTCACCATTCTGATTCTTGAACAGTTTATAGTTGGAGTCAAATGACTCATCTGAAGAATATGAAGTATCACAAGTATAGCCAGATAAAGTGGATGGATCTATTGGAGGTCCCTTTGCAGCAACCCATGTGGTTTTGGGATACTGCTCAGGCTTCCAATACGAACCATCAGCGTTGAGCTTTCTCTCAAAAGCAATACCCTCTTTCCTAGGGTTCCTGTGAAGAATTTGATTTTTCAGCACGTCACACAGGGTTTGATGCCCTTTGAGGCTTTTGTACATGCCAGTGACATACAATTCCTTCAGCCCTGCATTTTCATCAGTATCACTGGTGGCTTCCTCAGATGAGGGGTTAGTGGCCACCATAGCAGTTGAAGCAATTGAAAGTACAGAAGCATTTGAACATTCAGTTGAAGAATTTGCATTATCACGTTCAAGGCATTTTAGGCATGGTGCAACAAATTCTTCCTGAGCGGTACTGATCTGTTGAGCGAGGAGTGAATCATTTTCTTTTTGAAGATCATCATGAGATGCTCTCAACTTCTCGAGATCTTGCTTCCTTTGAAGAAATTCATAGGACAGCTTCTCATGATCGGCTGAGAGGGACACATGACGACTTTCAAGTTTGTCATATTGAGACTTAAGCCTTCTGAGGTCCTCAGACAAAGCTTGACTACGATCCATTTCCTCGTCCAACAGGTCATCGCTTTTATCTAGCAGTTTTTGAATCTTTTCCATGGCATGCTGTTGCTCAGTTGCACTTTTAGCAAGTTTCTTATAGCTTGGTTTAGATTCACACTCAGAGTCGTCATCACTGGAAGTTTCAAAGTAAGCTTCTTGTGAGGTTACCTTTGCACCTCTTGCCATGAAGCAATAGGTGGGAGTGTAGTCATCAGCACAATCATCATTGTTGGTGGAGTTACTATTATCCTCAGGGTTGAAGATGGACTTGCTGACGTACTCAGTAGTGAGTGCAAGGCTCGCCACACCAGTGTCTGACTTCTCCTCAGATTCCTCAGCTTGCTGATCATCAGATTCTTCTTCAGAATTTTCCTTCCCAATGAATGCACGAGCTCTGCTAGAACTGGTTTTCTTGTGAGATGAGGACTTTGATGAAGACTTTGAGGACTTCTTCTTTTTGCCATCAGATTCATCATCATCCTTGCTCTTCTTCTTCTTCTTCTTTAGCCATAGAGGGCAGTCGGCGATGTAGTGGCCTGGCTTCTTGCATTTGTGACAGGTTCTCTTGTTGTAGTCTCCAGCAGACGCTTCTCCAGTGTTCTTCGAGTCATACTTTGAAGATTTTCCAAAGCGGTTCTTCTTGGAAAACTTCTGGAACTTCTTCACCAGCATAGCAGTTCTCTGCCAATTTCTTCAGCACCATCAGAACTGCTCTCATATTCCTCTTCTTCTTCAGATGAAGAAATAGCCTTGGCTTTCGCTTTTGCCTTCAGAGCGCGAGGACGACCATAGCTGGGTCCATACATATCTCTCTTCTCTGCTTGCTGAAATTCATGTGTGTTGAGTCTCTCAAGAATGTCAGCAAGATCTAGTGACTTGTAGTCAGGGCGCTCTTGTATCATCAATGCCAAAGTGTCGAAGGAACTGTCCAGAGACCTCAGCAATTTCTTCACCACCTCGTGATTGGTGATGTCAGCAGCACCAAGAGCCTGAAGCTCATTGGAGATATCAGTGAGGCGATCGAAGGTTTGCTGCACATTTTCATTGTCGAGCCTCTTGAATCGATTGAAGAGATTTCGTAGAACATCAACTCGGGAGTCACGTTGAGTGGATACTCCCTCATTGACTTTGGAGAGCCGGTCCCAGATCAGCTTCGAAGTTTCCAAAGCACTCACTCTACCATACCGGCCTTTGTTTAGATGACCACATATGATATTCTTCGCTTGAGAGTCCAGTTGCTTGAATCGCTTCACGTTAGTGGCGTTGATGCTTGGAGCCACTATGGGCACTCCATTCTCAACAACGAACCAGAGATCGTGCCATCGAAGATGGGGCACGCGGCGGATACCTTGATCATACCTGCGGTCGACATAACTAAAACTCCAGGTGGTTAAACCAAAATCACACAGAACAAGGGAGTACCTTGCTCTGATACCAATTGAAAGCGCAGGTTAACTCCCAGAGGGGGGGGGGTGAATGGGAGATTTTTAGAAATTCATCAAACTCCGAAGATTTTGACGAAAATTAGAGTGACGAAATAGAAACAGAAGTGAAACTAGATCAACACAGATGTAACTAGCATGTAAAAGAAATACATACAAGTGAAGAACAAGTAGTCATACAAGCAGACATGCATGAAGAAGATGAACTGAAGAAATGATATACAACATGATGAAAGTCTTCAGTTCAAATTCATCAGAAAAGTAGAGCACAAGTTCTTCAGCAGCAGAAATGCGTAAAGGTAAAGGGGTGAGGAATTTGAAACCGGTTGGGCTCGATGAAGACACAACGATTTGGTAGACCAATTCCAGTTGCTATATCAACTGTACGTCTGGTTGAGGCGGCTGAGTCTTACCTCGGAGGACACTTAGTCCTCACCATATTCCTCTTGAGCTAAGGTCACTTAGACCTCACCCAATCACTCGTGGTAAGTCTTCAAGGTAGACTTCCAAAACCTTCACATACTTGTTCACCGGCACACCACAATTACTCTTGGGTGCTCAGAACATGACGCCTAACCGTCTGGAAGAATGACAGTCTTCAAAGGTAATAAGCGTCAGATCACACAGATTAACTTCTTCAGTGATGCTCAGTCACTTAGGCTCTGGTTGGGTTTTTCCTCACTTGGGTTCTCACAAAGTCGTCAGAGGAAGGGTTGCTCTCAAATGACAAGTGTCAAGTTCTCTCTAGAGCAGCCAACCAACGAGTGGTTGTAGGGGGCGGCTATTTATAGCCAGGGGGCAACCCGACATGAATTGTCATAAATGCCCTTCTCAGACATGACCGTTGTCAGGATATGATTCCACTCGATAGCTGGCACACGGCGCAGCAACGGTCGGAAATTAAGCTCTCAATTTCGTCGAGGCACTCTATGTCCTCACGATAGGCAGATCGCACTGGCGAAATCCTAACTCCTCAGCCTGACCAAATTTGTCAGAGACCAGATGAACTTCGTCATTGTCACTGTCAAATTCATCAGCTGTTCCGAAGGTTTCCAAAGGCTTCACTCGAAGCGGCTGTAAAGTGTATAGGTTTGAGCATCGCTTTGAAGTATGAAATATGTTTCACCTAGACCCCCTTTGACAGTACGGTTTTTCCTATGACTCAAATAAGAAGAAAAACAAACTATGAAAACAAAGTCTTCAAGCTTCCAAGTCTTCACATCAATTTCCTCAAAGGCCGCCCCAAATTCTTCACTTGAAGAAATACATTTTTAGGGGTCGACTTCCGTGGTTAAACCAAGTCTTCAGGGACTATTTTCTCCTGTGTACACTCACAAACTTATTAGTCCCTTAACTTATTTGTCTTCAATACTCCAAAACCACTAAGGGGGCACTTGATGCACTTACAAAACTTCATTATTTCGATTTAGTTTTTGTTTTCATTTTCTTTCTTCTTTAAGGGTAATACAAATGCCACTAATTCTTTCCTTCTTAGGAAAATTATTTTTTTTCAAAAACTTCACTATCATATGCTTATTCTTGCATATTATGAAAAGCCCAATTTTTGTGTAAATTGTGTGCAAATTTTGTCATTGTTTTTAGATATTTTTTTTTTCATTTTCTTTCTTCTTAAAGGGTAATACCAATGCCAGTAATGCATTTTAGGAAACTTCATTATTTTGAATCTCTTTTTGTTTCTATTTCATTTTATTTCTTCTTTAAGAGCAATATCAATGTCACTAATTCATTCTTCCTTATAAAACTTCATTATTATGATCTTTCCTTTTTATTTCATTTTCTTTCTTCTTTAAGAGCAATATCAATATCAATGTCGGTAGGCCTACACAAGATATCCCATTTAGCCAGTCGATACTTCCATTTGTGCTCATATCATTATTAGAAGAACCTAGACCGATAAAGATCAAGTCTTTCCATTACCCCTTTGGGTATTTTTCAAAAAAGACAATATAAACATCGATAAACTTCATTGATTAGAGTTAATTGTGCCCCATATGGCATGAGGTTACCCTTCCAACAACTCAATTTTTCTTTAAACGATCCTCAATAATTTTCCATTCTTTGTTAGCGAGCTTACGATGATGAATGGGCATACCAAGATAAGTAAATGGGAGTGTGCCCACTTCACACCTGAATAACTGTCTATATTGATTTTCAGTTTCGTTGGCTCCACCAAATAAAAAATCTCACTTTTATGAAAATTTATCTTGAGACCCGCAAATTGCTCGAAAAGACAAAGTATCAATTTCATATTGGCCGCCTTCTGCAAATTATGCTCATACAAATAACTATATCATTCGCATATTGAAGAATAGACACGCCTCCCTGCACCAGGTGTCCACCGATCTGGTCATCCTCCTTAGCCCCTGTTATAAGGATGGCCAACATATCAGATACTATATTGAAAGGGATGAGAGACATAGGATCGCCCCGTCTTAAACCATTCAGTGTCTGAAAATAATAACCAATATCATCATTTACCTTGACCCCAACGCTCCCACCCTGGACAAAAGATTCAACCTGATGATGCCATTCCGCAGTGAATCCTTTCATACGCAAAGCATGTTGAAGAAACTACCATTTGACTTTATCATATGCCTTTTTAAAATCAACTAAAGACAAATCCAACAAGTTTCTTTTTGTGAAGCCCATGATTAGTTTCATGTAGAATGACCACCCCTTCCATGATGTTTCCTCCAAGCATGAGAGTAGTTTGCGAATGGTGAACCACTAAATGAGAAATAGTGGAAAGCCTATTAGTATTTGCTACTTGTGAGCTGGGTTGGTAATTCCCTGAAGAGGAAGGGAGATGCAGTATAGTAGAGATAAGTATTTCCCTCAGTTATGAAACCAAGGTTATCAATCCAGTAGGAGAATCACGCAACACCTCGTTAGCAGCACCTGCACACAAAACAACAAATCCTTGCACCCAACGCAAACAAGGGGTTGTCAATCCCTCGGCGGTAAGTTGCAAGATTAAATTGTATGTGATAGCTAGATAGAAACAAAAATACAAAAAAAAGTGCAGCAAGTATTTTTAGGGTTTTAGTATATGATTTAGATAGACCCGGGGGCCATAGTTTTCACTAGAGGCTTCTCTCAAGAAAATAGCATACGGTGGGTAGACAAATTACTGTTGGGCAATTGATAGAAAAGCAAATAATCATGACGATATCCAAGGCAATGATCATGTATATAGGCATCATGTCCGAGATAAGTAGACCGACTCCTGCCTGCATTTACTACTATTACTCCACACATCGACCGCTATCCAGCATGCATCTAGTGTATTAAGTCCATAAAGAACGTAGTAACGCCTTAAGCAAGATGACATGATGTAGACAAGATAAACTCACGTATGAATAAACCCCATCTTTTTACCCTTAATAGCAACGATACATACATGTCATGTCCGTTTCTGTCACTTGGATTGAGCACCGCAAGATCGAACCCATTACAAAGCACCTCTTCCCATGGCAAGATAAATCAATCTAGTTGGCAAAACCAAATCAATAGATCCGAGAAGAAATACGAAGCTATAATAATCATGCATAAAAGAGATCAGAGAAGACTCAAATAATATTCATGAATAATCTGATCATAAACTCACAATTCATCGGATCCCAACAAACACACCGCAAAAAGTTATTACATCGGATAGAACTCAAAGAACATCGAGGAGAACATTGCATTGAAGATCAATAAAAGAGAAGAAGCCATCTAGCTACTAACTATGGACCCGAAGGTCTGTGGTAAACTACTCACGCATCATCGGAAGGGCAGCAAGGTTGATGTAGAGCCCCTCCGTGATCGATTCCCCCTCCAGCGGAGTGCCGAAAAAGGCCTCCAGATGGGATCTCTCGAGAACAGAAACTTGCGGCGGCGGAAAAAATATTTCGTGGACTCCCCTGTTGGTTTCCTGATTTTTGGGAATTTATAGTGGTGGAATTAGGTCAAACGGAGCTGAGGTGGGCCCACGAGGCACCAGGGCGCGCCTGCCCCCCAGGCGCGCCCTGGTGGCTCGTGGCCACCTCCTCTGGCGTCTGGTCTTCTCCCGAAGCTTCTAGTGTTGGTATTGTCCAGAAAAAAATCTCCAAAAAGTTTCGTGGCATTTGGACTTCGTTTGGTATTGATATTCTGTAAAACAAAAATAGGCAGAAAACAGCAACTGGCACTGGACACTAAGTTAATAGGTTAGTCCCAAAAAATGATATATAATTGCTGTAAATGTATATAAAAACATTCAAGATTGATAATATAACAGCATGGAACAATCAAAAATTATAGATACGTTGGAGACGTATCAGCATCCCCAAGCTTAATTCCTGCTCGTCCTCGAGTAGGTAAATGATAAAAAAAGAATTTTTGATGTGGAATGCTGCCTATCATATTCATCATATATTCTCTTCTTTTGTGGCATGGACATTTGGACTTAAGTGATTCAAAGCAATAGTCTATAGTTTGACATGAAGATATAAATACTCAAGCATGCTAGCAAGCAATCATGTCGTTCAAAATATCAACGCTAAAGAAAGTTATCCCTAGCCCATTATGCTCAATCATTGATCCATTCATGAAACACACTCAAATATTAGCTACACACAATGCACAAGTATGACAATAGTGCTCTCTAGTTGGTGCTTTATAAGAGAAGATGGAGACTCAAAATAAAAATAAAAATTGCATAAAGTAAATAGATAGGCCCTTCACAGAGGGAAGCAGAGATTTGCTAATGTGCCAGAGCTCAAAGCTTAAATTAGAGAGATAAAAATATTTTGAGAGGCATGCTTTTCCTGTCAATGAAAACGACCAAGAATTCCCAATATCTTCCATGCTAGACACATCATAGGCGGTTCCCAAACAGAAAGTAAAGTTTATTTCCTTTCCACCATTCTTTCACAATCCATGGCCAGCCGTATCCACAGGTGCCCTCCATACCAACACTTTCCAAGGAATTTTGTTGTCATAAATTTTGATTTCATTGTGGGACTGGCATCCCTATTACCAGCCACTCTCTCGTGCAATGACAAGTGAATAAACACTCATCGTGAGAATAACACACCTAGCATGGAAAATATTGGCCACCCCCTGCCGCTTCATGAGCGGTACGGGCACACAAAACGGAAAATTATTTTGAAAATTAGAGTTGGCACAAGCAAATTTACTTGGAACGGCATGGAAATACCGCATATAGGTAGATATGGTGGACTCATTTGGCACAACTTGGGTTTAAGGAGTTTGGATGCACAAGCAGTATTTCCGCTTAGTACAAATGAAGGCTAGCAAAAGATTGAGAAGCAACCAACCAAAAAGCGAAAACGGTCATAAACATGCATTGAACATAACTAACACCGAATAATGCACCATAAGTAGGATATAATTTCTTTGCATAACTATTGACTTAATGTGCATGCATAGGGAATCACAAACCTTAACACTAATATTCTTACTAAATCACAATTACTCACTAACATGACTCACATATTATCATTTCCATATCGCAAAACTATTGCAAGGAATCACACTTATCATATCCAATGATCTATATGAAAGTCTTTATTATATCCCTCTTGAATATTCATCACTTTGGGACCAAATTCATATCTTGTGCAAATTACCGTTACTATTATCAACTCTCAAAAAGATATAAGTGAAGCATGAGAGTGCAAATATTTCTTCAAAATTTCAATCTTATCAACTCTCAAAATAATATAAGTGAAGCATGAGAGTTTATTTCTTCAAAATTTTAATCTTATCAACTCTCAAAATAATATAAGTGAAGCATGATAGTTCATTTCTTCAAAATATAGCCACCGCCGTGCTCAAAAAGATTTAAGTGAAGCACTAGAGCAACTGCCTAGCTCAAAAAATTTAAGTGAAGCACATAGAGTATTCTAACAAATCATGATGAACGTGTGGCTCTCTCAAATTGGTGTGTCCAGCAAGGATGATTGTGATAAACTAAAAAGCAAACAAAGCAAAGACTCATATAATACATGACGCTCCAAGCAAAACACATATCATGTGACGAATAAAAATATAGCTCCAAGTAAAATTACCGATGGTTGGTAGAAGAAAGAGGGGATGCCTTCCGGGGCATCCCAAAGCTTAGACGCTTGAGTCTTCCTTGAATATTACCTTGGGGTGCATCGGGCATCCCCAAGCTTAGGCTCTTGCCACTCCTTATTCCTTCATCCATCGTGATCTCACCCAAAACTTGAAAACTTCAATCACACAAAACTCAACAAAACCTTCGTGAGATCCGTTAGTATAACAAAATAAATCACTACTTTAAGTACTATCGCAAACCCATTCATATTTTATTTTTGCATTATACCTACTGTATTCTAACTTCTCCATGGCTTATACCCCCCGATACAATCCATAGTTTCATCAAAACAAGCAAGCAAAGCATTAAAAACATAATATGTCAAAAACAGAAAAGTCTGTAGAAATATATTTAAAAGCTATACTTAAGTAACTCCAAAAATTCTAAAAACTTAGGACAACGTGGGAAATTCATATACCAATACTGTGTAAAAATTTCAGATTTTTCTGACACTCCAGTACAGAACCAAAATTCCAGCACTGGACGCAAAACTTTCTGTTTTCCAAACAGCATCAATTATACTATCTTCCAAATCATCCTAAAGGCTTTACTTGGCACAAACACTAATTAAAAACACAAAGCACAATCATAACAGGAGCATAAAAGTGAAAACACACAATAACAGAAACAAAAGGGTAAAAATTTATTTTATTCATTGGGTTGCCTCCCAACAAACGTTATTGTTTTATGCCCCTAGCTAGGCATCATGCATAGTTTCAAGTATTGTCATCTTTGGTTTCCAACTCCTCAATCACACATCCATTTTTTCTAATAGATTTAACATAGGTGTTTCTCACCATCACACTTCTAGGCACAAAATCAAGAATTTTACTTTTGTGAATAGGTTCCTTAATTATATCAATGAAATTGGGGTGCACGCTAATCATTTTAAAATCCTCATTTCCCTTACTAGAAGTAGCACCATTGGTCTTAGGAACATATATAAACTTGCAATTATTGCTAGGAGTAGTTTTTTCAATAATTTTAGCGGAAGAAAAAGTGGAACCCAAATTATTAATAATTTCTTCCAACTTATCGATCCTAGCGGGACTCTGTTCCATCCTTTCATTAATTATTGGTTCTTTCTCTTTTAGCATCTTAAGAGTAATCCCTACCTTTGATCCAAATTGAGTAACATGGTTATGAATCTTTTTATCTAAATTTTCAATATGCTCAACGGTAGGCATTTTACTTTCAATAGCATTTAACCTTTGCATAACATGTTCCAAAGTCAAAGTTGTTTCATTAACAGTGATAGGTGGTGATCCCACTAAATTTCCCATAGCATTGAAAGCATCCATAGAGGGACACATCAAGAAATTCCCTCCGGTAATAGTATCAAGTACGAATCTATACCAAGTAGTAATACCCACATAAAAATTGCGAAGAAGGATAGTGGTGGATTGTTTACGGGTTGATCTATTATGAGCATCACAAATCCTATACCAAGCATCTTTTAAATTCTCTCCTCCCCTCTGTTTAAAATTGAGTACTTCATTTTCAGGGGCAATAGTAACGAGCGAAGAACTAGCCATAGCGATAAAACGAGCAAGCAATCAAGCAAACAAGAAAAAGGCAAACGGAAAATATTTTTGTATTTTTGTAAAAACTTTTTAGAAGTGGGGGAGATGAAAACGAGAGGCAAATGCAAATAAAGTAAATAAAGTAAATGCAAGGAGATGAGAGTTTTATGCGTAGGTACTTGATAGATGTTGATGATGTCTCCCCGGCAACGGCGCCAGAAATTCTTCCTGCTACTTGTGAGCTGCGTTGGTACTTCCCTGAAGAGGAAGGGAGATGCAGTATAGTAGAGATAAGTATTTCCCTCAGTTATGAAACCAAGGTTATCAATCCAGTAGGAGAATCACGCAACACCTCGTTAGCAGCACCTGCACACAAAACAACAAATCCTTGCACCCAACGCAAACAAGGGGTTGTCAATCCCTCGGCGGTAAGTTGCAAGATTAAATTGTATGTGATAGATAGATAGAAACAAAAATACAAAAAAAAGTGCAGCAAGTATTTTTAGGGTTTTAGTATATGATTTAGATAGACCCGGGGGCCATAGTTTTCACTACAGGCTTCTCTCAAGAAAATAGCATATGGTGGGTAGACAAATTACTGTTGGGTAATTGATAGAAAAGCAAATAATCATGACGATATCCAAGGCAATGATCATGTATATAGGCATCACGTCCAAGACAAGTAGACCGACTCCTGCCTGCATCTACTACTATTACTCCACACATCGACTGCTATCCAACATGCATCTAGTGTATTAAGTCCATAAAGAACGGAGTAACGCCTTAAGCAAGATGACATGATGTAGACAAGATAAACTCATGTATGAATAAACCCCATCTTTTTACCCTTAATAGCAACGATACATACGTGTCATGTCCCTTTCTGTCACTGGGATTGAGCACCGCAAGATCGAACCCATTACAAAGCACCTCTTCCCATGGCAAGATAAACCAATCTAGTTGGCCAAACCAAATCAATAGATCGGAGAAGAAATACGAAGCTATAATAATCATGCATAAAAGAGATCAGAGAAGACTCAAATAATATTCATGGATAATCTGATCATAAACTCACAATTCATCGGATCCCAACAAACACACCGCAAAAAGTGATTACATCGGATAGAACTCCAAGAACATCGAGGAGAACATTGTATTGAAGATCAAAAAGAGAGAAGAAGTCATCTAGCTACTAACTATGGACCCGAAGGTCTATGGTAAACTACTCACGCATCATCGGAAGGGCAGCAAGGTTGATGTAGAGCCCCTTCGTGATCGATTCCCCCTCCAGCGGAGTGCCGGAAAAGGCCTCGAGATGGGATCTCTCGAGAACAGAAACTTGCGGCGGCGGAAAAAGTATTTCATGGACTCCCCTGTTGGTTTCCTGATTTTTGGGAATTTATATTGGTGGAATTAGGTCAAACGGAGCTGAGGTGGGCCCACGAGGCACTAGGGCGCGCTTGCCCCCCCCCCCCCCAGGCACACCCTGGTGGCTCGTGGCCACCTCCTCTAGCGTCTGGTCTTCTCCCGAAGCTTCTAGTGTTGGTATTGTCCAGAAAAAAATCTCCAAAAAGTTTCGTGGCATTTGGACTTCGTTTGGTATTGATATTCTGTAAAACAAAAACAGGCAGAAAACAACAACTGGCACTGGGCACTAAGTTAATAGGTTAGTCCCAAAAAATGATATATAATTGTTGTAAGTGTATATAAAAACATCCAAGATTGATAATATAACAGCATGGAACAATCAAAAATTATAGATACGTTGGAGACGTATCAGTATTCACTCTCATGAATATTTTCAAGTTGATGTTCAACAAACAAATAGGTCTGAATTGCTCAATCCGAATTGCCTCTTCCTTCTTAGGAAGAAAAGTGATCATCCCAAAATTGAGATAAGCCAATGATAAATTATCATTGAAAAGATTGTCAAACATGGGTAATTCAATAGGGAACCCATCGGGGCTCGGGGCTTTATTCTTTCCATTTGAGAAATGACATAATAATATCCTTCTCCGAGAAAGGTGTTGTCAAAATAGAATTCTCCGCCAGAGAAAGTTGAGGTATATCATCAGTCATCACCTCATCCATTGTGAAAAAATTTGGAAGCCGGATGCCGAAACACATGCTTATAGTAATTAGTAATATATGCCTTAAGCATATCTTCACCAACAATAGTACCTTCATCTTATCCGAGCCGATAAATCTTCCTTTTCCTACGGTTTTCATTTGCATTCAAATGAAAAAAATTAGTATTATTGTCCCCTTCCCGAACAAATTTTACTTAGACCATTTAAACTCTTCCTCCCGCATAAACTTGTTCAGAAATTCACGTGCCTCCCTCTTGGCTGCACGATCTGCCATGCAGAGAGGTGAAGATTTCTCCTTGATATCTAAAGCGTTGATAATATCCATCAGATGCCCTTTTTATTTTTTATAAACACAACTCAAATTCTTCGCCCAACCCTGAATAAATTTTCTAAGATGACGTATCATAAACTGCCAAGGTTCAACATTAGTTGCACATCTCATTTCCTTAGACTATTCTTGAGCCACCAAATCGTGGAAACATTCCTCTCAAACCAAGATGTTTCAAAAGAGAAGGCAAGTTTGTACCCCCCAAATGAGTAGCCTCACCAGAGTCCAAAAGAAGAGGTGTATGATCATAAATACTTCCTTGGAGAGCTGTAGCAGTCACTAAAGGAAAGTTTTGCTCCTACTCCACTCTTATCAAAACAGGATCAAGCTTTTCATA
The DNA here is from genome assembly GCA_039707655.1 of Elymus sibiricus. Lineage (NCBI taxonomy): Eukaryota > Viridiplantae > Streptophyta > Magnoliopsida > Poales > Poaceae > Elymus > Elymus sibiricus. Next base: position 392,463,247 of record CM077676.1, on the reverse strand, counting down.
CATGGGGACCTTAAGATTATTAGGCCAGGTAAACTGTTGACCTAACAATGTAATCTCTCTCAGGTCTAAGTTTTCAATGATCGCATTAAAGCCAAAAGGCCATCTTTCATCAAGGTTATTTTGTTTTTATCTTCTATGCCTAATGATATTGAAATATCCACCTACCAACATGGGTAGGTACTGAGAACCACAAGTTCTGACTAACTATGCAAGAAAGTCTGACTTAATTAAGCTCCGGTTAAGCAGTCTTGTATATCGCCACCAGTGCCCATGAGAAGCCATCACCTCTCGAGCGCACATGTAACTTCACCACAAAATCAACAACCTCCATATTAAGAACCTCAATAGTTGATTTATTCACCCGAAGCATGATACTGCCAAACCTACCCCTAGGTGGTTGGTAATACCAAGCAAAATCTAAGCCCCCACATGGGAAACTCAAAAAAGGAGCTCAAAAGTTTGACCGTCCAATTTCCATAAGAGCGATGACACAGGATTATGAACAGAAATCCATTTTTCTAAAATGATGATATTAACAAATGATGTAACTTGTATATTCACTATGTCGAATAACAGAGCTAGACCCGCAAAAAAAAAAAGAACAACAGAGCTAGAGAAGTTTCATTTTTTAAGTTTCTCCTACTCCTTGGCAGTTTTTGCATGGCTTTGCGTCAATGCTGATTAGTAGATAAACTAATGTAAGCCACCAAATACAAGCACATGTTTTTTTATGAGTCCCATCTATTCATCAAACATCATGGCAGTACCAAGAACACTAGAAGTAAAAAAGATTGCATTCATGTTCATAGACGACCTAGCGACGACTAAAAGCACTGGAGTGAGCTAAAGACACGTCGCCGTCATCGCCCCGCCCTCACCTGAGTTGGGTAAACCTTGTTGTAGTAGACAATTGGAAAGTCGTCGTGCTAATGCTCCAAAGGACCAGCGCACCAGAACAACACCCGTCGCTGATGAAGAGATACATGTAGACACACGAACGTAGATGAACGAATACCTAATCCATACGGATCCACCGAAGACAAATACCGACTGAATCTCGCGAGATCCTTCGGAGATCCACCTCCACATGCCCTTTGACGGCGCTAGACACACCACCGAGATGGAGGCTACGCTAGGAGAACCTTATTACATCTTCAAGGAGCCACCAACCCCTCGCCTTTCCGAGTAGGACACATACCCTAAAAAAACTTAAAAAAAATACATAACAAGGAGCAGGAGCCCACCCACCGGTAAGGGCCAGAATCCATCGCGCCTCCATGGTCGTAAGGCCACAAGAGGGGAGGCAGACCAGCATCGGTGCCGGCGGGAGACGTGGAAACCCTAGTTGCTCGAGTCGCTCATGGGAGGAAGAGAAAAACGATTCGTGAGTTTGTTATGGCGTGGGGAACTGTCAAGCACACGTTGATCCAAGCCACTAAAAACCTATATACATGGATCAACGAAACATCATAATTAATGTATACCTCTGTAAATATATTTGCAAGTTGTTATACTAGTAATAGTCACAAGTCAAAAAGCAAGGAAAAACTGTCGAAGTACCGGAGCACACAACGGATGAAGAGAGCCTCATCTATGAAATGGACCGCGTCATCTCTTCTACTCCCTCTAACCCGAAGACATTGTATAGAGGTTGCGTCAATTAATTCGGATCGGAGGGAGATAGGGGACGTCCTGAACCCATGGGCATATGAACCCGCTTTTCAAAAATGCATTTTAAGGGCATTTTAAAATGTCAGACACAAAATTTCACACATACATCTTCGCAACATGTGTGCGCGGCATAAAGTTTTGTGAAAAAAAATCTCTTTTTATTTTGCTTCTGCGAAAAAGACAAATTCCAGTGCTTCTAGATAGCGGTTTGACGATACATTTTTTGGCTTCTTTGCACAGGGCAAAGAAAAAGTTGTTTTTTCGCGGAACTTTCTGCGCGCACATAGAGTGTGAACATGTATGCGTGATTTTTTCTTAGATTTTTTTGGCATTTGAAAATGAGTTTTCCGAAGTGGGTTCATATGCCCATGTGTTCGTCCATGTACTTTCCATTGGTGTTGTGGGGGGGGGGGGGGGACGTAGTATTTCTCACTTCGTCAGCTCCTGTACGGTTTCAGGGCATCAGTCAGCAAAGTTTGCTTCTTTCATGAACAATTTTGCTTGCATGAACAGATAAGCAAATTGACGCAAAGCTCCAAATTTAAGCAGATTCGTTTTATTTTTAGACAAAGGTAAGCAAATTCACGCGAAGCTCCAAATTCATCGACAAGCATTTCATCACCATGTTCCAACAAGCATTCACGCCTTGTCTCTGCTTTCGTCGATCTTGGACTCTTGAGTCCAACAAGCATCCTGAGGCTCGCCAGCTAGAGCCTCAGGTCGCTGAGCGCATTCTGCTTCCCGGACGAGCGGAGCAGCTCCTCCGCCGTGACGGTCCTGTAGCGCAGCAGGTCACCGCCGTCCATGACCACCGGAGTGCACACGGTCGCTCCCTTCGCCCTGAAGAAGCACGCCACCGACATCCGGGGCCCCACGCTGTTGGCCACCACGCGGTGCGCGACGCTCCTGAACCTGTCGTTGGACACCAGCTGCAGGAAGTCGCCGACGTTCACCACCAGCGCCCCCGGCACCGCCGGCACGTCGGCCCACGCAGCGGACTTGTTTCCTTCGTCATCCTCGACTTCCGTGAGCACCTGGAGGCCGCCGACGCCGTCCTGGAGCAGCACGGTGAGGAAGCCGGGGTCGTTGTGCCTGACGGCGCCCAGCGTCAGGTGCGGCTCCGGGCACGCCGGGTAGTAGTGGCCGGCGACGCTGAGCGTCTCCAGGCAGCCAGCCTCCTCCTCCAGGTACCTGCGCCGCACCCCCAGGGCCTCCGACAGCAGCTCGAAGAGCGCGCGCCCCAGCATCCGCATCTGCGCCGTGTACTTCGGCGCCACGCCCCTGCACGCCGGCGGGAGGACCTCCTCGTCCTCGCCGGCCGCCAGCTGGTCCACGTCATCCATGTAGATGGTGTCGCGCCACTTGCCCAGCAGCGTCCGGAAGAGGTCCGCGTTGCAGTTGTAGCGCACGCGCCTCCCGGCGTCCCGCGTGTAGTAGGGCGCCTTGGCCTCCGCGGGCTCCTCGTTGAACCGCCGCACCGCCGCCAGCATCCCCGCCATGGCCGCCTCCGGCACGCCGTGGTTCACCAGCTGGAAGAAGCCCGCCGTCTGCGCCGCCGCCCTCACCGCGCCGACCACCTCCGACCGCGGACCCGAGAGGTCGACGACCGGGATAGCGGCGACCTTGGTGCACGGGGAGAGCGGGTCGGGAGGGTGGCGGAAGATGGCCGGGACGGCCGTGACGCCGGCGTCCACGAGGCCCTTCACGCCGGCCTTGGTCTCGTCGAAGGCCTTGAGGGCGGCGAGGCGGTCGGATGCCATGGTATTGGTGGATGACGAGCACTCACGTTTCACGAAGCCGGCCAGCTAGTTAGCACGGTCGGTGCACTCACGTTTCACGTACTTGTACCCGTAGACGGCGAGCCGGTGGGTGGGCGACGGATCCATCATCCATGTGGAGTACTGCAGGCTGGGTAGCTGGTGTGGACCGTGGACGTGGACGGATCACATGCGATCTGCATGTCTTGTCTCCATCTTTGCCGTGTAGACATGCATGCATCAATGGCGTGCTTGCGTTGCGTACCAGTCATGGCCGCCACCTAGTACTCCTGGTCCTTTTTAGTCTGCATATAAGTTTTATACGAAGTCAAAGTATCTCTATTTTGACTAATTTATAGAAAAAAGTATCAACATTCACAATGCCAAATAAATATTGTTAGACTCATTGTGAAATGTAGTTTCATAGCATATATATTTTGTATTGTACATGTTGATATTTTGTAAGATAAATTTGGTCAAACTTTGTAAAATTTGACTTGACAAAAATCTAATACGCAGAGTAAAAAGGACCGGACGGGTATTGGCACGGTGTGAAAATATCAGATGATACCACCCTTCACATGCTATCATGCTCCAACTTTTGAAAAATTACATTTAAATGTTTCAAAAAATTCTGAAATTTTTTGCGGATGTTCACAAGACATATGTCTATAACCCTTAAAAAAATCAGATCAAAATTCGAAATACACATTGAGTAAAAAAAAAACAAATCCAGAATGAATAGTGTCAAAAGAAGACAAAACATGAATAGTGTGAGATATGACACTATTCACATATGGATTTGTCTTTTTTTGTTTCTCAATGTATATTTTGTATTTTGATCCGACTTTTTTAGGAGATGTAAACATATGTCTTGTGAACATCCACATATTTTTTTCAGAGTTTTTCAAAACATCTAAATGTGACTTTTCAAAATGTGAATCCTGAAAGCATGTGAAGGGTGGTATCACCTGATATCTACTCGCACGGCACGGGTGGCGCCGTCCTTTTGGAATCTGAAAACAACCGGACCACCCTTGGGCTACTGGCCGGTGGCCGGTGCATCGATTTCACGAGCGTCTTGTCTGTATGGTAAGAGGCTAAGAACGGTGCACATGGTGCGGGTACGTGTGTGCTACCACACTACTATGGCAAAGAGACAGCTAGCTAGCAGGTTTGGTATGGGTAATTAAGTTGCGTGGAAATGACAATGACGCGGTCGGGTTTTCTAGAAGAAGAAGGCGTGGTGCCGCGTCGATGGAGAGACGGGGAGTGCTAGGGTAATCTTGAGCCATGTCCGTGCAAGTCAGTGGCAATTTGAGTCAGATTTGTGCACGTGGTCTTAGCCGAGTCATGGTAGAGTTGGTATATATATACTCCCTTTGTATTAAAGTTGAGACATTTATTTTGGAACGATGGGAGTATAGTAGATAACGTGATAAAGTTTAGTGCTAGTAGCTAGCGTGTTGTCCTTATCGTGTGCTAGTAGTAGCAGTAGCGTTCGTGTTAGGTTAGGAATTAGTAACCGGCTAGGCGACTACAAGCAACGTACCACCCAATCTACCCAGAATTACAAATGACACGTCAAAAGTTCTTGTGTGCACGTGTGTTCGTGTTTTTCTGTGGAGGGGAGTTAGAGGTTGACGGGTGCGGAGGGTCACTGGAGCGTGCGGGAGACGCGGTTGGCCACGGACAGTTTTGCGGACAAGGCAGCTCGGGCAGAGTGGGACGACGTGGCAGCGGGACGCCTACCGCGGGTGGTGGTGGTGGTGGGGGGATGGTTCGGCCATTAGCGGCGAGTGGACAGGTGGAAGAAGAAGTCGATCGACGGACAAGAGGAAGAGGAAGGCTACGAAAGAGAGGGTAAAAATCATCTGGCATAACAAATAATTTTTTAAGCAACTTGCATATGGTCGAGCCCTTTAATTTTTTGTTGCAATTGGCAATGCCTTTGATTTCAACGTGAGAGTACGGAAAGTCGGAGAAGCTGTCGATGACACGCACCAGCAACAGAGGTAGATCGGAGAGACCTTGCCGGAGAAGCTAGCATTAGGGGCGGATGATCGGGGGTTCGGATATTGGTCGCAGTGGAGGTGACTGCCGCATGAGAAGGACCGCCACACTCCTTTTTCTGAATGACCCATAATTTTATTTATACACGACATAATTACATAAACAATGCCTCGGATTATAGATTCAAGAGAGTACAAAGTAACTCCTATATCTACTTCAAATGCACGAGAATCCTCTCCCCACAAAAATAAAATGAAATGCACCAGCATCCTCTCTTGCCTCACGGCCATACAACTCTCCTGGATGGCACTCATGGCCGCCTTCGTCCATGTCGGTGGAAGGGGGAACAGTGAGCGGTTATTCATCGGTAGGAAGGCGAAAGTGGAAGAGACTGCCAACATCTATGTGAGCTTACTCGGGACATTTGGCAGTTACCTGGTGGAAGGGATTAATGATGTGTAGCAATGGGGAGAGGAATCGAAGGGTATGGTATGCCCGCACGTAACCCTTCAGCCTCGTCTCACGAGTGCCTAGAGGATTAGGGTTTCTTCGCCTTCCGTTGGCGCCGCCGCCGATCTGCCTCGTCTCCGGTGGACTCAGGGCGATGGAACTACGGTGGACCTTGGCCCTTGCCGGCGGGAAGGCTCCTGTTCCGTTTTTAGGCATTTTTTAGAGTTTGATTAGGCCTTGTGTCCTGCTCAGGAAGGCGAGGTGGTGGCGGCTCCCTGAAGATGGAATAAGGTCATCGCTGCCTAGTCCCCGTCACGGCAGTGCGTCTAGCATCATCGGAGGGCGTGTGGAGGCTTGTCTCCGGCGGATCTCATGGGATTCGGTCGGTGTTAGTCTTCGGTTATCTTGGTGGATCCGGTCTTTGTATGTCTATGCTCGTGTGTCTATAGATTGTATTCTTCCGATCTATCGCTTCTCTTCATCGGTGGCCATTGCTGTTCTGGTGCGCTAGTACTTGGCACGATAACTTCCTGGTTGACTATTCTAACAAGTTTTGTCCGCCACCAGTGAAGGAGGGGCCATGACGATGGCGCCTTTGGCTCACTCTAGTGCTTATAGTCGTCGCTAGGTGATCGATGAATCTGAATGTAATTCCTGTAATTTTTGGTGTTCTTTATATATTGACATGACAGTTGATGAATAAATTGAAAGTTTTTTTTGAATGAAAATAAAGAAAGAAGGTAAGGTATGGTCTCTCGTTTCGCATGAGAGCATATGGTGATATGGGTGACATGCGAAACGTACGTGTTCGTCACATGCGTTTTGGCGGCTTCGCGCACGCCCGCGCACAGACGGCAAGCGCCTTTCGATGTGCAGGTCCGGTACGTGCGTCCGTCGATCAACGGTCCTGGTTGATTGGGCCTACAACGTACTACGTGTGGGATCGGACTCTCGTGCGCGCGTGCCAGCCATACGCTCCCATTTTGGCGCCGAGCCCCGAGCGGCTGGTGGCATCCTCCGCCTCCCCGATCGAGCTGCACCGTCCGCTGCATCTCGACAAAACCGCTCTCACTCTCCCAGCTCCAAAGGTGAACGCGACGTTACATGATGTCTTCTTCCTCGTCAGGAGCAGAGCGTCGGCTTGGAGGTCAGGTCACGATCGTGCGGAGCGGGCGTGCTCCTCGGCGCCGCGCACGCGGCCATGATCCGGTTCCGTACCTCTGGTCTGCGCCGAACTACCTCTCGGCGTGATAATGGATGACGAAGACGACGCAGCGAGTTTTTTTGAAAAGGAGGATTATCTATGGCCTCTCCATCACCCGGCACGCAGCCATTTTATTAATCAAAGTAGTCACAAAGTACTAAGTTGAGAACAAGGTCTCAAACAAATCCGCATAAAACTGTATAAATTGCACAACAAACGAAAATAGGGTAAGATGACGCAGCGGAGCTCGAGTACCTCTGCCGTAAGAAGATTTTCAACTAAATCCCCCAAATCCTTCATTTGTTCTGGCTATCCCGCTATCCGCCCCAACATTACTCATACGAATAAAGACTTTTTGAGCTGGACCACTTAGGGCATCTCCAAAGGCAACCTGCAAATTTCCTCCCGCATCCGTCCGCGGACAGGGGGACCAGTCCGCCGATACGGATGCGGGAGGACGCCATCCAACCGTAGCCGCATACATTTCAAACTCCTTTTCAACAAATCGGATGAAATTCGTGCAAACAAGACCGGATTTCATATAAACACGACGGATTTCATACAAACACGGCGTGATCCATGATGATTATGCTAAGTCAAGTTGATTTGCAATGCTTGATCAATGTGGAATCATATCTCATTTCAAATTCCACCACTGAATTCAATTCAAATCATAAGTGAAATTTGAAGTTGTTCAAAAATTGCTGGAAAATAGTTCATGTTTTAGCAAAAATTCCAAAACAAATTCTTGTTCAGGAAAACAACATCACCTATTTGCTAAAATGGGCTAGAGCATTTAAAACAGTGCAAAATCAGCAATTTAAATTCCATTTCATTTATGAAAAATTCAAATGAATTCAAATGGCCTCCAAACTTTTTATGGCAGTGCAGTATATTGCTATGTATTTTGTGGTCAATTCCCACATTTTACAAAAAGCATTTGGCAGCTTATTTTATTTGCAAAACCCTCTGTAAAAAGAAAACAGAAAATAAAAATGGAAAAGGCCCTATTCTACTGTGAGCTGGGCCTAAGTGCACAGTGCACCGGCCCAGCCCACCTCGCTCTCTCTCTCCTACCTCCCGCCTCTCTCCTCCCCGTGTCGACCTAGCCGTGGCCACGCGCGCGCTCGCCGGCCAGGGCACGACACGGCGACGCTACAGCGACGGGGAGCGGATAAGGGCGACGCCCTCGGCCCCGTCACCGCCCTCATCCATTCACCCCCCTCCTCTCTCGCCCTCTCTCGCTCGCTCTCCGCCACCACCGAACGCCGCCGTCGCCGCGCCGCTGCTTCACCGCAGCCACTGACCTCGCCTCGCCTCGCCACCGTGCCCGTCGTCTTCGCCGTGCTCCGCTACGTCGACCATGCCATCGAACGCAAGCCGAGGAGCCCCAACGCACGGATCCACGCCATCTTCTTCCTCCTCGGGTCGCCGGCGAACTCCGTCGATTCCGGCCGCCGTGCTGCGCTCCTAAGCTTCCAACGGCCACCGTGCGCCTCCCGGTGAGCTCCTCTCCCTTCTCCCCCTCTCCGTTTGCTCGCGCGCGCCCCCTAGCTAGCTAACCCGCCGTGGCCGAACGCGTCGCCGCCGTTGAGCCCGCCGTCGTAGCCGTAGCCGCTGTCACGCTCAACCGAGCTCGCAGCCGAGCTCCTGGAGCTCGTAGGAGCCCGACCAGCGCACGCGCGCGCCTCTCCGTGCCTTGCATCGCTGAAACCGCCGTGGCCCGATTCCGGCCGCCGCCTCCGCCGCTCGCCGTCGACGTTTCCGTCCGTCTCCGGCCGCGCCACCGCCACCAATCGACGCAGCATCGAACGCCCGTTCGAACGGCGCCTCCCGCGCGCCAAATGGTCGCCGGACGGCGAAATCCGACGCCTCCCGTGGCCCTCCGCCGTGTTTCGGCGTCGCCGGCGACGAGCCGCCGGCAACCGCCGACGTGGCACACCTAGGGCCACCCCTGGGTCGCTGCCAGTGGGCCCCCTGGCCCCGGTTGACCACGTTGACCGTGGTCAACGTGCTGACTGGGCACGCTACGCCACTGACATGCGGGCCCCACGTGCTTAATTAACCGGTTTTAAGAATAAACTAATCTGTTAATTTAATTAGACACTGACAGATGGGGCCCACTAGCTAATTGACCTAATTAGTTAAAATTAACCCATGTTTAGCCACTGTGTCACTGACATGTGGGACCCAGCCGTCAGGTTTGACCTGGACTGGCTGGGTTGACCCGCTGACGTCACCTTGACATCAGGCCGACGCAATAAAACCTTTTCTGTTATTTTCTAATTTAAAATTAATTCCAGGAATTTCAGAAAATGGTTTAAATCTTTGAAAAATCGTAGAAAATAAACCGTAGCTCGGATCGAAAAGTTTTCTACATGAAAGTTGATCAGAAAAATGAGACGAATCCGAATATGTGGTCAAAATGCTTGACCATCACTCCTATCTAGATGAACATGGAACCTTCTCCTCCGGATCAACTGTCCGAAAACTGCCTAAGGCCGGGAAAATATCCCCAGATATTTTCCCGCTCCGCCTGCAACGTGTAGCATTGCATTAGGTCACCCCCAGCACTGCATATTGCCATGCCATGCATCTGTGTGGCATTTGTATGCTTTTATTTATTGTTTCTTCCCCCTCTTCTCTCCGGTAGACCCCGTGACCGACGCTGCCCCTGAGGACTGCTACATCCCCGACGACCCCTCTTTCACCGCAGAGCTTTTAGGCAAGCAAACCCCCTTGAACATGCCTATATCACCCATTCTTTCTCTCATATGCTTGCATTAGAATTGCTACAGTTGTTGTTCCAAAAATACCTATTCTGATGCATAGCCTGTTTTTGTAACCGTTGTTGATACCATATCTGCTATCCTAAATGCTTAGTATAGGTTGGTTGGTAAACATCTGTGGCCCCTCATCCTTGTCCTTGTTGCCCCGCTTTATTTCCAGTGCCCCGATCGATGTGATCGATGGGCTGAGACCGGCACATCACCGCACACCCCTTTCGATGTACGACTCTGCAAAGCCACTATCGAGTGACGAGGGTGATGCCTCTTAACTCACTCCTGATGATATCTCTGTAGCGTAGCTAGTTGGTTGTAGGTTACCGAGGGTGATTCCTCTTTCACCACCTCCGATGAAGTCTCTATCGTACAACCCTCAAGTGTGAACCCATCGAGGGTGATTCCTCCGGGTTCACCTTGATGGATACTTCGAGTGGGAATCCAACGAGGGTGATTCCTCGGATTCTTCCTTGATGTTATGGACACACGGATACCATGTATTTATTTCAGTCCCTGATTAAAGTCGGGTCGGCCCCGAGGGGTACCCGCGAGAAATGTGGAGTCGGGTTGACCGTGAGGGTACCCGCGAGATAATTATGTGGCACGGCCGAGCATTCCTGGCCCTTGCCGTAAGTCCACGAGACGGGGCGACGGGACCACAGATCCTGGATCGCTGCTCATTTCTGCGAGCTCCCAACACACTAATGGGTTAGGATATGTGATCTGAGTAGGCCTCTAGCCTTTTCGCACTAACCACCACGCGGGAATAGTGTGGGCACTCGGCGTCGTAAGTATCAGCCGAAGTTCTTCAAACGTCAGCAGTTGAGCGGCACGCGCCCGGGTGGACCGCGAAAGCCTGCGTGTGTATATAGGGGCTAGGTCTGGTCCCGGCCGTCCTCGCAACGCGCAGGCAAAGGGCGATGGGCCCAAGACCCCTGAGCGCTTTGGGTGTAGACTGGCGTGCTGGCCTCTCTGTTGAGCCTAGGTAGGGCTACGACGTGTCGATCAGCTAAGGCCAGGCATGACCCGAGCAAGTGTGTCTGGCCAGAGTTAATCGAGTGTGTTGGGTAAGTTGGTGCACCCCTGCAGGGAAGTATATCTATTCGAATAGCCGTGTCCACGGTAACAGGACGCTCGGAAAGTATCCCGGTCTACTACAACTAGAACTGGATACGTGTGATAATTAAATAATATGTTAGCTCCGGGATTGCTTTCTCGCAGGGAGTCGAGGAAGGATCTCTGGGCATTGCTACTATATACTTATAACTATATGTTATGTTACTAATCTGCACTCTTGTAATGCTACAAGACGCTAAAGATGCTAGTCTTCGATAGGTTAGGCCTTCCCTTCTATTCTGGCATTTCTGCAGTATAGTCCACAGATACAGCCTCCCCTTTGATACCGATGCATAAATAGAATAGATCTGATGTAAGTCTTGCGAGTACTTTGGATGAGTACTCACGGTTGCTTTGCTCCCCTTTTTCCCCATACCCGATTGCTGCGATCAGATGGCGGAGCCCTGGAGCCAGCTTCCCCCGTCGATGACTACTACTACCCCTCCGGTGGAGAGTACTACTACGTGGAGACCGACGGCCAGGAGTAAATAGGAGGCACCCAGGCAGGAGGCCTGCGCCTTTTCGATCTAGTGTCATTGTTTTGCTCAGCCTTCTTAAGGCAGACTTGTTTAACTTTGTGTCTGTACTCAGATACTGTTGTTGCTTCCGCTAACGCTTGTTCGCGAGCTTATGTATTCGAGCCCTCGTGGCCCCTGGCTTGTAATATAAAGCTTGTATGACTTTTATTTGTGTTTAGAGTTGTGTTATGATATCTTCCCGTGAGTCCTTAGGCTTGATCGTGTGCATTCGCGTGTATGATTAGTGCACGATTAAGTCGGGGGCGTCACACAGGAGGAACAGGTTGTACCGCTGTTCCTCCTGCGCCTGCTGGAACGCTGACAGAGGCGCCGGCGCAGGCTGCACCTCCGCCATGGCGGCGTTCAAGTGTGCCTGCGCCTGCTCCATGGTGAAGCCGGTGTGCACAGGAGGCGTGGGAGCCGGGACGGAGTCGTCGGAGCCCGTCTCCATCGTGGTGTCGTCCTCGTCGTCAGAGACCTCGGGCGAGCTAGCCGGCAAGCCGGCCTCGATCCGCCTGGCACGGCGGCTCCGCCAGGCGGCGGCAAGGGCGGCCACCTCGTGCTTCATCTCCGGCGACAGACTGTCCCACAGTGCTTTCCCGCTGGCGGTCATGGCAGATGTGGAGGGAAGGAGGAGGATGTGGAGCAGATGTGGTGCGGCCACCCTTAAATAGCGGATTCCGGCAAGGCCAGGCGTCAATGTGGGACGTCGGTATGGGTTTCTCAGCCGGCGAGCCTGCTTAATGGTGACATACAGATGGACAGCGGCGTTGAACGGGTGTGGTAGATATCCGTCCCGTCTCGTCTAATCACGCGTCTCCGGCATTGAACAGGCGTGGACACTGGAGACGCGTCGCGGGCGGCGCCCTCGCCCGGTGCGCCGCTTCAATGCGGAGGCAGTGAGAGGTCGCGTCCGCCCTGAGCCGTCTTCAATGTTGTGCGCCGCGTGTAGGAGATATGCCCTAGAGCCAGTATTAACAGTTATTTTGTATCTCCAAGTTTGTAATGAATGTTTATGTCCCATGCTATAACTGCAATAATTCTCGAGTTTGCAATATCCACGAGGCTCGGAGGGAAACTCATGTGCACGTGTGGTATAATAAACGGTAAAATGTATTCCTAGTCATGCCTCTAAGACTGGCTCACGTATTGCATGATGATCCTGTTTTCCTGATCATGGGCATGACTATGCCAGCAATTTTGAGGGCACAATGTTAGAAGAACACTTGTGTTGAATCGACCCGAATTGATGTTATGCTATGAGATACATTCGTCACAAGTTAATGGTAAATAACACAGAGAAAGTTAATGTTTGCATGATTCGTTAGACCATGAGAGTGTTGAGTTCCTTCATACTTGCTTCGTGAACTTTGGGGTTTGTTAAACGTCATCCGTAACTGGGTGGCTATTACGGCGGCTTACGGGTTCACGGAAAAGCATGACAAGGAACGAGATAGCTCAAGATTGGGATTTGCTCCTCCGACGATGGAGAGATATTCTCAAGCCCTCTCGGTGTTACGGTATCCATCATCGTCTGGCCAGACACAATGCGATTTGATCACAGGGATGCCGAAACACGGAAACGAGAAAAGTGAACAAAACCGGTAACGAGGTAACTGGCATAGTGGACAAGTTGTTGATCCACGGGGATGCCGATAAATCTCACGTCGGGTATTTGTAATATATCGTGAAGCGACAGGAATAGCACATGGCAACTGAAGGTTCACTCGAATATTTATTCGTGTGGGTATTGGGGTCAATATGGGTGTCCACGGCTCCGATGTTGATCATTGATCGGAAAGTGTTCCGGTCATGTCTATGCTTCACCGAACCTATAGGGTCACACGCTTAAGGGTCATCTATCTGCTGAATACTAGACAGGGAGGCTGAGAGAAAGTCACCGGAAAAGTTTCGGAGACAACGGAAGAGTTCCGGAGAGAGAACACCGGAAGAGTTTCGGTAAAACTGGAAAGTTGTTTCGGAGTATACCATTAAGTCAAATTGGTTTCGGTACACGCCTAGAAATTCTTGGAGGGTGCCAGAATTGTTCTGGGAACTTCTGGGATTTTTCCGGGGAAAAAAACAGGAAATGTTCCGGAGCTGCCGGAACCGCTTTGGTTGTTTTTCGCTGATGAAAATCATTGATCTAAAAATGTTTCAGAACGCGTCGAGAATTAGTTTAGTGGGTACTGGAATTATTCTAAGACCCACAGAAATATTTTCGGATTTATCGGTCGCGGAAAAATGGGTTCATGAATAGTGAAAAAGCACTTTATGGTCACTTTATGGAAAGCCACCTTTTGGGGCTTTGCTCAAAAGATCTAGAGGAGGATGACATGGAAGGGTGAGACCCCCTTTTGGGGGGGCCCACATAGGTGGCCGGCCAAGGGTGGCATCTCCATGATGCCACACTTGCTTTCCCCTTTATGCCCTTGTGAAGGTCATATTTCCATGGGTTTTTGGTATTTTCAAGTGCCACCCTACCCCTTGGGTTTTCCTATAAATAGAGGTGGAGAGTCACTCTCCACACTCACTCTTTCTCACATACAAATGCCATGCATGATCTGGCCTTCTCTCTCCCTCCCCGCGAAATAGTTTCGTTGAGCCGAAAGGCTGTCTGGGTTCCGGCAGGAACTAGTTCTGGACGGCGAAGCCCTGCCGGATAGCTGACACCGTATGTGTGCAACCCCGTAGAGAGGTCGTAGGTTCGATCTTTTGCCCGAGGGGCTGTTCGAGGGTCCTCCCGAAGGGCTGTCTGAGTTACCGTTCGAGCTTCGAGGGTCCTCCCGAAGGGCTGTCTGTGACATCGTCCGGGGGACTGTCCGACCGCCTCCCGAAGGGCTGTCCGACGAGGGAGTACATCCTCGCGGTTGGGAGGTTGTAAATCCTAGCTGCGGGGATCTGCACCGACGATCTACATCGACTCTACTTCCGCTGCGTTACGAGTCGGTACTGATTAGATCAAACCTTGTATGCCATCTCCATAGTGATCCTGGGCGTGCTCGCTGTACCGATTTTTTTTGTTTTCTGTCGCGTTCCCCTACAATGGCATCAAGAGCCTTGCTATGCGTAGATGCAGGTTACGATCTAGAATACATAGAGATGTATGGGTATTGCATAATATAATTTTGTAGTAGATGAGATATATTGCTGAAAATTATTTATGCGGGTGGCAGATGAAATCTGTTACCCGATGTTCTTGTTGCTTCCCTAGAATTTGCGTATTTCTGATCTTGAAATGGCATGGTGGAATTTCACAAAGTTCTGGCAATCCGCGATCCTGATTGATCAACGAAGTGCTATCTGTTCTTTGGGTTCCACCATAGTTAAGAGAAAGATGAAATTTCACAGACGAAAGGGCAATGCAGATATGATCTGCACGGGGGTCATGCGTATGACGAAGTTCAGTATGGGGCTCGAGATTTTATTATCTCGTTTTTCATACACCCCGCAAAGTTAATCTAGCGACTTGAATAATCATACTTGATGATAAACGTTGGTAGCTACGATTTAAGTCAAAACCTTAGAAGCCACATAAAATAAAATTTTGCATAAACTGATTAGAGGCGTCTAACTTGGTTTTGCAGGATGTGCATGTGATGTGGTATAGCAGCTCTCATATTAATTCGATTATGTATGAGATGACTATATGATGTAAATTTATTAACATGACATGCGTGTCATGATTCGGCATGATGGCTGGAGTCATATGATTGTCACTTTAATGACCTGCGCGTCAACCTTAAGTAATGCACTTATTTTTATTAGCTATAGAGTTAACAATATTATCTGGTGCACCAACAAGGTGGTGGCAATCTTCGCGAAGGTGAACACCGACGCAAATGCCAAAGACGAAGAAATACTAGACTTCTCCGTCAGAAGGGGCTATACCATATCATGCTATTATGAATTGCCTGAGATGTTTATCCCTCTTGATGCATCCTTTTGATTACGCGGTAGTCGCTTTTTATTAGGGTGATCTCTCACTTAAAAATATCAAGCAGTTAGTGTTCTCCCAAGTGTAGCACCGTCACGACACCTATCTCTTCGGGGTATCACATGGATGCATGGGTACGAACGATTAGAGAACTGTGAGGCGGGTGAGTTGAGACCTCGCAGCAAGATCACTTGGTCGTAGGTTTGATCTTTTGCCCGAGGGGCTGTTCGAGGGTCCTCCCGAAGGGCTGTCCGAGTTACCGTTCGAGCTTCGAGGAACCTCCCGAAGGGCTGTCCATGACATCGTCCTGGGGACTGTCCGACCGCCTCCCGATGGGCTGTCCGACGAGGGAGTACATCCTCGCGGTTGGGAGGCTGTAAATCCTAGCTGCGGGGATCTGCACCGACGATCTACATCGACTCTACTTCCGCTGCGCTACGAGTCGGTAATGATCAGATCAAACCTTGTATGCCATCTCCATAGTGATCCTGAGCGTGCTCGCTGTACCAATTTTTTTGTTTTCTGTCGTGTTCCCCTACACCGCGCTCTACAGCGGCATGAATGTGGGCAGGTGGCGCCGGGCGGGAATGTGCGCGGGCGAGGGAGGAGGGGTTTTGGTGGACCGGGCGGTCAGAAGCGGGCTTGGGATTGGTTCGGAGTCCCGCAAAACTCCCCCACGTTTGTCTCCATTTTGTGGTAGAAATTGCGTCCGCACCGCCCCGTGGACCGATACAGGTCGGCGTTGGATGACTCACGCGGTCTAGACAAAGCGCGGTCCAGACAGATGCAAGCGGTTTGCGGGTCAGCCTTGGAGATTGCTACTTGTGAGCTGCGTTGGGATTTCCCCGAAGAGGAGGGGATGATGCAGTACAATAGACATAAGTATTTCCCTCAGTTATGAAACCAAGGTTATCAATCCGGTAGGAGAATCACGCAACAACTCGTCAGCAGTACCTACACACAAAATAACAAATCCTCGCACCCAACGCGAACAAGGGGTTGTCAATCCCTTGGCGGTTAATTGCAAGATTAAATTGTATGGTGATAGATAGATAGATCGAACAAAAATACAAAATAAAATAAAAAAGTAAAATTGTAGCAACGTATTTTTGGGATTTTTAATATAAGATAAAAGTAGACCTGGGGGCCATAGTTTTCACTAGAGGCTTCTCTCTTGAAAATAGCATACGGTGGGTAAATAAATTACTGTTGGGCAATTGATAGAAAAGCAAATAATCATGACGATATCCAAGGCAATGATCATGTATATAGGCATCACGTCCGAGACAAGTAGACCGAAACGATTCTGCATCTACTACTATTACTCCACACATCGACCGCTATCCAGCATGCATCTAGAGTATTAAGTTCATAAAGAACGGAGTAACGCCTTAAGCAAGATGACATGATGTAGACAAAGTAAACTCACGCATGAATAAACCCCATCTTTTTACCCTTAATAGCAACGATACATACGTGTCATGTCCCTTTCTGTCACTGGGATTGAGCACCGCAAGATCGAACCCATTACAAAGCACATCTCCCATTGCAAGATAAATCAATCTAGTTGGCCAAACCAAATCAATAGATCGGAGGGAAATACGAAGCTATGACAATCATGCATAAAAGAGTTCAGAGAAAACTCAAATAATATTCATGGATAATCTAATCATAAACTCACAATTCATCGGATCCCAACAAACACACCGCAAAAAGTGATTACATCGGATAGAACTCCAAGAACATCGAGGAGAACATTGTATTGAAGATCAAAAAGGGAGAAGAAGCCATCTAGCTACTAACTATGGACCCAAAGGTCTGTGGTAAACTACTCACGCATAATCGGAAGGGTAGCAAGGTTGATGGAGAGCCCCTCCATGATCGAATCCCCCTCCAGCAGAATGCCGAAAAAGGCCTCCAGATGGGATCTCTCGAGAACACGAACTTGCGGTGGCGGAAAAAGTATTTCGTGGACTTCTCTGTTGGTTTCTCGATTTTAGAGTATTTATAGAGGTGGAATTAGGTCAAACGGAGCAGAGGTGGGCCCGCGAGGCACCAGGGCGCGCCACCCCCCTGGGGCGTGCCCTAGTGGCTCATGGCCACATCCTCTGTCTTCTGGCCCTCTCCCAAACCTTCTAGTGTCTCTTATGTCCAGAAAAAAATCTCCAACAAGTTTCGTGGCATTTGGACTTCGTTTGGTATTGATATTCTGAAAAACCAAAAACCAGCAAAAAAACAGAGACTCTTTTCTTTTATAGCATGGACATTTGGACTTGACTGATTCAAAGCAATAGTCTATAGTTTGACATGAAGACATAAATACTCAAGCATAATAACAAGCAACCATGCCTTTCAAAATATCAACGCTAAAGAAAGCTATCCCTAGCCCATTATGCTCAATCATTGATCCATTCATGAAACACACTCAATATTAGCTACACACAATGCACAAGTATGACAATAGTGCTCTCTAGTTGGTGCTTTATAAGAGAAGGTGGAGACTCAAAGTAAAAATAAAAATTGCATAAAAGTAAATAGATAGGCCCTTCGCAGAGGGAAGCAGAGATTTGCAGAGGTGCCAGAGCTCAAAGCTTAAATTAGAGAGATAAAATTATTTTGAGAGGCATGCTTTTTCCTGTCAACGAAAACGACCGAGAATTCCCAATATCTTCCATGCTAGACACATTATAGGCGGTTGCCAAACAGAAAATAAAGTTTATTTCCTTTTCATCACTCTTTCACAATCCATGGCTAGCCGTATCCACGGGTGCCTTCCATACCAACACATTCCAAGGAATTTATTATTATCAACATATTAAAAAAATTCATTTCAGGACTGGGCATCCCTATTGATGGTGTCCTGGACTAGGGGGTACTCACCACATCGTCTCCCGACCAGGTGGGTTGAGCCGAGAACCCCCATGGCGGTTCACTAATGGGCCACTTCGGGCAGCCCATGATGAATACAAGGAAGATTCCACAAGACTTGGTGCCCAATCCGGAGACTCTTCTAAACCCTAGGCCTCCGGTGCATATATAAACCGAGGCCAGGCTAGTCAATAGAACGACTCATATTCATTAGAACAATCTCGTGGTAGATACATGTACTCTGTACTACACCCCATATGAATACAATCAAAAGCAGGACGTAGGGTATTATCTCTTCGAGAGAGCCCGAACCTGGGTGTCCCTCGCTCATCCTGTTACCATCGCACCAAGACGCCTAGCTTAGGACCCCTACTACGAGATATGCCGGATTTGACACCGACATTGGTGCTTTCATTGAGAGCCTGCTGGGTAGTCACCGCGGTGCGATGGGAATTCAGATCGGCTCCACCGCGATCTACGCGTCGGAACCGAGCTACATCGTCAACGTCGGCATCTTCGTCGCCGGCTCGACTGGTCACCTTGGCTGGACCGAGGACTAGGCTTCCCTTCGGATCGTCAAGTTCGGACGGATGTCTTCGTCATCATCAACTCCGATCTCATTCGGGATCATGGAAAAATCGTCCATGGTGCTCGGGGGCTCAACGTCAACATTGCCCTCGCGCGATCATGCAATTTTTTCTGGACAGCGGATTCGTGTTCGCCGTCCCGTCTCCTCGAGCGTCGCTTTGACGATTGCTTCAGTGGAATTGTGCGGAATTGAGTCTAGAACAACCCTGCAAAATTTCGTCGCGTTCCGATGGAGGAATCTCTGGCGATCTCCGATATACCGAAGCCCTGTCGAATCTGGACGGGAATCTGGACGAGTTTAGGGCGAGGAGTCCAGCAGTCAGCTCGGACGTCCTTTGGAAGATCCAACCGTTCATCGGCTGCGGAATTTCCATATCTATCACCCCTCAAAATTTCAGCTCGATCCGACCGTTCAAACTCCGGGAAGCGTCCGGTGAGTGCATCAATTTTCGGATATGTTTTCTGCGCGAAAACGAATCCGGCCCGAGTTCATCTTTTTCATGAACAGATTATCGGACATCCTTTTTGAAGGGAATTTTTTATAGGGTATTGTGTTTTGTTTTCAAGCACGTGCCTGCAAGTTTTAAGCCTTTTCCGAGGCGATCTTCGTCATCGCGCCGGTGTCAAACCAGCTTGGCAACGTTGCTCCATGGCTGCCGACCTGCGCCAGCATCGACTGCGACGTCGCTTCATCGAGCCGACGACAACCAACTCGGATCATCACCTCGGCGAGCCGACCAAGAGTTCGGCACCGCTCTCCCTAATGATCGTCAAGATAACATCGTCACCTTACGGATTGCACGGGTCGGGCGCGCCAGCATCGCCGCGCGGTCACTTCTCAAGCCAGCATTGAATGCGTCACAAAGTTTCGACCTGCGTCGGCATCGCCGCGCCGTTGCTTCTTCGAGCCGACGTCCACCTCGCCGACCTGCTTTGACACCTCGGCTGGCATGGGTGTTGCAACGTCACCTTACCGACCTGCTCCGACACCTCGGCTAGACTGGGGGCTTCGCCATCGCTTCATCGACCTACTCCGACGTCACCCTGCCGACCTACTCTGTCTCCTCGGCTGGACCAGGGGCTTCGCCTCGGCACATCGGCAGTTTTGGGCTGCCACTTCATCAGCCGAGCTCTTCGCTCGGCCACCCCAGGACCGGCTTGGGGGCTGGGATCTCGATTCGTCGCAAGCTCGGACTACGTCATCAACGCCGAGCACATTAACCAGCTAAGTCGCTTTCATACTTAAATTTTCTAAATTCTTAATTT
This sequence comes from Elymus sibiricus, assembly GCA_039707655.1. NCBI lineage: Eukaryota > Viridiplantae > Streptophyta > Magnoliopsida > Poales > Poaceae > Elymus > Elymus sibiricus. The sequence goes on along the minus strand of CM077676.1, from coordinate 392,443,076 downwards.
TTAGCTCGGTTCAACCAAGCATTATGTTTATGATAAATAAATGTTGTTTGTTAAAAACTCAGTTTGTTGAAAACTTAGTTTGCTAAAAACACTTCTTTTTCCCAAGTTAACTGGGGGCTCTTAAATTTATATGTGCCGCTTTATAATAAGTGTTTTCTTCTTGGTCGCTGCAAAGTCTTTTTCTACTACTCCTTTTTCCGACGCGAGTGTGTGGTCAATAGCCGGGTCGCCTATTTTCTCTCTAAAGCCGCTCGAGTTTAGTTCGCTAAACTAGCCTGAGAAACACTCCGCCTTCGGGATAGGAGGTTGAAGCCGAAGGCTGACCCGCTTGAAGTCTAGAGATCGGACGTATTATGTTAAAGCACGACGGAAGCATAATTTAATTTTAAGACCAATGTTCGGATTGGCACCAGAAAACTTGATTTACTTCGGACGTAAAGTTTTCACATAAGTTTTTTGGTTTTCCAAGCTTATGGCACCTTTAACCTATTTATATGTTTTTCTTTCAGGAGGCGGAACATCCTCTTGACGAGGTGCCATGCATAATAATTCGGCTCGGGAAATCTTTTCCGACCCGTATTTCGGCAACTTCCCTGCCGAGCTGCACCTCGGCACGCCCGAACACTCCAAACACCGGGGGGTTGCGACTAGAGCCGAACCCACCAAGCGCCAAGGTACTCCATGGAATCCTCGGTAAAACGTTCTCGGATATTGCTTTATATGCATCGGTTTCGAATTGTGTCTTTGGTCAATAGTTGGGTTGCCCGGCTCCTGTGCTTACCCTTACGTTTCCGATTGTTCGGCTAAGGGTAAAGGGAGAACCACTGCGATTGTGCTTCCGGTTTAGCTGGTCAAGCGCCTCAGTGGAGAAAGCTGAAAACTGACTGTCACAATAAGCGTAAACTGGTCAGCGATCCGATGACTGGTCCACCTATAGATCGATAGAGGTCACCCCGTGTTAAACGATGTGCCTTTCATACAGTGGGCCGAAGTGCTAACGGTTTGTCCTCGGCTGACACCGAACACTACCGGGGGCTAGTAACTGGCCTCCCAACGTTAAGCTCCTATGACTAAGTGAAAGTTATAAAGCCTGCATATCTGATTGCCTCGTTTCCGCTGACACAACCGCCTCCGGGCACCGAGACGTCGGCTAAGGGTTGTCTTGTTATTGTGGAAACACCCTGCGTAGTATCTACAAAGGGGGGGAAGCCGACGATGGGCCACTTTCAAATTATAAACAGTCGCAACGGAGTCAAAATAACATATAGCATTTGTATTTAATATATGAACGATGCATTCCCATAAATCGTTATAAAGCCACAATATGCATCAATTTGACTTTGAGACCTGGCCAAGCTGGGTTGCCTGGCTCCTGTGCTTACTCCCTACGTTCCCGATTGTTCGGCTAGGGGGTAAAGGGAGCACCTCTGTGATTGATACTACCGGGTTATCCGGGTTAGTACCTCAGACTGGGTGAAGCCGAAAGCTAGCGATCTCAAGAATATAATGGGTCGGCAACGACGGAAGTGAAAATCTCATTTTTTTAAGCCGTATACTTCGGAAATTTCTCCCGAATTGATCTTCACTATTTTTCTCCCACTTAGATCGGAGGTGAAGTTACATCATCCTGCTTAGCATGACAACCCAAAGAAAGGAACCGATAGTGGGACTATTTTCTTTGGAAAATGTTTCTTACGTTAAATAGTAATATAACATATCTCTCCGCGTACCTTTGTTTATAAAACCATATGGCCGGATTGCCTTGTTTGCCATAAATCTTTGCCCTTATAAAGGCTTTATAAAGTAGGACAAACACTCCTCAGCTACTAGCCGAGGAGGTTGAAGCCGATGGTCGGTCAACAAAGTTTTGTACCATGCGGATCCGAGCATTAATGATGTAAAGTACTTGGATACGTACAATCATTACACATACATTGTGATTAAGATCAATTTACCCCGGATATCGATCCTTAATTCGGCCACCCTTGCCCAAATTAAGGCTCGAGGGCTACTGGGCTTCGCTCTTCTCACTTAATAGCCATTATTGGGTTACATCGATCCCTGATCTGGTGTTGCCACCCGACCAGTGGCTCGGGGGCTACTGCATTGATGATTCAATGCAGAAAATTCAAAGTGCCGAATAGTTTTCGAGGAAATTACGATCCTCAGGTTGGTCGGCCGCATCCAGCCTGAGTCTCGGGAACTATGCACACCGCTTTTATGTTTCTAAGTATGCTGCCGAGTTAGGAGTTGATCCTTAGGCCGATTTCGCGAATCGACCTGAGTCTCAGGGGCTACTGGGATCAGCGGTTTCAGGTTTTCCTTCAGGTGCATCCCGGATTTTAGGCCGGCACATACCTTGAGGGCTACTGGCTATATATCTCGGCAGAGAATAAATTGCACCAATCAGAAAAAATATTCGCAAAAAATCAGCCCAAGACCGAGGTGGTGCACCACCTCGGAAGCAGTTCGGCATAAAGCTCGGCTGCGAGTGGCTGGCTCCATAGAGAACTTTTTCGGCGTTAAGCTCGGATAACCTCCTTCAAACTTTTTAAAAAACGAGGTACTCTATGCCTCCTCGGATGCAGTCCGGCGCTGGAGCTCGGATACAGACCGGCGTTGGAGCTCGGCTGCAAAAGACACCTCGGATATAGACCGGCGTTGGAGCTCGGATGCTAAAATGTACCTCGGATGCAGTCCGGCGTTGGAGCTCGGATGCAAAGAGGACACCTCCGCGCTGGAAACACTTTGAACCCGAGTTGTGGCGTAAAAAATAAAAGGCATTGATAAAGGCCAAGAACTTAAAGGACTCCTCGGATACCCGATGTATGAACTCTTCGGATACACCTCGGCGATCCTCAAGATCGGAGATGGGAAGATTTGTTGAACCAGTTTTCAAGACTGACGACCGAAGACGAAGAACAGTTTGGAAGAACCGAGGAGCGTCCCCAACTTGAAGACCGGTTCAGGGGGCTACTGATGGTGTCCTGGACTAGGGGGTACTCACCACATCGTCTCCCGACCAGGTGGGTTGAGCCGAGGACCCCCATGGCGGTTCACTAATGGGCCACTTCGGGCAGCCCATGATGAATACAAGGAAGATTCCACAAGACTTGGCGCCCAAGCCAGAGACTCTTCTAAACCCTAGGCCTCCGGTGCATATATAAACCAAGGCCAGGCTAGTCAATAGAACGACTCATATTCATTAGAACAATCTCGTGGTAGATACATGTACTCTGTACTACACCCCATATGAATACAATCAAAAGCAGGACGTAGGGTATTATCTCTTCGAGAGAGCCCGAACCTGGGTAAAACCTTTGTGTCCCTCGCTCATCCTGTTACCATCGCCCCAAGATGCCTAGCTTAGGACCCCTACTACGAGATATGCCGGATTTGACACCGACACCTATTACCTGCCACTCTCTCGTGCAATGACAAGTGAATAAACACTCATCGTGAGAATAACACACTTAGCATGGAAAATATTGGCCACCCCCTGCCGCTTCATGAGCGGTACGGGCACACAAAACAGAAAATTGATATGTCTCCGTCGTATCTACTTTTCCAAACACTTTTGCTTTTGTTTTAGACTCTAATTTGCATGATTTGAATGAAACTAACCCGGACTAACGCTGTTTTCAGCAGAACTACCATGGTGTTGTTTTTTGTGCAGAAATAAAAGTTCTTGGAATTGGACGAAACTTTTTGGAGATTTTTTATGGATTAAATAAAAAATACTTTAGCCAAGACCCACTGGAGGGGGGCCACCTGCTGCCCACGAGGCACCAGGGCGCGCCACCCCCCCCAGGCGTGCCCTGGTGGCTTGTCCGGCCCACGTGGCTCCACTGACCCTAATCTCAGGCCTATAAATTCACAATTCCAGAGAAAAAAATAAGAGAGGAAGTTTTATTGTGTTTCACGTTACGGAGCCGCCGCCACCTCCTGTTCTTCATCGGGAGGCCAGATCTGGAGTCCGTTCAGGGCTCTGGAGAGGGGGATCTTCCGGCATCGTCATCATCAACCATCCTTCATCACCAATTTCATGATGCTCACCGCCGGGAGTGAGTAATTCCTTCGTAGGCTTGCTGGACGGTGATGAATTGGATGAGATTTATCAGGTAATCGAGTTAGTTTTGTTAGGGCTTGATCCCTAGTATCCACTATGTTCTGAGATTGATGTTGCTATGACTTTGCTATGCTTAATGCTTGTCACTAGGGCCCGAGTGCCATGATTTCAGATCTGAACCCTTTATGTTTTCATGAATATATTTGTGTTCTTGATCCGATCTTGCAAGTTATATGCACCTGCTACGTGTTATGATCCGCATACCCCAAGGTGACAATAATTGGGATTCTTTCCGGTGATTGCCGTAGTTTGAGGAGTTCATGTATTCACTATGTGTTAATGCTTTGTTCCGGTTCTCTATTAAAAGGAGGCCTTAATATCCCTTAGTTTCCTTATGGACCCCGCTGCCATGGGAGGGTAGGACAAAAGATGTCATGCAAGTTCTTATAGCAAGCACGTATGACTATATACGGAATACATGCCTACATTATATTGATGAATTGGAGCTAGTTCTGTGTCGCCCTAGGTTATGACTGTTACATGATGAATGTTATCCAACATAATCACCGATCCAATGCCTACGAGTTTTTCACATATTGTTCTTTGCCAAGTTACTACTGTTGTTACTGCTGTCACAATTGCTACAAAACTATTGCTGTTACCGTTACTACTACTGTTACTATTATTGCTACTTCTATCAAACTATCATACTACCGTGCTACTGATCACTCTGCTGTAGATATTTGGTCTCCAGGTGTGGTTGAATTGACAACTCAACTGCTAATACTTGCAAATATTCTTTGGCTCCCTTTGTGTCGAATCAATAAATTTGGGTTGAATACTCTACCCTCGAAAACTATTGCGATCCCCTATACTTGTGGGTTATCAAGACCTTTTTCTGGCGCCGTTCCCGGGGAGCATAGCTCTATTTGCTGAGTCACTTGGGATTTATATCTGTTGATCACTATGAAGAATCTAAAATACGCTAAGACCAAGATCGTTCCCTCTAAGACGCGGGGAGGTAAGGAACTGCGATCTAGCTCTGCACTTGATTCACCTTCTGTTTTGAGTAAACTTGCAACACCACCACCTGCTATTAATTCTGATATGTCGTAAGTTATTAATGATACTACTTCTGCTATGAATGATACTTATGATGATGCTAGTACTATGCTTGATAATGCTGTGCCACTTGGTGAATTTCTTAAGGAACAACTTGCTAAAGCTAAAGAAATTGAAAATGTTGAAACTCTTGACAATTATGATTCACCTATTATGCCTAGCTCTCCTACTATAGTTGAAACACCAGATGAACATTGCTTTGATAGGGAGACGGCTAGAGCTATCCTTGCTTGTAATGATAGAGATGAAGTTATAAAATTGCTTGCTGAAATGAAAGAAAAATCTATGAGGGAGAGAATGAAATATGATCCTAAGTTTGCTACCTCTCCCATATTTGTTACTGATAAGGATTATGAATTCTCTGTCGATCTTGAGTTAATTACTTTGGTTGAATCTGATCCTTTCCATGGCTATGAAACTGAAACCGTTGTGGCACATCTTACTAAATTAAATGATATAGCCACCCTATTTGCTCATGACGAAAAAATTCGCTATTACTATATCCTTAAGTTATTTCCTTTCTCATTAAAGGGTGATGCTAAGGAATGGTATAATACTCTGATGTCTACTACACAACTTATTCTTGTAGACTCGTGTTGGGCCTCCAAGCGCAGAGTTTTGTAGGACAGTAGCAATTTTCCCTCAAGTGGATGACCTAAGGTTTATCAATCCGTGGGAGGCGATGGTATCTCTAAAACAACCCTGCAACCAAATACAAGAAATCTCTTGTGTCCCCAACACACCCAATACAATGGTAAATTGTATAGGTGCACTAGTTCGGCGAAGAGATGGTGATACAAGTGTAGTATGGATAGTAGATATAGGTTTTTGTAATCTGAAAATATAAAAACAGCAAGGTAACTAGTAACAAAAGTGAGCATAACCGGTATTGCAATGCTTAGAAACAAGGCCTAGGGTTCATACTTTCACTAGTGCAATCTCTCAACAATACTAACATAATTGGATCATATAATCATCCCTCAACGTGCGATAAAGAATCACTCCCAAGTTCCTATTAGCAGAGAACGTAAGATAGAAATTGTTTGTAGGGTACGAAACCACCTCAAAGTTATCCTTTCCGATCAATCTATTGAGCTATTCCTATAAGTGTCAGAAACAACCCTAGAGTTCGTACTAAAATAACACCATATGATACACATCAACCAACTCTAATGTCACCTAGATACTCCAATGTCACCATAAGTATCCGTGAGTTGATTATACGATATGCATCAAACAACTTCATAATCATAATATTCAATCCACACAAAGAACTCCAAGGAGCACCCCAAAGTTTCTATCGGAGAAAAGATAATGAGAACGCGCATCAACCCCTATGCATAGATTACCCCAATGTCACCGCGGGAATCCGCGAGTTGAATGCCAAAACATATATCAAGTGAATCAATATAATACCCCATTGTCACCACGGGTATTCATATGCAAGACATACATCAAGTGTTCTCAAATCTGAAATATTCAATCCGACAATAACGAAACCTCAAAGGGAAAAGATTCGATTCATCACAACAAGGATAGAGAGGGAAGAAACACCATATGATCCAACTATATTAACAAAGCTCGCGATACATCAAGATCGTGCCAAATCAAGAACACGAGAGAGAGAGAGAGATAAAACACATAGCTACTGGTATAAACCCTCAGCCCCGAGGGTGAACTACTCCCTCCTCATCATGGAGACCACCGGGATGATGAAGATGGCCTCCGGTGATGATTCCCCCCTCCGGCAGGGTGCCGGAAAAGGGCTGTAGATTAGATCGTGGAGGTACAGAGGCTTGCGGTGACGTAAAAACTCATCTAGGTTAACTTTCGGGGGTTTCTGAATATATACGATTTTTTGGCGTTGGAATCACGCGAAGAGGGGCCACAGGGGGCCCATGAGGCACCACGGCACGCCTGAGGGGGTGGCGCGCCCTGGTGGCTCGTGGGGCCCCTGTGGGTCTTCTGGCCACCTCCCGAAGCTTCTAGTGTCTCTTATGTTCCAGAAAAAATCGTCAAAAAGTTTCGCTGCATTTGGACTTCATTTGATATGGATTTTCTGTAAAACCAAAAACAAGCAGAAAACTGCAACTAGCACTGGGCACTAGGTCAATATGTTAGTCCATAAAAATCATATAAAAGCCATATAAAACTGCACCAAAATCATACAAAACTATAATAAACATGGCATGAACACTTCATAAATTATAGATACGTTGGAGACGTATCAGCATCCCCAAGCTTAATTCCTGCTCGTCCTCGAGTAGGTAAATGATAAAAGAAATAATTTATGAAGTGTGAATGCTAGCATAGTGCATAAGTTTGATCAATGATAATTTCAATCACTTTTTCTAGCATCAATATATATCATAATCAGTAGCTCATCTCATAAAACTTCTCATGATCAAGTAGCAAGCTATTCACATGTTTAAAGTATAGGCCATAAACTATCTTGAAAACTAACAAACTATGTTCTCAGTCATCAAACAATTGCAATTCATCTTATTTTCAGGAAGGGTCTATGTAAGAGCTTTGATCTAGCAAATTCCACATACTCAACCATCATTTAGTCTTCCATGATTGCTGACACTCAAAGCATATTTTTAGAACAAACCGTTTCAGTCAAACACATAGGAAGATAGGGGCTTAATGTTTTGCCTCCCAACTTATTTATCTCAGGGATAATGTCAACAATAATAACTCATGATCACCTATATTCAACTACATATATGTGCCTGGATCTTTCCCTACCACATAATGCTTGCCAACTAAAGAATAAATAGAGCGGAATTGGGATGAACATTAATGACTCTTGCATAAAAGTAAATACAGAAAAGTAAATGCATAAAAGTAAAAGATAGGCCCTTCGCAGAGGGAAGCAGAGGTTGTCATGCGCTTTTTATTGTTGGATGCACAAGCCCTTAATGCAAAGGAACGTCACGTTATATTGCCCCTTGTGATAACAACCTTTATTATGCAGTCCGTCGCTTTTATTTCTTTACCATCACAAGTTCGTACAATGCTTATTTTCCCTTGCAATATAATATCATACATATTTAGGAGCAATTTTTATTGCTTTTTGCACCGATGACAACTTACTTGATGGATCTTATTCAATCCATAGGTATGTATGGTGGACACTCATGGCAAGAAACTGGATTTAAGGGTTTTTGGATGCACAAGTTGTATCTCTACTTAGTACGAATTTTTGGCTAGCAAAAGATCCTAAGCAAGCACCACATGTTAGAGGATCCATGACAATATAACTTCTATGTGAATATAAACAAACATAACTCATTACGTTGTCTTCCTTGTCCAACGTCAACTACTTGATCAAGCTTGAAAATAATTAATGGGGGCTCACAATCATAGAAGATGTCCAAGATAGTATATTTATATGTGAAATTTCTCTTCCTTCAAAATTCTTTCATGAATTGTTCAAGTGACCAATGCTATGTTTGTTAACTTTCAATAAATTTTACCACTTATACTTCTTGTATGTGATGTCACTACTCCCCATGGGACAAGCATATGAAGCATATAAATTTTAACTTTATGATATTCAATTCATTTCAACAATTTACTCATAGGATATAAGTGAAGCACAAGAGTAAATGACAAACTACTCCAAAAAGATATAAGTGAAGATCAAATGAGTAGTTAAGTAATTAAGTAGCTATGTCAGAACTCTCTCTCATTTAAAAATTTCAGATCTTAAGTATTTTATTCAAACAAAATAAAATGACATTCTATAGATACCACATATCATGTGAAGAAGCAAAAACTTAGGCTCAACCAAAACTGACCGATAGTTGTTGAAGAAGAAAGGTGGGATGCCTACCGGGGCATCCCCAAGCTTAGATGCTTGAGACTTCTTGAAATATTAACTTGGGATGCCTTGGGCATCCCCAAGCTTGAGCTCTTGTGTCTCCTTAATTCCTCTCATATCACGGTTTCTCCTAAATCGTAAAAACTTCATCCACACAAAACTCAACAAGAACTCGTGAGATAAGTTAGTATAAATCAACTCAAAATTTTAACATTCTCTACTGTAGCAAATCACAAAAATTATAATTAAACATTGCATACTAAATGCCTCTTCATATTTAATACTCTTATCCTCAAATAGAAACATTAAACACGCAAACATATGCTAACAATACAACTATAACAGCAATCTGCCAAAACAGAACAGTCTGTAAAAGGGGAATAAGAATCCACACTTCCCTAACTCCAAAAATTCTGAAACATTTCCACGTGACAGAGAACTCATGCATGCTTACTGTGTTAAAATTTCAGAGTTTTATCATGTTCTGCCTATTCAGGAATTTTCTGGACATAATAGAAAACTTTCTGTTTTCAAACAGCGACACATGAACTTGCAAACTCAGCATGGTAAAGGCTAAAACTGGCATTTTATTGAACTAAAAGATACAAAACTTGATTATTGATAATACAAAGAAAATATCAATAGAAGAAAATGACGCTCCAAGAAAAACTCATATTATGTGATGAATAAAAATATAGCTCCAAGTAAGGTTACCGATAATGTTGAAGATGAAAGAGGGGATGCCTTCCGGGGCATCCCCAAGCTTAGGCCCTTGAGTCTTCCTTAAATATTACATTGGGGTGCCTTGGGAATCCACAAGCTTAGGGTCTTGCCACTCCTTATTCTCCTCATATCGATATCTCACCCAAAACTTGAAAACTTCAATCACACAAAAGTTAACGGAACTTGTGAGATATGTTAGTATGATAAAAATAAATCATCCACTTAGGTACTGCCAAAACAAGATTCATAATTGTTCTCATATAATTCCTACTGTATTCCATCATTTCCACAATTTATATTACTCAATATAAGCTATGGAAACACTAAAACAAGCAAACTATGCATCGAAAACAGAATCTGTCAAAAACAGAACAACGTGTAGTAAGCGTTTTAAAAACCATACTTCTGTGCCACCAAAAATTCTGAAAAATTAGGAAAACGTAAAAAATTTGTAAATCAATACTGTTTAAAAATTTCAGAATTTTCTCACGCTCCAGTACAGAATGAAAATTCCAGCACTGGACGTAAAAGTTTCTGTTTTTGCACAGAATCAAATCAACAAGCATCCACACTATCCCAAAGGCTTTACTTGGCACATTATTGAAAGAAAACATATAAAACATGATTACTACCATAGTTTAATCATGTGAAAACTCAAAAACAGTAGGTATAAATATAGGGTTGTCTCCCAACAAGCGCTTTTCTTTAATGTCTTTTTATCTAGGCATGATGATTTCAATGATGCTCGCATAAAAGTAAAGAATTGAAACACAAAGAGAGCATCATGAAGCATATGACAAGCACATTTAAGCCTAACCCACTTCCTATTCATAGGGATTTTGTGAGAAAATAGTTTATGGGAGCAAGAATCAACTAGCATAGGAAGGCAAAACAAGCATGACTTCAAAACTTTCAACATAAAGAGAGGAAACTTGATATTATTGAGAAGCCTACAAGCATATGTTCCCCTCTCATAGTAATTTTCAGAAGCATCATGAATGAATTCAACAATATAGCTATCACATAAAGCATTCTTTTCATGATCCACAAGCATAGAATTTTTATTACTCTCCACATAAGCAAATTTGTTCCCATCAATAATAGTGGGAGCAAACTCAACAAAATAACTATCATGAGATACTTGATTGGAATAATCCAATTGAAAATTAAAATCATGATGACAAGTTTCATAGTTATCATTATTCTTTATAGCATACATGTCATCACAATACTCATCATAGATAGCAACTTTGTTGTCATAATCAATTGAAACTTCTTCCAAAATAGTGGAATCATCACAAAATAAATTCATGACCTCTCCGAATCCACTTTTATCAATATTGTAACAAGATTCAACACCCTCCAAAATAGTGGGATCATTACTTAGAGTTGACACTCTTCCAAACCCACATTCATCATTGTAATCATCATAAATAGGAGGCATGCAATCATCATAACAAATTTGCACATCAAAACTTGGGGGGCTAAAAATATCATCTTCATCAAACATAGCATCCCCAAGCTTATGGCTTGGCATATCATTAGCATCCAGGATATTCAAGGAATTCATACTAGCAACATTGCAATCATGCTCATCATTCAAAGATTTTATGCCAAACATTTTATTGAATTCTTGTTCTATCAATTGAGCTCAATTTTCCTTTCCATCATTTTCACGAAAGACATTATAAAGACGAATAATATGAGGCAACCTCAATTCCATTTTTTTGTAGTTTTCCTTTTATAAACCAAACTAGTGATAAAACAAGAAACTAAAAGATTTGATTGCAAGATCTAAAGAAATACCTTCAAGCACTCACCTCCCCGGCAACGGCGCCAGAAAAGAGCTTGATGTCTATTACACAACTGATTCTTGTAGACTCATGTTGGGCCTCCAAGCGCAGAGTTTTGTAGGACAGTAGCAATTTTCCCTCAAGTGGATGACCTAAGGTTTATCAATCCATGGGAGGCGTAGGTTGAAGATGGTATCTCTCAAACAACCCGGCAACCAAATACAAGAAATCTCTTGTGTCCCCAACACACCCAATACATTGGTAAATTGTATAGGTGCACTAGTTCGGCGAAGAGATGGTGATACAAGTGTAGTATGGATAGTAGATATAGGTTTTTGTAATCTGAAAATATAAAAACAGCAAGGTAACTAGTAACAAAAGTGAGCATAAACGGTATTGCAATGCTTAGAAACAAAGCCTAGGGTTCATACTTTCACTAGTGCAATCTCTCAACAATGCTAAAATAATTGGATCATATAATCATCCCTCAATGTGCGATAAAGAATCACTCCCAAGTTCCTATTAGCGGAGAACGTAAGATACAAATTGTTTGTAGGGTACGAAACCACCTCAAAGTTATCCTTCCCGATCGATCTATTGAGCTATTCCTATAAGTGTCACAAACAACCCTAGAGTTCGTACTAAAATAATACCATATGATACACTTCAACCAACTCTAATGTCACCTAGATACTCCAATGTCACCATAAGTATCCGTGAGTTGATTATACGATATGCATCAAACAACTTCATAATAATAATATTCAATCCACACAAAGAACTCCAAGGAGCACCCCAAAGTTTCTATCGACGAAAAGATAATGAGAACGTGCATCAACCCCTATGCATAGATTACCCCAATGTCACCGCGGGAATCCACGAGTTGAATGCCAAAACATATATCAAGTGAATCAATATAATACCCCATTGTCACCACGGGTATTCATATGCAAGACATACATCAAGTGTTCTCAAATCTAAAATATTCAATCCGACAATAACGAAACCTCAAAGGGAAAAGATTCGATTCATCACAACAAGGATAGAGAGGGAAGCAACACCATATGATCCAACTATATTAACAAAGCTCGCGATACATCAAGATCGTGCCATATCAAGAACACGAGAGAGAGATAAAACACGTAGCTACTGGTACAAACCCTCAGCTCCAAGGGTGAACTACTCATTCCTCGTCATGGAGACCGCCGGGATGATGAAGATGGCCTCCGGCAGGGTGCCGAAAAAGGGCTGTAGATTAGATCGTGGAGGTACAGAGGCTTGCGGCGGCGTAAAAACTCATCTAGGTTAACTTTCGGGGGTTTCTGGATATATATGATTTTTAGCGTTGGAATCACACGAATAGGGGCCACAGGGGGCCAACGAGGCACCAGGGCGCGCCTGGGGGGTGGCGTGCCCTGGTGGCTCGTGGGGCCCCTGTGGGTCTTCTGGCCACCTCCCGAAGCTTCTAGTGTCTTTTATGTTCCAGAAAAAATCGTCAAAAAGTTTCACTGCTTTTGGACTTCATTGGATATAGATTTTCTGTAAAACCAAAAACAAGCAGAAAACAACAACTGGCACTGGGCACTAGGTCCATATGTTAGTCCATAAAAATCATATAAAAGCCATATAAAAGTGCACCAAAATCATACAAAACTATAATAAACATGGCATGAATACTACATAAATTATAGATACGTTGGAGACGTATCATACTCTTGCTCCTGGATGTGTGCGTAGTCCCCAGGATATGATTTATTACTTCTCTGAAAAATATTTTCCTGCTCATAAGAAACAAGCTGCTTTACAGGAAATATTTAACTTTGTGCAAATTGAAGAAGAGAATCTCCCTCAAGCTTGGGGGAGGCTTCTCCAATTACTTAATGTTATGCCTGATCATCCTCTTAAGAAAAATGAAATACTTGATATCTTCTATAATGGACTAACCAATGCTTCTAGGGACTACCTAGATAGTTGTGCTGCTTGTGTTTTTAGGGAACGAACTATTGGACAAGCTGAGGAACTATTGAATAATATATTAAAGAATGATAATGATTGGACAATTCCCGAACCACCGCCTAAACCCACTCCGAAGAAGAGGGGTATTTTATTTCTCAGTCCTGAAGATATGCAAGAAGCAAAGAAATGTATGAAGGAAAATGGTATTAAAGCTGAAGATGTTAAGAATTTGCCACCTATTGAAGAAATACATGGTCTTGACACACCGCCACAGGTAGTAGAGGTAAATTCTCTTATAAAGTTTGATGAAAGTGATATTCCTTATAACAAACCTCCTAGTCAATGTTTGTATGAATTTGACAATTATATTATTAAGCAAGATCACTTCAATGCAAATGTTATGAAACAATTGAAACGAAATGCCTACATGATTGATCGTTTGAGTGACTTGTTATTTAGAATTGCTAATGATGTCAAAGGTGTAAGTAAATATGCATCTATGGTTCAAATCCAATTAGAACAAGTTGCTAAATCTCAAAGTGAATTGCTCAATGAAATGAACAACAATATGAATGATCATGCTATTAGAGTAATGACTAGAGGAGGTAGAATGACTCAGGAGCCACTTTATCCTGAAGGTCACCCTAAAAGAATTGAACAAGACTCTCAAAGAATTAATGTTGATGCACCAAGTCCATCTAAAAAGAAAAATAAAAATAAAAATGATAGGACTTTGCATACCTCTAGTGAACCTGAGATAGAAAAACCCTTGGAAGATAGTAATGATGTTTCTATTTCTGGTGCTAAAACACAATCTGGTAATGATCATTCACCTGATAATAATAATAATGATGATACTCATGTGGATGCCCAACCAGATAATAATAAAGAACTTGATAATGATGTTGAAATAGAACCTGCTGTTGATCTTGATAACCCACCTCCTAAAAATAAACGTTATGATAAAAGAGACTTCATTGCTAGAAAACACGGTAAAGAAAGAGAACTACGGGTTCAAAAACCCATGCCCTTTCCTCCTAAATCATCTAAGAAAAAGGATGAGGAAGAATTTGAACGCTTTGCTGAAATGCTTAGGCCAGTCTTTTTGCGTACTCATTTGACTGATATTTTAAAGATGGCCCCTTATGCCAAATATATGAAAGACATTGTCACAAATAAAAGAAAGATACCTGAAGCCGAAATTTCTACCATGCTTGCAAATTATTCCTTTAAGGATGGAGTACCTAAGAAACTAGGAGATCCAGGAATACCAACTATACCATGCTCCATTAAAAGAAATTATGTCAAAACTGCTTTGTGTGATTTAGGAGCCGGTGTTAGTGTTAGGCCTTTCTCTTTATATAAAAGACTTGATTTGAATAAACTCACTCCCACTGAAATATCATTGCAAATGGCTAACAAATCAACTGCCATTCATATCGGTGTTTGTGAGGATGTGCCCGTTGTAGTTGCAAATGTTAACATCCTAACAGACTTTGTTATACTCGATATGCCCGAGGACGACAATATGTCGATTATCCTTGGTAGACCCTTCTTGAATACTGCAGGGGCTATTATTGATTGCAACAAAAGCAAGGTCACTTTTCATATCAATGGTAATGAACATACGGTGCACTTCCCGAAGAAGCAATTTCAAGTAAATGGTATTCATGTTATTGAAAAGACTCCGACAATTACTATTGGAAGTTTTCAACTCCCGCTTCCTACTGTCAAAAAGAAATATGAAACTCTTACTATTGGGGAGATGCATATCCCCATTGAGGTAACCTAGTATTTTTACGAAGGTTCTTCGGTTTCATGTTACTCGAAAATGGTTTGTTAATAAGACTTGATCAACCTTATTAATGGATTCTTTTTGAGAGGCATGTGGTCGATGAATTTAGTAAGCACAACCCTCTGTACCCATTTTTTGTTTTCTGTTATTTTTAGTTAAATGCAATAAAATGCCATGATTACCCTGTTTTCTGAATTATCCATGCAATAAAAAAATGCCCAGAAATGAAAGTGTTCAGAATGCAATAAAATTTTGACATGAATTTTTATAGAATATTTAAGAATTTTTGGCACTAAAAACAAACCAGGGGGGTGCCCCAGGTGCCCACGAGGCACCAGGGCGCGCCACCCCCTCGGGCGCGCCCTAGAGGCTTATAGGCCCCACAGGGACCCCCTCACTTATCCCTTCAGCCCACTTCGTCTCTTACCTCTAGCAAAAATTCCTGGTCGATCTCTCTCTCGTGTTCTTGCTCCCAAACCTGAGATTTTCGATCTCTTTGCTCGGGGCTCCGTTTCCGAAACTATTTTGGGAGATTGCTACTCGGTATGTGACTCCTCCATTGCTCCAATTAGTTTTTGCTCTAGTGGATTATATTTTGCATAATTAGCTGCTCTTGGTGCTACTGAAAATGAGCTTGCATGTTGAATTCTTTGAGTTCCAAGTAGTTTGAATGCTTGATATGGCCTCTAGACATCCATGTGAGTAGTTGCTATCAATCTTGTGAAGTTTTATTAACATCATTTTGTGGTCCAAAATTTTTCAGAAATTTGTTCTTAGGCAAATGAATTTCTTCCGGAGGAGTTCTTCGAAGCGGACCGCCAAGGGAGTCCGTGGGGACTCCTCGGACAGCAACCTCAACATTCCGCGTAGGACGGAGGTCCGGCCGTGCGAATGGCCGCACAATGCCTTCATGAACGAAGTCGTATTCTACCAAGAGTTCGCACAATTTGTTGCTAATGCCGGATTGACTGACTTCCTCGCAGATGAGTGTGACCAGCACCACATCCTTACAAATTCCTTTGTGCAAAACTTTCATTTTCTGAATAGGCTCGAACCCCCTTAGGTGCGCTTTGACTTATATGATGAACATCACCAGATACCACTTGCTGAATTTTGTGAGATATGTTTGATTCCCTTTGATGGGGAATTGAGAGAGCCTCGACCGGAGGAGTTCGAGGGCTTCCTCCACACTTTAACTGTGGGAGAGGGAAGGGGCGTGTCGAAAGCCCGAGCCACTAGCTTGCAATTTCCCACTGTTCATTACTTTGCTTTATTCATAGGGAAATGCTTGACTGCTAGAGAGCAAGGTGGTGCGCTATGTGCACCTGACTTTGCCATTTTACACCGCGCACTGCATAATGACAACACTTATAACCTGGGAGCTATCATTGCACGCCGCCTGCACACTAATAGGACTAAGGGTAAAATTCATGGTGGTATTTATGCTACTCGCCTAGCGAGACGTTTCAATGTTAACATACGCCCACATGATTATTTGTTGCCCAGAGTTTACTTAGATCACCAGTCTATGAGGGACCACCACTTTCTTGATGCTCCAGAGCCTCCTCACCACATTCGTTACAACTTGGTTTTTAGTGAGGATACTTGTGATATTATTCCATTGCCTGCACCTGCTTTGTTTGATTCTCATGCCAGGAACGGATATACCATGATGCCACCGGACATCGTTGCTTACCGGAACTCCTTGGCAGCGGCAGAGGAGGAGGCCCAGGATTGGGACGCTTGGGTGCCGCCGCCTCAGCACTTTCATATGGGACCAGACGGCTACTACGGATGGCCGTAGACCAAGCTAGGCAAATGCCTAAGCTTGGGGGAGTACGTATTTCTCACCGACACTACATTCATGATCACACATTTCATTCCAATTGTCGGTGTTCATACTTTTTCATTGTATGATCCATGTTAGTTTTATTTTCTCGCTTTCTTCTTGTGTGTTTGAAAAAACTTTGAGAAAATCCAAAAACATTTCTCGCTTCTTTTCAGTTTTTCTTTCTAATTTAATTAGTTGTAGTATTAAAAGAAAACCCAAAAAGATTTCCCGTTTCTTCTTTTGCTTGTTGGGAGCTTTCCCGTGTAAATAGTTTCTCTCGTTTTTCATTTTTCTTCTTTAATTTGCTTTCTTCAGAAAAACTAAAAACTCCAAAAATATTTCCGTGTGTTTCTCTGAAATTCTTCTCTTTCGTTGAGTTTTTGTAAGGAGAAGACCACGATGAAAATGTTGAGTGGTTCTCATATGCTTTATTGTTGATCTAACAAAGAGCCCATATTACCTTGTCTTCTCCTTTGAATAAAATGTTTGCAGATTCCAGCTTAGTCCACAGCACCCTTGCACTATTATTATTTTCACATCATTCGGACGTGCAAGTGAAAGGCAATAATGAAGATAATTTGATGAAGTGACTGTGGCAAAGAAAAGCGGGTATGAACTCAACTTGTTTTCGTTTTTGTAAATATGTTTAACTCAGTATCCATGATTCAGCATATTATGATTAAACATGTTTATGATGACAATTAGAAATTATAGCTGCTCATGCCATGCTTAAGTCGCTAGGAGTGGATAATGATTTATCTTGGGTGTCAACATGCATTAAAATGATTGTGATGTAGTATGATGATATGGTATCCTCCTCTGAATGTTTCAAGTGGCTTGACTTGGCACATGTTCACTCATGTAGTTGATTCAAAACCAACATAGCCTTCACGATATTTATGTTCATGGTGCTTATATCCTACTCATGCTAGTATTCAATGTTGATTATTCAGAATGCATGGTTATGACCGTTTTCGCTCTCTAGCTGGTCGCTTCTCAACTTATTTGCTAGCCTTTGCCTGTACTAAGTGGGAATACTGCTTGTGCATCAAAATCCTTAAACCAAAGTTATTCCAGATGAGTCCACTATATCTACCCATATGCGGTATTACTCTGCCGTTCTAAGTAAATTTGCATGTGCCACCTCTAAATATTCAAATGAACATATGTTTTGTGTGCCCGTACCGCTCATGGAGCGACAGGGGGCGGTCAGTATCTTCCATGCTAAGCGGGTTATTCTCATGATGAGTGTTTATTCACTTGTCCTTGCACGAGAGGGGCTGGTAATCGGGATGCCCAGGCCCATAATTAAAATTGCAAAATAATAAAACAAACTCCCCCGAAAAGTTGTTGGTATGGAGGGCACCCGAGGATTCGGCTAGCCATGGCTTGTGTTTGTTGGTGGAGGGGGGGTAAACTTTACTTTGCCGCTTGGGAACCGCCGCTAATGTGTTTAGCATGGAAGATATTGAAAACTCTCGGTCGTGACGTTGACAGGAAAGGCATACCTCCCAAAATTTTATTTATCTCTGATTTAAGCTTCGAGCTCTGGCACCACTGCAAATCCCTGCTTCCCTCTGCGAAGGGCCTATCTATTTACTTTTATGTTATTTTACTTTTATTGTTGAGTCATCACCTTCTCAAATAAGCACCAGTCCTGAGAGCACTATTGTCATTCTCATGCATTGTGTATAGTTAATGTTGTGTGCATCATGACTGGATCTCTTCTACCATGAATTACAATGTTTAGTCGCTGCTTGAACTTTGGAGGTGCTCTGCATTTATGTTTTGCAGTCTCAGAAAGGGCTAGCGAGATACCATGTTGTCATATTATATCATGATTGTTTTGACAAAGTGTTGGCATTTAAGATATCTTATTATTGCTCGCTAGTTGATTATGCCATTGATATGAGTGAATATACTATCTAAGGGTTATCATTTGCATGGTTAGTTATAATCTTTGCTGAAAACCTGGGTATTATTTAACCATATATACAGATACAAGAACAAAAGAGTTCGTAAAAGTTTTTCTTTATCACTTTCAGTTTGTCAACTGAATTGCTTGAGGACAAGCAATGAGTTAAGCTTGGGGGAGTTGATACGTCTCCGTCGTTTCTACTTTTCCAAACACTTTTGCTCTTGTTTTGGACTCTAATTTGCATGATTTGAATGAAACTAACCCGGACTGACGCAGTTTTCAACAGAACTACCATGGTGTTGTTTTTTGTGCAGAAATAAAAGTTCATGGAATTGGACGAAACTTTTTGGAGATTTTTTATGGATTAAATAAAAAATACTAGAGCCAAACCCACTGGAGGGGGGCCACCTGCTGCCCACGAGGCACCAGGGCGTGCCACCCCCCCCACCCCCCCAGGCGCGCCCTGGTGGCTTGTGGGGCCTACGTGGCTCCGCTGACCCTAATCTCAGGCCTATAAATTCACAATTCTAGACAAAAAAATAAGAGAGGAAGTTTTATTGCGTTTCACAATACGGAGCCGTGATACGTCTCCGTCGTATCTACTTTTCCAAACACTTTTGCTCTTGTTTTGGCCCCTAATTTGCATGATTTGAATGGAACTAACCCGGACTGACGCTGTTTTCAGCAGAATTGCCATGGTGTTGTTTTTTGTGCAGAAATAAAAGTTCTTGGAATTGGATGAAACTTTTTGGACATTTTTTATGGAATATATAAAAAATACTGGAGCCAAAACCTACTAGAGGGGGGCCACCCAGTGCCCACGAGGCACCAGGGCGCGCCCTGGTACCTCGTGGGGCCCACGTGGCTCCGTCTGACCTAATTCCAACGCTATAAATTCACAATTCCAGAGAAAAAAAAGAAGAGAGGAAGTTTTATTGCGTTTCACGATACGGAGACGCCGCCACCTCCTGTTCTTCATCGGGAGGCCAGATCAGGAGTCCGTTTGGGGCTCCGGAGAGGGAGATCTTCCGGCATCGTCATCATCAACCATCCTTCATCACCAATTTCATGATGCTCACCGCCAGGAGTGAGTAATTCCTTGATAGGCTTGCTGGACGGTGATGAGTTCGATGAGATTTATCATGTAATCGAGTTAGTTTTGTTAGGGCTTGATCCCTAGTATCCACTATGTTCTGAGATTGATGTTGCTATGACTTTGCTATGCTTAATGCTTGTCACTAGGGCCCGAGTGCCATGATTCCAGATCTGAACCCTTTCTGTTTTCTTGAATATATTTATGTTCTTGATCCGCTCTTGCAAGTTATATGCACCTGCTATGTTTTATGATCCGCATACCCCAAGGTGACAATAATTGGGATTCTTTCCGGTGATTGCCATAGTTTGAGGAATTCATGTATTCACTAGGTGTTAATGCTTTGTTCCGGTTCTCTATTAAAAGGAGGCATTAATATCCCTTAGTTTCCTTATGGACCCCGCTGCCACGGGAGGGTAGGACAAAAGATGTCATGCAAGTTCTTATCGCAAGCACGTATGACTATATACGGAATACATGCCTACATTACATTGATGAATTGGAGCTAGTTCTGTGTCGCCCTAGGTTATGACTGTTACATGATGAATGTTATCCAACAAAATCACCGATCCAATGCCTACGAGTTCTTCACATATTGTCCTTGCTAAGTTACTATTGTTGCTACTATTGTTACAACTGCTACTACTATTGCTGCTACCGTTACTGTTACCGTTACTATTATTGCTACTGCTATCAAACTATCATACTACTGTGCTACTGATCAGTCTGCTGCAGATATTTAGTCTCGGGTGTGGTTGAATTGACAACTCAACTGCTAATACTTGCAAATATTCTTTGGCTCCCCTTGTGTCGAATCAATAAATTTGGGTTGAATACTCTACCCTCGAAAACTGTTGCGATCCCCTATACTTGTGGGTTATCAAGACCTTTTTCTGGCGCCGTTGCCGGGGAGCATAGCTTTATTTGCTAAGTCACTTGGGATTTATATCTGTTGATCACTATGAAGAATCTGAAAGACGCTAAGACAAAAATCGTTCCCTCTAAGACGAGGGGAGGTAAGGAAGTGCCATCTAGCTCTGCACTTGATTCACCTTCTGTTTTGAGTAAACTTGCTACACCACCACATGCTATTAATTCTGATATGTCGCAAGTTATTGATGATACCACTTCTGCTATGAATGATACTCATGATGATGCTAGTACTATGCTCGATAATGATGTGCCACTTGGTGATTTTCTTACTGAACAAATTGCTAAAGCTAAATAAATTGAAAATGTTGAAACTCTTGAGAATTATGATTCACCTATTATGCCTAGCTCTCCTACTAGAGTTGAAATACCTGATGAACATTGCTTTGATAGGGAGACGGCTAGAGCCATCCTTGCTTGTAATGATAGACATGAAGTTATAAAGTTGCTTACTGAAATGAAAGAAAAATCTATGAGGGAGAGAATGAAATATGATCCTAAGTTTGCTACCTCTCCCATATTTGTTACTGATAAGGATTATGAATTCTTTGTTGATCCTGGGTTAACTACTTTGGTTGAATCTGATCCTTTCCATGGCTATGAAACTGAAACCGTTGTGGCACATCTTACTAAATTAAATGATATAGCCACCCTATTTGCTCATGAGAAAAAAATTCGCTATTACTATATTCTTAAGTTGTTTCCTTTCTCATTAAAGGGTGATGCTAAGGAATGGTATAATACTCTTGCTCCTGGATGTATGCGTAGCCCCCAGGATATGATTTATTACTTCTCTGAAAAATATTTTCCTGCTCATAAGAAACAAGCTGCCTTACAGGAAATATTTAACTTTGTGCAAATTGAAGAAGAGAATCTCCCTCAAGCTTGGGGGAGGCTTCTCCAATTACTTAATGCTTTGCCCGATCATCCTCTTAAGAAAAACGAAATACTTGATATCTTCTACAATGGACTAACCGATGCTTCTAGGGACTACCTAGATAGTTGTGCGAGTTCTGTTTTCATGGAAAGGACTATTGAACAAGCTGAAGAATTATTGAATAATATATTGAAGAATGATAATGATTGGACACTTCCTGAACCACCGCTCAAACCTACTCCGAAGAAGAGGGGTATTTTACATCTTAGTCCTGAAGATATGCAAGAAGCAAAGAAGTGTATGAAGGAAAAGGCATTAAAGCTGAAGATGTTAAGAATCTACCACCTATTGAAGAAATAAATGGTCTTGACATACCGCCATAGGTAGTAGAGGTAAATTCTCTTATAAAATTTGATGAAGGTGATATTCCTTACAGCAAACCTCCTAGTCAATGCTTGTATGAATTTGACAATTATATTATGCAAATCTTATGAAACAATTGAAACGAAATGCCTACATGATTGATCGCTTGAGTGACTTGTTATTTAGAATTGCTAATGATGTTAAGGGTGTAAGTAAACCTGCATCTATGGCTCAAACCCAATTAGAACAAGTTGCTAAATCTCAAAGTGAATTACTCAATGAAATGAATAACAATATGAATGATCATGCTGTTAGAGTAATGACTAGAGGAGGTAGAATGACTCAGGAGCCACTTTATCCTGAAGGTCATCCAAAAAGAATTGAACAAGACTCTCAAAGAATTAATGTTGATGCACCTAGTCCATCTAAAAAGAAGAAGAAAAAGAAAAATGATAGGACTTTGCATACTTCTAGTGAACCCGAGGTAGAAAAACCCTTGGAGGATAGTAACGATGTTTCTATTTCTGATGCTGAAACACAATCTGGTAATGAACAACCACCTGATGATAATAATAATGATGATGCTCATGTGGATACCCAACCAGATAATGATAAAGAACCTGATAATGATGTTGAAATAGAACTTGTTGTTGATCTTGATAACCCACCTTCTAAAAATAAACGTTATGATAAAATGGACTTCGTTGCTAGAAAACATGGTAAAGAAAGAGAACCATGGGTTCAAAAACCCATGCCCTTCCTCCTAAACCATCTAAGAAAAAGGATGAGGAAGAATTTGAACGCTTTGCTGAAATGCTTAGGCCAGTCTTTCTGCGAACTCGTTTGACTGGTATTATAAAGATGCCTCCTTATGCTAAATACATGAAAGACATTGTCACAAATAAAAGAAAGATACCCGAGGCTGAAATTTCCACCATGCTTGCAAATTATTCTTCGAAGGATGGAGTACCTAAGAAATTAGGAGATCCAGGAATACCAACTATACCATGCTCCATTAAAAGAAATTATGTCAAAACTGCTTTGTGTGATTTAGGAGCCGGTGTTAGTGTTATGCCTTTCTCTTTATATAAAAGACTTGATTTGAATAAACTCACTCCCACTGAAATATCTTTGCAAATGGTTGACAAATCAACTGCCATACCTATCGGTGTTTGTGAGGATGTGCCCGTTGTAGTTGCAAATGTTACTATTCTAACAGACTTTGTTATACTTGATATGCCCGAGGATGACAACATGTCGATTATCCTCGGTAGACCCTTCTTGAATACTGCAATGGCTGTTATTGATTGCAACAAAAGCAAGGTCACTTTTCATATCAATGGTAATGAACATACGGTGCACTTTCCGAAGAATCAATTTCAAGTAAATGGTATTCATATTATTGAAAAGACTCCGACAATTACTATTGGAAGTTTTCAACTCCCTCTACCTACTGTTAAAAAGAAATATGAAACTCTTATTATCAGGGAGATGCATATCCCCGTTGAGGTAACTTAGTGTTATACGAAAGTTCTTCGGTTTCATGTTACTCGAAAATGGTTTGTTAATAAGACCTGATCAACCTTATTAATGGATTCTTATTGAGAGGCATGTGGTCGATGAATTTAGTAAGCACAACCTTCTGTACCCACTTTTGTTTTCTGTTATTTTTAGTTAAATAAAATAAAATGCCATGATTATCCTATTTTCTGATTTATCCGTGCAATAAAAAAATGTCCAGAAATAAAGTGCTCAGAATGCAATAAAATTTTGATATGAATTTTTATATAATATTGAAGAATTTTTGGCACTGGAAACATACCAGGGGGTGCCCCAGGTGCCCACGAGGCTCCAGGGCGCGCCACCCCTCCTGGCGCGCCCAGGTACCTCGTGCTCAGAATGCAATAAAATTTTGATATGAATTTTTATATAATATTGAAGAATTTTTGGCACTGGAAACATACCAGGGGGTGCCCCAGGTGCCCACGAGGCTCCAGGGCGCGCCACCCCTCCAGGCGCGCCCAGGTACCTCGTGGGCCCCACAGGGACCCCCTCACTTATCCCTTCAGCCCACTTCGTCTCTTATCTCTAGCAAAAATTCCTGGTAGCTCTCTCTCTCGTGTTCTTGCTTACAAAACTGAAATTTTCGATCTCTTTGCTCGGAGCTCCGTTTCCGAAACTGTTTGGGGAGATTGCTCCTTGGTATGTGACTCCTCCATTGCTCCAATTAGTTTCTGCTCTAGTGGATTATATTTTGCATAATTAGCTGCTCTTGGTGCTACTGAAAATGAGCTTGCATGTTGAATTCTTTGAGTTCCAAGTAGTTTGAATGCTTGATATAGCCTCTAGACATCCATATGAGTAGTTGCTATCAATTTTGTGAAGTTTTATTGATATCATTTTTGTGACCCAAAAATTTTCAGAAAATTGTTCTTAGGAAAATGAATATCTTCTGTAGAAGTTCTTCGAGGAGGAGATCCTCGGAAGCGTCATCAAGTGAAAGCTCGGCACGCCAATCATATGAGGAACCAAGGGCAAGTTCAGTGCGAGGTGCCGAAGTAAAATCGTG
This sequence comes from Elymus sibiricus, assembly GCA_039707655.1. Lineage (NCBI taxonomy): Eukaryota > Viridiplantae > Streptophyta > Magnoliopsida > Poales > Poaceae > Elymus > Elymus sibiricus. Next base: position 392,418,208 of record CM077676.1, on the reverse strand, counting down.
TCGATGGCCGTGCAACGAGTTCATGCTAGGTGCAGACATCAAGGAAGAATTTGACCAATATATTCACAATGCCGAGCTCTCCGCCTTCATCGCAGATAAGCCACCACAGCATTACAACCTCACTCATTCCTTTACTCAAAACTTTGATTATCACCCGCGCACTTCTAGAGTTTTATTTCACCTTTATGACAAATCCTATAATATGTCTCTAGAAGAATTCTGTGATGCATGCAAAATTCCATATTGGGGTTCGTTAGATGAACCACCAAGATCTGATTATGAGTTGTTTCTTAATAGCCTTTGCAACGGTGAGGATAGGGGAATCACGCAGGCTAGAATAATTAGCATTCACTTTCCCGCTATTCGGTATTTTGCGCTTTTTAATGGTAAATGCGTTGTTGGTAAGCAGGACTGTAGTGCACTTTGTGCCCCTGATCTGAGTCTTATTCATACAGCTTTGACTGGTAGCAAGCTTTATAATCTTGGGGCAATTGTTGCACGTAGGCTGCAGCGTAATGCGGGTAATGGTGATTTGTATGGAGGAGTTTATGCCTCCCGTTTAGCTGCAAAGTTAGGGGTGTCACCCAAATTCAATGATCCCCTCTTGCCTTATAAATATTTGAATTTCGAAACAATGCAAGAACATAGGTTTTTAAAATGCAACACATAGGGTTATGAATATAACTTAGTTTTTAATAAATATCACTCAGTGTATATTGTTTTGTCTTCTCCTGCTCTCTTTGATTTTCAGAACAAACAGAGATATTTTCTTCATGAGAGTGAGGTGTACGAGTACAATGCGGCTGTCGAGGCTGCTCGTCTGGCCGAGGAGGTGGCTCAGAATGCCTCTACGAGCTATCATTTTGATTACTATCCAGGACAGCCATGGCAGTAGACCAAGCTAGGCAAAAGCCTAAGCTTGGGGGAGCACGTATTTCTCACCGACATTACCTTCATGCTCACACATTTCATTCCAATTGTCGGTGTTCATACTTTTTCATTGTATAATCCACGCTAGTTTTATTTTCTTACCTTCTCCTAGTGTGTTCGAAAAACTTGAGAAAATCCAAAAACATTTCTCGCTTCTTTTCGGTTTTTCTTTCTAGTTTAATTAGTCGTAGTTTCGTAGTAGTAAAAGAAAACCCAAAAAGTTTTCCCGTTTCTTCTTTTACTTGTTGGGAGCTTTCCCGTGTAAATAGTTTTTCTCGTTTTTCGTTTTTCTTATTTATTTCGTTTTCTTTAGAAAAACTAAAAACTCCAAAAATATTTCAGTGTGTTTCTCTGAAATTCTTTTCTTTTGTTGAGCCATTGTAAGGAGAAGACCACGATGAAAATGTTGAGTGGTTCTCATATGCATTATTGTTGATTTAACAAAGAGCCCATATTGCCTTGTCTTCTCATTTGAATAAAATGCTTGCAGATTCCAGCTTAGTCCACGGCACTCTTGCACTATTTTCATTTTCATATCATTCGGTCGTGCAAGTGAAAGGCAATAATGACGATGATTTGATGAAGTGACTGTGGCAAGGAAAAGCGGGTATGAACTCAACTTGTTCTTTGTTTTTGTAAATATGTTTAACTCAGTATCCATGATTCAGCATATTATGATTAAACATGTTTATGATGACAATTAGAGATTATAGTTGCTCATGTCATGCTTAAGTAGCTAGGAGTGGATAATGATTTATCTTGAGTGTCAACATGCATTAAAATGATTGTGATGTAGTATGATGATATGGTATCCTCCTCTGAATGTTTCAAGTGGCTTGACTTGGCACATGTTCACGCATGTAGTTGATTCAAAACCAACATAGCCTTCACGATATTTATGTTCATGGTGTTTATATCCTACTCATGCTACTATTCAATGTTGATTATTCATAATGCATGATTATGACCATTTTCGCTCTCTAGCTGGTCGCTTCTCAACCTATTTGCTAGCCTTAACCTGTACTAAGCGGGAATGCTGCTTGTGCATCAAAATCCTTAAACCAAAGTTATTCCGAATGAGTCCACTATATCTACCTATATGCGGTATTACTCTGCCGTTCTAAGTAAATTTGCATGTGCCACCTCTAAATATTCAAATTAACATCTGTTTTGTGTGCCCGTACCGCTCATGGAGCGACAGGGGGCGGTCAGTATCTTCCATGCTAAGCGTGTTATTCTCATGATGAGTGTTGATTCACTTGTCCTTGCACGAGAGGGGCTGGTAATCGGGATGCCCAGTCCCATTATTAAAATTACAAAATAATAAAACAAACTCCCCCGGAAAGTTGTTGGTATGGAGGGCACCCGAGGATTCGGCTAGCCATGGCTTGTGATTGTTGGTGGAGGGGGAGTAAACTCTACTTTATCGCTTGGGAACTGCCGCTAATGTGTTTAGCATGGGAGATATTGAAAACTCTTGGTCGTGACGTTGACAGGAAAGGCATACCTCCCAAAATTATATCTATCTCTGATTTAAGCTTCGAGCTCTGGCACCTCTGCAAATCCATGCTTCCCTCTGCGAAGGGCCTATCTATTTACTTTTATGTTATTTTACTTTTATTGTTGAGTCATCACCTTCTCAAACAAACACCAGTCCTGAGAGCACTATTGTCATTCTCATGCATTGTGAGTAGTTAATGTTGTGTGCATCATGACTGGATCTCTTCTACCATGAATTACAATGTTTAGTCGATGCTTGAACTTTGGAGGTGCTCTGCATTTATGTTTTGCGGTCTCAGAAAGGGCTAGCGAGATACGATGTTGTCATATTATATCATAATTGTTTTGACAAAGTGTTGGCATTTGAGATATCTTATTATTGCTCGCTAGTTGATTATGCTATTGATATGAGTGAATATAATTTCTAAGAGTTATCATTTGCATGGTTAGTTATAATCTTTTCTGAAAACTTGGGTGCTATTTTAGCATATATATAGATACAAGAACAAAGGAGTTTGTAAAAGTTTTTCTTTATCACTTTCAGTTTGTCAACTGAATTGCTTGAGGACAAGCAATGAGTTAAGCTTGGGGGAGTTGATACGTCTCCGTCGTATCTACTTTTCCAAACAATTTTGCTCTTGTTTTGGCCCCTAATTTGCATGATTTGAATGGAACTAACCCGGACTGGCGCTGTTTTTAGCATAATTGCCATGGTGTTGTTTTTTGTGCAGAAATAAAAGTTCTTGGAATTGGATGAAACTTTTTGGAGATTTTTTATGGAATATAAAAAAGTATTGGAGCCAAAACCTACTGGAGGGGAGCCACCCAGTGCCCACGAGGCACCAGGGTGCGCCACCCCCCCCCCCAGATGGGCCCTGGTACCTCATGGGGCCCACGTGGCTCCGTCTGACCTAATTCCAACGCTATAAATTCATAATTCCAGAGAAAAAAAAGAAGAGAGGAAGTTTTATTGCGTTTCACGATACGGAGCCGCCGCCACCTCCTGTTCTTCATCGGGAGGCCAGATCTGGAGTCCGTTTGGGGCTCCGGAGAGGGGGATCTTCCGGCATCGTCATCATCAACCATCCTTCATCACCAATTTCATGATGCTCACTGCCAGGAGTGAGTAATTCCTTCGTAGGCTTGCTGGACGGTGATGAGTTGGATGAGATTTATCATGTAATCGAGTTAGTTTTGTTAGGGCTTGATCCCTAGTGTCCACTATGTTCTGAGATTGATGTTGCTATGACTTTGCTATGCTTAATGCTTGTCACTAGGGCCCGAGTGCCATGATTCCAGATCTGAACCCTTTATGTTTTCATGAATATATTTGTGTTCTTGATCCGATCTTGCAAGCTATATGCACCTGCTATGTGTTATGATCCGCATACCCCAAGGTGACAATAATTCGGATTCTTTCCGGTGATTGCCATAGTTTGAGGAGTTCATGTATTCACTATGTGGTTCATGTATTCACTATGTGTTAATGCTTTGTTCCGGTTCTCTATCAAAAGGAGGCATTAATATCCCTTAGTTTCCTTATCGACCCCGCTGCCACGGGAGGGTAGGACAAAAGATGCCATGCAAGTTCTTATCGCAAGCACGTATGACTATATACGGAATACATGCCTACATTACATTGATGAATTAGAGGTAGTTCTGTGTCGCCCTAGGTTATGACTGTTACATGATGAATGTTATCCAACAAAATCACCGATCCAATGCCTACGAGTTCTTCACATATTGTCCTTGCTAAGTTACTACTGTTACAACTGCTACTACTATTGCTGCTACCGTTACTATTACCGTTACTATTATTGCTACTGCTATCAAACTATCATACTACTGTGCTATTGATCACTCTGCTGCAGATATTTAGTCTCAGGTATGGTTGAATTGACAACTCAACTGCTAATACTTGCAAATATTCTTTGGCTTCCCTTGTGTCGAATCAATAAATTTGGGTTGAATACTCTACCCTCGAAAATTGTTGCGATCCCCTATACTTGTGGGTTATCAAGCCGCCACCACCTCCTGTTCTTCATCGGGAGGCCAGATCTGGAGTCCGTTCGGGGCTCCGGAGAGGGGGCTCTTTCGGCATCGTCATCATCAACCATCCTTCATCACCAATTTCATGATGCTCACCGCCGGGAGTGAGTAATTCCTTCGTAGGCTTGCTGGACGGTGATGAGTTGGATGAGATTTATCATGTAATCGAGTTAGTTTTGTTAGGGCTTGATCCCTAGTATCCACTATGTTCTGAGATTGATGTTGCTATGACTTTGCTATGCTTAATGCTTGTCACTAGGGCCCGAGTGCCATGATTTCATATCTGAACCCTTTATGTTTTCATGAATATATTTGTGTTCTTGATCCGATCTTGCAAGTTATATGCACCTGCTACGTGTTATGATCCGCATACCCCAAGGTGACAATAATTGGGATTCTTCCCGGTGATTGCCGTAGATTGAGGAGTTCATGTATTCACTATGTGTTAATGCTTTGTTCCGGTTCTCTATTAAAAGGAGGCCTTAATATCCCTTAGTTTCCTTATGGACCCCGCTGCCACGGGAGGGTAGGACAAAAGATGTCATGCAAGTTCTTATCGCAAGCACGTATGACTATATACGGTATACATGCCTACATTATATTGATGAATTGGAGCTAGTTCTGTGTCGCCCTAGGTTATGACTGTTACATGATGAATGTTAACCAACATAATCACCGATCCAATGCCTACGAGTTCTTCACATATTGTTCTTTGCCAAGTTACTACTGTTGCTACTGTTGTCACAATTGCTACAAAACAATTGTTGTTACCATTACTGCTACTGTTACTATTATTGCTACTGCTATCAAACTATCATACTACTGTGCTACTGATCACTCTGCTGCAGATATTTAGTCTCCAGGTGTGGTTGAATTGACAACTCAACTGCTAATACTTGCAAATATTCTTTGGCTCCCCTTGTGTCGAATCAATAAATTTGGGTTGAATACTCTACCCTCGAAAACTATTGCGATTCCCTATACTTGTGGGTTATCAAAAATTACTTTGAAAATTAGAGTTGGCACATGCAAATTTACTTGGAACGGCATGGAAATACCGCATATAGGTAGGTATGATGGACTCATTTGGCACAACTTGGGTTTAAGGAGTTGGATGCACAAGCAGCATTTGTAGGAGATATGCCCTAGAGGCAATAATAATTGTTATTATTTATCCCCATGTTCGTAATTAAGTTTATATTCCGTGCTATAACTGCTATGGTTCTCGAGTCTACAATAACCACGAGGCTCGGAGGAAGACTCATATGCACGTGTGGAATAATAAACGGTAAAATGTATTCCTAGTTTGGCCTCTAAGACTGGCTCAAGTGTTGCGTGATGGTTCTGTTTTCCTGATCATGGGCATGACTATGCCGGCAACTTTGAGGGCACAATGTTAGTAGAACACTTGTGGTTGAATCGACCCGAATTGATGTTATGTTATGAGATACATTCGTCACAAGTTAATGGTTAATAATACAGAGAAAGTTAACGTTTGCATAATTCCTTAGACCATGAGAGTATCGAGTTTCTTCATGCTTGCTTCATGAACTTTGGGGTTTGTTAAACGTCATCCGTAAATGGGTGGCTATTACGGCGGCTTACGGGTTCATGGAAAAGTATGTCAAGTAACTTGATAGCTCAAGATTGGGATTTGCTCCTCCAACGATGGAGAGATATCTCCGGGCCCTCTCGGTGTTACGGTATACATCATTGTCTGGCCAGACACAATGTGATTTGATCACAGGGATGCCGGAACACGGGAACGAGAAAAGAGAACAATACCGGTAACGAGGTAACTGGCATAGTGGACAAGTAGTTGATCCACGGGGATGCCGATAAATCTCACCTCGGGTATTTGTAACATATCGCGAAGCAACAGGAATAGCACACGGCAACTGGAGGTTCACTTGAATATTTATTCGTGTGGGTATAGGGGTCAATATGGGTGTCCACGGCTCCGATGTTGATCATTGATCAGAAAGTGTTCCGGTCATGTCTATACTTCACCGAACCTATAGGGTCACACGCTTAAGGGTCATCTATCTGCTGAATTCTAGACAGGGAGTCTGAGAGAAAGTCACCGGAAAAGTTTCGGAGACAACGGAAAGGTTCCGGAGAGAGAACACCGGAATAGTTTCGGTAAAACTGAAAAGTTGTTTCAGGGTATACCATTAGGTCAAATTGGTTTCGGCACACGCCTGGAAATTCTTGGAGGGTGCCAGAATTATTCTGGAAACTTCTGGGATTTTTTCAGAGAAAAAACCCGGAAATGTTCCTGAGCTGCCGGAACCGCTTTGGTTGCTTTTCGTAGATGAAAATCACTAATCCGGAATTGTTTCGGAATGCGTCCAAAATTATTTTAGTGGGTACTAGAATTATTCTAAGACCTACAGAAATATTTTCGGATTTAACGGTCGCGGAAAAATGTTTCCATGAATAGTGAAAAGCACTTTTTGGTGGCTTCTTGGAGAAGCCACCTTGAGGGCCTTTTGGTATTTTCCCCTATTGGCTTCTTGGAGAAGCCACCTTTGAGGGCATTTTGTACCTCTACCCCTTGGGCTTGGCCTATAAATAGGGGTGGAGGGGGCTGCCCAAAACTCACTCTTTCTCACATACAAATGCCATGCATGATCTGGCCTTCTCTCTCCCTCCCCGCGAAATAGTTTCGTAGAGACGAAAGGCTGTCTGGGTTCCAGTGGGAACTAGTTCTGGACGGCGAAGCCCTGCGGGATAGATGACACTCTATGTGTGCAACCCCGTAGAGAGGTCGTAGGTTCGATCTTTTTGCCCGAGGGCTGTTCGAGAGTGCCTCCCGAAGGGCTGTCCGAGTGACCGTCCGAGTTTCTGTGAGTGCCTCCTGAAGGGCTGTCCATGACACTGTCCGGGGAACTGTGTGACCGCCTCCCGAAGGGCTGTCCAAGGGACTGACGAGGGAGTACATCCTCGCGGTTGGGAGGTTGTAAATCCTAGCTGTGGGGATCTGCACCGACGATCTACATCCTCTCGTGCTCGCAGTTCCGGAAATTTTTGTTTTTTGCTGCGTTCCCCTACAGTGGCATCATGAGCCGTGCTATGCGTAGATGCATGTTACGATCTAGAATACATAGAGATGTATGGTTGTTGCACAATATAATTTGTAGTAGATGAGTTCTGCTGCTGATAATTATTTGTGCGGGTAGCAGATGAAATCTGTTACCCGATGTTCTTGTTGCTTCCCTGGAATTTGCATATTTCTGATCTTGAGAACAGCATGGTGGAGTTTCAAAGTTCTGGCAATCCGCGATCCTGATTGATCAACGAAGTGCTAACAGTTCATTGAATTCCACCATAGTTAGAGAGAAAGATGAAATTTCGCAGACAAAAGGGCAATGCAGATATGATCTGCACGGGGGTCATGCGTATGACGAAGTTCAGTATGGGGCTCGAGATTTTATTATCTCGTGTTTCATACACCCCGCAAAGTTAATCTAGCGACTTGAATAATCATACTTGATGATGGACGTTGATAGCTTCGGTTTGTTTCGAAACCTTAGAAGCCACGTAAAATAAAATTTTGCATATACCGATTAGAGGCGTCTAACTTGGTTTTGCAGGATGTGCATATGATGTGGTATAGCAGTTCTCATATTAATTTTATTATGTATGAGATGACTATATAATGTAAATTAACATGACCTGCATGTCATGATTCGGCATGATGGCTGGGGCCATATGATTGTCACTTTAATGACCTGCGTGTCAACCTTAAGTAATGCACTTATTTTATTAGCTATAGAGATAGCAATATTATCTGGTGCATCGACAAGGTGGTGGCAATCTTCGCGAAGGTGAACACCGACGCGAATGCCGAAGATGAAGAAATAAAATATTTCACCGTCAGAAAGGGCTATACCATATCATGCTATTATGAATTGCCTGAGATGTTTATCCCTTATGATGCACCCTTTTTGATTGCGCGGTAGTCGCTTTTATTAGGGTGATCTCTCACTTAAAATATCAAAGTAGTTAGTGTTCACCCAAGTGTAGCACGGTCTGAAATTCGTATCTTTTCGGGCTGCGCCATGTCCACATGGGTACGAACGAATCGAGAGGAATGAGGCGGGTGACGGCCAGACCTCGCAGCAAGATCACTTGGTTGTTTTTGACGTTCAGGCAGGATAGTCCTGAGCTCGGAACACGCCCATCGAAAGATTAACAAGAGTCACATAGAGATGTGATCGGCAAGTTGGCCTACCGATTGAAATTCCCGTCATCAGTGATGTTTCCATCAATGGCGTTGAATTGAAATGCGGGTCTTGTATCACTCACAATCAATTATGAGAGATATTGGTTTGAGTGGGAGCGCACTGTAGAATTAACTTGCTTAATTCTCAGTGCAATTAATTATGAACTTTGTCTAAGTGAAATTTGCATAATAGTTATAGAATAATGGCTCGCGGTTCCACCTTCCCTATTAAAATTGAATAGCTGTTAAATATCTGGTTAAAACTTTACGGTTGGTAACGTAATATGAGGATTGTCCTCAAGATTGCCGAGAAGGACTTTGTCCTATCGCATGCTTTCGGTATTCTCCCGCTAATGCTATGGATGATGTGACTCTCGTCCTTCGATCCAAAAGCTAGAATTCCGTTACGGTCAAGTGCAAAACGTTTGCTTCCATGAGACCCGAACTTCAAAAGTTTGGGATAGCTATGTGATATTCATGGAACTGAAAATTTGTTTCAGATACAAACAAAGGCTAGAAGATATGGGATATCCAAAGCAATGTTTGTTTTGCAAATTATTAGTAAAGTGTTTACTATGCATTTGACTGATAAGAGAGGGATCCAGAATAACGCCGGTCATATGATGATGGTGAATAAAACAACAACTTAAAGAGAAAGGAAATGTCCAAAGGGTGTTAGTGTGACTTACACGCCTAGGAAGTCCGGGGCTAACGCCACTCTTAAAGTGGGGTGCTTCTTCTGAGAGTAGGAGAAATACTGAAAGTTAAACTGTTAGAAGTATAAAGGAAAAAAGAAAGAAGACTGGAATGTCCAGCTCATGTATGAAAATCATACAAGTTATTGATGTATGGAAGGCTGGTCAAAAGAAATAGTTCTTGAGAATTGTGATTAAATTGTTAGTCCGTAATTCTTGGGTATTGTGAGTTGATCACAAAGATGCCCGCTCGGTTGCATTCTGTTGCGACTCGATGCAAGAAATACTACGGCCTAAAAGACTTGCCGGAGTGAGGTTTAGATAAGCGCTGTGAACGTAGTAAATGTTACTATACCTTCCATCGGTGTATTACCTATGTATTTATTTTCATAATTCATTTTTGGAGTTTCATACACTCTAGCCCATTGCATAAGGTATCTTGCAAGAAGGTTGTTCATAAGAGAACTTTTGATGTTCGGTGTTATGAATAACATAAGGGCCATACTTTCATTATGAATGAGATGTATGTTATGAATATTGATAATAATACATTACCTTTGTATTTACTTTCATAATTCATTTTAGAGTTTTAAACACTCTAGCCCATTGCATAATGTTTGTTGCAAAAGGGTTGTTCATAAAAGAACAATTGTTGTTCAGTATTATGAATAACATAAAGGGCCATGCTTCCATTGAGAATGGGATGTATGTTATGAATATTGATGGTAATATGATACATCCATAACACTGACGCTGAATGTCGCAAGACTAAAAGAATACCACAAATGTGTGGCACTGCATTCGGTCACATTGGAGAAACCCGCATGGAGAAATTCCATAATGATGGATTTTGAAGTCGTTTGATTATGAATCATCTGACACTTGCAATTTTCGTACGAAAAATGAAGTGACTGAAATACCGTTCACAGGCCATAAGGAACGAGCAACGAACTTATTGGTGATCATACATTATGATGTGTGTAAGCCAATAAAGGTTATTGCTAGCAGTGGATTTGTCTATCTTTAAAAATGACTCAAGTAGATATATGGATATTTGCTTGATGAGACGTAAGTCTAGATCTTTTGAAATCATTCGAAAGGTTTTCAACATGAAGTAGAAATTATTGTAACAAGGAAGATTATGTTTCTACAAACTAGATTGCAGAAAGGAATATTTGAGTTACAAGTTTAGCGAATGTCTGATGAGTTGTGAAAAGAGTTTCATAACTTACACCTCCCGGAACACCACTGTGAGTGGAATGTCCGGGAAGATGTAATCAAACCATTTATGACATGGTAAGATCAAAGATGACATAAATCAATTTGCCATTATCCCTTTTAAAGTAATGCTTTAGAGACTGTGGCTTTTACACTGAATAGAGCGCCATCAGATCTGTTGAAATGACGCTATGGTATGGTACACCCAACCATGTTTTGTCTTTTCTTAACATTTGGAATATGGGGCTTGTGTAAAATGTTTACAAACCTATTCCAAATCAGACAAGTGCTACTTTGTAGGTTATCCCAAGTTATTGGGTATTCCCCTACCACTATACCGAGGCAAAAGGTTTTGCCACAAAGAACAGTATGATTTTGAAGAAAATGTTTCTTGCAAAAAGGTGAGTGGGAGGACAGTGCAACTCGACGAGATAACAGTATCTTTGTAATCAGGTCAAAGGAAAGAGACCTTGGAAGTGATTCCAGAGTTTCCTCCTGCAACTGATACGGAAGTCTCTACAATAAAATGTATGGACTTCGGTCGAACTTGAAGTTGAACCACGTAGGCAAAACTCGTGCAAACCTCTCAGGTGCGCAAACGAGATATTGTTGTTAGACAACAGTATACCTACGATACACAAGGAAGCGTTGATGGGCCCTGACTCCGGAATTGGCTAAGTGCCAATACAATCCGAGATAGTTTCCATATAAGTGATTCAAGATCATATCTTGATACCCCTTTCGGAAGACTTAGAGTCTAACGAATATTAATGGAACTATAAACTGATACAGATAAAAATGTTTTATCCATAAAGCTCGACTTGTTGCTTATAACAAATTCAAGGAATTGACTACAGCGAGATTGTCTCTCCGTAGCAATGCTTAAAGTCGGTTCGGGTTAAACTAGCAATTGATACATATTTCAATCATGAGATATGATACATGGATGCCAAAAGGATTTTCATGAAATGGAAATGCAACCTAGGACTTGCATGTGATACAGTCCAAGGTATTTTGTCAATCCAGAGGATGCTAGTGAGTATGCAAACTTCAGAGTTCCAGCAATGGGTAGAAGAGAGCAAAATGGAGTTGGAATCTTCGTTTTTGATGAAATAGTCAAAAGAGTTTGATTTCATCAATGGATAACGAAGATGCTTGTGGTTTAAAGAAAGTAAGTGGGAGCATAATAATATTTCTAAAAACTTTGTGTGTTTGACACATTGTTGATTGGAAATAATATAAATTTCTTGACACGAATTAGGACTTCATTGAAAATAGTTTTCGGTGAAGTGCTTAGGCTAGGTAGCCTCGGTATTAGGCATAATTATCTACGAGATAAAATTGCCTGATAGAGCTAAAGCCAAAAATACATATTGACAAGATGCTAAAATAGTTTAGCATTAAAACGCCAAGGAGTGATTCTTGACGAAGACACATGGAAAGGGTTTTTGCAAGACTCGGTGTCCCAAAACACTGATGAGCAAAATACATGTTGGAGATTCCACACACTCTTGTGTCTGGATTAATCATGTATTCCATGGTATGTAAAACAACCAGATATGTTCAATACTCCCAAAGATGTTGCGAGTATAAATACCAAAGTGATCAAAGTACTGATCATGGGACAACAGTGAAAAATGTCGTTGAGTGCTAAAGTAGCACTGATGACATGTTTTCTCGCAAGCAGAGATTATGAAGTGCTCGTTGTAAGTAATTACATCGATACGGTCTTCATCAATGCTCCATGCGATTTTTGATTTAAGTTAAGGGTTTTGTGTAAAACACAATATGGTGGCACGGTAGTTGGAAATTGTTCCAAACAAGTTACTATGGCGATTTCTATAACAAAGGCTAAGTATGTTGACGCTTTGGAAGTGACAAAGAAGATGTTGAATCATATAGTTCATTCATGAACTTAGTATGGTTCCAAGATGGCTTTGGTCAATGGGACACTATTGTACATAGTTGCTCCATAGCTCAGTCTAAGGAATCAAGGTTTGACCAGTGATTCACATATATACAAAGCCAAGTCCACACAAAATATGAATTTTGTGAAAGCGTAAAGATGCGAGGAGATGCAAAGATACACACGGAACTGAAGTTGTCAGATCCGTTGGACATCAGGCTATACCACAAGCGAAGCATATTTTACACCGGTATACCATAGGTGTAAAGTGTTTTAGCATTGACTAGATTATTGACTCTAGTGCAAGTGGGATTCTGTAGGAGATATGCCCTAGAGGCAATAATAAATGTTATTATTTATCCCCATGTTCGTAATTAAGTTTATATTCCGTGCTATAACTGCTATGGTTCTCGAGTCTACAATAACCACAAGGCTCGGAGGAAGACTCATATGCACGTGTGGAATAATAAACGGTAAAATGTATTCCTAGTCTGGCCTCTAAGACTGGCTCAAGTGTTGCGTGATGGTTCTGTTTTCCTGATCATGGGCATGACTATGCCGGCAACTTTGAGGGCACAATGTTAGTAGAACACTTGTGGTTGAATCGACCCGAATTGATATTATGCTATGAGATACATTCGTCACAAGTTAATGGTTAATAACACAGAGAAAGTTAACATTTGCATAATTCCTTAGACCATGAGAGTATCGAGTTTCTTCATGCTTGCTTCATGAACTTTGGGGTTTGTTAAACGTCATCCGTAAATGGGTGGCTATTACGGCGGCTTACGGGTTCATGGAAAAGTATGTCAAGTAACTTGATAGCTCAAGATTGGGATTTGCTCCTCCAACGATGGAGAGATATCTCTGGGCCCTCTCGGTGTTACGGTATCCATCATCGTCTGGCCAGACACAATGTGATTTGATCACAGGGATGCCGGAACACGGGAACGAGAAAAGAGAACAAAACCGGTAACGAGGTAACTGGCATAGTGGACAAGTTGTTGATCCACGGGGATGAAGATAAATCTCACCTCGGGTATTTGTAACATATCGCGAAGCAACAGGAATTGCACACGGCAACTGGAGGTTCACTTGAATATTTATTCGTGTGGGTATAGGGGTCAATATGGGTGTCCACGGCTCCGATGTTGATCATTCATCGGAAAGTGTTCCGGTCATGTTTATACTTCACCGAACCTATAGGGTCACATGCTTAAGGGTCATCTATCTGCTGAATTCTAGACAGGGAGTCTGAGAGAAAGTCGCCGAAAAAGTTTCGGAGACAACGGAAAGGTTCCGGAGAGAGAACACCGGAATAGTTTCGGTAAAACTGAAAAGTTGTTTCAGGGTATACCATTAGGTCAAATTGGTTTCGGCACACGCCTGGAAATTCTTGGAGGGTACCAGAATTGTTTTGGAAGCTTCTGGGATTTTTCCGGAGAAAAAACCCGGAAATGTTCTGGAGCTGCCGGAACCGCTTTGGTTGCTTTTCGCAGATGAAAATCACTAATCCGAAATTGTTTCGGAACGCATCCAAAATTATTTTAGTGGGTACTGGAATTATTCTAAGACCTACAGAAATATTTTTGGATTTAACGGTCGCGGAAAAATGTTTCCGTGGATAGTGAAAAGCACTTTTTGGTGGCTTCTTGGATAAGCCTCCTTGAGGGCCTTTTGGTATTTTCCCCTATTGGCTTCTTGGAGAAGCCACCTTTGAGGGCATTTTGGTCCTCTACCCCTTGGGCTTGGCCTATAAATAGGGGTGGAGGGGGCTGCCCAAAACTCACTCTTTCTCACATACAAATGCCATGCATGATCTGGCCTTCTCTCTCCCTCCCCGCGAAATAGTTTCGTAGAGCCGAAAGGTTATCTGGGTTCCGGTGGGAACTAGTTCTGGATGGCGAAGCCCTGCCGGATAGATGACACCGTATGTGTGCAACCCCGTAGAGAGGTCGTAGGTTCGATCTTTTTGCCCGAGGGGCTATTCGAGAGTGCCTCCCGAAGGGCTGTCCGAGTGACCGTCCGAGTTTCTGTGAGTGCCTCCCGAAGGGCTGTCCGTGACACCGTTCGGGGGACTGTCCGACCGCCTCCTGAAGGGTTGTCTGAGGGACTGACGAGGGAGTACATCCTCGTGGTTGGGAGGTTGTAAATCCTAGCTGCGGGGATCTGCACCGACAATCTACATCGACTCTACTTCCGCTACGCTACGAGTCGGTAACGATCATATCAAACCATGTATGCATCTCCATAGTGATCCTGGGCGTGCTCGCAGTTCCGGAAATTTTTGTTTTCTGCTACGTTCCCTTACAGCATTCCCGCTTAGTACAAAATGAAGGCTAGCAAATAGATTGAGAAGCGACCAAGCAAAAAGCGAAAACGGTCATAAACATGCATTGAACATAACTAACACCGAATAATGCACCATAAGTACGATATAATTTCGTTGCATAACTATTGACTTTATGTGCATGCATAGGGAATCACAAACCTTAACACCAATATTCTTACTAAATCAGAATTACTCACTAGCATGACTCACATATTATCATCTCCATATCGCAAAACTTTTGCAAGGAATCAAACTTATCATATCCAATGATCTTTCATGAAAGTTTTTATTATATCCCTCTTCAATATTCATCACTTTGGGACCAAATTCATATCTTGTGCAAATTACCATTACTATCAACTCTCAAAAAGATATAAGTGAAGCATGAGAGTGCAAATATTTCTTCAGAATTTAATATTTAGCAACTCTCAAAATAATATAAGTGAAGCATGAGAGTTCAAATATTTCTTCAAAATATAGCCACCGCCATGCTCAAAAAGATTTAAGTGAAGCACTAGAGCAACTGCCTAGCTCAAAAGATTTAAGTGAAGCACATAGAGTATTCTAACAAATCATGATAAACATGTGGCTCTCTCAAATAGGTGTGTCCAGCAAAGATGATTGTGACAAACTAAAAAGCAAACAAAGCAAAGACTCATATAATACACGACGCTCCAAGTAAAACACATATCATGTGACGAATAAAAAATATAGCTCCAAGTAAAATTACCGATAGTTGGTAGAAGAAAGAGGGGATGCCTTCCGGGGCATCCCCAAGATTAGACGCTTGAGTCTTCCTTGAATATTACCTTGGGGTGCCTTGGGCATCCCCAAGCTTAGGCTCTTGCCACTCCTTATTCCTTCATCCATCGTGATCTCACCCAAAACTTGAAAACTTCAATCACACAAAACTCAACAAAACCTTCGTGAGATCCGTTAGTATAACAAACAAATCACTACTTTAAGTACTGTTGCAAACCCATTCATATTTTATTTTTGCACTATACCTACTGTATTCTAACTTCTCCATGGCTTATACCCCCTGATACAATCCATAGTTTCATCAAAATAAGCAAAACAATGCATCAAAAACAGAATCTGTCAAAAGCAGAACAGTCTGTAGAGATCTATTTAAAAGCCATACTTCTGTAACTTCAAAAATTCTGAAAAATTAGGACAACGTGGAAAATTCATATATCAATACTGTGTAAACATTTCAGATTTTTCTGACGCTCCAGTACAGAATTAAAATTCCAGCACTGGACGCAAAACTTTCTGTTTTCCAAACAGCATCAATTATACTATCTTCCAAATCATCCCAAAGGCATTACTTGGCACAAACACTAATTAAAACATAAAAACACAATCATAACAGTAGCATAATTGTGTAAACACACAAGAACAGAAAGAAAGAGCAAAACTTTATTTTATTCATTGGGTTGCCTCCCAACAAGCGTTATTGTTTTATGCCCCTAGCTAGGCATAATGCATAGTTTCAAGTGTTGTCATGAAGGTAAGGGATGTCATTCATGCTCATCTCATATTCTCTCCTTTCGGCAGCAAGTTTTCTAAGTGGAAAGCAAAAGTACTCAAAAGGACTAAATTTCATAGGGCAAGGATCCGTAAGATCAAATTCAGGAGGGGGGGATTCCTCCCTTGGCCCTTTGTAGGTGATGACTATTTCTTCATTATACATGTTTCTTTGAATATGTTGCTTAAGTTTTTCCTCAACCACAAACCCCAATTCATTATTTTGTATGGCAAAGTTATCATTAAGTTCAGAAATTTTATTGAGTAAAGTGGATGGAGGAACCTTTTTTCTAAGGTTTTCATTATAGGCAGCATAATCTGGAGATTGAAGTCTCCTCATTGCCTCTTGATTGTAAAGAATTTCTTCTATGGGAGGGCATCCACTATTTATATTGTAATAAGCAAATATTTTGCGAGCCTCCTTCATGATGTGGCCAAACTCATAGGCTAAGAATAAAGTGACTACACGTTTAGTAGAAGGATCACGGATGTTTGAAAACTCTAGAAGTATCCTTTGTATAGCGGGATGCATATGCACAAATTGTCTCTCAAATTGAACTATAAGCAAAGATATGGCATCCGCAAGGCTAGAAGTTTTATTAAGTATTGACCCTCCTAACATAGGTAACGTGCCCGCACATGTAAAGAAATCCTGAATAACTCCTTTTCCAATAATATTACCACTACCTATACGGAATTTTTTTGTATGCAAGATAGTGGGTTGTTCTTTATCAGGATCATCATTGGCAAGATTGTCTAATTTTTCTTTAGCAACTTTAGGAAAGCTTCTTTTAATATTTTCATTATTCATAAGCTTCAAAAGGATAGACGGGTCGTCTAAAGAACTATCACCAGAAAGAGAATTGCTAATTTTCTTAAATTCAGCCATGATAAAAATATCAAGCAAGCAAACGAGCGAATAAGAAAAAAGGCAAACGGAAAATATTTTTGTATTTTTGTAAAGAAGTGGGGGAGAAGAAAACGAGAGGCAAAGGCAAATAAAATAAATGCAAGGAGATGAAAGTTTATGCGTAGGTACTTGATAGTTGTTGATGATGTCTCCCCGGCAACGGCACCAGAAATTCTTCCTGCTACTTGTGAGGTGCGTTGGGATTTCCCCGAAGAGGAGGGGATGATGCAGTACAGTAGAGATAAGTATTTCCCTCAGTTATGAAACCAAGGTTATCAATCCAGTAGGAGAATCACGCAACAACTCATTAGCAGTACCTGCACACAAAATAACAAATCCTCGCACCCAACGCGAACAAGGGGTTGTCAATCCCTTGGCGGTTAATTGCAAGATTAAATTGTATGGTGATAGATAGATCAAACAAAAATACAAAATAAAATAAATAAAGTAAAATTGGAGCAAGGTATTTTTGGGATTTTTAATATAAGATAAAAGTAGACCCGGAGGCCATAGTTTTCACTAGAGGCTTCTCTCTTGAAAATAGCATACGGTGGGTAAATAAATTACTGTTGGGCAATTGATAGAAAAGCAAATAATCATGACGATATCCAAGGCAATGATCATGTATATAGGCATCACGTCCGAGACAAGTAGACCGAAACGATTCTGCATCTACTACTATTACTCCACACATCGACCGCTATCCAGCATGCATCTAGAGTATTAAGTTCATAAAGAACGGAGTAACGCCTTAAGCAAGATGACATGATGTAGACAAAGTAAACTCACACATGAATAAACCTCATCTTTTTACCCTTAATAGCAATGATACATACATGTCATGTCCCTTTCTGTCACTGGGATTGAGCACCGCAAAATCGAACCCATTACAAAGCACCTCTCCCATTGCAAGATAAATCAATCTAGTTGGTCAAACCAAATCAATAGATCGGAGAGAAATACGAAGCTATAACAATCATGCATAAAAGAGTTCAGAGAAAACTCAAATAATATTCATGGATAATCTGATCATAAACTCACAATACATCGGATCCCAACAAACACACCGTAAAAAGTGATTACATCGGATAGAACTCCAAGAACATCGAGGAGAACATTGTATTGAAGATCAAAAAGAGAGAAGAAGCCATTTAGCTACTAACTATGGACCCGAAGGTCTGTGGTAAACTACTCACGCATCATCGGAAGGGCAGCAAGGTTGATGGAGAGCCCCTCCGTGATCGAATCCCCCTCCGGCAGAGTGCCGGAAAAGGCCTCCAGATGGGATCTCTCGAGAACAAGAACTTGCGGCAGCGGAAAAAGTATTTCGTGGACTCCTCTGTTGGTTTTCCGATTTTAGAGTATTTATAGAGGTGGAATTAGGTCAAACGGAGCAGAGATGGGCCCACGAGGCACCAGGGCACGCCCTGGTGACTCGTGGCCACCTCCTCTGTCTTCTGGCCCTCTCCCGAAGCTTCTAGTGTTTCTTATGTCCAAAAAAAATCTCCAAAAAGATTCGTGGCATTTGGACTTCGTTTGGTACTGATATTCTGAAAAACCAAAAACAGGCAAAAAACAGCAACTGGCACTGGGCACTAAGTTAATAGGTTAGTCCCAAAAAATGATATATAATTGCTTGTAAATGTATATAAAATATCCAAGATTGATACTATAATAGCATGGAACAATCAAAAATTATAGATACGTTGGAGACGTATCAGAGATGCCCTTAGACCCAGTTTATTTGTTTGGTATGTCTGGCATCAATGACGAACTAGGCGAACTAGGACGCAAATGGAGGGTAGGCTCAACTTCAAAGATGCTATTTTCT
Organism: Elymus sibiricus; assembly: GCA_039707655.1. NCBI lineage: Eukaryota > Viridiplantae > Streptophyta > Magnoliopsida > Poales > Poaceae > Elymus > Elymus sibiricus. The sequence goes on along the minus strand of CM077676.1, from coordinate 392,399,079 downwards.
TTTTTGGCTTGAAGATGGTGAAGATCCGAGAGCGGCGTTTCAGTGCCCGGGATCAGATGAGCCCGGGCAAAATCAAAAATTCACAAAAAATAGAAAAAAATTCAAAAAAATCTGAATTTTTTTTGCAAGCAAGATGCTCGTATGCGTGATGTTCGTGCAAAATTTGGTGGAGTTTTGACATTCGAGGAGCGCGCAACAAAAAAAGACAAAATTCGTCTCTGTGAGTAACATTACTGTTTATGCACTGTTTTGGCCGGTTTTCTCTTTTTTGCCACGAGCTACACAGATCTCCAAACGGGATGAAATTTTGCACGCACACAAGCATCTTGCTTGCAAAAAAAATTCGAATTTTTTTGAATTTTTTTTTCTATTTTTTATCACGTTACTGTTCACCGGGTTCATCTAGATCTGGGCACCGAATTGGATTTTCGGAAGTGGTTTGGTCTTTTCTGCATACCCCGTTCTCTCAAGATCCCACCAACACATAACTAGAACTAGCTACTAGAGCTAAGCTCGGTAAGAAAAACAAGCTGAAACATCCTCCGGTGGACGTCCTCCCTGGCTCGGTGGTGGCTCCGGTGGCGTGGCATGCTTCCAGACTTGCTAGAATACCCATGGCCCTTTTCTTATAAAAAAATACTTTATTTTGATCTTGAAACTTTCTCATTGACCATGTGTTATAGAAACACGTACAGATGATTTTTATTTCAGTCCCGCATATTTTTCAGTTGATCCTTTTCGAGAAGTAATAAACTCTTGATTTATTTTTTCCATTTTCTCACGTCTAGACAAAGTGTTACTAGATGGCATTGTACCAGAAAGACAAATTAAATACGAGTGTTTGTTGTTTAGCTAAAGAGGAACTCTTATTGTGAACCGTTGAAAATTTGAGCTCTTGCCTCCTCCCCAAGAAAAGCTTAGGTTCCTCTGCCTCCCGCCGGCGCTGCCGCCGGTCCGCCTTGTCTCCGGTGGCCTTAGGGCCATGGCGGCACGGTGGATCCCGGCCTTTGCCCGCGGGAGGGCTCTATTTTTAGATGTTCCTTCGAGTTTCGTTACGATTTGTATCCTGTTCAGGAAGATGAGACGGCGGCGACTCCCTGAAGATGGAATAAGGTTCTCCCCACCTAGCCCTGGTCCCGGTGGTGTGTCTAGCATCGTCGGTGGGTGTGTGAAAGTGTGTCTCCGACGGATCTTTCCTTGGTGGATTTGCTCGGATCTAGTCGTAATTCGTCTACGTTGGTGTGTCTCCAGGTTGGATCCTTCCGATCAGGGGCGGAGCCAGGATTTGAGTATAGGGGGGGCCAAGCCAAGTACTACCTCCGTTCGGAATTACTTGTCGCTCAAACGGATAATTCCGAACGGAGGGGGTATATAGAAAAATCCAGTGCAAAAGATAATTATAAAGAACAGGGTTGAGAAGTTGCACATCAGTCTCACTAACATTTTCAGTATGTCGAGAATATGAAGCAACCGGCATAGAAAACAAATTAATCTTAATGGTGTTTGGCAGTGTTTTTTCTCTTCGTAGTTGAGGAATTTAAATTTTAGAAGTAACCGGCTTGGAAAACGAATTAATCTTAGTTGTATACGGTCAACATAGGAAAGTTTTGCATCACAAATAAGAACTCGTACAAGATAATTTTGCATCATGATAATTTCTAGGACACATACAAGATATGAATTGTTGATAGCATCTCAAATCAGAAATCACAAAACAAAACAAATAAAATCTGATGTATAGTTTCAACATACAAGATATGAATTCTTGATAGCATCTAAAATCACTAAACAAAACAAATAAAATCTGATGTGTAATTTCAACACTGATACGAGATAAGAATTGAGAGAGATTAGCATATTGTGATGTGTTAACCTGCTATGGCTGAAGCAGTGAAGTAGGTTGCTCGCCAACTCGCCGTACGAATCAGATCGTGAGTGGCAGAGCAGGGAGATCAGAGGCAGATAGGCGGCAAGGACACACGGCGGCGGCGGCGCCTAATCTCACCCACCTAGACGCTAATCATGCACGAGAGATAGCAGTTTTTTTTTTTAGTTGAACGAGAGATAGCAGTTACGCTGATCGGAGGCTTCTTTGTAATCTGGACGCTAGTGGGCTTTTACTATGGGCTTTTAAAATCTTTTTTTAATGTGTATATACACGCTGAGAGTTAGGGGGGGCCAACTATGCCTGTACGTGTGATTTATCGCTGGCTGTGTATACACGTTCGCAAGTATCGGTCGATGGTTGGGGGGGCCTGGCCCCTGCTCGTCCCCCCTTGGCTCCGCCACTGCTTACGATCTACGTTACTCTTCATCAGCGGCGGTTGATGTTCTGCTACGCTGGTTTTATGGGGTCTTAGCACGACGACTTTTCGATTGTCCACTACAACAAGTTTTGCCCGACTCCGACGAGGGAGAGGCGATGACAGAGGCGCGCCTTCGGCTCGCTTCAGTGCTTGTAGTCGTCGCTAGGTGGTCTACGGATATAGATGTAATTTTTATTATTTTTGTTATTCGTTATACTGCCATGATTTAAGATGAATAAAACGGAAGTTTTCTCGCGAAAAAAAACCCGTTGAAAATTCTCAATTAATCCATGCTATTTTTATCCAAATCCATGCATCTAGGAGGCCAGCTAATCTCCTCCAAAGCTCTAAACAGCAGTTGTACAAAAATAGATTCAATCGGCAGACTGAGATTTGAGAACACCAAGAAATTAGAGCCACGGCTGAATGCACATACACATGGTTCGGGAATTCTGATGAAGATAGAGTGGTATCTTGTTTTGTTAGATAGATGGGCCGGAATGAGCGATAAGATGGGTCGGAAGTTGCCATTTTCTCGCCGGGCCTAACTAGTGCGCTTGGTAGTAAAAAAATTGGCGAATTTTTAGGACAGGCTTGAGCCTGTTGAAGCCTGTGCAGTAGAATCGCCCCTGTTTGGTACCCTCAAATCCAGCCCATATGCGGGACATATTTGGAGTCGCCTGATCCGCCACGCCCAGTGTTGCTCAAGCCAGACACCACAAAACCCTTCCCCACCCTGGACCCCAAACCCAAGTTCACACTCATTCTATCCACTTCGCTCATGATCTGTCCACCCCGCTAATCTCCACTCCTCCCCTGTTTGGCCATCTTCGGCCATGTCGACCTCCGGATCGGAGTCCACTGAATTCGGATCTGCCACCGACATGGACTGGGAGCTCGCTGCCTGCTTGGATGAAGTTGAGCTCACCCTCCGCCGCTCCTAGATTGAGACCCGAGCACTGCTGTCAGAGCCCCGCCAATGTGGATCCAGCAGTCAGGCGCCTTCAGAGCCACCCTGGTGCGGGTCCAGCAACGGTGACACGTCTGACGACAGCTCAAGGCATCGCCACTTATCCGCTCCGTCCATGGGCACGAGCGCGACGGCTCGAGCAGGTTCGCTTCGTCCCCACCGGCCCGACATGGGTTCTTGTCCGCCGCACACCATCACCGGCTTCGGTTGTGACATCCCCGTCGGCCCGCGACGGATGTGGCGGTGGTGGCTGCCATGCCTGCTCGGATTCTGAGGCGCGGTGTACCCACCCCGAGAAGGAGAAGGTGTGTCGCAGATCCTAATCCAGTGCCATCAGATGACCGGTCATTCGCGACATCAAGCAACGGAGGGACTTGAGTGACTTGTTAGTCGAGGCAAAATGATCCAGAGCTGCCCTTCATCTTCTCCGCCCATTCAATTGAATCCAGAGCAGCACACTTCCGTGCAGTAGCATATCTCCTCGTCTCTGCCTCCTCGACGAGGAGATGGCAAAGAACGGCGAGGTGTGGTCTCTGAGCGAGATCATCGCCGCCCTCGCCTCCGGCAACTCCCGCCGTCCGTCTCTCCCCCAGCCCACGCCTGCTGTGTCCGCGGCCGCACTGCAAGCGGCGCGGGAGTAAGCGGAGAAGATCATCCGCGAGCGCCAGGCGGCGGCCGTGAAACCCTGCCACGACACCGCGCCCTTCCGCCGCTGAAAGCCCGACGCCTTTGACGGCGATGAAGGTGCCGCCGAGCAGCCCGGCCAGGTGTACAAGGTCAGTGTAAGTATAGGATAGTTTAAATTTTATTGTTAGTGTTAGTTAACCGGACAAAATATCATTCGGTTTTGAGTAAAAATATCAAAGTTTGAATGAAAATTGTTCGGTTTGTTTAAATTCACATCAACTTTGTTTCATTTGGTTAAATTTCGTTCAAAATGTAAGCTGACGTTTACGGCGACTGGCTCCCGGGTCACTATCCGCGGGCTGGCCGAGATGCCCTCCTGACTCATCGGCGCACATTACAGAGCCCGCAAGTTGAGTGATACGTGTCATCCCGTATACCGGCCGGCATAGTCGTTATCCCCTCGGCCGTCCACAAGCCGCGCCCCCTCCGTTTTTCCCTCTCCTCTGATCCCTCCTATTGCTGCTAGCCTTTTGTGCTTAGCTACGCTACCCTCACCAACTCCACCTCCAAGAACTGGGTCCGCCACTCCACCGGATCCTGTCCATCTGCGCTGTCCTCTGATGAGCAGCTCCGATCCGATCGACCACATGTCGGTCAGCGAGCGGCTGCAGCGGCTGGCGACGCCGTCGGCCCCGGCGGAGGACGACGTGGACGTGGACGCCGACGGCGACGGGGCGACTTTCCGGGACATCCACCCGTCGCCGGCGCCGGCGCCGCTGCGGCAGCCCTCCTGGGACGTGGCCAGCCAGCGGTCGCTGTCCTCCTACTCCGACGAGCAGTTCATGTCCAGCATGGGCCGCGAGTTCACCGCCATGGTGGACGCGGGGGGCGCGCCAGCCGACCCTTGCCCTGGGGACTCCGGCGCCGCGAACAACGACCTGCAGCTGGCGCGGATCGGGGAGCACGAGCCCGTGCCGGAGACGAACCCGCTGGCCATCGTGTCGGACACCGGCCGCCCGCTGCCAGCGGCGCCCTCGTCGTCCTCGTGCGCGCCGGCGGCGGAGGTGGTGGAGGTGCGGCAGGTGAAGAAGGACGAGGCGGAGGCGAAGGTGGCGGCGTGGCAGGCGGAGGAGGTGGCCAAGATCAACAACAAGTTCAAGCGGGAGGAGGTCGTCATCAACGGGTGGGAGAACCAGCAGATCCACACGGCCACCACCTACCTCAGCAAGATCGAGGTAATTGATTCCCGTGGTCGATTCCTTCTCGTTCGATCCTTGCTCTCCATTCGAGCAAGTAAAATCAAGAATTGCTGGTTGGTTTGGGTTGCAGAGGAAGCTGGAGGAGGAGCGCGCAAAGGCGACGGAGAAGGCGCAGAACGAGGTGGCGCGGGCGCGGCGGAAGGCGGAGGAGAAGCGGGCGTCGGCGGAGGCGGCGCGCGGGACCAAGACGGCCAGGGTCATGGAGCTCGCGAACTTCATGAAGGCCGTCGGCAGGGTGCCCACCAAGCGCTCCTTCTTCTCCTTCTCCTCCTAAGAGGTAGCTAGCAGCCCCCGGCCGCTGCATGGTCGTCTTCTTCACCAACCATCAATTGCCTGTCTTTGATCAACTTCGATCTGTATTATTGAATCCAGGGATGTAACTGTACAGAGTTTAAAACATTTGCTGGCTTGTATGATTGTATATTATTGAAAACATTTTGAGACTTAGCAATGGAGTAGCAGCTTAATTAGCAGCTGACCTGCTTCCTTGGAATTTTTCCGTATCATTTGGCATGACTTCTTTTGAATGTTTTCTTATTGATTGCCTCATGGGGCCTAACTAATCTCATACCCATTTTAAATTGTTCTTCTAGAGAAATTCACTTTTGCTCATAGGTGTATATGCACCTATTGTCTAAATACACATTTTAGAAAGTTAAAAAAAATTAAGAAAAAATCCCGCGTGTAAATCCGAACATTATATGTGCGTGCACAAAGTTTCGGTGAAAAATGACACTTTTTGTGCCTTGAGTAAAAAAGACAAATTTTGATGCTTGATTACAGCTATTCACGAGGCCTTTTTTTATATTTTTATACATGCCACAAAAAATGTCTTTTTCATCGAAATTTTGTGTGCGAACATAGAATGTCCGGATGTACACGCAGGATTTTTTTTCTTGAATTTTTTTAACACTTTGAAATGTCCGGATGTACACCTAGGAGCCAAAACGCCACTCTCGTTCTTCTATAAATTGTCCGTAAATTCCTTCCGAAATATTCGATCGAGGCCCTTACTTTGCGTGTGACTGACTGGCAGGGCAAGTCAACTTCTTCAGACACACTCTCTCCATTTCACAATGTAGTGCGCCCGCATCTAAGTTTGACTATAAATTTAACCAACGAGACCGACTGTGGCAGGAGCAAAAATTATACCACTGAATTCGTATTTGAATTCGTATAAGTCGGTCTCGTTGGTTAACTTTATGGTCATACGAATTCAGTGGTATAATTTTTGCTCCCGCCACAGTCGATCTCGTTGGTTAAATTTATGATCAAATTTAAATCTCGAAAAGCGCGAACGCACTACATTATGGAATGGAGGGAGTATGCCCTGAGCTGCAGGCCGCCTGCCCTTCTCCTAATGACAAAGCCAAATTTCTATGGCCACTTATGGTCTGGCTGAAAGCTCATATGCAATGCGAGAATGATTTAACTAAAGCGTGACAGTGACCGGGTGATAATGATCATTCCCGAAACACCCATCAGAATCAGATGAGTTGGATCCCACTGCGTGATACCGTTGCTATGGATATTCAAGCCCTTCTCGCAAAAAAATAATATTCAAGCCCAAAATACGAAAATAAAAACTAGAAAAATAATAGGAGGAGAATGAACTGAATTACAGCCATTCAGCTAAAGTCTTTACTGAAAAAAATACCCATGGAAATGCTACCACCGTCTCAAAATATAAGACGTATTTGTAGACTAGTTAAAATAAATTGATTCCGACTATTCTCTGCTGGTTTTGATGTTTATACAAATTTACTAACATTTCATAAAATAGTTTTTGAAAAATAGGTTAGCATACAAATAAATTTTTAGAAGGTAATCTTGTATGTATTTTTGTATGTGGTTTTGTAAACCTTCCCAAAATCTAAAGGATAGTATGTAAAAAAACAGACGAAGATGGTGCAAGAATTCGCAGCAGGTGGCATCTTTCCACTCGGTTAAGAAATCAAGGTATCCCCGCAAAAAAAGAAAAATCAAGGTATCAATCTATAGTGATAGCACCCAAATTTCCCACCAACGACACTAGAAAAATAAAGAGCATAAGAGCATCTCTAGCAGACCCCTTAAAACCGCGCGGTCCGTAAAATTCCGGCGACTATACGGGTTTGTCACGTTTTTTTGGCAGAACAAACCCTGCATAATCGGCCCGGCCCGTAAACAAACACACCCCACCCCCCCCGCGCAGTATATATCCGGGTCCGCGCCCGCGATACGGGTCGAAACCCTGTCCCCCCGCCGCCGCGATTCCCCATTCCCCACCGTGATTTCTCGCCGCCGGTGACATAAATCAGCCGCCCCGCCCACCGATCCGGCACGATGTGGGGCGGGATGTGGAGCTTTGGCCGGCGCGGTGGCGACGACCCCGAGCGGAAGCGCTGCGTCGTCGTCGACGCGGCGAGGAAGCGTGCCGCCCGGCGGTACACCAACCGAGGCCTCTCGCCGCCGCCTTCCCTCCTCTGCCTCTCACGGCAGAGGAGTACGACCGGCGGCAGGCTCAGCGCTTCGGTGCGGGTCCCTCCTCCGGCGCGGGGAGCTCTTCCGGTGCGCGGCCGCTCCGCATCGTGAAGACGGAGCCGGGGGAGGAGCCCCTGCGCGGCCGCGGCGTCGTCGGCCCGGAGGACTACCTCGTCGGGCCCAAGGCGGACACCTTTGAAGCGGCGCTTGCCGCGCACACTGCGCGTGAGCAAGAGGAGGAGGAGGCGCGTCGCCGGCGGGACGAGGAGGTCAACGCGCACCTCTACGAGCAGGGGCTCGCCGCCGTGCGCGCGTTCGACGCCCAACAGGCGGATTGGCGCCACGAAGCCGAAGAGCAAGCCAAGATCTACATCGATCTTGGCTCCGACGATGACGAGGAGTGAGCGCCGCCGCCGCCGCACCCGGAGAGCTCCGGTTTTGGCTAGTGTTAGGGTAGGGTGGCATCGTAATGTAAAACATCTTTGCAATGTATCGATGATCAAACTATGTATGTAGGACTGTGTTGTTCATTTCGCCCGGGAAATCATCTTTTAAAATTTTACGGTTTCAATTAAGGGCTCTGTTCGGCCGCAGCCGATTTCGCCCCTCAAACCGCGGTTTTCTCGGCCCTTATCCGCGGTATACGGGTCGCGGTTTTAAGGGGTCTGCTAGAGATGCTCTAAGTGACCCCAGCGGTTCAGAGTAAGATGGTCAATCTCACTACATTTGCTAGTTCAATAAGTAATTACCTAGTAAATAATGTGGTGCACCATATATTTGTGTTTTTAAAATAAAATAGTAATTGAAAATAAAATAGTAAACTAATGAGATTTTAAAGATTTCTTATGTGTCAATTTGGATTGGTTACTAGGTTAACTAGTAGAGTCTCTCATGAAAGCAGTGACACGTAAATAAAAGCATGGACATTAATAGAGTATAGGTCGGTTACGAATAGTATATCCGGCAAGGTTTGGAATTGTAATCTATCTCTATTAGTCTTGGAGTCTAAGTTTTGTAATCTATATAAACAGCCCTTCGAGGCCCCAATCAATACAACAGACAACAGTTATTATTCTCCAATTATCATGGTATCAGACGCCTAGGTTTTTCCGCACCTGGCATGGCATCGCCGCCAACGCCGCCGCCGCGGCCGACTCGGCCCCTCTTCTCCATAGCCGAGTTCCGCGCCGCCGGTGCCCCTACCTCCTCTACAACCACCCAACTAGCTCCTCTTCAACTACCAATGCTTTCCCTAGCCGACACCATCGCCAACGTCTCCCCCTTCATCCCGATCTCTCTCGATCTTGGCGCCCACAACTACTACCATTGGCGCCACCTCTTCAACATCCACCTCGGCCGCTGCGGCCTCCGCCACCACATCGACCCGTCCTACCCTCCGCAGCCCGCCGATCCCCGCTGGGTGAAAGACGATCTCGCCATCATCCAGTGGATTTACACCCACATCTCCATGGAGCTCTTCAATCTGGTCTCCTCCGACGATGCATCCGCCGCCGAGCTTTGGGCCTCCCTTCAGCAGCTGTTCCAGGACAACTCCGACGCGCGCATCAACGCCCTCCACACCGAGCTCCGTACGACCGTCCAGGGAGATGCTCCGGTCACCGTCTTCTGCCAGAGGATCCAGGCCATCGGCGACGAACTTCGTGAACTCGGTGATCACGTCGACGACCGCGCCCTCATCAACGCCCTCCTCGTCGGCCTCGGCGAGCAGTTCGACAAGCAGCAGTCCTTCATACCCATGCTCAAGCCCTACCCTACCTTCAAGGAGGTCCGCTCCCTCCTCCAGCAAGAAGAGAAGAACCAAGCTCGCAAGGCTCAACGGCCACCGCAGGTGTTTCACGCTGCCGCGCCTGGGCTGCCGCGCCAATCTGCTGCACCCGCTCCTCCTCCCGCGGTGACGCCGGCAAGCCTGTGGCAGCCGACAGGCCCGGCAAGCCCGGCAAACCCGGCAAGCCCAGCAGCTCCTTCACCGCCGCCAGGCTGGCGCCCGAGCCCTAACTACCGGGGCAAGAATCCGATCTACCGGCCCCTTGCTCCTCGCCCCGCCGGCACCGCACCAGCTCCGCCATCGGCCGCTCCATCGCCACCAGCTCCTTCGACATGGTCTCCTCAGCACGATCCCTGGACCGGCCTTGTTCAAGCTTGGCCAATGCCCTGGTCGGCCCCTTCGCCGTACGGCGCCCCGCCTGCTTACACGGGCACGTGGAGCCCTGGCCTCCGCCCGGCCACCGGCTCTCCTGGACTCCTTGGGCCCAAGCCGCCGGCGCATGTCTACACCGCCACTCCTACGCCACCTCCCAGCGTGCCAGGACTACTGCCACCCTACTACACCTTGCCGGCTTCTTACGGCACCTTGCCGGGCTTGCCGGCCTCTTACGGCACCTTGCCGGCCCCGGCAGCATACCACCAGTCGCCGACCCTGCCCTACGCTCCCATGCACGCTCCTGGCCCCTCTGCTCCTCCACAGCAGCCGGCCTAGGATCAAGCCGCCTTCATCAACGCCATGAACAACTTTACTCTCAATAACGAAGGTACGGATTGGATTTTCGATTCTGGTGCATCCTCGCATATGTCTTCAAATATGAATTTGCTGTCAGCTTGCTTCCCTTCTGCTTTTTCTACGATCACCATTGGTGATGGTTCCACCATACCTGTTTCTTGCACTGGTCATTCTTATATCTCTTCCTCTTTCGCCAATTTTCTTCTCCGCAATATTCTTGTTGCTCCTTCTCTCATCAAAAATCTTATTTCTGTTCGCCAATTTTGTATTGACAATCGAGTAATTTTGGCTTTTGACCCTTTTGGTTTGTCTGTGAAGGATCTGGCAACGGGGAAGGAACTCGCTCGGTACAATAGCACGGGCGATCTCTATCCGCTTCATGGCACACCTACATCCACTCCCCGAGCCATGCTTGCATCAGTTGATTTGTGGCATCGTCGTCTAGGACACCCCAATAAAACCACCTTGTCATCTTTGCTTCAAGAATTTTGTATTCCTAGTTCTAGTGTTCCTCATAATCCCTCTCTTTGTAATGCCTGTCAATGCGGCAAACATGTTAGATTACCTTTTGGAACCTCTACTACCCTTAGTACTTTTCCTTTTGAATTAATTCACTGTGATTTATGGACCTCTCCCGTCCCTAGTGTCTCTGGTTACAAATATTATCTTGTGATTTTGGATGACTATTCTCATTATATTTGGACTTTTCCTCTCCGTGCTAAATCTGAAGTACATGCCATCTTTCTCAACTTTCGACAATATGTTCTTACACACTTTGGCTTGCCAATTAGATTTATTCAATGTGATAATGGTCGCGAATTTGACAACACTCACAACCGCAACTTCTTTCTCTCTCAAGGTATTCTTCTTCGTTTTTCCTGTCCTTATACCTCGCCTCAAAACGGTAAAGCTGAACGTTCTCTTCGCTCCATTAATGATATTCTTCGCACCTTGCTACTACAAGCTTCTCTGCCCTCTCGTTTTTGGGCCGAAGCCCTTCGCACTGCCACACTACTTCTAAATATTCGACCAACTAAGACATGTCCTCTTTATTCGCCTTTTCAATCATTTTTTCTCTCCCATCCCGATTATTCTTTTTTCCGTGTTTTTGGCTGTCTTTGTTTCCCGAACACCGCCTCTACCGCTTCCAACAAACTCGAACCACGTTCACTACCTTGCATTCATCTTGGTCTTTCTGACGATCACAAAGGATATCGCTGTTTCGATCCATCTTCTGGTCGCGTGCTTGTCTCTCGCCACGTCACATTCGATGAAAACACTTTTCCTTATTCTGTCACTAACCCCGCATCAATCCCTACCACCCCCACCCCTGCCGCGGCCTCTCTCTCTCCCGCGGCACGGCTGGCAAGCCCGGCAGTCCCGGCAGGTCCGGACCCGGCAAGCCCGGCAAGCCCGGCAAGTCCGGCAAGCCCGGCAATCCCGTCACCGGCAAGCCCGGCAAGCCCGGCAATCCCGTCACCGGCAAGCCCGGCAAGCCCGTCACCGGCCAGTCCGGCAAGTCCGTCCCCGGCAAGCCCGACCCCGGCAAGTCCGGCCCCGACAAGCCCGACCCCGGCAAGCCCGTCCCCGGCAAGTCCGGCAAGCCCGTCCCCGGCAAGCCCAGCCCCGCCAGGCTCCCGACCACCACTCCCACCCAACGTTGTACCCATTCCACCACCTACTAATGATCACATCATGTGCACCCGCGGCAAACGCGGATTTCTTCTACCCACCAAACGCCTCAACCTCACAGCCACCCTAACCCCGGCAACTATTTCTCCTATTCCCTCTTCTTACAAACGAGCTCTTCTTGATCCTCTTTGGCTCTCAGCTATGCGCGATGAATTTAATGCTCTTCAGCAAAATAACACATGGACTCTTGTTCCTAAACCTCCTGGTGTTAATGTTGTTTCTGGAAAATGGGTCTTTCGGCATAAATTTCATTCTGATGGCACCCTTGCTCGTTACAAAGCCAGATGGGTGTGTCGTGGTTTCTCTCGGCAACATGGCATTGATTTTGATGAAACCTTTTCTCCTGTTGTTAAACCAAGTACTATTCGCGTTGTTCTTAGTCTTGTCGTTTCCTCCTCTTGGCCCATTCATCAGCTAGACGTTAAAAATGCTTTTCTTCACGGCACTCTTAATGAAACAGTTTATTGTCAGCAACCATCTGGTTTTGAGAATCCCTCTTCTCCCAACTCTGTTTGCCTTCTTAACAAATCTCTTTATGGTCTTAAACAAGCTCCTCGTGCATGGTTTCAACGTTTTGCTGCCTTCATTCAAACCGTAGGTTTCATACCCTCCAAATTTGATTCTTCCTTATTTATTTTTCGCTCCTCTTCCCACACTGCCTATCTCTTGCTTTATGTTGATGATATAGTTCTTACGGCTAGCTCTGACTCTTTTCTTCAACATATAATCTCTTCTCTTAGTAATGAATTTTCCATGACTGATCTTGGTCCTCTTCATCATTTTCTTGGCGTTACTGTTTCTCGCACCAAGTCTACCCTTTTTCTCTCTCAACGCTCCTATCTTTTAGACTTGCTTTCTCGTTCTGGCATGTCTGATTGTCAACCCACTCGTACCCCGGCCGACATTGGTGCCAAATTGTCGGCTGATGGTAATCCTGTTTCTGACCCCACTTTGTATCGTAGCATCACCGGTGCCCTACAATATGCCACTCTCACTAGGCCCGACATTTCATACTCCGTTCAGCAAGCCTGTCTTTTTATGCATGATCCTCGTGCTCCTCATCTTGCTCACGTCCACCGCATTCTTCGCTATTTAAAAGGAACCCTTGATCATGGTCTTCTCATTAATTCTTCTTCTCCAACAAGCTTGACAGTTTATTCTGATGCAGACTGGGCAGGTTGTCCAGATACTCGACGGTCCACATCCGGATTTTGTGTTTATTTGGGTGATAATCTTGTTTCTTGGTGTTCTAAAAGGCAGGCAACAGTTTCCAGGTCTTCTGCTGAGGCTGAGTATAGGTCGGTTGCTCATGCTGTGGCTGAAGCGGTGTGGCTGCGTCAGCTTCTCGTGGAACTTCATCGCCCACTGGATCGTGCCACCATCGTTTATTGTGATAGCATCTCTGCAGTATACATGGCTTCCAATCCAGTTCAGCATCGTTGCACCAAGCATATTGAGATTGACATACACTTTGTTCGAGAGAAGGTGGCTCTTGGCGAGGTCCGCGTTCTTCATGTACCTACCAGTGCTCAATTTGCTGACATTTTCACCAAAGGACTTCCGACTGCATCTTTCACCGACATACGCTCCAGTCTCAACATCGTTACGCCCGACGTTGACACTGCAGAGGGATATTAGAGTATATGTCGGTTACTGATAGTATATCCGGCAAGGTTTGGAATTGTAATCTATCTCTATTAGTCTTGGAGTCCAAGTTTTGTAATCTATATAAACAGCCCTTCGAGGCCCCAATCAATACAACAGACAACAGTTATTATTCTCCAATTATCAGACATATAAAAAAAAAGGCATATGTCCACCTCTCAAAGGAAAGGGACAAGGTTCACCGGGACCTGGAAGCCTCAGGCTGCTTCTCGGTCAAATCCATGTACACTAAGCTCATTCAGGGCCTTTCATCACCCGTCACGCAAAAAGCCTATGATCCACGACAGTCTTCCTTTGGTAAGCGGTTTGGACTGTCTACCATCAGCCTTAAACCTCCAAAAGAGGAGGTAAATACACCATTGGTGTTGGTACTTGACACGAATGTTTAATTTAATGCTCACAGTTGTAAAATACAAAGAACAAGTTTTAAAACTTGGTTTTTACGTGTAATATGGTACACTCGTCGTCCATAGACGCTGACATGGCACCATATCTAAGTTTTTTTTTTTTTTTGACAACCATATCTAAGTTTGTTGTCTCTACCCTACATACATGGCCCGTGTGGTTCACACCTGTCAATAAAAAGTAGTACAAATGAGTAGTAATTGCAATTGCAAACGTGGCTCCGGATGGGCTCCACCTGTAAGGGAGCTGTACAAGTGAAATTGAAGTGAAAAATTGTTGGGTTTGAGCTGGCGACCTGCTGCTTTCGCGCGCACGGGACTAACCACCGTACTCGATCACAGTTGATATCTTAGTGGATACTCCCTCCGTTCCAAAACAACCAAAACAACTGTAGTGGCTTTAGTTCAACTTTGAACTAAAACCATGACACTTATTTTGGGACAAAGGGAATATAAGTTATTTTATATCCTTTCGGGAGCAGTGCAAATTAAGAATTTTAATTGGGATGAAAAAGGTACAGCCACGGGGTTCAAACCGGCGACCCCACGTAGCATACCAACCCACTCGATTCCAGTTGAAATGCACTAAGGATAACTATGATTTTATTTCATTTTATTGAGGGGAAAAGATGATATATTTTTTTGTTGATTTTTTTAAGGATGCAATCTGGCTTCCGGGATGACAAATTATGTTATCGCAAGCATGTGAATTTCCGTCAGCAAGCGTGGCACGTGACAACAAAATTTGACATCCTAGGTGTCATATTTTCCATGGTTAAACATCCAACCTCAGATTTTTAACAATTCCAATATAAAAAGTGTTCACATATTTAATAAAATATTAATCTAATTTTAATAAGTTTTATATATTTAAATAAATGTTCATATATCTTTAAAAAAATCATGTTTTTCGTGTAGTAAATAAAAGCATTCATGCTTTACAAAAATGTTTATGTTTTTTAAAAAAGGGTTCTTGTGTTTTCATAAAGTTTGTGTGTTTGCCAATTTTTGAAATATATTTTAAAACAGATATAAATAGAAAAAGAAATGTGTGGGAAAATAAATACGAGTCTAGTGTGCCCCTAGGCTACAGAAGATCCTCAAATGAATATTATTTTCATTGTAAAATCATTTTTATAATTCATAAATATTATTTTAGATATATGTTTTTTAATAATATAGGAATATTTCTACAAAATTCTTGAATATTATTAAAGTAAAGTTTTTTATTTCTATGTATATTATTTATAGGACACGAATATTCTAACACAAGAATGATTTACATATTCTTTTAAAAAATTGATAAAAACAAAACTAGCTTGTGGAAATGGGCCGCAGTGACTAGCCCATTTAAGCGTAGTTAACCTTCGTAGACATGTAACTTCTTCATTGGGTTTAGTGGCTAGCGCACCCCTTCTCAAAAAAAAAAAAAAAGGCTAGCGCACCGGCACAATTGCGACGAGGTCACCTGTTCTATCGACTCCTATAACGGCCAACATTTTTTATGTTAATTAGTAGTTTCTACTTCGCTGCAAATGGGCCCCAGCGTAGTTAACGTCCACGGACGGCGAAGGCACTGTATTGTATGCGAAAGCCAAGTTTTTTTTTTTGTGCTGCTAAATCTCAGTCGACTTAGACTTCGCGAAGTCTCAGTCGATGTCCTAGCCATAGGGTGTAGGAACGTCAAGATTCGTGTGCATGTGTAGGCTGGCTCAACGTGTGGCCTTTTTGTCGCTGCTCTGGTAAGAGGGCCGGGTGGTGTTACGAGCCTGTGGAAACGAGAGGAACTTCGTTTTGTTTAGCTTCTAGGCTTTGTACTTTTTGCTACTGCAGCCCAGAGTTTCCACTGTTTTTTTTGTAATTTGTTTTGTCTTTTTTTTTCCAACACGAGTTTGCCTGTAGGGGAGGGGGTCACGGTGGCTTCTCTTTTGCCCAAAAGAAATTGTTATTTTTTATTTTCTTTTTTGCTTCACCTTTCTCTTATTTTTTATTTTTACCCTTCATTTCACTTTTTGTATGCTTTTGACTTTTTGTTTTATTTTTTATTTTTTATTTGTGTTTGTCCCGTTTTCTTTGGGTTTTTTCTTCTAGTTTATTTTTATTTTTTAGTCCGTCCTTGCTTTTTTATTGAGTTTTTCCTTTTATTTGATTTTAGTATATTTTTCTAAATTTTAATGGCCCCTTTTTGCAAAAAAATTGCCTACCCATTTTTCTAATATCATTCCCAGTTGTACATCCACCAGATGCTTTGTAAGTAAATGTGGATATGATAGTTGAAATTTTATTAACAAGATTGCTAAAACTGTGTTTGAGTTTAACGAAGTCTCAGTCAACATACGTGGGCGTTAGATCGATGTTGTTGTAAGATTCACGTAGTGCTGCTTGTTTGGTGTTACCACAAAGCACAACTAAGTAGGTTGGATTAAGTAGAGATCTGAGGGGGTTCTCTCGGTTCCAGTAGTTTGGACGAAGTAGAGATTAGTAGTTTCTTGTTTTCCAGTGGTCAAAAAGTAGTTTGGATCAGCAAAGATTAGGAAGTTTTATTTTCCATTTCCCCATTCTAGCAGGGGATATCCCATGTGTGCCTTTTTTGTGTACTTTTTTGCTATACTTTTTTCAAGCAGAGAGAATATCCTCATGTGTGTCCCTTTTTTTGTGTTTTTTTTTGCTATACTGTACATCTGGGTGGGATTTATACGAAACTCAAGTAGTATGGATCAAGTAGAGATTTTATTCAAGCCGAGTTTCTAATAGTTTCAAGCAAAGATCCCTCCCCCCCCACACACACTGGAATCTTATATTTTGGCTAGGAGGTCTAGTAGTTTCAAGTAGAAATTATTCTTTGTTTTAAACGCAAAAGAATTTGTTGTTAGTCAATGTAGAGTTTCTGTTAGTTTTCTAGTAGAGATTCTAGTAGTATGCATGTATGTATGTTTTTTCTGTCTAGTTTTCAAAATGTTTCTTTTTTAAAAGCAACATAATTTGTTTGTTAGTCATAAGAATTTGTGCATTTTCAATTTTTGTGACCACATCCTGTTAATATATCTACTTGTACATTTTTTTGCTAGTAATTGTTTTTTTGTATACTCATCTATGATTATATGTTTGCTTTTTTCATACCCAAGTTAAGAAATCGTTGTTTGCTTGTCTGGTCATAAAATATGTCTATTTCATATCCTAGTCAACTTATCCCCGTTGACTAGGCATGCAACTGCAACCGACCTTCATTTTGTCGGAGGGCGGCGGGAGAGGGGGTCAGTTGCATGTCTGATACTAGGCATGCAACTGCAATTGTCGCCCTCGACTGCAAATGCATGTCTAGCCAAACGACTGTAACTGGCCTTTGTTTTGTTGGTGGACGGCGGGAGAGGGAGACATGCATGTCTCAGATTAGGCATGCAACTTCAAGTGTCGCCCTTGACTGCAACAACATGTCTACCCACCCGACTGCTACTGACATTTTTGTTATGTCGGAGGACGGCGAGAGAGGAGGGGCGCAGTTGCATGTCTGACACTAGGAACACAATTGCAAGCGTCGCTCCCGAATGCAATTGCATGTATACCCACCTGACTGCAACTGACCTTTTTCCATCGGAGGGTGGTGGGAGAGGGGTGCAGCTACATATCTGACATTAGGCATGCAACTGCAAGTGTCGCCCTCGACTGCAACTGCATGTCTACCCACCCGACTGCAACTGACCTTTGTTTTGTCAGTGGGTGGCGGGAGAGGGGGGCCATTGCATGTCTGACACTAGGCATGCAACTGAAAGTGTTGCCCTCGATTGCAACTGACCTTTGTTTTGTCGGAGGGCGGCGGGAGAGGGTGGGGGGTAGTTGTTGTAGGAGATATGCCCTAAAGGCAATAATAAATGTTATTATTTATCTCCATGTTTGTAGTTAAGTTTATATTCCATGCTATAACTGCTATGGTTCTCGAGTCTGCAATAACCACGAGGCTCGGAGGAAGACTCATATGCACGTGTGGAATAATAAACGGTAAAATGTATTCCTAGTCTGGCCTCTAAGACTAGCTCAAGTGTTGCATGATGGTTCTGTTTTCCTGATCATGGGCATGCCTATGCTGGCAACTTTGAGGGCACAATGTTAGGAGAACACTTGTGTTGAATCGACCCGAATTGATGTTATGCTATGAGATACATTCGTCACAAGTTAATGGTTAATAACACAGAGATGGTTTACGTTTGCATAATTCCTTAGACCATGAGAGTATCGAGTTTCTTCATGCTTGCTTCATGAACTTTGGGGTTTGTTAAACGTCATCCGTAAATGGGTGGCTATTACGGCGGCTTACGGGTTCATGGAAAAGTATGTCAAGTAACTTGATAGCTCAAGATTGGGATTTGCTCCTCCGACGATGGAGAGATATCTCTAGGCCCTCTCGGTGTTACGGTATCCACCATCGTCTGGCCAGACACATTGTGATTTGATCACAGGGATGCCGGAACAAGGAAACGAGAAAAGAGAACAAAACCGGTAACGAGGTAACTGGCATTGTGGACAAATGTTGATCCACGGGGATGCCGATGATTCTCACCTCGGGTATTTGTAACATATCGCGAAGCAACAGGAATAGCACATGGCAACTGGAGGTTCACTCGAATATTCATTCGTGTGGGTATAGGGGTCAATATGGGTGTCCACGGCTCCGATGTTGATCATTGATCGGAAAGAGTTCCGGTCATGTCTATACTTCACCGAACCTATAGGGTCACACGCTTAAGGGTCATCTATCTGCTGAATACTAGACAGGGAGTCTGAGAGAAAGTCACCGGAAAAGTTTCGGAGACAGCGGAAAAGTTCCGGAGAGAGAACACCGGAATAGTTTCGGTAAACTGAAAAGTTGTTTCAGGGTATACCATTAAGTCAAATTGGTTTCGGCACACGTGTGGAAATTCTTGGAGGGTGCCAGAATTGGTGTGGGAACTTTTGGGATTTTTCGGAGAAAAAACCCGGAAATGTTCCGAAGCTGCCGGAACCGGTTTGGTTGCTTTTCGCAGATGAAAATCACTAATCCGGAATTGTTTCGGAACGCGTCCAAAATCATTTTAGTGGGTGCTGGAATTATTCTAAGACCCTCAGAAATATTTTCGGATTTAACGGTCGTGGAAAAATGTTTCCGTGAATAGTGAAAGTGCTTTTTGGGTGGCTTCTTGGAGAAGCCACCTTGAGGGCCTTTTGGTATTTTTCCCCTTGGCTTCTTGGAGAAGCCACCCTTGGGCTTGGCCTATAAATAGGGGTGGAGGGGGCTGCCTAAAGACACACTCTTTCTCAACATACACAAGCCATGCATGATCTGGCCTTCTCTCTCCCTCCCCGCGAAATAGTTCCGTAGAGCCGAAAGGTTGTCTGGGTTCCGGCAGGGACTAGTTCTGGACGGCGAAGCCCTGCCAGATAGCTGACACCGTATGTGTGCAACCCCGTAGAGAGGTCGTAGTTTCGATCCTTTGCCCGTGGGGTTGTTCGAGTACCTGCCCGGAGGGCTGTCCGAGTGACCCGCCCGAAGGGCTGTCCGTGTGGCCTCCCGGAGGGCTGTCCGAGGATCCGTCCGGTGGGACTATCCGAGGGACTGTCCAGAGGCCTCCCGTAGGGCTGTCCGAGGATCCGTCTGGTGGGACTATCTGAGGGACTGTCCCGAGGCCTCCCGAAGGGCTGCCCGGAGATCCGTCCGGTGAGCTGACGAGGGAGTACATCCTCGCGGTTGGGACGTTGTAAATCCTAGCTGCGGGGATCTGCACCAACGATCGTCATCGACTCTTCTTCCGCTGTGCTACGAGTCGGTAACGAAAAAGATCAAACCTTGTATGCAGTCTCCATAGTGGTCCTGGGCTGGTGCGTAGGTCAGAAAATTTTTGTTTTCTGTTGTGAACCCTACAGTGGCATCATGAGCCGTGGTATGCGTAGATGCAGGTTACGATCTAGAATACATGAGATCTATGGGTGTTGCACAATATAATTTGTAGTAGATGAGTTCTACTGCTGATAATTATTTGTGCGGGTAGCAGATGAAATCTGTTACCCGATGTTCTTGTTGCTTCCCTGAAATTTGCATATTTCTGATCTTGATAACAGCATGGTGAATTTTCAAAGTTCTGGCAATCCACGGTCCTGATTGATCAACGAAGTGCTAACAGTTCGTTGAATTCCACCATAGTTAAAAAGAAAGATGAAATTTAGCAGACGAAAGGGCAATGCAGATATGATCTGCACGGGGGTCATGCGTATGACGAAGTTCAGTATGGGGCTCGAGATTTTATTATCTCGTGTTTCATACACCCCGTAAAGTTAATCTAGCGACTTGAATAATCATACTTGATGATGGACATTGGTAGCTTCGCTTTGCTTCAAAACCTTAGAAGCCACGTAAAATAAAATTTTGTATGAACCGATTAGAGGCGTCTAACTTGGTTTTGCAGGATGTGCATGTGATGTGGTATAGCAGTTCTCATATTAATTCGATTATGTATGAGATGACTATACAATGTAAATTAACATGACCTGCGTGTCATGATTCGGCATGATGGCTGGAGCCATATGATTGTCACTTTAATGACCTGCGTGTCAACCTTAAGTAATGCACTTATTTTATTAGCTATAGAGATAGCAATATTATCTGGTGCATCGACAAGGTGGTGGCAAACTTCGCGAAGGTGAACACCGACGCGAATGCCGAAGACGAAGAAATAAAAGACTTCTCCGTCAGAAAGGGCTATACCATATCATGCTATTATGAATTGCCTGAGATGTTTATCCCTTATGATGCACCCTTCTTGATTGCGCGGTAGTCGCTTTTATTAGGGTGATCTCTCACTTAAAATATCAAAGTAGTTAGTGTTCACCCAAGTGTAGCACCGTCTGAAATTCGTATCTTTTCGGGGTGCGCCATGTACACATGAGCACGAACGAATCGAGAGGAATGAGGCGGGTGAGGTCAGACCTCGCAGCAAGATCACTTGGTTGTCTTTGACGTTCAGGCAGGAGAGTCCTGAGCTCGGAACACGCCCATCGAAAGATGAACAAGAATCACATAGAGATGTGATCGGCAAGTTGGCCTACCGATTGAAATTCGTGTCATCAGTGATGAACCCGTCAATGGCGTCGAATTGAAATACGGATCTTGTATCGCTCGCAATCAATTTTGAGAGATATTGATTTGAGTGGGAGCGCACTATAGAATTAGCTTGTTTAATTCTCGGTGCAATTAATTATGAACACTTATCTAAGTGAAATTTGCATAATAGTTATAGAATAATGGCTCGCGTTTCCACCTTCCCCTTAAAATTGAATAGCTGTTAAATATCTGGTTAAAACTTTACGGTTGGTAACGTAATGTGAGGATTGTCCTCAAAAGTGCCGAGAAGAACTTTGTCATATCGCATGCTTTTGGTATTCTCCCGCTAATGCTATGGATAATGTGACTCTCGTCCTTCGATCCAAAAGCTAGAATTCCGTTACGGTCAAGTGCAATATGTTTGCTTTCATGAGACCCGAACTTCAAAAGTTTGGGATAGTTATGTGATATTCATGGAACTAAAAATCATTTTCGGACACAAACAAAGGCTAAAAGATATGGGATATCCAAAGCAATGTTTGTTTTGCAAACTATTAGTAAAAGTGTTTACTATGCATTTGACTAATAACAGAGGGATCCAATAGAACGCCTGTCATATGATGATGGTGAATAAAACAACAACTTAAGAGAAAGGAAATGTCCGAAGGGTGTTAGTATGACTTACACACCTAGGAAGTCTGGGGCTGACGCCGCTCTTCAAGTTGGTGCTTCTTCTGAGAGTAGGAGAATTATTGGAAGTAAAACTGTTAGAAGTATAAAGGCAAAAAGAAAGAAGACTGGAATGAGCTCATGTATGAAAGTCATACAAGTTATTGATGTATGGAAGGCTGGTCAAAAGAAATAGTTCTTGAGAATTGTGATTAAATTGTTAGTCACTAATTCTTGGGTATTGTGAGTTGATCACAAAGATACCCGCTCGATTGCATTCTGTTGCAACTCGATGCAAGAACTACTATGGCCTAAAAGGCTTGTCGGGAATGAGGTTAAGATACGCGCTGGGAATATAGTAAATGTTACTATACATTCCATCGGTGTATTACCTATGTATTTATTTTCATAAATTCATTTTAGAGTTTTACACACTCTAGCCCATTGCATAAGGTATCTTGCAAGAAGGTTGTTCATAAGAGAACTTTTGATGTTCGATGTTATGAATAACTTAAGGGCCATACTTTCATTATGAATGAGATGTATGTTATGAATATTGATAATAATACATTACCTCTGTATTTACTTTCATAATTCATTTTAGAGTTTTACACACTCTAGCCCATTGCATAATGTTTGTTGCAAAAGTGTTGTTCATAAAAGAACAATTGTTGTTCAGAATTATGAATAACATAAAGGCCATACTTCCATCAGGGATGGGATGTATGTTATGAATATTGATGGTAATATGATACATCCATAACACTGACGCTAAATGTCGCAAGACTAAAATAATACCACACATGTGTGGCACTGCATTTGGTCACATTGGAGAAACCCGCATGGAGAAATTCCATAATGATGGATTTTGAAGTCGTTTGATTATGAATCATCTGACACTTGCAACTTTCCTCCGAAAAGTGAAGTGACTGAAATACCGTTCACATGCCATAAGGAACGAGCAACGAACTTATTGGTGATCATACATTTTGATGTATGTAGTCCGATAAATGTTGTTGCTAGCAGTGGATTTTATCTATCTTCAGAAATGACTCAAGTAGATATATGGATATTTACTTGATGAGACGTAAGTCTGGATCTTTTGAAATCATTCGAAAGGTTTTCAACATGAAGTAGAAATTATTGTAACAAGAAAGATTATGTTTCTGCAAACTAGATTGCGGAAAGGAATTTTTGAGGTGCAAGTTTAGCGAATGTCTGATGAGTTGTGAAAAGAGTTTCATAACTTACACCTCCCGGAACACCACTGTGAGTGGAATGTCCGTGAAGATGTAATCAAACCATTTATGACATGGTAAGATCAAAGATGACATAAACCAATTTGCCATTATCCCTTTTAAAGTAATGCTTTAGAGACTGCGGCTTTTACACTGAAAAGAGCGCCATCAGATCTGTTGAAATGACTCCATGGTATGGTACACCCAACCATGTTACATCTTTTCTTAACATTTGGAATATGGGGCTTGTGTAAAATATTTACAAACCTATTCCAAATTAGACAAGTGCTACTTTGTAGGTTATCCCAAGTTATTGGGTATTCCCCCACCACTGTACCGAGGCAAAAGGTTTTGCCACAAAGAACGGTGTGCTTTTGAAGAAAATGGTTCTTGCAAAAAGGTGAGTGGGAGGACAGTGCAACTCGACGAGATAACAGTATCTTCATCATCAGATCAAAGGAAAGAAGCCTTGGAAGTAATTCCAGAGTTTCCTACCGCGACTGATATGGAAGCCTCTACATGAGATGTATGGACTTCGGTCGAACTTGCAACTGAACCACGTAGGCAAAACTCGTGCAAACCTCTCAGGTGCGCAAGCGAGATATTGTTGTTAGACAACAGTATACCTACGATACACAAGGAAGCGTTGATGGGACCTGACTTCGGAATTGGCTAAATGCCAATATAATCTGAGATAGTTTCCATAAATGATTCAAGATTATATCTTGATAAACCCTTCGGAAGTCTTAGAGTCTAACGAACATTAATGGAACTATAAACTGATGTGGATAAAATGTTTTATCCATAAAGCTCGACTTGTTGCAATAACACGTTCAAGGAGTTGACTACGATGAGGTTGTCTCACCATAGCGATGCTTAAAGTCAGATCGGGTTAAACTAGCAATTAATACATATTTCAATCTTGAGATATGATACATGGATGCCAAAAGGATTTCCATGTGATGGAAATGCAACCTAGGACTTACATGTGATACAGTCCAAAGTATTTTGTCAATCCAGAGGATGCTAGTAAGTATGCAAACTTCAGAGTTCCAGCGATGGACAGAAGAGAGCAAAATGGAGTTGGAATCTTCGTTTTTGATGAAATAGTCAAAAGAGTTTGATTTCTTCAATGGATAACGAAGATGCTTGTGGTTACAAGAAAGTAAGTGGGAGCATAATAATATTTCTAAAAACCTTGTGTGCTTGACACATGGTTGATTGGAAATTTCTTGACACGAATTAGGACTTCATTAAAAATAATTTTTCGATGAAGTGCTTAGGCTAAATAGCCTTGATATTAGGCATATTTATCTACGAGATAGAATTGCCTAATAGGCTAAGCCAAAAATACATATTGACAAGATGCTAAAACAGATTAGCATAAGAGCGCCAAGGAGTGATTCTTGCCGAAGTCACATGGAAAGAGTTTTGCAAGACTTGGTGTCCCAAAACACTGATGAGCAAAATACATGATGGATTTTCCACACACCTTTGTGTTTGGATTAATCATGTATTCCATGCTATGTAAAACAACCAGATATGTCCGATACTCCCAAGTTGTTGCGAGTATAGATACCAAAGTGATCAAAGTACTGATCATGGGACAACAGTGAAAAATGTCATTGAGTACTAAAGTAGCACTGATGACATGTTTTCTCGCAAGCAGAGATTATGAAGTGCTCGTTGTAAGTAATTACATCGATACAGTCTTCATCAATGCTCCATGCGATTTTCGATTTAAGTTAAGGGTTTTGTGTAATACACAATATGGTGGCACGACGTTTGGAAATCGTTCCAAACAGGTTACTGTGGCGAATTCTATAACAAAGGCTAAGTATGTTGCCGCTTTCAAAGCGACATAGAAGATGTTGAATCGTACAGTTCGTTCATGAACTTAGTATGATTCCAAGATGGCTTTGGTCAATGGAACACTATTGAAGATAATTGCTCCATAGCTCAGTCTGAGGAATCAAGGTTTGACCAGTGATTCACATATATACGAAGCCAAGTCCACACAAAATATGAATTTTGTGAAAGCGTGAAAGCGCGAGGATATGCAGAGATACACACGGAACTGAAGTTGTCAGATCCGTTGGACATCAGACTATACCACAAGCGAAGCATGTTTTACACCGGTATGCCATAGGTGTAAAGTGCATCAACATTGACTAGATTATTGACTCTAGTGCAAGTGGGAGTCTGTAGGAGATATGCCCTAGAGGCAATAATAAATGTTATTATTTATCTCCATGTTTGTAGTTAAGTTTATATTCCGTGCTATAACTGCTATGGTTCTCGAGTCTGCAATAACCACGAGGCTCGGAGGAAGACTCATATGCACGTGTGGAATAATAAACGGTAAAATGTATTCCTAGTCTGGCCTCTAAGACTAGCTCAAGTGTTGCATGATGGTTCTGTTTTCCTGATCATGGGCATGCCTATGCTGGCAACTTTGAGGGCACAATGTTAGGAGAACACTTGTGTTGAATCGACCCGAATTGATGTTATGCTATGAGATACATTCGTCACAAGTTAATGGTTAATAACACAGAGATGGTTTACGTTTGCATAATTCCTTAGACCATGAGAGTATCGAGTTTCTTCATGCTTGCTTCATGAACTTTGGGGTTTGTTAAACGTCATCCGTAAATGGGTGGCTATTACGGCGGCTTACGGGTTCATGGAAAAGTATGTCAAGTAACTTGATAGCTCAAGATTGGGATTTGCTCCTCCGACGATGGAGAGATATCTCTGGGCCCTCTCGATGTTATGGTATCCACCATCGTCTGGCCAGACACATTGTGATTTGATCACAGGGATGCCGGAACACGGAAACGAGAAAAGAGAACAAAACCGGTAACGAGGTAACTGGCATTGTGGACAAGTGTTTATATCCACGGGGATGCCGATGATTCTCGCCTCGGGTATTTGTAACATATCCCGAAGCAACAGGAATAGCACACGGCAACTGGAAGTTCACTCGAATATTCATTCGTGTGGGTATAGGGGTCAATATGGGTGTCCACGGCTCCGATGTTGATTATTGATCGGAAAGAGTTCCGGTCATGTCTATACTTCACCGAACCTATAGGGTCACACGCTTAAGGGTCATCTATCTGCTGAATACTAGACAGGGAGTCTGAGAGAAAGTCACCAAAAAAGTTTCGGAGACAGCGGAAAAGTTCCAGAGAGAGAACACCGGAATAGTTTCGGTAAAACTGAAAAGTTGTTTCAGGGTATACCATTAAGTCAAATTGGTTTCGGCACACGTCTGGAAATTCTTGGAGGGTGCCAGGATTGGTCTGGGAACTTCTGGGATTTTTTGGAGAAAAAACCCGGAAATGTTCCGGAGCTGCCGGAACCGGTTTGGTTGCTTTTCGCAGATGAAAATCACTAATCCAGAATTGTTTCGGAACGCGTCCAAAATCATTTTAGTGGGTGCTGGAATTATTCTAAGACCCACAGAAATATTTTCGGATTTAACGGTCGCGGAAAAATGTTTCCGTGAATAGTGAAAGTGCTTTTTGGGTGGCTTCTTGGAGAAGCCACCTTGAGGGCCTTTTGGTATTTTTCCCCTTGGCTTCTTGGAGAAGCCACCCTTGGGCTTGGCCTATAAATAGGGGTAGAGGGGGCTGCCTAAAGACACACTCTTTCTCAACATACACAAGCCATGCATGATCTGGCCTTCTCTCTCCCTCCCCGCGAAATAGTTTCGTAGAGCCGAAAGGCTATCTGGGTTCCGGCAGGGACTAGTTCTGGACGACAAAGCCCTGCCGGATAGCTGACACCGTATGTGTGCAACCCCGTAGAGATGTCGTAGTTTCGATCCTTTGCCCGTGGGGCTGTTCGAGTACCTGCCCGGAGGGCTGTCCGACTGACCCGCCCGAAGGGCTGTCCGTGTGGCCTCCCGGAGGGCTGTCCGAGGATCCGTCCGGTGGGACTATCCGAGGGACTATCCAGAGGCCTCCCGGAGGGCTGTCCGAGGATCCGTCCGGTGGGACTATCCAAGGGACTGTCCAGAGGCCTCCCGAAGGGCTGTCCGAGGATCCGTCCGGTGGGACTATCTGAGGGACTGTCCCGAGGCCTCCCGAAGGGCTGCCCGGAGATCCGTCCGGTGAGCTGACGAGGGAGTACATCCTCGCGGTTGGGAGGTTGTAAATCCTAGCTGCGGGGATCTGCACCAACGATCGTCATCGACTCTTCTTCCGCTGCGCTACGAGTCGGTAACGAAAAAGATCAAACCTTGTATGCAGTCTCCATAGTGGTCCTGGGCTGGTGCGTAGGTCGGAAAAATTTTGTTTTCTGCTGCGTTCCCCTACAGTTGCATGTCTCACACTAGGCATGCAACTGCAAGTGTCGCCCTCGACTGCAACTACCTGTCTACCCACTGCAACTGACCTTTTGTTTTGTCGGTGGGCGATGGTAGAGGGGGGCGGTTGCATGTATGACACTAGGCATGTAATTGCAAGTGTTGGCCCGCCTGCAATTGCATGTGCACCCATCCGACTGCAACTGACCTTTGTTTTGTCGGAGGGCGGCGGGAGAAGTGGAAGGCAGTTGCATGTCTAACACTAGGCACGCAATTGCAAGCGTCACCCCCAACTGCAATTGCATGTGCACCCACCCGACCGCAACTGACATTTTTGTTCTGTTGGAGGCGGCGGCGGGAGAGGGGGGGTTGCATGTTTGTCCTCAACTGCAATTGCATGTCCACCCTCTCGACTTCAACCGACATTTTGTTATGTCGTAGGATGGCGAGAGAGGGATGGGGTAGTTGCATGTCTGACACTAGACGCACAACTGCAATTGCATGTATACCCATTCGACTGCAACTGATCTTTGTTTCGTCGGTAGGCGGCTGTAGAAGGGGGGCAGTTGCATGTCTGACACTAGGCATGCAACTTCAAGTGTGGCCCCCCGACTGCAATTGCATGTGCACTCATCCGACCACAATTGACCTTTGTTTTTTCGGAGGGCGGCAGGAGAGGGGGAGGGTAGTTGCATGTCTAACACTAGGCACGCAATTGCAAGCGTCGCCACCAACTGCAATTGCATGTACCCCCACCCGACTGTAACTGACATTTGTTTTGTTCAAGGGCGGTGGAGAGAGAGGGGGAGTTGCATGTTTGACACTAAGCATGCAAGTGCAAGTGTCGTCCTCGACTGCAACTGCATGGCCACCCTCCCGATTGCAACATACATTTTGTTATGTCGGAGGATGGCGGGAGAGGGAGGGGGTAGTTGCATGTCTGACACTGGGCATGCAACTGCGGTGTCACCACCGACCGACTGCAATTGCATGTCTAGTTATCCGACAGTAACTGACCTTTGTTTTGTCGAAGGGCGGCGGCGGGAGAGTGGGGCAACTGCATGTCTTTTTTAACCAAGAGTGTGGAGGGACCATTCTCATTGTTTTTTTTAATTATATTACATAAAAAAGTTATAGTATCATCTTTATTTCATTTCTGTTTTCTGTTTTTTAACCAAGAGTGTGGAGGGACCATTCTCGGTTATAAAGTCCAACATCTTTTTTTGTGTCTAAACTGTCGATGAAACTAACGAAGTAGCCAAAGTTTTTTGTCTATTTTTGTTGTCCAGTCCCCTTGTGTACATCTGATTGTTAGAATATTTTTGTCAGGCTTTTTATTTATCTGCTAGACAGTATATTTTCAAACTTTATAGAAATTCATTTTTTGTATATTTTAAATTCTGTAGAAACAGGTTGACTGAGGTTTTAATTGATGTGGCAAGTCACTTTTCGTCTTGCAAATTTGTTCAGACATCATAACTAGTAGCTGTTGGGCATCTATTCAAATTTGTTCAGACATCATAACTAGTAACTGGTGGGCATCTGTTCCGATTATATATTTTTGTTCAGATTTTGATGTTTGAAATGCGCATCTGTCCAGTCTCATAGTGGTGTTGCTAGCAAATTGTGTGCCAAGGCATGATATGCTGAATTACTATCGGTTATAAATTTTTTTAGGGGGATTATAAGTTATATTTTTTTTAGGGGAACTATCAGTTATAAAAAAAAATTGTGAATTAACTATCAGTTATAATTAGTAGTAGTAATTCTCTTTTGCCAAAATCATAGCAGTTGTTTTATTTTTTTGTTTTTTGTTTATAAACACTGGTTTATAGCTGCTGGGAATTAACATAATCGCACAAATTTTACAAGATACGGAAATTTTCCAGCAAACAAGCACACATGTGCATAGTTGATGCTTTTCTTAAATTTTTTTCCCAAGCGCACACACACACAACGAGCTGAGTCCTTCATGGGTACAGAGATCAAGCACTTAAACACATATCGCCTGGGCCTGTTCTATTCTGTTGAGTACCTTTTTCGCTGTGTCAAGGAAAACAAATGAACATTTCAAAAAAAAAGAAAACAAATGAACAGGCCAGCCCACATACAGAAACAAAGTAAGAAGCCCGGCCCAAAATAACAAACAAACAAACAGAAAAACAAAAAAAAGCCCAGAACCTACGCCAGATACAGTCCAGTAGATGGCGAGCTAAGAAACAGGCCTAATCTCCCTTAGATGACATCAGCCGACCGAGTCCTAGACAGACCCTTTTTTTGTCTCCAAAAAAAAAAGACAGACCCTTTTTTTTTGTCCCCTAAAAAAAACAAGTTTTTTTTTTTTGAAACAAACGAAAGCCAAGTTTTGAAACCAGTTCTCTGTATTTCACAGAGCACCAAACTGAACATGCGTGCCAAGCACCAGCACTAATGGTGTATTTACCTCCTAAAAGAGAGGGCTTTGGCGATGGCACTTGCGCTCTTTCCGGAAGATGCGAACCACATCTTATTCAGGAGGACACAATCAAGTTAAGAGGAATTTTGCATGATGTAAATTACAGTACATGGTACACGGGTACAGCCTCACAACAACAATGGGAGCAATGATACTGAGACCAAGCTCTTCCAAAACTTAGGATATTAAAAGCGCAAGTCCATCCTGGAGGAATTACAATGCCAAGATGCTACTATTACATTGATGTTCCCAGAAATATCAAGGTACGAGTGATCCCTAATGCATGAACATAAGTACTGATGCGTACTTGAGCATCAAATATGATACTCTATAATCTTAGTACACAATCAACTTGCCAAAATGCAAACAATTTTCAGCCCAATTATTTGAAGATCAAAGATCAATTTTTCATGATGTAATACATTGTACGAACCTTATAACAACAAATGGGGAGCAATGGCCTTAAGATTAAGTTCATCCAAGTTTGAGGATTCCCATAGCCTTGTACAAGCAAAATAATCTGCTTCACTGCAAGCAGATAAATGCGAAGGCCCATGAACGCAAGTTCTCAAATCAAATTAAATGTGATTGCTCATGTAAACAGGATAAGATCAAATGTTAAGTCCACAGCCCTAGCGGCTGCAAGAAAATCAGAAAGAGAACTTGAATCCTCCAGTGTTAGCGTCGACAGCAGAATCCCAGAATGCGACTTTCTTCTTCCGAGCAGCAGCCTTCTGCTGAGCTTCAACTTCAAGCTGACTAATCGTCCCGGGGTAAGCTGTGTCGATGGCGTTCCGGAACTTGTCGTGCAGGTTCACCCTGTCCTTGGTCCCTGATACAAGTTCACTTGCATTGGGCCTCTTGAGAAAGTCAAGAACATTCAACAGGTTCCTCCTGGATAATATTTCACAAGGAAAGAAAAATAAACCATTTTATTAAGCTATATATCTTTCATGCAAATAGCACGTTGCTTCACAAAAATAAGTTACACTGCTGAAATCATCCAGTTAAAGAATTTTGCATGTCTATTCAACCATGTACCTGCCCCAGAAACAGAGATACTGAGCTAAAGCCAGGAGTCAGCTTAATCTTCCTTGGTTTAAAGGCTATAAACTACTCCCTCCGTCCCATAATGTAAGACGTTTTTTGACACTAAACAAGGTTCTTAAACCAAAGAGAAACTCTTTTGGAAGATGAGTACTTTTCTTAACTTGATCATAATTAGTAACTGACACAATGGCAACAACACCTGTGTCTGAGAATGCTGAAGTGATATGCATAGAACTAAACTGAAGAATACACGGCCTACCCAGATTTCTGTCCAAAAAAAATATAGCACTTTTTTTAAGCAACAAATATAGAGTTAGATGCTTAGAACCTTGGTTATGAATTGGTTTTTTTTTAGAATGGAATTTCTTGCAATTCTGGCCGTGTGCACTTAATTTGTTCAAGTGGCATGGAGATAAAAGTTTTGGGAATGTGTTCATACAAAAGGTACAAAATAGTGCAGCCGTTCTCCCTAGATGAAGGATACAAGTTGCAAAAGCTTAGTAAGTATGATAGGTAACATATATGAAGTGAAAAAACATTGAAACAGTATGCAATTTGAAATCTAACCTGCTCACATAGTTCTGAGTGATGGCAATGGACTCCTCAAGATTGATAACCAAGTGCCACCATCCATTAGGCACAAATACAATCTCCCCAGCCCGGCATACACACTCAATTGGCCTCTTCTCCCAGGTCCTACAGGCTCCGTAGAAGTTCATGAACCACTCCATGATAGACACAGGGCTAGTGACCTCTGCCCCATCCGAACTTGGGTGCACCCCTGGTGGCGGCACCTCCGGTGGGAACATCACCCACTTCTTGGCCCCCTTGATCACAGCATTCCACGCCGATGTCGAGTTAGGATCTACATGGAACGATGATCCTGATCCAGCTGGACCAATGATAACCCACCTATAATCCGGCCTCTCCTCCCCAAGCACCTTGAACAGGTCCTCCTGGAAGTACACTGGCACCTCGTAGTCACTCCCCATCTCTGGAACCTTGTCGGCAAATTTCGCATCAAATAGGTACAATGGCCTCTCCTCCTCCGCATTGTCGGAGTACAGGAAGTACCTATCAAGTGGCATGCTCACCGGACCGACGGCGAACTCCTTGCCAGCTGAGACTTCCAGCAGATATTCCCTCGTCCACTTTTGCAACGCCGGCCAGGAATCAAGGCACCCCTCAAGCAGCACCGGCCAGTTTGGCTCCTCGTGCTCTGCGATGAATTTCTCCACGGATAAGCCGCGGCGGCGGTCAATGGTGTCCCGCTCGAGCCACTCGGCCCGCATCTCCATGTTGGCGCATAGCCAGCTCTGGAAGAGGTAGTCCGAGTAGAAGCCACTGATCTCAAGGGCGCGCGGAGGGCGATGGGCACGGCCAGACACGGCGGTGATGTAGGTAGCGCGCCACGAGCCGGCAAACGCGAAGTCGCCGCCGAGCTCGTCGAGAACGATGGCCCGCCAGAGCGGGTCGTGCGAGGAGATGACGTAGAGCGCCTTGGAGGCTGCGGAGAGCGCGGCGAGGTCGCGGGCGGGCAGGAGGGCGATGACGTCGAGGAGGAGGTCGTCCGGGAGCTGGCGAAGCCCGCCGAGGCCCGCGTCCCGGAGGTTGGCGCGCCCGGCGGCGGCGAGGAGGAGGTTCCCGAGCGGCTGGACGAGGCTACCTCCTACGCCGCACCTAGACGCGGTGGACGCGGAGGCGGAGCTCTTCAGGTCAAAGGATGCGTCTCCGCCTCCGGCGGCGAGGTTCGTCGACTCACTGATCTTCTTGCGGTGCTTCGCCCCGCGGCGCGTGGATTCGTGCTTGTGCTTCCGCTTGATGAGCGAGGGGCGGAGGGAGTGGAAAGCGCTGGGCATGCTCGCTCCTACGGGCGGCGGCGGCGGCGGCGGGAGGGAAGGAAAGGTAGAGAAGAGTGGGTCGGTCAAGGTTTTGGAGAAGTGCCCTTTTGTGAAGCAGATGGGCAATCGCACGGCGAGGGTCGCAGCTCGGCATAAACGGACGTCTGTGATTGAGTCGGTTCGTGGGAGTTATTCTGTGTCAAAATGCTGGTTTTCGACACCATGTCCCCGTTATGGTCACACTATTTTTGCAACTTACTCAATTTTTGTATACAAGCCACTTAGTTTTTTTTTGTCAAACATTGACTCATAATTTTGGTCAAGAAAATGTGAGTTTATATATCATCAAAAAGTTTTTTGAAATGTGTATCCATAGGCATACCTTTTGTAGCATCTAGCTCATATTTTATTGGTAAAATTAATGATCAAAATTAGACATACAAATGTGAAGTGGCCTTTGATACAAGAATGGAGGGAGTATTAAAGGCTTCTTTGATTCGTAGAATTTGCAAAGGAATTTGGGAGGATTCTATTCCTTAGAAAAATTTCGTGTCTGGGTTGTTTGATTCGTAGGATTGCAAGCCATAAGAATTTTTCCT
Source organism: Elymus sibiricus (assembly GCA_039707655.1). Lineage (NCBI taxonomy): Eukaryota > Viridiplantae > Streptophyta > Magnoliopsida > Poales > Poaceae > Elymus > Elymus sibiricus. Next base: position 392,365,942 of record CM077676.1, on the reverse strand, counting down.
TACACTCATTTGCACTAGATTTCATGGGTATTTTCTCATCCACTCCAACTTCTTTAAAGTCCTGACAATACTTATAGTATCGAAGATGGTATGCCCATCTATTCCCGCGCTTTGGAAATCATCCAAATGGAAGAGGCCCTAAGCTAGAGCATATGTCCTCGTGATGGTTGGTATGTCTTTTCCACCGTTTCATAGTATGCCGATCCTCCATCGATTCCTCCTCTTTTCTTGCTAAGGGTCATCTTAAAGGCTAACTCTTAGTCCTATCATGTATATTTATTGATGTGCAGAATAAACAAACTTTCCATTAAGAGTCAACTTCACCGTATTTGTATGCCATCTTAAAGAGCCAATTTATGACACATCTTTTACTAGTGACTCCAGATGACGTGAACTTGGAGAGTCAGTGGCAGACACTACCTTTGTGGGTTCCCTCATACTCCTAGGAAATCATATCCTACTTAAAGCGTAGCAGAAATCAGTTGATTTATATCCCTCTCTAGCCGGGTTTTACTGAATGCGCTGGAGCCACTGGACAGAGGGGTCCGTCGGATTGTAGTCGAGGTTGTCCAGGCGACTGTCGATAGAGCCTCGGCCTCCTCGGTCCAATCCTTGGTCTTCTCGGTTGGAGTCAACCATGTAGCACTCGTAGGTCGAGGTCGCCTGCCACCTGCACAGAGGCACCGCGGCTGTGGCCGGTTGTCCGCTGACTCGCCATCTTCCTCTTCCTGGTCTTCAGCTTCCTTGGTTTCTCTCTTGAGGATGTGCATGAGATATTCGATGTTGGCGACAAGATGGGTGGTAGGGTGGGTCGAAAAAGTCGACCTCCTCCGACTGCTCCAAGATCCTTTCTGACATTGAGATCACAAGAACCGTCTCTTGCTGCTCATATACCTGGCAAGATGCCAAACCCTGGAAGATCAGTTCTCTGCGGCTGTCCGCAGCATACTCCATGTTGCCGAATCTAATGATCTGGTCTGGAGCGAAAGTCTCTACTTGGGCGAGATGGCCAGTCGAGTCGGCGACGCCGAACACGAACAATTGTCCGGACATGAAGGTCATGCCGAAACCGATCTAAGCGTTGATCTGAACTCCCATCGAGCCACGACATTAACCAAGCGGGACCTGCATGGGCCACCACTATCTGAGATAGATCCAACAGATCCCCCGGTAGGGTATTCTAGCTAGGCGACTTAGCACGATGGTAACTAGGGCAAGGTTTTACCTAGGTTCGAGCTCTCGCTGAGGAGATAATAGTCTATGTCCTGCTTGTATATATTGTAATCTATCATATCGATGAGCTCGGCCCCCAGCTTATATAGCACACCGGGGGTCCTACGGTTGCAGATCCATGTTGGCTACGTCGGTGGAGGTAGAGTCCTCCACGACTCCGATATATGTGGATTGTTCTTCAACCATTCCGAAGTCTTCGTAAAATTCACCAAGGCCTGCCCAATGTGGCCGATGATGGAACTAACCTAGGGGTCTTCGGCCCGACCCATCAGGCCAGGAACCAACTTGGTGAGGGACCCCTTGGCCGGGAACCATCACCATGTACGAGTGATTCTTTCCCATTCACATCATGTATGTTTGCATCGTTCGTCTTTTTCTCATTGGTTTTGGGAACATTCTAGCAAGTTTCACCGATTTTTTCCTAGTTTTTCTAGGATGGGTTTTGTTTGGGTTTTTATTTTCCTTTTCCTTTTTCCTTTTATCATTTTTTCGTTTCAGTTTTTATCTTTTATATTTATCAAATTCATGAACATTTTAAATTTGAAACTTTTCCAAATTCATGAACTTTTCTCAAATTCAAAAGCTTCTTCAAATTAGATTTTTTTTTCAAATTCATAAACATTTTTGAAATCCACATTTTTTTGAATTCACGGGACCTGAGATGTTTTTTCAAATTCTTTATATATTTTGAAACCTTTAATTTTTTCAAACTCATGAACTTTTTTGAAACCGCTGAACTTTTTTCAATTCATGAACTTTTTTTGAATCCATGTAATTTTTATAATTTTTTTTAAATTCATGAACTTGTTCCATGCGTGCCTGGTAGCCCACACGCATTCCACGCAGCCGCCTCCTCCCCTAAAAATTAGGGTTCCATCGCCTCCCGCTGCCGCCGCCGTTGGTCCGCCTCGTCTCCGGTGGCCTTAGGTCCATGGGGCGCGTGGTGGATCCCGGCCCTTGCCGGTGGGAGGGCTCCGTTTTTAGAAGTGTTTTCGAGTTTTGTTAGGGTTTGTGTCCTGCTCAGGAAGGCGAGACGGCGGCAGCTCCCTGAAGATGGAATAAGGTTCTTCCCACCTAGCCCCCGTTCCGGTGATGCATCTAGCATCGTTGGTGGGCGTGTGGAGATGTGTCTCCGACGGATCTGCTTTTGTTGGATTTGCTCGGATCTGTTCGTCGTTCGTCTACGTTCGTATGTCTTCGGGTTAGATCCTTCCGATCTACGCTACTCTTCATCGGCGGCGGTTACTGTTCTGGTGCGCTGGTCCTATAGGACCTTAGCATGACGACTTCCCGACTGTCTACTACAACAAGTTTTGCCCGACTCCGGCGAGGGAGGGGCGATGACGGCGGTGCGCCTTCGGCTTACTTCAGTGCTTGTAGTCGTCGCTAGGTGGTCTATGAATCTGAAAGTAATTTTTATTATTTCTGGTGTTCGTTGTACTACCATAATTGAAGATGAATAGATCGGATGTTTTCCCGCAAATAAAAAACTTGTTTCAACTTCGTGTTTTTTTTTAATCCACGGAAGCTCGAACTTTTTTCAAATTCATAAACTGTTCTGAAACCCATGAACTTTTCTCAAATTTATGAACTCTTTAGAAACTCGTGAACTTTTTCTCAAATGTATGAACTTTTTTTAAATCCGCAAACTTTTTTCAGATTCATGAACATGTTTCAAATTCATGAACTTTTTTCAAATTTACGAGCATTCTTTAATTTTTTCAAAAAAAATTCAAATTCGTGAAATATTTTAAATCCACAAAATATTTTTCAAATTGAGAACTTATTTCAAACGTGAACATTTTTTTTCCCCAATTCATGAACAACCAATGATTTTTGCGGTCGCCAAATCTGAGCGAGCTGGCGAATCTGCGGTGGCGCCTATACCTCGCTTAGCGCTAGGCTGTACGAGCGCTCGCCTGAAGTGCGCGAGAATAGGCCAGCGCAGCGCGTGGGAGGCCACAGGCACATTTTTCTCTTTTTTCCCCATGGTTTTTGTTTCGTCTTTTGCTTTCTTTTTCATTACTTTTGTTTATACTTCCAAATATTCTAAATATAAATATTAGAAAAAACACTTTATATAAAATATTTGAAAATGTTAATCTTGCATTTAAAAAATATTAAATGTGTATGAATAAATATTTCTGATATATACGAGAAATGTACAATGTGTACAGAAAAAATAAACATAAAATTATAATTTTTCAAAAGTGTTATTCATGCTTTTGGAAAATTTTAAATGTGTATAAAAATGTCGGATGTATACGAAAAATGTAAAATGTGTATAAAAAATAGACTTAAAAAATATAAGTTTTCAGAAGTGTTAATCATATATTTGGAAAATGTTACACGTGTGTACAATTTTTTATATGTATACGTAAAATGTACATTGTATATGGGAAAAGTAGAAATCAAAAAATATATGTTTAGAAAAAAAATCTATTTGGAAAATTTGAAACTTGTATATATAAAATGTTCCTCATGTATACAAAAAATATTTATGGAAAATGTTTTCATCAAAAATATATGTTTTACAAAAATGATAATCATGCATTTCCAAAATGCTGAACATGTGTATAAAAAATGTTCTTCATGTACAAAAAATGTACAATATGTATGGAAAATGTAGACATAAAAAGATATAAGTTTTCCGAAAAAATATTGATCATGTATTTGGAAAGTGTTAAACATTCGGATCCTACTTCGATCAGGCGATTGGTCCTATGGTTGGGGATGGATTTGGAATCCAGTTTGTTCAAGCAAGGATGGTGTGGCGGCGGCGGCATCCTCGTGGTGGACCTGTGTCCTCGAGCTCCGCCGTTGCGACGGCGTTTGCTCCAGCGCCGGAGCGGAGCTTAGGAGGTAGTCCAGGAGCGGATGCAGATTGTGGTCTGCATCGGCGGCATCTGGAAGATGGTGGATCGTGTGCTGGGTTTGTGGTACGTGGATGGCAGGTATGGTTTCCTCCTCCGACGTCTCAGTCTTATGGGGGTGCCAGATCTGGAGTTCGATGGCGTGTCCGGGGTGTTGCCCCGGTCTGATTCGTTCAACGGTAAGGGTTTCGCCTTTGGCGAGCCACCTTGGAGGTCCGTAAAGCTGCATATCAGCGATGGAGCCGCGTCGAGCTCAGGTGTGGAGGTGATCCGTCATTTTTTCCTTTGGTGGCTGCTATGGTGGTGCCAGAGGCAGGTGACGGGCGTTGGTGTCAAGCTCAGAGGTTTCTTCGGTCTTGTTTGTAATTTTACTTCTTGGATGTTGCTCCTTTGTGCAAAGGCTAGCGTTCTGCTATTTGTTCAGTTTTGCCAGGTCGGTATGTACGTGGCTGGTACTATGATCCTTATGATATAAATGAGACACGTATTACCATGCAAAAAAAAAACATGCATATAAAAAATGATCCTGATGCATACAAAAAATGCACATAGAAAAACAAAGAAAACCAATAAGAACCAAAAAAATAAGACGGGAATCAAAGAAAAATGAAAGAAAATCAAGAAAGTAACAAAGGAAAGAAAAAAACCAGTGAAAACCGAGAAAGAAACAAAGAAAAAATAAAACAAACCTTGAAATAAACCAATAAAGGGTGAAAAGTAAAGAAAAAGGAAGAAAAAAACACTGGAGATATAAAGAAAACCAAAAAGAACAAAAACCATAGAAAATCAGAAAAAACCGGACCAAAACCAGAGCAACGAGCGAGCGAATCGATCCCGAAGCAAGCGAGCGAGCGAGGAGATATGGGCCGGCCCAGCTAAAACGATATTTCCTTCAGGGAAGCGTACGATACAACTGGAGAGCAACTAACTAAGGTGATGCTTAGAAAATTAAACCAATTCTTTTATGCATTGATTCTTATTTGTAGAGGGTAGACATTTAATTAGATACCCCTTTTATATAGAGAAAAAGTTGGTTTATTTTACTATCACCTTGCATCGCATAACATTTCTTTTAAAAAACTTAAGAACGCATAACTGGTTTCACACTTACTGTCCTTTCTATACAAAGATAAAAGATCGCCCAAAGTACTCTCTCCGATCCTTATTTTTTGTTGCTCAAACTGATATATGTCTAGCTACATTTGTTTGAGCCTTGTCGCTCAAACGGATATACGTCTAGGTATATCCGTTTGAACTACAAGTAAAAAGGATAGGAGCGCTTGATTTCGGCTGGGCTTGTGGGCACTACCAAACGCCTGTTCTGGTTGGGGTTTGTTGCTCTGTGTTGGTCTCTTTGGACGACCAGGAACAAGTTTACCATTGAACATGTGTTTCCTAACAAACCTGCTGATTGCATGTTTAAAATGTGTTTGTTTATACAGCAGTGGAGATTATTGACTAGAGTTGCGGATCGTGATGCTCTGGATGTGCTGATTGCGAAAGTTCGTGCTTCGGCTGTCACCCTATCTCAGCAAAACTTGGACGGCCAAGCTTAGTCTATGCAGCTCATCTTGTTTTGGTAGTAAGTTGTTGGCCTGCGTGCCAGTTTCTTTTCGTCTGTCTGGCCTGCGCGTCGTGAACTATGCTGGCCTGCGTGCCTCGTTTCGTCTTAAGAGCATCTCCAATAGAAGATGCAAATTTGAAGATGTAAAACAGGAGATGTAAAAATTTACATCTGCAAAAAGTGCTTTTTGCATCTCCAAAAAAGCGCCAACTCCAACAGATGATGTATATTGAAGATGTAAAAGAGCAACTCCAATAGATGATGTATAATTGGTGATGTAAACTGAACCTACTGTCGAAACTGAACCTACTGTCGAAATTGAACCACCGATCAAATGGCCGATGCTCTCGCACACCGCCGGCCAGATTCTCGCGCGCCGCCGGCTGCCGAGCAAATCGAGCTGCCGCTCCTCCTCTGCTGCACACTGCTAGATGTTGTTGCCGCTCCTCCTCTGCCCCAACCACTCCTCGTCGCCGCCTCCTCCGTGGACATCGCCGGCCGGGTCGTGGCCTGGGACGGCGTCGAGGCGGAGCAACGTGGCCATGAGCACCTCCGAGAAGCGCGCGCGACCGCCACGCGCGTCCGGCAGCCTCCTCTACTCGCGGCCGCTCCTCTGCTCCAGCGAGGCGGATGGCCGGATTCGGGCGGGAGGGATGGCCAGCGGCGGACTAGAATGGGTAGGGAAGGGGCCGGAGCTGGCGAGGGCGGCGGGGCGGCGCTGGAGCTGGCCGGAATCGGTTGGCTACGGCGGCGGCCGAAAGAGGACGGGCGGCGGCGGTATCGGCCGATTTGGTGGAGGGCGGGGGCGCAACAGAGGTGGAACCGGCGGCGGGGCCGGTGGAGCACCGGGATCTGGCGGTGGCGTGGCGACGGTGTCACGCGGTGGGCCGGGCGGCGGCGGCGCGCCGGCGGCCGACGGGCGTCGGGCGGGCGGGTGGGAAACGAAATGAAGGGCAGTTGGCGCGCGGACAGGTTTTTTACATTTCCTGTAGGTGGAGACACAAATTTACACCGCGAGGTGTTGTAATTTACATCTCCGGGAGGCGGAGATGTATTTTTTTTGCATCTACACCATCTGTTGGAGAGATGTTTTTGGGCCTTGGAGATGCAAAAGGTAGTTATTTTTTGCATATACATCTTCTATTGGAGATGCTCTAATAACTCTTGTTGTGGTTGGGGCCTGGCTCTCTGTGTTGTCCTGTATTGGTTTGTCGTACTCTGCCTGGTGGTTTTATTTATAAATTCGGGCGTATGCTTTTTTTCTAAAAATAAAAATAATCTATCCTCAATTCAAGAAAAGAAAAAAGTCCTCGGAGCATTTTTTTTTCCACACATGCGGACCTGGCATCTTTTCCTCCGCCACCTCTTTGTCGGAATGAAGCCATTTTTTCGTGAGTATGTAGCTCGCCACGCAAGCCCCCGTAAGCCCCAGGAAATCGTTGGTCAGCTCCGAATTCCGCTTCGAGCGCCTGCAACGAAATTCATATCAGAAAATTCATCTTCTTTCTCGTGAGAAAGAACGGAAGGAGATCCACCGATCGAGCATATCTATGCTTGGCTGAGTGGCACGTACCAGAGCGGGTCGTTGGGTCTGGGCTTGATCTGCACGGCGAGCTGCTGGAGCATGCGGGTGTTCTGGAAGACTGGAACCCCTCCTTGGTCAGGCGCGTGTCGTACCGCCGCTCCGTGTCGGCGATCAGGTCGAACAGCTCCTCCCTCTTCAGAGCGCGGGTCTTGCCGTCCGCCGCGGCGGCAGCAGCGGGTCTTGCGCCGCTGTGGACGAGCCTCCTTGGCAGCAACTCCGCCCATGCGCCGCCCAGCCTCATCGCCGCGTGTCGAAGCGCCGTCGCCATCGCTCCCCCTTCCTGGGCGTGCGCGTGTGGTTTTGTTAAGGGGGGCCTGTTGTCAATGGAGGAGAGGCTGGGTTGTACATTTATACCCGGCGGTGGTATGGGTGTGCCCGACTCCGTCTCCGGTTGGGCGGTCCGTGTTTCCGAGTCCGCCACGGAAGGCCACACCGACTCTGAGCCCGAACCAGACTGCAGTACTGCACCTGCGCCTAGCATGCAGGGCGCGTCACGAACGATAGCGGCAAGAGTGCTGCGATCTCACTAGGAATTGCACGATAGAGGTTGGATTGGAGAGGGAAACCGGAGGTTGGGGAAGAGACAGAAAGCGACCGGGGTTCAGGTTCAGAGAGAATGGAGAAATAGGTTCAGAGGTTTCATATGTTCGATGACCCCATTTCTCAACACACAGGACAGCGTCGCCTGCCGCACACGAGGCCCTGAGCCAAGTTAAGACGGGACGCAACCTCTTGCCTGATGGTGTTTCGCGCGTGACAGAGAAGAAGCCCCTGGCACCATCCGGCGGGGAGATCAGCAGCGACGAGCCGACGAAGGAGTTCAGCCAGCTGCTGCTCACGTACGCGAGCACGAGGAGCAATTCTTCCGCCTTAGCAATCAGTTCAATTTCCTCAAAAAGAAAAGGCAGTTCAACCAACCAACCAAATGACTCTACTGGATCTGCTAGTCATACCACTAGTATATGGCCATCTTTGGAGCAATAAAACAAGAAGATTAGAAGCATAAAACTACAGGTAGGGTGGTCCATAAACCTGTAACGTAACAATGGAGCGCCGCCTCTTATCCTAAGCCTAAAAAACCAAACATGGTCGTGGCGCATTTTGGCTCTACGTATTGCCGCATTTTTATATGGTACCACATCTTACTAATGATGAGATGCTTCTGCTGAACTGTACGCTCTTTTTTTAGCATTCCGACTGTTTGGGCAGACGGCAGTTCTTCCCGTTGTGCCTTTGGCCTTTGGCCTTTGCAGCCGAGCTGGTGCAAACTGCTGCTCCGATCCACTCCCAAACTGCTGGTCCAGGTTTGTTTAACCAATATTCCTCTTTTTATGATGTCTTTTTATCATATACCTAAGGAAATAGTGAAGAAGGCTGATTTTTACAGAGCTAGATTAGTATGGCAGGAAGATGAGAATGAAAAGAAATACCATTTAGTAAGATGGGACAAATGCTGTTTACCTAAGGATGTGGGGGGTTTGGGTATCCTAAACCTAGAAATAATAAACATTGCTCTGTTGGCAAAATGGTTTTGGAAACTTCAAAATGAAAAGGGGTTGTGGCAAACAGTTATCACCAACAAGTATGTGAGTGGGGGGTGTCTGTCTAAGATTAGTAAAAGGGTTGGTGACTCTCAATTCTGGTCTAGCTTGATTGATATTAAGGAAATATTTTACAGATTTGTAAAAAAAATTAAAAAAAATAGGTAATGGCATGAATACCAGATTCTGGGAAGATGTTTGGGTAGATGATAAACCTCTTAAAGAAGCTTACCCCAGGTTGTATGATCTTAACTTTGATCACAATATTACTGTATTTGATGCTATTCACAAAGGTTGGAGTGGCTTCAGATTTAGAAGGACACTACATGGAGAGACTTTGGTACTTTGGAATAGCCTCAAATATAGGTGTGAAGAAGTTGAGATGGGGGAGGGGAAAGATAAGGTTATGTGGACCCTAACAGCTAATGGGCAGTTTTCTGTTAAATCCCTATATAGAAAATTGATTACTGATAACCTCAACTTTCCACAGAAATTTCTATGGAAAATTAAAGTGCCTGCAAAAGTTAAAGTGTTTATGTGGTTGGTTAATAGAAAAAGCATCCTGACCAGAGACTCTTTGCTTAAAAGAGGATGGAAAGGGGAGAAGACATGTGTGTTCTGTAGTAGAAATGAATCTGTTGATCATCTGTTTTTTACTTGTTCGGCTGCATCTCTGATTTGGAGTTTGCTGCAATGTGCTTCTGATTTGAAAAAAATTCCCTCTTCTATTGAAGAATGTTTGGGTATTTGGATCAAAACCTTTATGAAAAAGGGAAAAAAACTTGTATTAGTAGGTATTTCTGCCCTATTCTGGACTCTGTGGAAGTGCAGAAATGGGGTGATTTTTGATAATAAACGATACACTGATCCAATGATCTTGATCAAGCTAATGTGTCGCTGGATTATGGACTGGTCTATTTTGCAGACAAAGGAGCCAAACAAAGAGGTACTGGAGCTGGGCACAAAACTTCTAGAGCGAGTAGCAAGTGAAGTTTACAAGGTGTCGCAGGGATGGAGATGCAATGTGATGCGTTTGGAGGGGTGATGATTCCCCCCCCCCCCCCCCCCCCCCCCTGTCGCTTGCTTTTGGTTATTCCGTTTCTGAACTTGTAAGATAAGGATCGTATGGTTTCTCTAATGGAAATCGGAAGGGGAAAACCCTTCTTTTATCAAAAAAAAAAAATCCACTCTCTGAGGTCCAAACTGAAAGCCAGTTGTGTCAACCAAGAGCAGTGAGCCGCACAAATAATACGCATCAGGTCAACAAGATTGTCTTTTTTCCTTTGAGATAAAGAGGTCAACAAGATTCTGACAGCATTATCATAGTCTCTGATAACACTATTCAAGAGCAGATCTGCAAAGGGATCGAGCCTTTGCAGTTCCCACGCTGTTGCATCGCTTCTGATCCCATTGACTATGAGGTTTATCATCAGATACTAGTACCACGCAGCCTAGTACACTAGTAAGTAGCATCTTGTTATGTTAATTTACTGTCACTAGTAGCATCATTTGCACGGTGGCAAACATTCTTGGGAGGGCACCATAAGAATACTCCCGTCAATGTTAACACCAAGACACACCGTGCTTTGATGGTCCACGTGCTGTGTTGCTGTCGATCCCTGGTGCAAAGATTCTGGCTTAGTAGTACTTTACGCCACTCTAGATTAATCAATGTGGTTGATGTGTATAGTACACTTGCTTTTCTTGATCTGCTATCACTCACCGCATTCTAGATGGCTTAAACTAAACTAACAGTGGGAGATATCTATCTTTTAGGTGCTTCTTGTCGGGGCTTTACTCCAAGGCTAGTGATAGTAGCATACAGCTACAGTTGTTTCATTCTGGAGTCTAGGATGAGCAAATGGGATTTGGTACGTAGTTTGTTTCAGAAAAGATTGCGAATTTTTAAAGAAAAGTAGCTGTATCAGGTAGTAGGGTACTAAATTTGATTCATGATTGGTCTTCAGTTTTAGTTTTTTTTAGTTAAATCTTTGTAGAGATTTGACTTCACCTACCATAGTGTAGGATCCTCTAGGGTCCCGGCCGGCGGCGTTGTGGAGGCGGCGGTGCTGTCGGCGCGGGTTTTGGTGGCGGTGCTCTTCCCCTTCGGCGGTGGTGTTCCTCGGGGCTCCGCGGTCGAGCGCTCGCCTTCCCGGGGCTCGTGGTTCTTCGGAGCGGACGAGCTCGTCAATCCCTCACCAGATCGGAGTACGCGGCGGATCTGGAGCTTGCTGATGAAGATGGAGATGGTGGTGCGGAGCTTCGCGATGGCGTTGGTGGCTCAGGGTGCTGGTTCCCTGGAACCTTTGTTCGGTGACTTCCCGGCCGCGGAGGGGCTGCTTCCAATCCAAGGCATCAAGTGGAGCAGCGGCGGCGGCGCGCCATCGACTCGTCCTGGTCGACGGCATTGTCGGGATCCAGAGGGACCTGTTTGTAATTTCTGCTTTTATCTGGATCTTTCTGTAAGAACGAGGCTCTAATATCATTATCTCTTTCCCGCAAAAAAAAAAAAAAAAAAACTACTTTGATTTATAAACTACTTTTGCTTCAAAAACTGTAAACTCTTTTTGAGGGGCAACATTATCTTTTTCTTCGAGGGTAGAGATGCAGCATTGAACCTCAGCCCCATTGACAAAGTAAAATTTAGGATTTGGATAAAATTAATCTCGTGTCTTCATAGTTAGCAAAAATTCACATTGCTATTGTGGTTTTCATAATAAAAATATGACAATTTATGGCATCCATAAAAAAAGAGTTACTGTATCCACCCCCGCCCCCATCCCTATGGCTCTCCCTTATGATTTGCTCTTCAACTCTCATTGTGGTTTTGGTATCAGATTGAGTTATATGTACAAATCTCTACAAGAAAGTACAAAGGCAAGTGTTCCATATGCGGCCAAGGAGAGGGGATGGATTCCACAGCATTGTTGAATGTACAAAGGCAAGAGACTTCTGAACACCTCTTCACTTGGATCAATAAGTGTCGACTGAAAATTGCTTCGTGCGAACATGGCCAGACTAGCTACTCCTCATGGTGCAGTTGGAACAACCGGCGAATGTGGCATTTGTGGAACGACCTTGTATTTGGTGTTGGTCAGCCATTGATGTCCTTCCTATAAAACCCTCTGAAGTTATGTGAAGATGCGAACAAAAGAACAGAGGCATTGAAACAATATTCATATTCCTATAGTGTGTTTGAATGTTAATGACAAGTGATTTGGGGACAAATGTTTCTACTAGAGTGTATGGACATGTTTTCGGTCTTGTAGAATGCAAGGAGTGTGGTTGAAGACCCCTTAAGCAAAAAAAAGGGTAAAAAGAAGACAATGTGTCTAATCTCATGCACTCGTTTATTTATGTTTTGAGTCATATGAAAGCATTACTATTAAGAGGAGTCGGATGAAAATCAAGGAGGGGGGACTAATGCTTAAAACACATCCCAAGTTACATGGAAAGTTTTTTTTTAGACCAGAACCGTAGAACAGAAGTTCTGCGGTATTTTCAGTACTAACTAAAGAAAATATTTATAATAAATTTACATTAAAAATATCTCAGTTGGAAAGCTACCAATTGTTGTGTTTCCAACAATATTTACAGCGTAGAAGCTGAAATTGTGACTAGATCATCGTAGATGACTGTCAATCCAACTTTTAGTATGCTAGTGCTACTCTTCGTGGGCCCTGAAGGCTCCGAGCTAGTCTCCGGACCCAGAAGTTTGCTCTTCGTATTTAGAACAGTAAAACTGAGCCTAAACCCAGCCCTCTCACAACCTAGCAATTTATGGCCGTCTATTCGGAAGCCCGCAACTTTGGACGCTCGGAATTCACCGAAGGCTATGGGTTTGTTATTTATTTCGGTTTGTATCGGCTCTAAGAGCATCTACAGCAGGACCTCTCAAACACGTCTCAAACGCCCGGGTAGGCCGTCCGGTCACTGACCGGTCACAAAAAACCGACCCAACCGGAGCTCTCAAACCGCGGACAAACGTCCGGGCTGACCGGCACCCCTCATATCAAGCCCAAATATAGGGCGGATATGAGGCGGCCCGGGCGCGTCCGCCACGTCAGCCCGGCCCTCTGTTGGCCCACCCCAACCCCACAAAATCCCCCTCCGGAGCAAACCCTAGCTCACTTCACTCCGCTCCGCTCCGCTCCCTTTTCCCCAACCCGTCCAATCCCTAGCGCCGGCGAGCATGTCCAGCACCGGCAGCCACTCCGACGGCAGCTCCGGAGACGAGGACGAGCTGGCGCCCCGTATCGCGCTCGAGCGCTCGCGGGTCAATACGGGCGGCAGCTCCGGGTCCGGTGCGACGCCTCCTGTCGCCCGTCGCCGCAACGCCAACACCGGCGTCGGCCCTTCCCGCCCCGCGCGCGGATCTGCGAGGCATGCCCAGTCTGCTCCGTCCACCCGACGGCCTTCTCCACCTCCGGCCGCTGCTTCGCGCGGGCAGCGGTGGGTTCTAGTGCCCGCTCCGCCGGCGCCGCGGATGCGGACTCCGGAGTCGGAGGCACGCGCCGCCCGCCGCGAGAGGCAGAGGGCAAGGGAGAGGGGGACGGGTGTTCGGCTGTTTTTGGACGCGCTTGTGTGGGGTGCTAGATATCATCGATTAATTAAGAAGAAGAGACTCGCTCTGTTAGAGCATTTTTAGCAGATCCCTTAAAAGCCAACCCTTAAAAACACGTTTAAAGGGCCCTTTAAACCGTTTTTACGGTGCGAAACTGGGCCGAAAAGAACAGATACCCTATTACGAACTGTATCCGGAATGATACAGCAAGCAATCGTCCCACCGGTCGCGCCGCGCCTCGGCCATGCCCGACCCGGCCACCACCCGCCCCCGCCCGTCCAGCCTCGGCCATGCACGCCCTGCCCCGGCCGCGCCTCTCTCGCCCTTCTCCGGCGCCGCCCCGCCTTGATTCGGGCCGCCGGCGGCCTGCTCCACCCCGCCCGTGGACGGCCTCGCCTTGGCGGTGAAGGTCGAGCCGGCCACAATTTGGACTGGCAGCGACAAATTCCGGCGTGCGGCGACCTTTTCCGATGTGCGGCGACGGATTCCAGCGAGTTTCGGGTTGATTCCGGCCAGTTCCGCGGCGGCGCATCTGCTCCGACGAGGTTTGACAGTTTACGGGTTGAACCGTATACTGCCTTCCAATCTGTACATATGAGGTTCTCGCGGATGGATTCTCGGTGCCCCTTAAAAAATTTAAGGGTCGATCGAACTTTATGGGATCTGCTAGGGAGACCGAAACTGTAAATGCCTGATTTTTCACGGGTTTGACCGGTTTTAAAGGGTCTGCTAGAGATGCTCTTAATCTGAAAAACCTGACGAAAACTGCGCGAGCTAGAAATTTACATTTAGACGGGCGGGAGCTAAGGATTAGGGAACCCACTAGTTGCTTAGTTCACGGAAAGGAAGGTTAGACGCTGAGTTCAAATTGGATTGGGGTGCTCTTCGGATACTACTCTAGTACAGTACTCCCTCCGTTCCAGAATATAAGATGTTTTTTTTCCGTGTAAGTCAACCATTTGAATATTTGACCAAAATTATAGAATAAACTAATAACATCTGTAATATTAAATAGATAAAATATGAAGCTACTTTTCATGATGGTTGAAATGATATAAAGTTTTTATTGTGGATATTGATATTTTTTTCTAAAAACTCGGTCAAACATGACTCGTTTGATTTTTGAAAAAACAAATACACCTTATAAAAAGGAACTGAGGAAGTACTATACAAGCGTCCAGTTTTGGCTCGGGGCTCGTTTCCATCATGGCTCCGTCACCGGAGACGTTGACGGCCCTGAGAATCATCATTCTTTTTTTTTTATTGAAGCGAATCATCATTCTTAATCATCCCCATCAATCGAACATTGTAACCACACAAGGCCTCCTCCTCCTTTCGTTCGGAAGAATATAAAATGCGTTTTCTCCCTTCGTTCGAAAGGACAAAACCGACGCAACATGTAGAGCATAATTGGTTTGGTGCCAAAAATTATCATGTCAATATTTGACATTGTGTCAAATATCTACTTGATTGGTTACCGAATTGTCTTGCCTATCTCACACAAAGTTATCAATAGTTAACAAGTATTGGTATTGTCAATATTTAGCAATGCCAACATTTGGCTGGCTAATGGCAGCAAACCAATCATGCTCGTAGAGCAGAATGCGCACTAGTGCTAAATGGCTCGGGAATCCACATGTAGCGTCGTCATGGGGCCGGGCAGCCACATCGCACCTCCGCATGTACGCCTCGTCCCGGGCCAGCAGAGCAGCGTCAGCCCATCTGTCCATGCATGCCGGCGTCGATGGATCATCTGCGAAGCGCTTGAAGGCGACGCAGCGACGGACGGCCGGCGCGGGCGGGCGCGGACGGGTGGTGGCGTGGGCGTGTCAGGCGGCCCGTGGCTTTAATTCTAAGCGTATGCTGATCTGATCCTGATAATGTCTCCGCATCCAACCGCATTCAATGCCACCTGCCGCCGATACGTGTAGCTTCTCCAGCATATTTTGGGCGGCACCAAACCCTGATGGTATCGCATTACCCCATAGCATAGCTTCATTGCTGAATGCTGACTTGTAACTAGTGTAGATTGGTACTAGCATGGCACAGCTTTACTTTGCTGACCTCCGAATAGGGTTCGTCCTTCGCTTTCAGTACGATAAACCAGCCTCACTTTTGAAGTAACCGGCGAATAGGTAGTGATGGTTCGTGGGCGGCAACGCGACCACCTGCAGGATCCATGCTAGCCGTGCTCAACTATGCTCCTGTGAGGGCATCTTCAACAGCAACCCGTAAATTTTCTCCCGCATCCGTTCGTACGTATGGATGCGGGAGGCCGTCATCCAACGCTGTCCGCATACATTTCAAACACTTTTTCAATAAACCGGATGAAATTCATGCAAACACGGTCGTATTTCATACAAACATGACGAATTTCATACAAACACGTCGGATTTTCATTAGATTTCGAACACTTAGAACCAAAAAAACCGACCCGACCCTAAACCTATCCTACGGCGGCGGCGCCCGACGACCGAGCCCTTGTCGTCCTCCATCCGCCGTCTTCATGACCATCGGCGATAAGCCCGATGAAGTGAAGCTGCGGTCTCCGGCGAGGAAAATTAGAACACGGGAGACGGACTGGGCCACATGGGACACAACGCCATGCCGCCTCCTGTGCCATACTCATCCTCGGAGGAGTCCGTGCCTTGTCCGTCGCCAGTGGATGTGAGTTCCACAATGGAAACGGTGGCGCCCGCGCTGTCGTCGTCCCATCGGGCCGCCGGATTGTTCGTCAGCGGCCCGTAGGAGGCGCAGCTAGCGTTGCTCTCCTCCGCGATCGCCTGGAGCTGCGTGTCGGCGGCCGCCGCTTCCTGGCGAGTGGCGGCTTGAGCGCGCACGACATCGTAGATGGCACGCTACTCTGCGACGAAGTTGGGGCTCACCGCGGCCATGGCCGCCACGGCCTCCTGGCTCGCGCGCTCGCCGTAGATCTGGCCCTCCGCCAGCCGGTCCTGCTCCAGGAGTAACAGGTTGTGCCGTTGTTCCTCCTGCGCCTGCTGGAACGCCGACAAAGGCGCCGGCGTCGGCTGCACCACTGCCATGGCGGTTTTGTAATGCGCCTGCGCTTGCTCCATGGTGAAGCCGGCGTGCACAGGCGCGGGAGCCGCACGTGGTGTCGTCAGAGCCTGTCTTCATCGTGGGGTCGTCGTCGTCGCGTCTGCTCTGGGCCGATTTCAATGTGGAGCGGCGTGGTTTACAGCGGCATGAATGCGGGCAGCTGGCGTCGGGCGGGAACGCACGCGGGCGAGGGGGGGTGGGTGGGCCAGGGCGGTCAGAAGCGTTCTTGGTTGCTGTCCGGACGCTCGCAAAGCCCTCCACGTTTGTCTCCGGTTTACGGGAGAAAATACGTCCGGACCGCGCTGCGGATCGTCTGCGTTAGATGGCTTCCATGGTCCGGATGTATGGAGGCGGTTTAAGGGTCGGCGTTGGAGATGCCCTGGTGTCTTTTTAACTAGCTTGTACTGCCGCTTCTAAAACAGTTTGTCGGTGATTCCTCTTTGGTCCTGCGCATCTCAACATGTAGAGGAGGCCGTATTGGCCGTATGAAATACGGCGTGGTGTTGCTTCAGATTACGTATACGTCAGTCGACCTGGACCTGGACCGCGCGTGTGACGTCCAAATCCTTGTGGTGCCCTTGGTTTTGTGCAACCCAAGTGAAGACAGAAAGCGATGGCTTTTCGCTGGGGCGATCAAATCAGCTTTCCGTCCCGTCCCGTCCAAGCCACAACGAGCCACCTCAAACAAACGGGAGTAATTTTCCACGAAGCAAAAGTTGCACTATACGGTGATAGGACCCAAAGCCGACGTACGCCCTCAGACCCCAACAAGTCCTCGCTTGATTAACGCCGGTCGCGTCCACCGGCTAAAACGTTGCCATCTTGACGTGCCCTCGGCGCCGAGGAGATACTCCCTTCATTTCACAACCAGTGCGCCCGTGCTTCCCGAGATCTAAGTTTGATCATAAATTTAACCAACAAGACCGACTGCGGCGGGAGCAAAAATTATACCACTGAATTCGCTATTTCGTACGAATTCAGTAGTATAATTTTTGTTCCCGCCGCAGTCGGTCTCGTTGGTTAAATTTATGGTCAAAGTTAGATCTCGAGAAGCGCGGGCGCACTACATTGTGGAATGGAAGGAGTACTAAATATGGCACTGCATAATTCCTACTTATGTGTTAAGAGCAAGGTGTCCATCTAGGAAAAAAGCAAGTGCCACGCGTCACATTTTTTTAAGAAAATTTCTGATCTATTTATCTTCAATCATAACGACGAACATCAGAATTAATAAAAATTACATCAAGATCCGTAGACCACCTAGCGATGACTACAAGCACTGAAGCGAGCCGAAGACGCGCCACCGTCATCGTCCCTCCCTCGCCGGAGCCGGCCAAAACTTGTTGTAGTGTTCCCCTACACAAAAGACCTCGCTTGGATTGATCTTATTTGTACATGCTCTGAATTTTATTTTGTTTTGTTGTGCATGGGTGTGTATGTGTTGTGTCCTCAATTAAGTGGACAACTCTTCTATAAATATATGAAATGACAAAGCTCATGTGCTTGCCTTGGCGAGCATGCATTTCGAATAACAGTGTCAATTTGTTGCGACGGTTCACCTCATATGTTGCATCCTTATCTCCACCGCTATGGCACCCCATCATCGACAAGCGCTACACCTTCTTCATCTTCGTTCTCTTCTATTCTATGACTTTGATTGACTCATGTTCCGTCCTGTGTAAACCCTGATATCAAAACTTTGAGCATAATCATAGGACCGTCTATCTACAAATTGTGTGAAAAAATGACTCGGTATCAGCGATTTGACCGAATTGTTGGATTAACATCATCAAGCCCAGCCTGCCGGTTCTTCCCCCCAACGTCTAGCCCTTACCCATGCCACCCATTCAGATACAACACTGCGGCGAGTCGCGACCCTGCCTCCAACGAGTCCTCACATGCGATGTAGCAACGTACCCGTCTCGAGCCTAGGCGTTGACTACCCCCCCCTCCCACCCGCCGCGCCCCAACAACCACGATCACACACATGCAAAAATCGCAAGCTCGAAGGCCTTGTTTAATGCAAGGTGCTTAGGGGAGGTGCTTAAAAAAACCATTATTTTTCTAAGCATCGATGCTTATTTGTAGAGATAAACGCTTAATTAGGCACATGTGCTTTAAAAAACTTGATTTATTTTACTATACACCCCTCTGAGCACCTTGCATTGTACTGTACAAGGCAAAGGTCATCATCGACCCCTACTACAGAGACATGAAGGATGCCTACAACAAGAACATGCACTTATGCCAAATTGTTACGTGCAAAGAAAAAACTAATGCCAATTTTTTATTTTTGAGAGTACTAATGCCAATTTTTTCAACCAACTAATAAACAGAGAAATATATTATCATTTCCACGTGAACTAATCTTTGCTGCCGCCCACTACAGTACTTGGGTTATTACAGATCTTTGACTCCGTGGAGACCTTGGGGTCGGCTTCGGACTGCCAGAAATACTACACACGAAACAGACCCGAGACCCACCGCAAACCCCGGCGGGATCGATTTTCCCTTCAACCTACCAACCCGACCCAACCCAGCCGCGGCCGGCCGAACAGACCCATCCCCTCCCTCCCTCCCCTTCCTCCTCCACCCGCATTGCTTCCCCTCCACCTCCACCCACACCACCACCGCCTCCTCCCTCTCCATAACTATCCCAACTCACTCGCTGTCACTGGGAGCAGATCGATCCGGGAGGCCGGTTCAGATTGGCGTTCTTCAATCTTGCCCTATCGCCGCCTTGCTGCGCTCCAATCCGTACCGCCGCCGCGTTTCTTGGTTCGGCGGCTGTTTGGCGGGGAGGGGGGGAGGCGGGGGATGAAGGGGCTGGGCGGGCCGAAGGTGCTGCTGGTGCACTCTTCGTCGAACAAGCCGTCCGGCGGCGGGTCGGGTTCGCCGTGGATGGGGCGGCGCCGGGTCTGGCTCGTCGTCTTCCTGGCCTGCTTCGCGTGCGTGTCCCTGGCCTCGCTGCTCTCCGCGGCGCGGGACGCGTCCTCGGCCGTCGGCGGCAGGCGGAGGGCCACGGGGTCGTCCGCGGGGGCCAGGCTCGCGGTGTCGGCGGGGGCGCGGAGGGCCGCCGCGGCGAAGGGGGAGGGGGCCGACGCGGCGGGGCCGGGGCTGCCCGGGTACGTGTTCGACGCGCTGGTGCAGTACGCGGCGGTGGGGGGCAACACGTCCGGAAGCATGCCGGCGGCGGACGTGCGCGCCATCGCGGCGGCGCTGAAGCGGCGGTCCCCGTGCAACCTGCTGGTGTTCGGGCTCGGCGGGGAGACGCCGCTGTGGCGCGCGCTCAACCACGGCGGGCGCACCGTGTTCCTGGACGAGAACCAGTGGTACGTGTCCCACCTGGAGGGGCGGCACCCGGGGCTGGAGGCCTACGACGTGGCCTACACCACCACGGTCCGCGAGTTCCCGGACCTCCTCGAGGCCGCGCGCGCCGCCCGCGCCGCCGAGTGCCGCCCCGTCCAGAACCTGCTCTTCTCCGACTGCCGCCTCGCCATCAACGACCTCCCCAACCAGCTCTACGACGTCGCCTGGGACGTCATCCTCGTCGACGGCCCGCGCGGGTATGACTCACCTTATCCAAGATCCAATTTTTGTTTCGGGGGGAATCGGATTTCTCGCTCGAGCGGAAGAAGCAGGCCCCTGAATCTCGTTCGGTTTTGATGATGGCAGGTACACGGCGTCGTCGCCGGGGCGGATGTCGGCGATATTCACGGCGGGGGTGCTGGCGCGGGCCCGGAAGGAGGAGGGCGCGGCGACGGACGTGCTGGTGCACGACTACGAGCGGGAGGTGGAGCGGGCGTGCTCGCGGGAGTTCCTGTGCGAGGAGAACCGCGTGCCGGCGTCCAGCACGCGGTCGCTCGCCCACTTCGTCATCCGCGGCGGCAGCGCCGTCCGCCGGGATGCCTTCTGCGGCCGGGCCGCCGCCACCGACACCGCCGCGCAGTAGATTAGAGATTTCCTTTTTTTTTTTTTTACTCCGGTAACTTGCCTCTTCTCTCTACCCCTATCTTTTTTACCGTCGTCTGATAGCCAATGATGATGTCGGCATGTGGTGAAAAAAGGGCGCCTCGACCAAGCTGTAAAAATCAGTGAGAGGAATGAATTGTTGTGCTCACAGCTCACGCCAAGGCGTCCGTTGCTCCTTTTCTTACTTTATTTTGTTTATTATTATTATTCGCGTCTTCGATTTTTCACGTCGCCTGTGCACACGACAAGAACCAGAAGAAGTGGTGTTAAAAAAAAAAAAAAAAGTACCAGAAGAAGTGAAAAGAAAACTCACAGAACAAAGGATGAACACCGGAGAGCACTACAGTATATTTTTCCCCAAAATATTGATGGGCAGTGGTGTGTTGGATTGCATTGATCGCATCACGGAGATGAGAGTGGCGACCGGCGGATTGCCGGTGGCATGGTGCTGCCATTACTGATGCAGCACGGCCGTCGGTCTCGTCGCCCCGAGGTGGCAGTCGACATGGTCGTGACTCGTGACGGGGAGCCAACTGCTGACGCCGACTATGTACGCGAGGCGCTGCCGGGTCGTGGGGGCAGGGCAGGGCAGATGTGTCACGCGGGCGGATGGTGATCGGCCGGCAGCCGTGCAGCGTTGGCACGCACGGTGGCAGTGGGCGTATTGGCTGGCTGGCACCACGGAGAGAGAGAGAGATACTGGGCCTGCATCGACTGAAATCACTGTGATTTTCTGTCTACTTCGGTCGGGACTGATGGACGGAGATACCAAACATGTGGTGGCATTCACTATTCAGGGTGTTTTTCACCTAAGAGTTTCGTTAAGAACAAGCCAAACGCGCACACCATGTTCGACGAGAACGTCTATAGTATGTATCTGGTACACAGGATGTTGTGGTGCACCCGATCACATGTTGTGAATCTTCAGAAAATTCCAAGCGCACAATCTTCAGATAATGGTACCAATTCACAGCCCAGTTTAGACTAACCATCGTTTCTCGTGCTGTGCTTAGAGCAACTCCGTGCTTTGTCCGCATTTTGTCCGTTTCGGCCTGCTCGTCCGTCCTCTTCTGCGTTTGGGTCGGTCGTGCGCCCAACGCGCCGACCCAAATCTCGTCCGTGCAGAAAACAACATGCATTTTTAAAAAGGCCTTCGGCCATGCCATCGCCCAGAGTTCATGCCGGCGCCATGCAGCGGCCATCATACATGCCAGCCTCCAAAAAAACACCACAGTTCATGCTGGCGCACTTGCCAGCGGCCGGCACACATGCCAGCACACAAAAGGGGCGGGAGTTCAACCAGGTCATCTCGGCCGTGGTCATGCCGGCATACAAAAAAGGACGACGCTCTCAGCCATAGATCACTCGTCATCGAACTTGAGCATGTCGACCTACAGCTTCTCGAACCAAGGCCTCTTTCTCGGGGACACCGTGCTCAAGTCCACCTTCATGATCTCCACCCCCGTCGCCATGCAAGCGAGCGCCACTTCTTTTGCTTTGGTCTTGGCATTGGTGGCCTCGATCTCGAGCATCTTTCTTTGCTTCTCCGCCTCCATCTCGAGCTTCTTCGTTTGCTTCTCCGTCTCCATCTCGAGCCTCTTCCTTTGTATCTCCATGAAGGCATTCATTTGCTCTTCTTTGTCTTGCCGGCGCTTCTCCGCCCTTGTCTCCTTCTTGGTCATCATGCCTTCCAAAGTTGCATGCAAGGCAATCGACGCCGCATCACGCTTGTCCTCTTTCTTGGAGTTGGTCTTTCCCCGCGGCCGTGGCTTCTCTCCCTCACCATGGTCCTCGACGGCTTCCTTCCTTCCACGCGCCTTGAGGGCAGCATATTGCGCCTTGAACTTCTCGTCCCCGTTGATGATCATCCAACAATGGGTGAGGTTGAATGACTTGTTCCCATGTTGGGCCTTGAATGCTTCCAAAGCTTGGAATGCCTACAAATGAAGAGCGTACAAGTATATGGGCATGAAGAGCATACATGCATATGGGCAAATGGACATGCAAGCATCAAACAACGGAAACGAAGATGGACGCATGTATACCGTGTCTTTGATGCCGAGGCCACTCACAGGACGTCCCGCGATGCTCTCAAGGGTGGCACAAAACTTGTTGCACTCTTGTTGTATCACCCTCCAACGCTTTGAGAGGGACACCCACCCACGCTTGCTCTCGATCTTGGACGGCGCAAACTTCTTGCGTTCATGATATTCACGATGAACACGTAGCCAAAAGGTTGATGTCTTTTGCTCGGCGCCGACCTTGGGGGTCTTGTCCAACGTCCCTCCAACATTCACAAAGGAGCTTGTCTTCATCCTTTGTGTATGCCTTCGTCCAAATGCTTTGGCGCTTCTTGTTTGCATTGGCTTGGGTGGAGAGCTCGTCTTCGAAAAACAAAAGCTCCCCGTCGATGTCCATTTCATCATCTTCTTCTAGGTCGTAGTCTTCCGGGAATTCGTGGTCTTGCGGGAAAGTGCTGCCCATGCCATCTTGGCCTTGTGC
Organism: Elymus sibiricus; assembly: GCA_039707655.1. NCBI lineage: Eukaryota > Viridiplantae > Streptophyta > Magnoliopsida > Poales > Poaceae > Elymus > Elymus sibiricus. Next base: position 392,343,048 of record CM077676.1, on the reverse strand, counting down.
GAAGGGGTCGGCCATGCCCTCGTGGCCGGCCATGAAGGGGCCTCGGCCGTCTTAGCTTTGGGTCTCGTCGGGATCGAAGGCTGCGGCACCCACACCCCCTTCGAAGATCATGTTCTCCATGATGAAACGGTTGGCCGCCTCGTCATCCGTGGCCGGCATTCTGTCGAACAGGTTGCGGGCATCGGGATGCATGTCGGCCAGGATCTCCCGTGGGCATTTCCTCTGGCCGCGTCGGGATGATCCACCGGCCACAGGTGTCGCGTTGAGGTCGATGGCCACGGGCGCAGGCATGGCCGGCGCGACCACGCTCACCTCGGGCAAGCAGTCCCCGGAGAAACGGGAGGCTTGCGGGTAGGGATGGAAGCCGGGCATCGGCAGCGTGGTGGACGTGCGCGGCGACTCTGGCAGTGGCACCCGAGGAAACGCTGACGAGCCCGTGCTGGCCTGGGTTTAACCCTAGGTACAGTAGGGCCTCCCTCGTCGCCGCAGCGAGGAGGGCCTTGTTTTCGTCTTGTGCGGCGGCGGCCAAGGCGGTGGCGGACGCGGCTTCGAGCTTGCCGGCCTGCACGTGCCTTCGGTCCTTCCCCTTGGCCGACTGCACGGTCCGCTGCTCGTCCGTTAACGGCTTCTTCTTCGTCGGCGCCGCCGTCTTGCGGGCGACGCGGGGCTTGCCTTTGGCGGAGGCGAGGGAGACGAGGCCAGAGGAGGGGTCGAGGGTCGGCGCGTCATCCATGGCGAGCGGCGGGAGCGGGAGCGAGTGGGAGTTTTTGGGGAAAGAGAGGGAAATAGGGGTGGCTGTGTCGCCGACTGGCGGGCCAGGGAGTGGAGTGGGCGGGAGTCGCCCGCGTTCGTTTCGTGTCCGCGCCGACGCAAACGAGGCCCAAATTTGGGCCTGAAATGGGTCGCGCGACGGACAAAAAGAGGACATGCGTCCATTTGGGTCGACGCGTTGGGCCGAGTTTTGTGTCTTTTTCGACCCAAACAGACACGGACGGATGAAATGGGTCGGCGCGTTGGAGTTGCTCTTAGAGTTCCAATTGTAAATTTGCAGGATGTCAGCCATATATTGTGCCTACGCGTTGTTTGATTTATTTCAGAAAACATGTGCCAGCCTTTTTATAACACAAGTGTGCACGCTAAAAACTGGTCACCATGGGCAACTCAAAAAGAAAAGAAATTGGACGCCATTGCTACATGTGTGAAATGAACCGAAGAAAAGAAAAACACGTTCCCGCCAAACCGAGCAGGGCCTCGGCCTCTTAGTGTGATCTAGCTAACCGCTGTCCTCTTCTTCAGTTTGGGAAACCTGAACTTACTACGCGCCAGTGCCCGGTAGCCAATCGGCCGGACTCATTTAACGCACGTATGATGCAAGAGCACGGGAGGATCGTTGGATGCTGCTGGTCTCGTCTGCCCTGGTGAATCTGTTCGGCAGTCCAACAACGCACATCGGATCGGATGCTATACCGTCGGTGCCATCTCACTGTCAGCCTGCCTGGGGAACGTCCAGGTCACGCGGGAATCACACGCCATGTAACCTCATCAATATAAAATATCTGATCGGCAAAGCACCATCGACGAAGGTTTGGAGTTTCCGATTGTATATTCATGCACCAACGATGCATTACATGCAACCACGCAGCAGAAATTTCCTTTTTCTGACTAACCAGCAAGGTTCGGCAATCGACATCCCGAGTTGAATCCCATGTGTATGATATGATATGGTGTGATCGAGCCGCTCCTTTTGTTTGATCCGTGTAACTTGATCGGTTGTGTACGTATGCAAGTATGTTTGGTTCATGTCGTAGTATGCGTTGCCAAGTTTTGCCAACCATTGGCTGCCCAAATATTTGTTGACAAAAAAATTAGGTAACATTTGACAGGGTAAATTTGTCCACTAAGCAAATGTACCCTAATCCTTCCATATGTACGTACGTGCAGAGAGTCCTCGCTTGATGTCTACTCATTTGTCTTACTAATCCCTGTATTTGATCGGTAGAATATAAATTACCCGGGGTCTACTCATTTGCCTTACTAATCCAGAGAATCTGTTCGGTATGTCTGGAGACGGACAATCTGGGAGTGGCACAAGCTCTTCAATATAGTGATCGTGACAGGTAGCGTTTTGGCCCTCCAATTGAGGAGATCAAGGAGCTGCTTAAGGGCGTTGATGAACATCGGGTGGGCTGGTCTAGAAGATCGGCGAACAAGGCGGCTCACAATCTAGCGAGGGAACGCTGCATGAAGAAGCTCTGTAAAACCTGGTTTAATTTTCCTCCAGCTTGTATTAGTGATGTTATCTGTAACGATGTGGACGTGAGCTAAATAATAAAAGTAGCGTTTGACCCTAAAAAAATTAATTATCCAATTTATACCTAATAGAAAATTCCTTTTTTCAGAAATAATCAATTCATCGAGAGAGCGGCTAAATGGCTCCGGGCTCATCTGCCTGTGCATGAACAGTAAAATCAAAAGAAATACTAGATTTTTTTAAAAAAAAAATCTGATTTTTTTTACATGAAGATGTTTTAGTGCGTGTGGTCCGTGCCAAACTTCAGCTCATTTGAACATCTGAGCAACTCTCAGAAAAAAAAGGACCTGTAAAAAAGTTTACTTCGGGAGGCCGTCAACTTTTCCAGTGTGCTGACCCGGGAGAATATACAGTATTCGTTACACTCACATGGTTTAATGTTAAAATAAAAGTTAAGTTAAATGTTTCGAAAAAAATTCAAAACGGTGAATGTTCATTAGACACGTGGCTACAACCGCTAAAAAGTAAAATATAAATTGGAAATACATAGGGAAATAAAAATGACAAAACCAACATTTTTTTATTTTACCTGTTTGTGAAATTTAAATTCATTTTTTTGAAGATGGGAGGACGCCTATGAGTGTTTGGAGCATCTGATGCTTTCCCGTACCGAGGGTATCTCCTACACTGACCCTCAAAACGCCCGCAACCGTTCGGACCAGAAGGTCCGGACGTGATCCGTCCATGGACCGATTCGGATGTCCGTTTTCCCATAAACTGGTGGCAAATAACGGGGGCATTGCGGGAGTCCGGACCGCTGCCACGCACACGTCCGACACCCCGGACCCACTCGAAAACCCTCTCTTGCGTCTGCGCCCTCTCCCTTGCGAAGCGATTGTCGCGCATTTATGCCGGTCAGCGTCGTTCCAGAGCGCCAGCGCCGCATTGATGTCGACTTAGAGCGGACACAGCCCTCGCGCTGGAGCCAACATCGAAGTGGCGTGCCGGCTGAGAGCGTCGCCCACGCCGCATCCCGAAGTACGCACCTTCTCTCGGCATGCGAACGTCATCCGTTCATCTGCTCGCCGGCATTAAACAAGCACGGGTTTCGAGAAACCTACTCCGATGCCCGCATGCAAAAGCCACCCGTCCATCCGCCTGCCGGCATTAATATGTGGCACGGTTGGTCTGGCCGGTGCCGGCTATTTACATGTGGACAGGCCCCCGACAAGATCCACACCACACCTTCGCTCCCGATCTCCTCTGTGCACCACGCGCGCCATGGCCTTGAGCTCGAAAGCACAGTGGGACAACCTCTCCACCGGACAGAAGCAAGAGCTATCCGACATTGCAGCCATCTGTCAGGCCCGCCGAGACAGACGAATACAGGCTGACTTGCCGGCTAGCTCTCAGGAGGATAGCGACGCCGACGAGACGATGTCGAGCCGGCCGACAACGAGCCGGCGCTACCGCCCTCACCGGTCCTTGCCAGCATCACATCGAAGCAGGCGCGGGCGCACTTCACCAACATGATGTCCAAAGAGAGGGAGGCGGCGTTTCGGCAAGTGCAGTTGGACCAAAGGCACAACCTTCGAATCCTCGACGAGCACCGACTCACGGAGGAACAAATCACCGGCGGACGATAACGCCACAACAATCATGGTGGCGGACGACTCGGGCTTCCTAGATTAGCAGTGGGCGCTACTCGTGTCCTATCGTAGCGCTCGCGAGATGCGAGCGATAGCGGCTGCGCGTCCTGCGGGCAGACAGACACGCCATGTCTATGAACATCGACGCGATGGCAGAGGAATTGAGGACAAGACCGAGGACGTCGCCAGCTCCGCGTTGGCCGCGGTGCCATCGCCGTTCACGCCCCACCGCCATGACGATGAGGCCGACACATCACGTCCGCCGCCGTCGGTAGCGAGGAAGACTAGAACATGGGAGGCCGCTGCAGCTTGGGTCCCTGAAAGGCCACCACCAACATCTTGCCCGACCTCACAGCTGTTGAGCTTGCCCGAAGCTTCACGGAGGCAACTACTCTTCCCCTCCCGCTGAAGCTTCACTTCCCGATGCTCATGACTAGCCAATGAGCTTGCTGCCGGACATGAGGAAAACATGTCGTGGAAAACAGGATCGTGCCGCGGCCGGGGATCATTTCTACTAGGTTAGAATAGCATAGTCCGCTATAGTTTACTTCAAATATGTCGTAAATGAAAAGATTTTCGTTCGGTTTGGATGAAATCATACAGTTTGTATGTAATTCATCCGTTTTTTTAAATCCGGTTTCAAATGTATGTGGGCATGGTTGGTTGAGCGGCTCCCGTATCACTGTCCGCGGACGTGACCGTACACGTCTGTGGACGGATACCGCACTACTAGAAAAAAGACTATTAGTGACGCACCTGTTTTCCTTATTAGTGGCGCACTATGGGTGCGCCACTATTATCACGCCACTACTAATAAATAATAATGGCGCACCCCTGGTGCGCCATTACTATGCCCAGAAGTGCGCCACTGATATACCTCGAAGGGGCCATGTGTACTGGGTTACTAATGGCGCACTGTCATATGATGCGCCACTAATGTGTTAATCCATGTGCGCCACTAAAATGCTATATGGTGCGCCACTAATGTGTTAATCCATGTGCGCCACTAAAGTGCTATATGGTGCGCCACTGTTATGAATATTAGGAATTTTTTTTTTGCTTTTCTGATATTTGCACAGGTTACAAAATACATTACAGCACAGAATATAAACAGCATAACATATAAACAACAGATTTATCAAATACAATAGAAGATTAGTCTCCGAATACAATTCATCATATTAGTCTCCGAATTCAAAATACCGAACAAAGTTAGAACATTACAAGTCTCGAGACCGCGAGTAGCGAGTTTGTCGTCACATTACAAAGTCGATATCATCTAAACTACCATCACATAGAAGAGAGTTGCGGTCACGATGAGCATCATCGCGATGAAACTGGTCTTCATCCGGTTCCTCCTCCGCTCCCTCCTCTCTCCCGCTAGATAGCGCGCGTATCTAGCTTCCGCCTCTACCCTAGTGGCGTACCCTTTGTAACTGTTCCCGCTGAAACGGTAAACCTGTTTCCGACACTCCTCCCAGTCGTCGTAGACTCCGGGAACCTTACCCTTGTACACGACATACGACGGCATCTCTATGCAATAGACAAACAAAACGTTAGTAGCAATTCACTGATAATATATAAGCAATATATGAGTATGCAACAAAAGGATCGGAAGAGAAAAGCAACACATTAATAGCACGGTTCATGGTCCTACTAATAAATAGCATCGATTACATATAAGTTGAACGACTGTCCAAACCGAAGAGACATACAAGTTCATTAAAGTTTAATTACAACATGAGCTAATCGATATTTCAGAACTACATAGCATCAATACTTTCGACTCGACTCAGGGACCGGAGCGTGGATGAAGCCGCCGTCTTTCGTGATGGTCATGAATGTGCGGTCGTTGTCAGCCTGCATTTGTAGCGTTGTTTCTATGTCACTGTTGGACGGTTGATAGTTGAGGTAGAACTGCCCCGAGGTACGAAGGACATCTTCATAGATGATTTCCGCTAACTCCGACTGGATGCGAAAGAATTCTTGTCTGATGTCCTCGTCCTGGATTGCCGACAAGCGTGCGGCCCATTCTTTGAGCTCATTTGGTAGCATACGCTGATGATGGTTCCGTACGATCGCCCGCATGTGATGGAGGGCGTAGTAGGCATCCTTCTGACTGCCAGGCGGCTGCTTGACGCAGGGGAACGTCGTTGTGTGGGTGAACACGTGCTTGCCGTACCTACAAATTGGCCTCCTGAAGGTGCCTCCAGATTTCGCGTAGCCGGGGAGAACATCATCAAGAACTTTCTTGATATTTGTGTAGTCTTTCTTCGACTGACGGTCCGAGTCGAAATACGTGGCCGTGGAATATTTCGGGCTTAAGAGGATGAGTGTGCAATGTGTGTCACTGCACAAAACACGGAATGTTAGAAAAAAAAAGAACGATCGAAATCTAAGAAATCATATGTTACGGGGCGGTGAGGGGATGACTTACTCGGAAAAGTAAGGCACGAGGAAGTTATCCTTATCCTGGTTCGCCAGGATGACGCCTTCGAGGTATGAACTCGCGACTTGCCGGTCCCCAGCGCTGCCCAAGATCTTGGCACGCATGTAGAAGGGGTCGACTATCACGATGTCCGGGGTCTTGTCTCTAATGATCCGCATCTCCATACTGAGCGAAAATAGCCGAATGAAGGTGTAGTGCAGCGGATAAAGGTTAAACATAGCGAAGATGTCATCAAACCGCAGGACGATCATACGCCCAATGGTGCTATCGACAAAGCCCTTGCCCTCTGGCACCTTGGCCACGAAAACCGGGTATGCCACATCATTCTCGGAGAGACGCCGCTTCTCCATAGTAAGAACACCGTCATGCAGACTCCGCATAGCAGGGGTTGCAGCATTGAGCAGATTAGTCGGTAGCATCAGCCTACCCGCCACATGCACCCTCCTCGAGATATCCTTGGATATTGGTGGCCCGTCCTGAGCACGGATCGTACTCGGTGCCGGCTGGCTCGCACGGATCGTACTCGGTGCCGGCGGCACTGTTCACTTTATTCCCTGAGAGGCGTGTGTTTGCGAAGTCACCGGGGAACTTGTATCGTTCGTGCAGCTTCGTGAAGAGGAGGTTGCGCAAATTCCCTCGGTCACGATGCCTTAGGTTCTCGGTGTTGATCGAGACGGTGCTCCGGAGAATGCACCCGAGTTGTCCCGCGTACCCACCGACTAATTCTTTGGGCGCTGTTGGTTGCCCAGTGGAGGACACTTCAGTAAATTCCTCCTTGACGGTGCCGAGCACGTTTGGGCGCCGGTCCTTCCGTTGCCTCTTCGGTTGGCTGCCATCTGTGCGTTTGCTGCCATCATCAGTGGTGGCATCCCCGGCGGCACCATCAGTGGTGTCATCCCCGACGCCACTAGGGGTTGTGTAGTCGGGATCGGTGTCTTCCGCGGCGTCCTCGTAGCGGTGAGGTTCTTCCTCCATCTCCTGGGACAGCCTCCAGAATGGCTTGCCCGAACCGCCGGCCTCATCGTTGTCGGCCATGTTCGCTCTAAATAGGAAAACTAGAAAAGGAAAAATAAAAGGCAGGTTTAGTCATGCTTTGTTAATTAGTCGGCCAATGTTTTCTAGAAGTATTTGACCATGGGCATGGACAGGTAGCTACTAGGAAAGGTAGAATTGCATAAAGGGGAGGTGGTGATTAAAACCACAAAAGTGGGGCAGTACAATGGAGGGACCCAATGGGGTAGCTACTAGGAAAGGTAGAATTGTATTTAGGATGTGTGCTGCAAGTGGCAGTGCATCCCACACTAGTCCCAGGCTGGGCAAATTTCCAATCATATACACTCAAAATAAGTGTCATGACAAGAAAAATAGTGTCCTAAAACTATTAACAGAGCACATGCACTTTCAAGATTGTATATGATTGCTAATGGCAGTTTAAATCACCAGTATTTGTTTTTTCATTGAAATAAATTCTAGGAAAAATTCGGCATGACCTTTGCTAATTTCTTGACCTAGGAGTACCCGTTTTTCGCCGAAATGGAAATGAATCAACATTTCGGCAATAACGGGCACAAATCCCTGCACAGATTCATAAAAAGGTTTTGCATTGATACTGCATCATGCTGCTGCTGCTGCTGCCAAACACACACCACCAGCACACCACCACCAGCAGCAAAGCAAGCAGCTGCACACCACCAGTACACACACCACACACACACCACCAGCAGCAAAGCAAGCAGCTGCAATCACACATAAAGTAGTAGCATAGCATAGCTGCAACTTACAGGAAAGGCAACAGCCGTATGTAGCTGCCTTAACACTAACACTTCACCTAGAGTGAACTGTGGAAGGAAGGCCCATGTAAGTAGATTTTCAAAACAAAGATAATGTCCGTGCCTCTAATTTCCTCTTGATGCACAGTAATTTAAAATCACACATGTACATATAGATGTCTAGCATGCACAATGCATAGTTTCATAGATACATCTTCTCAGCTGTGGTGTACACACATAAAAGGTCTAATATGTGCATCAAAACAGAGTTACTTTTTTTATTTCAGCTCCTTAATTATTCCAGTAACATGGCAGGTTTCTAGAAAAACAAGCATTATATGTGCTGGTGGAAACAGTTCATAGCAGCAGCCACATGTTCTGCTAATTAAATCACATCACATGACCATAGAAATGTAATTTCTATCAGGTGCAAGGGCTTGAGTTTACATCTACTATCCGGAAGAGAGGGGCTCCAGCGGTGGATAGGGTTGGTTGGTATTTTTGTCAGTTGCAGCTGAGATTCCTCGCGCACACAAGAAGCTGAACTGGCAGGATATGAAGACGTCCTCTTCGACGAGTCCTCTTGCAAGGAAAATCTCTGGTCACCAATGGAAAGGGAATGAAGATCAGAATTGGGCAGCAGATAAACAGTGTGCACATTATATAACTTTTTTCTTAAAAAGGATTCCACCTTCTGTAACTAGCAGAGTACTGATTTAGTAGAGTACTGATTTCACTCTTTATTTAAATCGATGTCTTATGATGATGCAATTCAGTCTAGTTTATAATTCTGCTAGTTTTTCCATGAGTATAATTCAGTCTAGTTGGGTCAGAGAAGTGACCAGAGACAACACCAGTGCAGCAGTGTCCCACATGCTGCTACATGTGTCCACAAAATTTGAAATGACAACTTTTTTACATTAAGTGTTTGACCGTCTTCAGTTTACACTCACTATTATCACCATACATTTAGTTTACTAAATGCTAGGCCAAACCAGAGTTGCAAGTCACCTACATGACACTTGAGCTCATGACTCTTGACAAACTCACTGGAGTCACCAACATGTCCAGAGCTTCAGATATTATAATCCCACATAAAGTGAAATTCAGTCTAATAGTCTGAGGGTGCACCATTATAGTAAGACTAACATAGGAAGTACACTAGGATTGCCCATAGCCATGGTTTAATTTTGTCGAGTTTTTCACTCCATGCACTATGCCAGCAATTTCATGGTCGAGTCCAAGCATCCAGAGAACTCGATTTTGCTAAAAGAAGAGATTGTTCTTAAACAACCCGTTCCATAACCTGCCTAATTAGCTTCAATCTATCTCAACTAATCAAAAGGCAAAGGGAGGAGTGCAGATGAGGGCGGGGCGCTGAGCTTACCTCTCGGCCTAGTGGAGCAGATAGAGGTAGACGAGACGAGCTTCTTCAGCTTCAGCAACCTCGCCGCCACGTTCTTGACTGCCTGCACCGCAAGCACACACTCATTTCAGTCGCCGGAATCAACCGGGTGAGATGAGACGAGAGGAGGGGGACGCTAGCCGGACCTGCGGGGAGAGGTGGGCGACGGCGACGCCCTCAGAGATGAGGGGGAGGTGGTTGAGCGCGTCCAACTTGTCGCCGTCGAAGCGGGAGTGGAGGAGCGCCCGGATGGCGGCGTCGTTCGGGTAGCCGTACAGGTGCGCGTCCGGGGACGAGCCGGTGCGGCCGGGGGCGGTCGGGGACGAGCAGGGGCGGTCGGGGGCGAGCCGGTGGAGGTCGGTGGAGGGCGGTGGAGGGGAGGGCGACGGCGGCGGCGGCGGTCGAGGGAGGGCAGTGCGCGGAGGGGAGGGGATCGAGAGCGGCGGCCGGGGAGGAGATGAGAGTGAGGGTAACGTACGGGCGGTCGGGAGCAGGCCTATCGATACACCCATAGCGATGGCGCACCTCTGCTGGTGCGCCATAAATACCCATATAGCAATGGCGCACCAGGCAGAGGTGCGCCATTGCTATATGGATATTTATGGCGCACCAGACAGAGGTGCGCCATTGTTATTTTTTTTTGATGTATTTTTTTTGATGTATTTTCATTAGTGATACAATGTCAATTTTTGATTTATTTTTATTACCAGCTCTACCTGAATAAGTTCCAAGCCATTTTACAATCGACATATATATATATATTTGTATTTTTGTTGTGAGTATATTTTTTTCTCACATTGGCGAAAAAGGGACGACCTCAAACTTTATTTTTTTATCTAACTGAAACTGGCTAGTTACACACATCAAAACCACATAGAACTTTAGTTAGAAAAAAAACATAGATCTTACTTTCATTAATTTTTTTTGAGAAAAATGATACATAATATAATATGCCCATATACACACGCGGCCGACACGTCGTGATTCGATCTTAGCTATCTTTTCACAATCTTCTTGCCCTTCTTTCTCGCGGTTGAATAATTTAGCCCCGGAACCCCTTGACTTCTTCTCTTGAATGGACGTCCTTTAGGTAGGGTGGTCCTGCTTCTTCTTGTGGTGTGTGGTACTTCATCGTCGTCGTCATCTTCCATCTTCGGGTCGCCGTACTTGTCGAAGTCTTGCTCATTGGCGACTCCATCCATTCCGATGATGTTCCTTTTGCCTCTCCTCACGACAACACGACTGGGCTTTGACGGGTCGGTAATGAAGAAGCATTGGTCCACTTGGCATGCCAGTACCCATGGCTCATTTTTCGCGGTGACGTTTGCGCCCGCGGTCTTGGATTTGGCTTCGGGTATAACCATGGTAGTGAAATACCGGTCTTCTTTTAGGACGCTCTTGGCCCATCTGACACGGAACATCGGGACCTTCTCTCCAGCGTAGCTCAGCTCCCAGATCTCCTCGATCCTTCCGTAGTATCTGTCCTTGTCGTTACCGGTGTAGGATTCCATCGTTACCCCGGAGTTCTGATAATCGCTCTTCATGTCCTTTTCCTCGGTGTAGAATGTGTAGCCGTTGATATCGTATGCCTCATAGGTCACCAGGTTGTGCTCGGCGCCCTGTGACAAGGCGAATATGAGTTTTTCTTCCGCGGAAGAATCCTCATGTAAAGGTTACGACAGAAGCTTGTCCTTGAACCAACGCGTGAAACATGAGTTGCGCTCTTTGAGTACATCTCCGTCCGTCCACTGTTGACCTCGGTCATTGTATGTCTTCTCAATAGAGGTTTTGTGCTCTACCACCCAAGGATCGACCACGTCAATGTGTTGCAGCGCGACTAGGTTTGCTCTTTCAAAGTCGGCGAGTCGACCCTTGAAGTCTACATGCATTTCGCGGCGACCCTCGCGGTGACCACATCCAGCGAGCCTGCCGAGGTGCCTGTTGACGGGCAGACCAACGGGGTTCTCGATGCCTAGATAATTCGTGCAGAAGGAGATGCACTCTTCGGTCAGAAAGCCCTTGGCTATGCTTCCATCTGGACGTGCCCTGTTGCGAACGTATCCTTTGATGACACCATTCATCCTTTCGAACGGCATCATGCTGTGCAGGAACGTCGGCCCGAGTTGGATGATATCCTCCACGATATGGACCAGCAGATGCACCATAACGTCGAAGAATGCGGGCAGGAAGTACATCTCAAGCTCGCATAGTATCACCACGATCTCTTCCTGTAGCCTTCTGAGTTGCCTCATGCCAACCGACTTCCGAGAGATGACGTCTAAAAAGTTGCATAGGCCAAATAGCGTTTCACGGACGTGCGCGTCCATGATCCCACGGATTGCAACTGGAAGTATCTGCGTCATCAGCACGTGACAGTCGTGAGACTTCATCCCGCTGAACTTCTGCTTCGCTGAGTCTAGGTATCTGCTTATCTTCCCCGCGTAACCGTAAGGAAGTTTTACTCCTACGAGGCAGGTGAAAAACTGCTCGATCTCCTTCGGACTTAGAGTGAAGCACACGGGAGGGCAGTCATATTCGATCTTCTTGGCCTTTTTGCCTTTGCGACGACTTTCCGTGTCCTTCGCCTCATCATCATCATCATCGTCATCATCATCATCATTAGGGCGTTTTGCGTGAAGCTCCTCCCTGATGCCCATTGATTGCAAGTCTGCCCTTGCTTTCGGCCCATCTTTGGTCCTCTCTGGCATGTTGAGCAGGGTACCAAGCAGACTCTCGCACACGTTCTTCGTGATATGCATGACATCAAGGCTGTGAGGCACACGGAGGATCTTCCAGTACGGCAAGTCCGAGAAAACAGACCTCGTTTTCCATACCTTCAGCAGCGGCTCTGGCGCCTTTCGCTTCTTTCCCGGCGGTGGGCACTCTTTCCAATTTTTCAACAGCTCGTCTATTTCCTCGCCGCTCCTCGTACGTGGGGGTCTTCGGGGTTCGGTTTCACCATCGAACAGATCCTTGCGTTTTCTCCATGCGTCATCGTCGCGAAGCCACCTTCGATGTCCCATGAACACGGTTTTCGAAGACCCGGGGTCTCTATCTAGCTGGCGATACGTTGTGTCATCCATGCACCTGACGCATGCACAAAATCCGTGGACCACCTGCCCCGCGACATATCCGTAACCGAGATAGTCGTGCACCGTCGTGAGCAGTGCGGCTCTCATAGGGAAATATTCTTTCGCTGCGGCGTCCCATGTATTGGTTGGCGTTTTCCACAGCGTGTCTAGCTCCTCTTTCAGCAGCCCCAGATACAGATTGATGTCGTTCCCTGGTTGTTTCGGCCCTTCAATTAGCATACTCATGTGAATGTACTTCCTCTTCATGCACATCCAGGGGGGAAGGTTGTACATCCACACAAACACAGGCCAGGTGCTATGTGTGCTTCTCTGGCTGCCAAACGGATTGACTCCATCGGTGCTCGCGCCCAGCATGATGTTCCTTGGATCGTCCCCAAATTCCGGGTGTTCGAAGTTCAACGCTTGCCACTGGCTCGCATCCTTAGGGTGACTCAGCATCTTGTCTTTTTTATTTATCTCCGGATCATTTCCGTCATCTTCTCGCTTCTTCTCCTTCCTATCCGCATGCCAACGCAGGAGCTCTGCTAGCTTAGGATCCGCGAAATACTGCTGCAGACGAGGAGTGATCGGAAAGTACCACACCACTTTTCGAGGAGCTTTCTTCCTCTTCTTGTATCGAGTGACGCCGCACACCGGACATATGGTAGACTCCGCGTGCTCGTCCCGATAAATGATGCAATCGTTCATGCACACATGGTATTTCACGTGCGGTAAATCCAGAGGACACACGATTTTCTTCGCCTCCTCGAAACTGGTCGGGCACTTGTTCCCCTTGGGAAGACGTTCGTGCCAGAATGACATGTTCTCGTCGAAGCATGCGTCGGTCATTTTGTGTTTTACCTTCATCTCCAGAGCCATGAGCGTTACTTTCAGGCGGGTATCCTCGGGCCTGCATCCTTCATACAATGGAGTAACCGCGTCTATCTCCAGTTGATCCAGTTTGGCTTTCTCTCGGGCGGCAGCTCTTGCGTTACCCGTCTACTTGAGAAGCAGCTCTTGAATATGAGGGTCCTGCACCCAGCCCATCGATGGTCCATCGTCGTCTGCTCCGGCATCTTCATCTTCATGATCATGCCCTTCGTCTTGATCTTCCTCATCATCATGTCCGGCATCTTCTACATGATGACTGTGTCCTGCATCTACTTCGTGATCATGTCCTGGAGATTCTTCGTCTTCTCGCCCGCCCTCGCCGCTATTGTCTTGCTGCCCTTCCTTATTTCTTGCCCGGCCCCCATGGACGACTTCATAATCATCTTCATCACCTTGCCACCGATAGCCATCCATGAAACCACGCACGAGCAGGTGGTCCCGCACCTGTCTGGAATCCGGGTCGAAAAGGCCCGTCAGCTTGCATCTTCGACACGGACATCTTATCTCCGTCTCGTTCTTTTGAAGCATCTCGGCCTTCGCGGATCTCAAAAACCTAGCCACGATGCCTTCGGTCATCGTGCGGACCATGGTCGCCTGCGGGGTATAGAGCAAAAGGATATTTTAGAACCAAAAGAAAAATTTGGCATGACCTTTCCTAAAAATAGGACCAAAGCGTAGTGCCCGATTTTCGCCGAAACAGAAATGAATCAACATTCCGGCAAAATATTGGCAACTCGCATTTCAAATACCTACAAACAAAAACATATGCAACACCTTGATCACATACAACATGTGCAAGCTCGCATAACAACACACGTGCGACCTCGCATTACAACACACGAGAGAGAGTGTGTTGGAGGGAGAAAAGAAAGTAGATCTAGAATTAAGAGAGCTTTCCCCTTACTTACCTATCAAGAAAAGTAGATTTAACAACTCAAATTGGGTGAATCAAGGGTGCAAATGAGGTGAGGAGGAGGAGTAACACGACTAGATTCAGATTTGGTGGGAGGTGGTAAGAGAGAGGGGGGGGGGGGGGAAGTGAGTGTGTGGTTGGTGGCTGCCCGAAGATATATAGTGCTCCCAGGTTACTAGTGGCGCACCTTATTAAAATGCACCACTAATAGGATGTATTACTAGTGGCGCACCAGAGAATCAGTGCGCCACTGGTATTTTTTTGGATTGGGACCAGCCCTCCCAAGGCTTACCAGTGGCGCACCAGAGCCAGGTGCGCCATTGCTACCAAAAATAGTAGTGGCGCACCTGGATCTGGTGCGCCACTGGTAAGCCTACGGAGGGCTGGTCCCAATCCAAAAAAATACCAGTGGCGCACTGCTTCCCTGGTGCGCCACTAGTAACTTCCCTATTAGTGGAGCACCTAAAGGTGGTGCGCCACTGCTATATAGCAGTGGCACAACACCTCTATAATGCGCCACTAATAGTGATATTAGGGATAGCCATTTTCCTAGTAGTGCCGTGTTTGTTTTGGGGGTCAGTGTTGGAGATGCCCTCACCCAGTCGACACCGATATGGCCATGGTGGAAAATGTTAGATGGAAGGAAGAGATTGCATGCATCGATAATTCATTGATCGTGTGCATGATGCACATATATAGGTACAGGGTGGACCGGCCTCTACTTGTCTCCCAAGATATACAAATATACAGAGGGGAGAGAGGAGGTACGACGATATAAATACAAAACCCTAGTCCTATACATGCACGGAGGATAACGTATGTTCAACACCCCCCGCAGTCGAAGCGTCACCGGAGACGCAGAGACTGGACCGAAACTCCTCAAAGACAGAAGTCGGTAGCCCCTTAGTCGTAACATCGGCGAACTGCTGAGCGGTAGGCACATGAAGAACCCGAATACGCCCAAGGTCTACCTGTTCACGAACGAAGTGAATGTCGAGCTCAATGTGCTTCATTCGGCGATGATGAACAGGATTAGTGAAGAGGTAGACGGCAGAGACGTTATCACAGTAGACGATCATAGCGTTGTGAATCTCACAAAGCAACTCCTGAAGCAACTGACGGAGCCAAGAGCACTCAGCAATAGCATTAGCCACTGCGCGGTACTCCGCCTCAGCACTCGAGCGAGAGACCGTGGGTTGTCTCTTGGACGACCACGAAATCAGCGAGGGCCTGAGATAGACACAGTAGCCTGACGTGGAGCGACGCGTGTCGGGGCAGCCAGCCCAGTCGGCGTCGGAGTAGGCGACGAGGTCGGTGGAGGCGGAAGCAGTCAGGGTGAGCCCTAAGGTCATAGTGCCGCGTATGCACCGGAGGATACGCTTCACCAGAGTCCAGTGGGAGTCACGTGGAGCGTGCATATGGAGGCACACCTGCTGAACGGTGTACAGCAAATCCGGACGGGTGAGCGTCAAGTACTGCAAGACACCAACGATGGAGCGATAGAACGCCGCGTCAGGTGCGGGAGAGCCCTCCAAGGCAGAGACCTTCGCCTTGGTGTCGACAGGCGTGGTGGCGGGCTTACAATTAAGCATGCCGGCTCGCTCGAGCAAATCGTGAGCATACTTCTGCTGATGCAGAAAGAATCCATCGGTGCGCCAAACCACCTCGATACCGAGGAAGTAATGCAGGGCCCCCAAGTCCTTGAGAGCAAACTCATCCCAGAGTCGAGCCGTGAGCTGCTGAAGAAGCTCGGGAGAGGATGCCGTCAAGATGATGTCGTTGACATAGAGCAGCAGATAGGCCGTAGTGGCGCCCTGATGATAGACGAAAAGTGAGGCGTCGGAGCGAGTGGTGCGAAACCCAAGCTGCTGGAGGAAGACCGCAATACGCTGGTACCACGCCCGAGGCGCCTGCTTCAACCCGTAGAGAGAACGGGATAGCAGACACACGTGATCCGGATGCTCGGCATCGGCAAATCCAGTGGGCTGCTCACAGAACACCTGCTCAGCAAGATGGCCATGCAGAAAGGCATCGGAGACGTCCAACTGATGAACGGGCCATGCACGGGAGACCACCAACTGCAGCACTGTACGAATCGTGCCTGGTTTGACAACCGGAGCAAAGGTGTCGGTGAAGTCCATGCCGGCACACTGTCGAAAACCACGAACCACCCAGCGAGCCTTGTAGCGCTCGAGAGAACCATCAGGACGTGTCTTGTGGCGGAACACCCATTTGCCACTGATGACGTTAGCACGGGGAGGCCGCGGAACAAGATGCCACGTGTAGTTGCGCTGCAACGCGTCGAACTCCTCACGCATCGCAGCTAGCCAGTGTGGGTCACGAAGGGCTGCGCGAGCGGAGGAGGGAATGGGTGATGGCGAGGATGTCGACGCGACACACACATACTCGTCAGAGGTGTACCGCGTGCTAGGACGGTGAACACCTGCGCGGGCCCAGGTCGTCATACCGGGAGGCGGTGCAGGAGCGGCCGGTGGAGGTGATGCACCAGGCGAGGACGGAGGCAAGCTCGTCGCGGAGGAGCCGGCGGCCACTACGGCGCCGGAGATGGCCGAAGTGGATGGAGCGTCCTCGGGTGCCGCACCGGAGGAAACCGCCGGGGTGGCACCACCGGAGGCAACCGCGCCCGAGGAGGCGGCAGGAAAGGCCGCCGAGGCAGCGCCACCCGAGGGAGCCGCGCCGGAGGTGGCCGCTGGGGCGGCCGTGCCTGGAGCCATGCCTAAAAGGTCGTCCGCGGCCAGGGGCGGGGGAGCGAGCATCCTACCACGGGATGCAGCAGGGGCAGGCCGCGCCCGGGTCGCTCGCCATGCCGCTGATGGTGTGTCCAGGAGCGCCGGCGAGTCCGCTGCAGGGGGTGGTACTGATACGTCTCCAATGTATCTATAATTTTTTATTGTTCCATGCTGTTATATTATCAATCTTGAATGTTTTATATACATTTACAAGCAATTATATATCATTTTTTGGGACTAACCTATTAACTTAGTGCCCAGTGCCAGTTGCTGTTTTTTGCCTGTTTTTGGTTTTCCAGAATATCAGTACCAAACGAAGTCCAAATGCCACGAAACTTTTTGGAGATTTTTTTCTAGACATAACAAACACTAGAAGCTTCGGGAGAACGCCAGAAGACCCAGGAGGTGGCCACGAGCCACCAGGGCGTGCCTGGGGGGCAGGCGCGCCCTGGTGCCTCGTGGGCCCACCTCTACCCCTTTTGACGTAATTCCACCACTATAAATTCTCTAATATCGGGAAACCAACAGAGGAGTCCACGAAATACTTTTTCTGCCGCCGTAAGCTTCTGTTCTTGAGAGATCCCATCTGGAGGCCTTTCCCGGTGCTCCGCCGGAGGGGGAATCGATCACGGAGGGGCACTCCATCAACCTTGCTCCCCTTCCGATGATGCGTGAGTAGTTTACCACAGACCTTCGGGTCCATGGTTAGTAGCTAGATGGCTTCTTCTCTCTTTTTGATCTTCAATACAATGTTCTCCTTGATGTTCTTGGAGTTCTATCCGATGTAATCACTTTTTACGGTGTGTTTTTGGGATCCGATGAATTGTGAGTTTATGATCAGATTATCCATGAATATTATTTGAGTCTTCTCTGAACTCTTTTATGCATGATTATTATAGCTTCGTATTTCTCTCCGATCTATTGATTTGGTTTGGCCAACTAGATTAATTTATCTTGCAATGGGAGAGGTGCTTTGTAATGGGTTCGATCTTGCGGTGCTCAATCCCAGTGACAGAAAGGGACATGACACGTATGTATCGTTGCTATTAAGGGTAAAAGAGATGGGGTTTATTCATGCGTGAGTTTACTTTGTCTACATCATGTCATCTTGCTTAAGGCGTTACTCCGTTCTTTATGGACTTAATACACTAGATGCATGCTGGATAGCGGTCGATGTGTGGAGTAATAGTAGTAGATGCAGGCAGGAGTCGGTCTACTTGTCTCGGACGTGATGCCTATATACATGATCATTGCCTTGGATATCGTCATGATTATTTGCTTTTCTATCAATTGCCCAACAGTAATTTGTTCACCCACCGTATGCTATTTTCGTGAGAGAAGCCTCTAGTGAAAACTATGGCCCCCGGGTCTACCTCTATCATTTACTAAAACCCTTAAAATACTTGCTGCTATTTTACCTTATTTATTTTATTTTGTATTTTTGTTCGATCTATTTATCTATCACCATACAATCTAACACCCCCATGTATTAGCTACAGTGATCACCCTTTTGATAAAGCCAAGTCACCATGATTAACAGTGCTTGATCATCATTTGAGTCATATCTCATTTCAAATTCCATCTTTGAATTCAAATTCAAATGCAAGTGAAATTTGGAGTTGCATAAAAGCTGCTGGAAAAATGTTCATCATTTAGCAAATAATCCATCACTAATTTTGTTCAGGAAAACAACATGACCTAAATTCACTAGATGACTCTAACATCCAAAAACAGTAACAAAACAATACCATTTAATCCCATTTCATTTAATAAAAATTCAAATGAAGTCATTTTGCCTCCAAACCTTTTTTTGGCAGTGATAAATATTGCCTAGTATTTAATTGGACAAGACACATATTTTACAAAAGTGCATTCGTGCTAGAAGAATTACAAAACAGAAACAAAAACATAAAACAGAGAAATAAAAAGAAAAAGTGGGACAGAGCACTGCTGGACTGGGCCTAAGTGGCGCACAATGCGGCCCAGCACAGCCTGTCCGGCCTTTCCTTCCTCCTCCCGCCACTCACTTGCGCACGCCCGCGCCCGAGCCGGTTCGCCGTCGCCACCGCACCCACTCGCCGTCCGCGCCGCTACAGGAGCCCTGGGGGGATAAGAATGCCGCCGTGGCCCTCGGGGACGAGGCCAAGATCTTTTCCCCCTCTCCCCTTGCTCGCTTTCGACCTCTCCCGCCATGGCCGACGCGGCCATCGCCGTCCGCAGATCGCCCGCGTAGCCACCGCCACCGCCTCGCCTCGCCACCGTGCCAGAACGCTCCGCCGCCGTCCGCTACTTCTTCTGCGCCAACGAACGCGGGTCGGGAACCGCCACAGTGTCGTCCATGACCCCGTCTTCTTCCTCAGCTCCGACGCACTCTGGCGATGTCCGCATCGACCCGAACTCCGGCCGCCGCTTGCGAGCTCGCCGCCGTCGCTTCACGCCGTCTCCGGCCACGGCACCACCGCCATTCGACGCGGCGCAGCCTCAGCTCTCGAACGCGCCCACCCGCGCTCCTCCCCATGCCCTGTGGGCGAAATCCGCCGCTGTCCTGACATGCGCCGTCACGTTTTAGCTCGCCGGCGCAATTCCGGCGACGGCACCGACGTGGCCCCCGCGTGGCACGCCTGGGCCACAGACAAGTGGGCCCAGTGGGTCCATTGACCCGGTTGACCAAGGCAACCCTGCTGACTGGGTTTGACCAGTCACTGACAGGTGGACCCCACGCAAGTTAATTATTTAAAAAATAATTAAACTGCAAATTAGTCTGTTAATTAAATTTGTTAATTAAACAGTCGCTGACATGTGGGTCCCGCTAGCAGATTAACTTAATTAGATAGATTAAATCCTGGCCAGATCAGTTGACCGATGACGTCACCCTGACGTCACAGAACACTATTTTGGATAATTCGGATTTAATAATTAAAATAATCCCAGAAATTCAATAAAACTTTGAAAAATCATATAAAATAAACCATAGCTCAGATGAAAATAATTTATATATGAAAAACGATCAAAAAAACGAGACGAACCCGAATATGCCACCCACATACCTGTCACACCTCTCTAACATGATGAACATGGAACTTTCCCCTCCGATTCATCTGACCGATAATTGCCCGGAGCTGGTAAAACACCTCCAGATGTTTTCCCGCTCCGACTAACTTGCGTAGTACTGCATTAGGGCACCCCTCAAATAACATACTACCATGGCATGCATCTGTGTTACATTGTTTGCTTCTATTTATTGTTTCTTCCCCCCTCTTCTCTCCGGTAGACCCCGAGACCGACGCTGCTGCCGAGTATGACTACGCCCCTGGCGACCAGACCATTTCAGCAGAGCTTCCAGGCAAGCAAACCCCCTTGACCATTCCTATATCACCTATTCCTTCTGCCCCGTGCTTGCATTAGAATTTGCTACTGTAATTGATTGCTCCTATTCTAATGCATAGCCCATTTTTGTAACCTGCTGTTGTTACTTTACCTGTCATCCTAAACTGCTTAGAATAGGTTGGGTAGTGATCCATTAGTGACCCCTCACCCTTGTCCTTGTTGCCCCGCTTTGTTACCAGTGCCTCGATCATTGTGATCGATGTGCAGAACCCGTCACATCACCACACAGTGTACGACTCTGCAGGGCTACTATCGAGTGTCGAGGGTGATACCTCGTACTGCACTCCTGATGATATCTCTGTAGTATAGCACATCGGTGGTGATTGCAGAGGGTGATTCCTCGCTCTCCCCTTCCCGATGATGACTCTGTCGTGCAACCCCTCAAGTGTGGACCATCGAGGGTGATTCCTTCTGGTTCTCCTTGATGGATTACATCGAGTAGGATTCCAACGAGGGTGATTCCTCGGATTCCCCCTTGATGTTACGGACACACGGTTACTTTGACCTTTACCTCAGTACTTTGGGAAGTCGGGTTAGCCAGGAGGGCACCCGCGAGATTATTGTGGCGGAACGACAGGGCAGGTGGAGACCACCCAGGAGAGAGGTGGGCCTGGTCCCTGGTCGTAATCCGCGTGTTACCAAGTCGGAGCGACAGGAACCCTGTTCGTCTCTGCGAGCTATTAAAACACGTCTAACGGATTTGGGTATTTGATCTGAGTTGGCTACATGCCTTTACGCACTAACCACCACGCGGGATAATGGTTTATGGGGCCCTCTATGTCGTACGTTCCTTCCGAAAGCGATCCAGATGTCACAGCTCAGAGATGCGGGCTGATCATTGGGGTGGGCTGGTTACGTCACTTGTGTATACAGTGTCGCGCCTGGGCCCCGACCAGCCACGCAACGTGCAGGAGTGCAGAGGGCGACGGGCCCAAGACCCCTTCGCACTTAGGATTTAGACTGGCGTGTTGACCTCTCTGGAGAGTCTAGGTTGGTCTACGGCGTGTCAATTACCCGAGGCCGGGCATTACCCAGCAAGTGTGTCCGGCCAGATGTGATCGAGCGTGTTGGGCTATGTGGTGCACCCCTGCTGGGAAGTATATCTATTCGAATAGCTGTGTCCACGGTAACAGGACGCTCAGTGTTGTATCCCGATCTACTACAACTTGAACCGAATACATGTTACTTTAACTGTAAGCTCCGGGATCGCTTTCTCGCAGGGAGTCGAGGAAGGATCTATGGGCTTTGCTATTACATGTTTGTTACTTTATAATATGCTAATCTGCACTCTTCTAATGCTGGAAGACGCTGAAGATGCTAGTCTTCGATAGGCTAGGCCTTTCTCTCTATTCTGGCATTTCTGCAGTCTAGCCCACAGATACATCCCCTTCTTTGATACCGATGCATACTTAGCATAGTTCTGATGTAAGTCTTGCGAGTACTGTGGATGAGTACTCACGGTTGCTTTGCTTCCCCTGTTTCCCCATACCCGATTACTGCGACCAGATGATGGAGCCCAGGAGCCAGCTGATCCCGCCAACTGCTACTACCCTACCGGTGGAGCCTACTACTACGTGGAGACCGACGACCAGGAGTAGATTAGGAGGTTCCCAGGCAGGTGGCCCGCGCCTTTTCGATCAGGTCGTTGTTTTGCTCGGCCTTCTTAAGGCAAACTTGTTTAACTTTATGTCTATACTCAGATATTATTGTTGCTTCCGCTAACGCTTGATCGCGAGCTTATGTATTCGAGCCCTCGAGGCCCCTGGCTTGTAATATAAAGCTTGTATGACTTTTATTTGTGTTTAGAGTTGTGTTGTGATATCTTCAAGTGAGTCCTTAGGCTTGATCGTGTGCATTTGCGTGTATGATTAGTGCACGGTCGAGTCGGGGGCGTCACAAGTTGGTATCAGAGCCGACTGCCTATAGGAAGCCCCTTTCCAACTCCTTGGCCGAAGTTGAGTCTAGACTTTGAAAACTGTTTGACTAACATGGCTGTGTGGCTTACGGGCCCACGTCGCCAATGGGTGGTATTAGGATCTTTTATTCCTCTTCCTTACTCTGGGACTCTGATCTCTCTTCTATTCGGGTTAAAATTTTACTAACTCTGACTATAGGTTCTCGTGATCACATCCACCCAGAGATTTGAATTAACCCTTCTTTGAATTGTGGGCCAAATTCTGCTTCACGGACCGCAGGATCCTTTTATCGAGGGCACCCTGCGCTGTCACTTGTAGATTCCTCGCTCCAGTAGTTTTCCCCAACGTTGATGTAGCCTTTGCTATGTCCCGTTGTTGTATTCCCTATCGCGTGCCTGCGCGCCGCCTAGTATGTCTAACTATTTGAATTTCTGAACTTATGCTCTCCGCATGTAACCGACTTTGTGTATGGATCTGTATGTCTTAATTGACTACTGTTATGAATCTATTGCACTACTTGTTCATTGTCGTGTTACATCATGCTTGTCTCTAAACACTTGCCGTTGTTTTTACTAAACTACCTCCTGTTAAATCTTTAGCAGGATGGTTAGACTAGGTGGTCGTGGTCGTGGCCGTGGTGCCAACGATCCACCCCCGCCAGACTATATGGCAGCTATGATGTAGCAATTTGAACTGAACCGCCAGTTCATGGTTGGAATCATGGCTCAGTTTCCAAACCAGAACCAGAATGCTCAGAATCAGCAACCTGCCCCAATAACTCTGCAGGAGTTTGTGCGTCTCAGCCCTACTATTTTCCGCAACTCTGAACAACCACTGGATGCTGATCACTGGCTTCGCGACATCGCCTTCGAGATGGAATCTGCTAATGTCGCCCCCGCCAACCTTGTCACCTTCGCGTCCTACTTCTTGAAGGGTCCAGCTGCTCAATGGTGGGACACCCACAGGCGTTCACTACCTGCTGGGACAGTCGTTACCTGGATCGAGTTTCAAACTGCTTTCCGTGCCTGTTACATTCCTCAGGAAATCATGGACCGGAAGAAAAGAGAGTTTCGCAACCTCACTCAGGGCAATAAGACTGTCGAAGCTTATCAGCGGGAATTCCTTAACCTATCCCGCTATGCTGAAGAAGACATTGCCACTGATGCCTGCAGACAGGAAAAGTTCCGTGACGGACTTCACCCAGACTTCAAGCTTGCACTTGCTGTTCATGACTTCACCGACTTCGCCACCCTGGTGAACAAGGCTATCCAGGTTGAGACCGCTCAGAAGGAACACAATAATGCCATCAAGCGCCACCACGACGTTGGCTCATCTTCGGGCTCGTCATCGCAGAAGCGCCGTATCTGGATTCCTCATGGCATGTACCATCCAGCTGTACCTCCTCCACCGCCGGGGCAGCCAAGACCTCAGGCTCTACTGCTTCGAGCTCCTGCTCCCCGTCCCGATAATGGGCTCTGCTTCAAGTGTGGCCGCCCAGGTCACCGTTCCAGAGAATGCCCTCAGAACCAGAATCAGCTTGCACTTCCCCCTGCTGGACGTGGAAATGGCCGTGGTAACAACCAACCCCGCAGCAATAATGCCAGACCTTCTTATGGTCGTGGTCAAGCTTACCATGTTGATCTGAACGAAGCTCAAGATCAGCTTGCTACTGTGATTGGTACTATCCTTGTTCACTCAGTACCACCTCCTGTTTTAATTGATTCAGGAGCATTGCATTCAATTTACGCTAAAATCCTTTGTATTCACGCATGAAATTAGATGTGAACCGTTGCACAATCCGTTAATGGGAAATTCTCCCGCGGGCCCATGCCAAGCCTCCTTGGTATGAATACCCCGACCTTTTCCCTTCTACCTCCTGAATTCTCGGGACGAGAATTTCTTTTAGAGGAGGAGAATTGTAACACCCCCATGTATTAGCTACAGTGATCACCCTTTTGATAAAGCCAAGTCACCATGATTAACAGTGCTTGATCATCATTTGAGTCATATCTCATTTCAAATTCAATCTTTGAATTCAAATTCAAATGCAAGTGAAATTTGGAGTTGCATAAAAGCTGCTGGAAAAATGTTCATCATTTAGCAAATAATCCATCACTAATTTTGTCCAGGAAAACAACATCACCTAAATTCACTAGATGACTCTAACATCCAAAAACAGTACCAAAACTGTACCATTTAATCCCATTTCATTTAACAAAAATTCAAATGAAGTCATTTTGCCTCCAAACCTTTTTTTGGCAGTGATAAATATTGCCTAGTATTTAATTGGACAAGACACATATTTTACAAAAGTGCATTCGTGCTAGAAGAATTATAAAACAGAAACAACAACATAAAACAGAGAATTAAAAAGAAAAAGCGGGACACAACACTGCTGGACTGGGCCTAAGTGGCGCACAGTGCGGCCCAGCCCAGCCTGGCCGGCCTTTCCTTCCTCCTCCCGCCACTCACTTGCGCACGCCCGCGCCCGAGCCGGTTCGCCATCGCCACCGCACCCACTCGCCGTCTGCGCCGCTACAGGAGCCCTGGGGGGATAAGAATGCCGCTGTGGCCCTCGGGGACGAGGCCAAGATCTTTTCCCCCTCTCCCCTTGCTCGCTTTCGACCTCTCCCGCCATGGCCGACGCTGCCATCGCCGTCCGCTGCTCGCCCGCGTAGCCACCGCCACCGCCTTGCCTCACCGCCGTGCCAGAACGCTCTGCCGCCGTCCGCTACTTCTTCCGCGCCAACGAACGCGGGTCGGGAACCGCCACAGCGTCGTCCACGACCCCGTCTTCTTCCTCGGCTCCAACGCACTCTGGCGATGTTTCCGGTGCCATCGAGCCCTACCCGAGCACACTAAGCACATCTATAGGCTCCCCGTGAGCAGCTCTACCTTTCCCCCACCTCTCTCTCTCTCGGTCGCCCTCTAGGTGCCATCTCCAACGGGGCCGAGCCCATCGCCGCGGGAGCTCGTCGCCGGAGAGCCCCCGGTGACCAAATGGTCACGCGCTGGAGTCCATCGACCTCGCGCGCACGTAGAGGCCCCCTGGCCATTTAGTTTGGCCGCAAACGCGCTGCCGCCGCTGACCTGCATTGACCCGAACTCCAGCCGCCGCTTGCGAGCTCGCCGCCGTCGCTTCATGCCGTCTCCGGCCACGGCACCATCGCCATTCGACACGGCGCAGCCTCAGCTCTCGAACGAGCCCAGCCGCGCTCCTCCCCGTGCCCTATGGGTGAAATCCGCCGCTGTCCCGCCGCGCGCCGCCGCGTTTTGGCTCGCCGGCGCAATTCCGACGACGGCGCCGACGTGGCGCCCGCGTGGCACGCCTGGGCCACTGACAATTGGGCCCAGTGGGTCCGTTGACCCGGTTGACCAAGTCAACCCCGCTGACTGGGTTTGACCAGTCACTGACAGGTGGACCCCGCGCAAATTAAACATTTTTAAAAATAATTAAACTGCTAATTAGTCTGTTAATTAAATTTGTTAATTAAACAGTCGCTGACATGTGGGTCCCGCTAGTGGATTAACTTAATTAGATAAATTAAACCCCGGTTTAATTAAAACAGTCACTGACCAGTGGGACCCACTGGTCAGGTTTGACCCTGGCCAGCTCAGTTGACCAATGACGTCACCCTGACGTCACAGAACACTGTTTTGGATAATTCGGATTTAATAATTAAAATAATCCCAGAAATTCAATAAAACTTTGAAAAATCATATAAAATAAACCGTAGCTTAGATGAAAATAATTTATATATGAAAAACGATCAGAAAAAACGAGGCGAACCCGAATATGCCACCCATATACCTGCCACACCTCTCTAACATGATGAACATGGAACTTTCCCCTCCGATTCATCTGACCGATAATTGCCCGGAGCTGGTAAAACACCTCCAGATGTTTTCCCGCTCCGACTAACTTGCGTAGTACTGCATTAGGGCACCCCTCAAATAACATACTGCCATGGCATGCATCTGTGTTGCATTGTTTGCTTCTATTTATTGTTTCTTCCCCCTCTTCTCTCCGGTAGACCCCGAGACCGACGCTGCTGCCGAGTACGACTACGCCCCTAGCGACCAGACCATTTCAGCAGAGCTTCCGGGCAAGCAAACCCCCTTGACCATTTCTATATCACCTATTCCTTCTCCCCCGTGCTTGCATTAGAATTTGCTACTGTAATTGATTGCTCCTATTCTAATGCATAGCCTGTTTTTGTAACCTGCTGTTGTTACTTTACCTGTCATCCTAAACTGCTTAGAATAGGTTGGTTAGTGATCCATCAGTGACCCCTCACCCTTGTCCCTGTTGCCCCGCTTTGTTACCAGTGCCTCGGTCATTGTGATCGATGTGCAGAGCCCGTCACATCACCGCACACACCCCCTTTGTTGTACGACTCTGCAGGGCTACTATCGAGTGTCGAGGGTGATACCTTGTACTGCACTCCTGATGATATCTCTGTAGTATAGCACATCAGTGGTGATTGCAGAGGGTGATTCCTCGCTCTCCCCTTCCCGATGATGACTCTGTCGTGCAACCCCTCAAGTGTGGACCATCGAGGGTGATTCCTCCTGGTTCTCCTTGACGGATTACATCGAGTAGGATTCCAACGAGGGTGATTCCTCGGATTCCCCCTTGATGTTACGGACACACGGTTACTTTGACCTTTACCTCAGTACTTTGGGAAGTCGGGTTAGCCAGGAGGGCACCCGCGAGAGATTATTGTGTCGGAAGGACAGGGCAGGTGGAGACCACCCAGGAGAGAGGTGGGCCTGGTCCCTAGTCGTAATGTGCGTGTTACCAAGTCAGAGTGACAGGAACCCTGTTCGTCTCTACGAGCTATTAAAACACGTCTAACGGATTTGGGTATTTGATCTGAGTTGGCAACGTGCCTTTACGCACTAACCACCATGCGGGATAATGGTTTATGGGGCCCTCTACGTCGTACATTCCTTCCGAAAGCGATCCAGATGTCACAGCTCAGAGATGCGGGCTGATCGTTAGGGTGGTCTGGTTACGTCACTTGTGTATACAGTGTCGCACCTGGGCCCCGACCAGCCACGCAACGTGCATGAGTGCAGAGGGCGATGGGCCCAAGACCCCTTCGCACTTAGGATTTAGACCGGCGTGTTGACCTCTCTGGAGAGTCTAGGTTGGTCTACGGTGTGTCGATTACCCGAGGCCGGGCATTACCCAGCAAGTGTGTCCGGCCAGATGTGATCGAGCGTGTTGGGCTATGTGGTGCACCCCTGCAGGGAAGTATATCTATTCGAATAGCCGTGTCCACGGTAACAGGACGCTCAGTGTTGTATCCCGATCTACTACAACTTGAACCGAATACATGTTACTTTAACAGTAAGCTCCGGGATCGCTTTCTCGCAGGGAGTCGAGGAAGGATATCTGGGCTTTGCTATTACATGTTTGTTACTTTATAATATGCTAATCTGCACTCTTCTAATGCTGCAAGACGCTGAAGATGCTAGTCTTCGATAGGCTAGGCCTTTCTCTCTATTCTGGCATTTCTGCAGTCTAGTCCACAGATACAGCCCCTTCTTTGATACTGATGCATACTTAGCATAGTTCTGATGTAAGTCTTGCGAGCACTTTGTATGAGTACTCACGGTTGCTTTGCTTCCCCTTTTTCCCCAAACCCGATTACTGCGACCAGATGACGGAGCCCAGGAGCCAGCTGATCCCGCCGACTGCTACTACCCTACCGGTGGAGCCTACTACTACATGGGGACGGACGACCAGGAGTAGATTCGGAGGTTCCCAGGCAGGAGGCCTGCGCCTTTTCGATCATGTCGTTGTTTTGCTCAGCCTTCTTAAGGCAAACTTGTTTAACTTTATGTCTGTACTCAGATATTATGGTTGCTTCCATAATGCTTGATCGCGAGCTTATGTATTCGAGCCCTCGAGGCCCCTGGCTTGTAATATAAAGCTTGTATGACTTTTATTTGTGTTAAGAGTTGTGTTGTGATATCTTCAAGTGCGTCCTTAGGCTTGATCGTGTGCATTTGCGTGTATGATTAGTGCACGGTCGAGTCGGGGGCATCACATACAATTTAATCTTGCAATTAACCGCCAAGGGATTTACAACCCCTTGTTTGCGTTGGGTGCAAGGATTTGTTGTCTTGTGTGCAGGTACTGCTAACGAGGTGTTGCGTGATTCTCCTACTTGATTGATAACCTTGGTTTCATAACTGAGGGAAATACTTATCTCTACTGTACTGCATCATCCCCTCCTCTTCGGGGAAATCCCAACGCAGCTCACAAGTAGCAGGAAGAATTTCTGGCGCCGTTGCCGGGGAGACATCATCTACATCTATCAAGTACTTACGCATAAAACTTACATCTCCTTGCAATTATTTTATTTGCCTCTCGTTTTCATCTCCCCCACTTCTAAAAAGTTTTTACAAAAATACAAAAATATTTTCTGTTTGCCTTTTTCTTGTTTGTTTGATTGCTTGCTTTTTATCTTGTTTGCGTAGCCTCGAAGTCTCAAGAAAATACAAAATTGTGTGATTTTTCTAATACTAATAATAATGGTTTTATTAGTACACCGATTGCTCCTCCCGCCGCTAGTGCGGAGACTTGTGATATTAATGCCGCTTTGCTAAATCTTGTCATGAAAGAACAATTTTCTGGTAGTCCTAATGAATATGCTTGATGTCTATTACACAACTTATTCTTGTAGACTCGTGTTGGGCCTCCAAGTGCAGAGTTTTGTAGGACAGTAGCAATTTTCCCTCAAGTGGATGACCTAAGGTTTATCAATCCGTGGGAGGCGTAGGTTGAAGATGGTATCTCTCAAACAACCCTGCAACCAAATACAAGAAATCTCTTGTGTCCCCAACACACCCAATACAATGGTAAATTGTATAGGTGCACTAGTTCGGCGAAGAGATGGTGATAAAAGTGTAGTATGGATAGTAGATATAGGTTTTTGTAATCTAAAAATATAAAAACAGCAAAGTAGCAAGTAACAAAAGTGAGCACAAACAGTATTGCAATGCTTAAAAACAAGGCCTAGGGTTCAAAGTTTCGCTAGTGCAATCTCTCAACAATGCTAACATAATTGGATCATATAACCATCCCTCAACGTGCGATAAAGAATCACTCCCAAGTTCCTATTAGCGGAGAACATAAGATAGAAATTGTTTGTAGGGTACGAAACCACCTCAAAGTTATTCTTTCCGATCGATCTATTAAGCTATTCCTATAAGTGTCACAAATAGCCCTAGAGTTCGTACTTAAATAACACCATATGATACACATCAACCAACTCTAATGTCACCTAGATACTCCAATGTCACTACAAGTATCCGTGAGTTGATTATACGATATGTATCAAACAACTTCATAATCATAATATTCAATCCAGACAAAGAACTCCAAGGAGCACCCCAAAGTTTCTATCGGAGAAAAGATAATGAAATCGTGCATCAACCCCTATGCATAGATTACCCCAATGTCACCTCGGGAATCCGCGAGTTGAGTGCCAAAACATACATCAAGTGAATCAATATAATACCCCATTGTCACCACGAGTATTCATATGCAAGACATACATCAAGTGTTCTCAAATCTGAATATTCAATCCGACAATAACGAAACCTCAAAAGGAAAAGATTCGATTCATCACAACAAAGATAGAGAGGGAATAAACACCATATGATCCAACTATATTAACAAAGCTCGCAATACATCAAGATCGTGCCAAATCAAGAACACGAGAGAGAGAGATAAAACACATAGCTACTAGTACAAAGCCTCATTCCCGAGGGTGAACTACTCCCTCCTCGTCATGGAGACCGCCGGGATGATGAAGATAGCCTCCGGTGATGCTTTCCCCCCTCCGGCAGGGTATCGGAAAAGGGCTGTAGATGGGATCGTGGAGGTACAGAGGTTTGCGGCGGCGTAAAAACTCATCTAGGTTAACTTTCGGGGGTTTCTGAATATATATGATTTTTTGGCGTTGGAATCACGCGAAGAGGTGCCATAGGGGGCCCACGAGGCACCAGGGCGCGCCTGGGGGGGGGGGGCGGGTGGTGGCGTGCCCAAGTGGCTCGTGGGGCCCCTGTGGCTCTTCTGCTGCTTCCCCGAAGCTTCCTGGGTCCATTTCCTTCGAGAAAAAATCGTCAAAAAGTTTCGCTGCATTTGGACTTCATTTGATATGGATTTTCTGGAAAACCAAAAACAAGCAGAAAACAGCAACTGGCACTGGGCACTAGGTCAATATGTTAGTCCATAAAAATCATATAAAAGCCATATAAAAGTGCACCAAAATCATACAAAACTATAATAAACATGGCATGAACACTTCATAAATTATAGATACGTTGGAGACGTATCAGCATCCCCAAGCTTAATTCCTGCTCGTCCTTGAGTAGGTAAATGATAAAAGAAATAATTTATGAAGTGTGAATGCTAGCATAGTGCAAAAGTTTGATCAATGATAATTTCAATCACTTTTTCTAGCATCAATATATATCATAATCAGTAGCTCATCTCATAAAAACTTCTGATGATCAAGTAGCAAGCTATTCACATGTTTAAAGTATAGGCCATAAACTTTCTTGAAAACTAACAAACTATGTTCTCAGTCATCAAATAATTGCAATTCATCTTATTTTCAGGAAGGGTCTATGTAAGAGCTTTGATTTAGCAAATTCCACATACTCAACCATCATTTAGTCTTCCATGATTGCTGACACTCAAAGCATATTTTTAGAACAAATTGTTTCAGTCAAACACATAGGAAGATAGGGGCTTAATGTTTCGCCTCCCAACTTATTTATCTCAGGGATAATGTCAACAATAATAACTCATGATCATCTATATTCAACTGGATATATGTGCCTGGATCTTTCCCTACCACATAATGCTTGCCAACTAAAGAATAAATAGAGCGGAATAGGCACTACACCACAACACTACATCCCCAACGGCCAGAATGGTCGGGAATACAAGTTGTGCCAACAGACAGTTGGTCGGGAAAGACTATTGCCGACCGACATAGTCTGTTGGGGAAAGTCCAGACGGGAAAACCCTTTCCCGACCGACATGTCTTTCCCGACCGACTGCTTGTCGGCTATGGTGTACCTTTCCCGACCAACATTCTGTTGGGCCTGTCATGGACCTTTCCCAACCAACAATCCGTGTGGGCTGCCATGGGCCATTCCCGACCGACTATCAGATAGGGTATTTTTTTCCCATCCAACAATCGGTTAGGGCTGCCATGGACCTTTCCCGACTAACGGTCAGATGGGACTTTGTTTTGCTGACCAACAATTTGACAGCATTTTGTTGAAGAAACCAACATTTAATACCCACCAATTATTTGGCATTTGCCTTATCAAAATAGTGTCACTCAAGTAACATATCTCATTACAGCACAATATCAATCAAGTTATAGTAACATACATGTATTCCAAAAATATTAAAGCTAAACCAAACAAAAATAGCACATTAATTAGTTCTCATGAACAAAGGACGTAACAAATTAATAGGAAACATTTATAGTTCAGTGACCGAGACACCAGCTAGGTTTACAAAATGATAGCCAGTAGATGCATACCCTACGAATCATGTTTGCTCCATTACACAAAATATCCAGTTGACCGAGACACCATATAAGTTTACACAATGATAACTAATACTAGATGCATGTCCAGCGATTCATAGTCTGCTCCGTTACACAGTTAACGCAAACTGTCAGCTTCATGGTTCCTGGTCATCTTGTATGATTGTATCTGTTTCCTACAAAGGATCAAGGCAATGAGAAAGTTTCAGCTTATATTCCTAACGAGGGAAAGCTCCTGGTTCAAAAATTAGTGATCAATGTTAAACCCACATATACCTGAATATAGCAGCAACAACAAAATAGGAAAACTGATTCACCTCGTATATTTCCCTGTGCTCTGTAAAGAATAGCAAAATTTATATAAATCATAGCTTTGCACTATTAAGGTCATGACAGCAGCCCACTTATGGAAGCATGACATCAGTGATTACTCCACAAAGCAACTGAATTGCAGCATATATAAGAACTTTATTACTCTACAGTAGACTAGCTCCAAATTTCTTGCTCTCTAATTGAGAGTACTATAGTTCAGTTCATCTTTACAGCAGTTTTAAGTTATCAGGAACACCACAACAGCTCAAAATTTCCAATGTAGCCTTTATGTCCACCATAAATTATCTTCCAGTATAGTACTCCCTCAGTCCCAGAATAAGTGTCGTAAAATTAGTACTAAGTTAGTACAAATTTTGTACAAGACCAATGACACTTATTTTGGGACGGAGGAAGTAATTAGCAGTAGCACACTTTTATTTTGTCTCAATGGGATCTAAAACAACTTAAAGAGGTTTGTATGTTTAATCTTTGTAACAAGTAAATCTTCTGGTACGATAAAATTCTAAAAAACTAAGTGCTCATAATTATTTCATCAATAGTGATTGCTTGCAAGAATATGCCAGTTGGAGAAGAGGATATTAACAGTAGGCGAACTATCATGGAAAAAGGACATCATAAAGGTCGAATGTCAACATATCCCTATTGTTGTTCTAAAAGATAACACCGCGATACGAAGAATAGGTACTTTTCTTCTAGAGAATGGTTGAATTAAGTTCATCTCATATAGGGGCTGTTTGGATTGCAACCCGAGGCTGCCTTACCAAAATTTTGGCGTTGACCGTAAGTATCGGTGCCCGTTTGGTTTGTAGCCACAGTTCCCTTCCCGGGCCAATTTTTTGGTCATTCGTTCAACTTTAAGGCCCGCATGCAAGCGAGACGGAGGCGGAGAAATCCTTCGCCATTAATTTGGCGAGCCCAATTTTGGCGGGGCCGACCTGAGCATGAAGCAAACAGACCCATATAACACTTCTTTTACTTAATCTGCTAACATGCTTCGTTGAAATTATATGTGTGTGTGTGTGTGTGTGTGTGCGTGTGTGTGTGTGTGTGCGTGCAGCCTCCAGGACCAATATCTAACCGACCAACTAAACGAGTCCAAATCCGACTCAGCCAAAATTACCTGCCCGTACTAGAACTCAGGCCTAAACTAGTACGGCAAGGACCCAACTGGACAACTCATATGACTCCTAACACATCCAGCGTGACACCCGACCTAACTCTGCTAATCTAATTGCACTGCCACACTGATTACAGTAGTATCTAGCCGAACACAACCAGCACACACGGCTACACTTGCCTAACTAGAACCAGCATAAGTTTGGATTACCTAACAGGTAAACTGTATCGTTTAAAGTCCCACTGGTAGATCGTAAACCATCTTATTGATAACACTTACCTATCTGCATCTGTCCAACTTTTATCCTATACTAGCTGAACTCAACTGAAAAACAAAGTCAAAATAGAAGCATTTATATGCCTCGCAATGGGTCACAGGAACAATGTAGTTTTTACATTCAAAATCTAAACCAAACAGATCTGAGCAATACCGAAAAATGTCAGAATCAAGGCCTGGCGACACATCACAATGGATCAGGAAACAATTTAGTTGTTGCAGGAACTATTGCTACGCAAGCACAATTTTGTCAACCATGAACCACCTTCCAGCCTGTGTATGTGTGTGTGTATTTGATGATTGACTGGCAAAGGTTACAAGCATATGTCTGAATATTAATGACCTGAGCGAGATTTTCAAATAACGATAATGTTGGGATCAAGGAGGTATGCACATGAATTTTCAAATAGATATCAGCGCTTTAGATGGAATATATTGAAGTTTTCCTTCCCCGCTAAAAAAACTGAGCGAGATTTATCCCAATAATGTTTCAGTTATGATAACCAAGAGAAACTATCTGCGCGTACAAGTGTTTTAGAAGCTACAATATAGTCGTGGCAAATCAGGATATAGGTTCCATTCATTTCATCGATCATTATACATTATAATTTCTATGGATTGACAATAGTGACCACAATGCAGATGCAATACACTGGAAAACACTAATACAAGTATTGTTTGCTCTGTTCACTTGGCAAGATTACCTTTTATTATAAAACAAGCAGTCTCCAGTGTTCAAATGTCCAATATTAAACCTAAACAGTAAGAAACCAGCATGTAACCTGTTAGTCATAAATTCTGCAAGGTATAAAATTGATAATATAGGTTCCAACAGAAACAACAAAATTCTAGATTGACATATCAACATGTCAATTAGGGTAAAAAAACATAGCACAAACTGGAGTGAAATGTCCATATCGTGTAGTTCACAACAGAAAAGAACAAAACAAGTTATTTATCAACTTATCATAGCAAAGAAATAAGTAATGACATGTATATTGTGTAGGGGCAGAGTCCATAGGATGCATTGTACCCATATGACTCTTGACCAACTGTTATTTACAACGTTCAGACAAAATTCTTTTGCAGAAATAATGCAAACCAACTCCAAACTGAAAGAAAAAGAGCGTCATCGACATGCAGGTCCAGGACAGCAAACATATATGTTGGCAATATTAGTTTAGTCATCCTATCCAAAACATTAGAAAGAGTAGAGGTGTACCTGCTTCTTCCCCATCACGCTTCTTTGCAGCTTCATCTCCCTATTGGCGGATCGATCTGCGGATGTAAAAAGGTTATAGAAAGAATCATTATTTGCCAATAATCAAACAACTATGATCTAGGAAAGATGTGTAGTTCTATTGCAAACTGAGTAACTGGCGGACAGGGATCTGAGAGAATTGAAGATAAACGAAGACATGCTACACTTGCGCATCAAAATTCAAAGCAAACAGGAAGGACTCACTGATTAGAGGTAGGCATCAAAGGGTGCAGCCGTTGGGAGAAGGGCAACACAGCGAGCAGAGCGCCACCACCGGGAGGAACGCGTAGTCACCACCAGGAAGAACGAGCCTCTGCCCGGAGCGCGGGGGCAGGGGCTGCGGTCTGGTTGCAGCAAAACGGCATGGCAGTGTGGGCCGTCGCGTGCGGGGGAGGAACGGAACAGTGCGGCAGCGACCGACAGTCGACGCGTGGGGCGGATGAAGGGATAGCGGATCTACGCCATGGGGGCTGCTAGCGCTCCGTGTGGAGGAGGCCCGCGAGAGGGGCGAGCTCTCCACGGCTTAGATGCGCACAGATTAACGGCCGCATACCCGTTCCTCCACTTCGGGGTGGAGCTCGCTTGCTTCATGCATCACAATCGACGAGGCGGCGAGACCTTTCTCCACATCGGGGCGGCGAGACCTTCCTCCGCATCGGGGCGGAGCTCGATCTGCGGAGAGGAGTGGAGGAAGAGGATGGGAGCTGCCGCCGCCGCTCAGATCGGGAGCAAAAGAGATAAGGGAGGGAGGGCAGAGAGAGATACGGGAGAGATAAGGTGGGCTGTGGGGACGAGAGGCCAGAAATTTTTGGATGGGCTTCGCGCGCTAAGTTTTTCCCACGCACGCGCGCGCGGATATTTTGGACGGCCCAGTTCGCGACCCATGGTCGGTCGGCAATATTTGCCGACCAACAGTCCGACGGTAGTGTAACTTTTACCGACCCACAGTTTGATGCTAGATGTTTCAACATTCCCGACCGACAGTTGGTCATTACACATGAGTATTACCGACTAACAGTTTGATAGAAGTATTTTCAACCAACAGTCGGTCGGCGAAAGTGAATTTTGCCGACACACGTCGGTAGGGAATGCAGTGTCGTGGTGTAGTGAGGGATGAACATTAATGACTCTTGCATAAAAGTAAATACAGAAAAGTAAAAGATAGGCCCTTCGCAGAGGGAAGCAGAGGTTGTCATGCGCTTTTTGTTGTTGGATGCACAAGCCCTTAATGCAAAGGAACGTCACGTTATATTGCCCCTTGTGATAGCAACCTTTATTATCCAGTCCGTCGCTTTTATTTCTTTACCATCACAAGTTCATACAACACTTATTTTCCCTTGCAATAAAAGATCATACATATTTTAGGAGCAATTTTTATTGCTTTTTGCACCGATGACAACTTACTTGAAGGATCTTATTCAATCCATAGGTAGATATAGTGGACTCTCATGGCAAGAAATTGGGTTTAAGGGTTTTTGGATGCACAAGTAGTATCTCTACTTAGTACAAATTTTTGGCTAGCAAAAGATCCTAAGCAAGCACCACATGTTAGAGGATCCATGACAATATAACTTCTATGTGAATATAAACAAACATAACTCATTACGTTGTCTTCCTTGTCCAACATCAACTACTTGATCAAGCTTGAAAATAATTAATGGGGGATCACAATCATAGAATATGTCCAAGATAGTATATTTAGATGTGAAATTTCTCTTCCTTCAAAATTCTTTCATGAATTGTTCAAGTGACCAATGCTATGTTTGTTAACTTTCAATAAATTTTACCACTTATACTTCTTGTATGTGAAGTCACTACTCCCCATGGGACAAGCTTATGAAGCATATAAATTTCAACTTTATGATATTGAATTCATTTCAACAATTTACTCATAGGATATGAGTGAAGAACAAGAGTAAATGACAAGCTACTCCAAAAAGATATAAGTGAAGACCAAATGAGTAGTTAAGTAAATAGGTAGCTATGTGAGGACTCTCTCTCATTTAAAAATTCCAGATCTTAAGTATTTTATTCAAACAGAAAAGAAAACAAAATAAAATGACATTCCAAGAATAGCACAACTCATGTGAAGAAGCAAAAACTTAGGCTCAACCAAGACTAACCGATAATGTTGATGAAGAAAGGTGGGATGCCTACTGGGGCATCCCCAAGCTTAGATGCTTGAGACTTCTTGAAATATTAATTTGGGATGCCTTGGGCATCCCCAATCTTGAGCTCTTGTGTCTCCTTAATTCCTCTCATATCATGGCTTCTCCTAAATCTTAAAAACTTCATCCACACAAAACTCAACAAGAACTCGTGAGATAAGTTAGTATAAATCAACTCAAAACCTTAACATTCTCTACTGTAGAAAATCACTAAAATTATATTTAAAAATTGCATACTAAATGCCTCTGCATATTTAATACTCCTATCCACAAATATAAACATTAAACACGCAAACATATGCAAACATTGCAACTATAACAGCAATCTGCCAAAACAGAACTGTCTGTAAAAGGGGAATAATAATCCATACTTCCTTAACTCCAAAAATTCTGAAAAAATAACACGTGACATAGAACTCATGCATTCTTACTGTGTTAAAATTTCAGATTTTTATCATGTTCTGACTATTCAGGAATATTCTGTACATAACAGAAAACTTTCTGTTTTCAAACAGCAACACATGAACTTGCAAACTAAGCATGGTAAAGGCTATAATTGACATTTTATTGAACTAAAAGATACAAAACATGATTATTGATAACATCAAGCAAATATCAACAGAATATAATGATGCTCCAAGGAAAACTCATATTATGTGACGAATAAAAATATAGCTCCAAGTGAGGTTACCGATAATGTTGAAGACGAAAG
Organism: Elymus sibiricus; assembly: GCA_039707655.1. Classification (NCBI taxonomy): domain Eukaryota; kingdom Viridiplantae; phylum Streptophyta; class Magnoliopsida; order Poales; family Poaceae; genus Elymus; species Elymus sibiricus. The sequence goes on along the minus strand of CM077676.1, from coordinate 392,305,143 downwards.
AGGGGATGCCTTCCGGGGCATCCCCAAGCTTAGTTGCTTGGGTATTCCTTGAATATTACCTTGGGGTGCCTTGGGAATCCCCAAGCTTAGGGTCTTGCCACTCCTTATTCTCCTCATATCGATGTCTCACCCAAAACTTGAAAACTTCAATCACACAAAACTTAACGGAACTTCGTGAGATAGGTTAGTATGATAAAAAATAAATCATCCACTTAGGTACTGTCAAGACAAGATTCATAATTGTTCTCACATAATTCCTACTGTATTCTATCATTTCCACAATTTATATTACTCAATATAAGCTATGGAAACACTAAAACAAGCAAACTATGCATCGAAAACAGAATCTGTCAAAAACAGAACAGCGTGTAGTAAAAGATTTAAAAACCATACTTCTGTACCTCCAAAAATTCTGAAAAATGATAAAAACGTAAAAAATTTGTAACCCAATACTGTGGAAAAATTTCAGAATTTTTTCATGCTCCAGTACAGAATAGAAATTCCAGCACTGGACGCAAAAGTTTCTGTTTTTGCACAGAATCAAATCAACAAGCATCCACACTATCCCAAAGGTTTTACGTGGCACATTATTGAAATAAAACATATAAAACATGATTACTACAGTAGCTTAATAATGTGGACACACAAAAACAGTAGGTAGAAATATTGGGTTGTCTCCCAACAAGCGCTTTTCTTTAATGCCTTTTTAGCTAGGCATGATGATTTCAATGATGCTCACATAAAAGTAAGGAATTGAAACATAACGGGAGCATCATGAATCATATTTTCCTCTCTCGTAATAATTTTTAGTAGTATCATGAATGGATTCATCAATATAGCTATCACATAAAGTATTCTTTTCATGATCCACAAGCATAGAATTTTTATTACTCTCCACATAAGCACATTTCTTCTCATCAATAGGAGTGGGAGTATCATATGAAACTCGAATACTATAAATTGTTTCCACATTAAAAGAGTAATGTTCAGTAAAAGGGTAATCATAATTATGACAAGTTTTATAAATATAATCATCACCACTTTTTAGAACATAAGTATCATCACAATAATCATCATAAGTAGGAGGCATGCAATCATCATAACAAATTTGATCATTCAAAGTAGGGGGACTAAAAAGATTATTTTCATTAAGCATAGCATCCCCAAGCTTGGGACAAACATTAATTGCAGCAAATAAATTCTCAGACATGTCATTCTCATCAAACATAGCATCCCCAAGCTTGTGGCTTGGCATATCATTAGCATAATCACTATTATCATCAATAGTATGAATAGCACCAATAGTATAACAATTATTATCATCACAATTTTCTAAGTTGGTGCCAAAAAGATTTTCAAGATCATAAGAAGTATCATTATTCTCCCAATCATAATCATCATAATGAGTAATAGGCATAATAAAATCATCCTCAATAGTTCCTTCGGACATTGTACCATAAGACAAAGAAGCAATACCATCATCAAGTATATCATCTTCAACAATTATTTTTGATTCACTCTCATGAGGCACAACAATAATAGGAGCAACATTATTTGGGAGGGATACCTTTTTACCTCTACCCTTTCTTCTTTTCTTCTTCTTCACCACATCATGTGTGGGTTTAATCAATTTTTTCGAGCTTCTTATTGATGAGATTGGTTGAATGGGAAGCTCCTCCTCGTCACCTATTTCATCATGAGAGACAATAGGAGGGAAAGTGGAAATCTTTACCCTTTCATTAGTGTTCCTTTTATATTCTATTGGTTTTCCCGTCTTTCTATTGTTGGCAATATAAGCATTCTCATTGCAATTTACCACACAAAACATATAGATTTCCTCTAAATTATTTTCAATGTTGTCTGTGAGAATGAATAATTCAAACCAACTATTTTTATGTGTCAGTTCTTCACACCCCAAAAATAGATAAAGCTCATTATATAGTTCAAGGGCGGTCAAGTCATTACAATATTTAGCCATAATTCGATCATGAAAAAGTATGCATTGGAAATTAAGATGACCAATCTTATTGCAAAGTTCACAAGTAATGGGATGAAGAGAGCATAATTTTGTAGCAAATTCATCTATCACTTTGAGCAAAAAATTGGTTCTATCATGTTTATGCTTCTTACAAAATCTATCATCCCTATAAGGCATGTCTTCACAAACTTTATGCACTCCACAAAAATTGACATGCTCATAAGAAACATTTTTGCCATGACTAGTGCAATCATCATTAGTATTTTCGATATTCATAGAATTCATACTAACAACATTGCAATCATGCTCATCATTCATGAATTTTATGCCAAACATTTTATTGAATTCTTCTTCTATCAACTGAGCACAATTTTCCGCTCCATCATTTTCAAGAAAAACATTATAAAGACGAATAATATGAGGCAACCTCAATTCCATTTTTTTGTAGTTTTCTTTTATAAACCAAACTAGTGATAAAACAAGAAACTAAAAGATTCGATTGCAAGATCTAAAGATATACCTTCAAGCACTCATCTCCCCGGCAACGGCGCCAGAAAGAGCTTGATGTCTACTACACAACTTATTCTTGTAGACTCGTGTTGGGCCTCCAAGCGCAGAGTTTTGTAGGACAGTAGCAATTTTCCCTCAAGTGGATGACCTAAGGTTTATCAATCCGTGGGAGGCGTAGGTTGAAGATGGTATCTCTCAAACAACCCTGCAACCAAATACAAGAAATCTCTTGTGTCCCCAACACACCCAATACAATGGTAAATTGTATAGGTGCACTAGTTTGGCGAAGAGATGGTGATAAAAGTGTAGTATGGATAGTAGATATAGGTTTTTGTAATCTGAAAATATAAAAATAGCAAAGTAGCAAGTAACAAAAGTGAGCACAAACAGTATTGCAATGCTTAAAAACAAGGCCTAGGGTTCATACTTTCACTAGTGCAATCTCTCAACAATGCTAACATAATTGGATCATATAACCATCCCTCAACGTGCGATAAAGAATCACTCCCAAGTTCCTATTAGCGGAGAACATAAGATAGAAATTGTTTGTAGGGTACAAAACCACCTCAAAGTTATTCTTTCCGATCGATCTATTGAGCTATTCCTATAAGTGTCACAAATAGCCCTAGAGTTCGTACTAAAATAACACCATATGATACACATTAACCAACTCTAATGTCACCTAGATACTCCAATATCACCACAAGTATCCGTGAGTTGATTATACGATATGAATCAAACAACTTCATAATCATAATATTCAATCCACACAAAGAACTCCAATGAGCACCCCAAAGTTTCTATCGGAGAAAAGATAATGAAATCGTGCATCAACCCCTATGCATAGATTACCCCAATGTCACCTCGGGAATGCGCGAGTTGAGTGCCAAAACATACATCAAGTGAATCAATATAATACCCCATTGTCACCATGGGTATTCATATGCAAGACATACATCAAGTGTTCTCAAATCTGAATATTCAATCCGACAATAACGAAACCTCAAAGGGAAAAGATTCGATTCATCACAACAAAGATAGAGAGGGAATAAACACCATATGATCCAACTATATTAACAAAGCTCGCGATACATCAAGATCGTGCCAAATCAAGAACATGAGAGAGAGAGAGAGAGATAAAACACATAGCTACTGGTACAAACACTCAGCCCCGAGGGTGAACTACTCCCTCCTCGTCATGGAGACTGCCGGGATGATGAAGATGGCCTCCGGTGATGCTTTCCCCCCTCCGGCAGGGTGCCGGAAAAGGGCTGTAGATGAGATCATGGAGGTACAGAGGTTTGCGGCGGCGTAAAAACTCATCTAGGTTAACTTTCGGGGATTTCTGAATATATATGATTTTTTGGCGTTGGAATCACGCGAAGAGGCGCCACAGGGGGCCCACGAGGTACCAGGTGGATTGTGGGGCCCCTGTGGCTCTTCTGCTGCTTCCCCGAAGCTTCCTGGGTCCATTTCCTTCCAGAAAAAATCGTCAAAAAGTTTTGCTGCATTTGGACTTCATTTGATATGGATTTTCTGGAAAACCAAAAACAAGCAGAAAACAACAACTGGCATTGGGCACTAGGTCAAAATGTTAGTCCATAAAAATTATATAAAAGCCATATAAAAGTGCACCAAAATCATACAAAACTATAATAAACATGGCATGAATACTTCATAAATTATAGATACGTTGGAGACGTATCAATGCTGCATCCCATCTTAACACTTTCGTAGAATTTTGTGATATGCAAAAGAAAAAAGATGTGGATAATGATATTGTGAAATTAAAATTATTCCCGTTCTCATTGCGGGATCGTGCAAAAATTTGGTTTTCATCTTTACCACAAAATAGTATCGATTCTTGGGATAGGTGTAAAGATGCTTTTATTACCAAGTATTTTCCTCCCGCAAAAATTATTTCCCTTAGAAATCAGATTATGAATTTTAAACAACTTGATCATGAACATGTTTCCCAATCTTGGGAAAGGATGAAATTAATGATAAGAAATTGCCCTACTCATGGTTTAAAATTATGGATGATCATTCAAATTTTTTATGCGGGATTAAATTTTGTTTCTAGAAATCTTTTAGATTCCGCCGCGGGTGGTACTTTTATGGAAATTACTTTGGGAGAAGCTACTAAATTGCTTGATAATATTATGGCAAATTATTCACAATGGCATACTGAAAGAGCTCCTACTAGTAAAAAAGTGAATCCTGTTGAAGAAATTAGTACTTTGAGTGATAAAGTTGATGCACTTATGAAATTGGTTGCTAGCAAAAATACTCCTATTGATCCTAATGATGTGCCTTTATCCACTTTGATTGAGCAAAATAATGATCCCGTAGATGTGAATTTTGTCTCGCGAAACAATTTTAATAATAATGCTTATAGAGGTAATTTTAATCCTAGGCCGTTTCCTGGAAATTCCTCTAATAATTATGGCAATTCTTATGGTAATCCTTATAATAATAATAATAGGATTCCCTCTGATCTTGAAAGTAATATTAAAGAATTTATTAATGATCAAAAGGTTTTCAACACTACGATAGAAGAAAATTTAAGTAAACTTGATGATATGTCTAGGAGCATTGATAGAATTATTCATGATGTGGAAAACCTCAAGACTAAAATTTTGCCACCCAAAATTGATATTAATGAATCAATTAAAGCTTTATATGTCTCCATGGATGAGAGTAAGAAAAGAACCGCCATGCTAAAAGCTAAACGAGAATTTTTAGAAAAAGCGATTCCTCCCGGTTCTATCGTAGTAATGATGAAGATATTAAAATGATTGGTGTTTCATCTATTGATTCCTTGTTTAGCAATATAAAACTTGATGAAAAGGGGGCTGAAGAAGAGTCAACTTTAGCTAGGAGGCGTCCCCATAATTTGGAGGGTGAAAATCTTGATGAAAAAATTGATAAAAGTGGGTCTGGAGAGGTAAAAACTTTAACTAGCGATGTGCCCACTCTCTTGGATTACAAAGACTTTACTTATGATAGTTGTTCTTTGATTGAGTGCATTTCTTTGTTACAATCCATGCTAAATTCACCCAATGCTTATGAACAAAACAAGGCTTTTACTAAACACATTGTAGAAGCAATGATGAAAGCGTTAGAAGAAAAGCTAGAACTAGAAATTTCAATCCCTAGAAAATTATATGATGAGTGGGAACCCACCATTAAAGTTAAAATTATAAATTATGAGTGCAATGCTTTATGTGATTTGGGTGCTAGCGTTTCTACAATTCCAAAATCTCTATGTGATGTGCTAGGTTTCACCAATATCGATGAATGTTCTCTTAATTTGCACTTGGCGGATTCTACTATTAAAAAGCCATTGGGTAGAATTAATGATGTGCTTATTCTTGCAAATAGAAATTATGTGCCCGTTGATTTTATTGTACTTGACATTGAATGCAATCCGTCTTGCCCCATAATACTTGGTAGACCGTTCTTACGAACTATTGGTGCTATTATTGATATGAAAGAAGGTAATATAAGATTTCATTTTCCACTAAAGAAAGGGATGAAACACTTCCCTAGGAAAAGAATTAAAGCATCATATGAATCAATTATGAGGGCCACTTATGGAATCAACTTGAAAGATGACAATACTTGAGACTATGCATTATGCCTAGCTATGGGCATAAAACAATAGCGCTTGTTGGGAGGCAACCCAATGAATAAAATAAATTTTTTACTTTTTGTTTCTGTTCTTGTGTGTTTTCACAATTATGCTACTGTTATGATTGTGTTTTTGTGTTTTAATTAGTGTTTGTGCCAAGTAATGCCTTTGGGATGATTTGGAAGATAGTATAATTGATGCTGTTTGGAAAACAGAAAGTTTTGCATCCAGTGCTAGAATTTTAGTTCTGTACTGGAGCATCAGAAAAATCTGAAATGTTTACACAGTATTGGTATATGAATTGCCCACGTTGTCCTAATTTTTCAGAAATTTTGGAGTTACAGAAGTATAGCTTTTAAATAGATCTCTACAAACTTTTCTGTTTTTGACAGATTCTGTTTTTGATGCATTGCTTGCTTGTTTTGATGAAACTATGGATTGTATCGGGGGGTATAAGCCATTGAGAAGTTAGAGTACAGTAGGTATAATGCAAAAATAAAATATGAATGGGTTTGCAACAGTACTTAATGTAGTGATTTATTTTGTTATACTAACGGATCTCGCGAAGGTTTTGTTGACTTTTGTGTGATTGAAGTTTTCAAGTTTTGGGTGATATCACGATGGATGAAGGAATAAGGAGTGGCAAGAGCCTAAGCTTGGGGATGTGATGTCTACTACACAACTTATTCTTGTAGACTCGTGTTGGGCCTCCAAACGCAGAGTTTTGTAGGACAGTAGCTATTTTCCCTCAAGTGGATGACCTAAGTTTTATCAATCCGTGGGAGGCGTCGGATGAAGATGGTATGTCTCAAACAACCCTGCAACCAAATACAAGAAATATCTTGTGTCCCCAACACACCCAATACAATGGTAAATTGTATAGGTGCACTAGTTCTGCGAAGAGATGGTGATACAAGTGTAGTATGGATAATAGATATAGGTTTTTGTAATCTGAAAATATAAAAACAGCAAGGTAACTAGTAACAAAAGTGAACACAAAAGGTATTGCAATGCTTAAAAACAAGGCCTAGGGTTCATACTTTCACTAGTGCAATCTCTCAACAATGCTAATATAATTGGATCATATAACCATCCCTCAATGTGCGATAAAGAATCACTCCCAAGTTCCTATTAGCGGAGAACATAAGATAGAAATTGTTTGTAGGGTACGAAACCACCTCAAAGTTATCCTTTCCGATCGATCTATTGAGCTATTCCTATAAGTGTCACAAACAGCCCTAGAGTTCGTACTAAAATAACACCATATGATACACATCAACCAACTCTAATGTCACCTAGATACTCCAATGTCACCACAAGTATCCGTGAGTTGATTATATGATATGCATCAAACAACTACATAATCATAATATTCAATCCACACAAAGAACTCCAAGGAGCACCCCAAAGTTTCTATCGGAGAAAAGATAATGAAAACGTGCATCAACCCCTATGCATAGATTACCCCAATGTCACCTCGGAAATCCGCGAGTTGAGTGCCAAAACATATATCAAGTGAATCAATATAATACCCCATTGTCACCACGGGTATTAATATGCAAGACCTACATCAAGTGTTCTCAAATCTGAAATATTCAATCCGACAATAACAAAACCTCAAAGAGAAAAGATTCGATTCATCACAACAAGGATAGAGAGGGAAGAAACACCATATGATCCAACTATATTAACAAAGATCGCGATACATCAAGATCGTGCCAAATCAAGAACACGAGAGAGAGAGAGATCAAACACATAGCTACTGGTACAAACCCTCAGCCCCGAAGGTGAACTACTCTTTCCTCGTCATGGAGACCGCCGGGATGATGAAGATGGCCTCCGGTGATGATTCCCCCCTCCGACAGGGTGCTGGAAAAGGGCTATAGATTAGATCGTGGAGGTACAGAGGCTTGCGGCAGCGTAAAAACTCATCTAGGTTAACTTTCGGGGGTTTCTGAATATATATATATGATTTTTCAGCGTTGGAATCAAGCGAAGAGGTGCCTCAGGGGGCCCACGAGGCACCAGGGCACGCCTGGGGGGGGGGGCAGGCGCGCCTAGGTGGCTTGTGGGGCCCCTGTGGCTCTTTTGCTGCTCCTCCGAAGCTTCCTGGGTCTGTTTCCTTGCAGAAAAAATCATCAAAAAGTTTCCCTGCATTTGGACTTCATTTAATATGGATTTTTTGGAAAACCAAAAACAAGCAGAAAACAACAACTGGCACTGGGCACTAGGTCAATATGTTAGTCCATGAAAATCATATAAAATCCATATAAAAGTGCACCAAAATCATACAAAACTATAATAAACATGGCATGAATACTTCATAAATTATATATACGTTGGAGACGTATCAGGATGCCCAGAGCACGCCAAGGTAATATTCAAGGAAGACTCAAGCGTCTAAGCTTGGGGATGCCCCGGAAGGCATCCCCTCTTTCTTCTACCAACCAGCGGTAATTTTACTTGGAGCTATATTTTTATTCATCACATGATATGTGTCTTACTTGGAGCGTCTTGTATTATACGAGTCTTTGCTTTGTTTGCTTTTTAGTTTATCACAATCATCTTTGCTGGACACACCAATTTGAGAGAGCCACACGTTTATCATGATTTGTTAGAATACTCTATGTGCTTCACTTAATTTTTTTAAGCTAGGCAGTTGCTCTAGTGCTTCACTTAAATCTTTTTGAGCACGGCAGTGGCTATATTTTGAAGAAATATTTGAACTCTCATGCTTCACTTATTTTATTTTGAGAGTTGATAAGATTAAAATTTTGAAGAAATATTTGCACTCTCATGCTTCACTTATATCTTTTTGAGAGTTGATAATAGTAATGGTAATTTGCACAAGATATGAATTTGGTCCCAAAGTGATGAATATTCAAGAGGGATATAATAAAAACTTTCATGAAAGATCATTGGATATGATAAGTTTGATTCCTTGCAATAGTTTTGCGATATGGAGATGATAATATGTGAGTCATGTTAGTGAGTAATTGTGATTTAGTAAGAATATTGATGTTAAGGTTTGTGATTCCCTATGCATGCACGTTAAGTCAATAGTTATGCAACGAAATTATATCCTACTTATGGTGCATTATTCGGTGTTAGTTATGTTCAATGCATGTTTATGACCGTTTTCGCTTTTTGGTTGGTTGCTTCTCAATCTATTTGCTAGCCTTCATTTGTACTAAGCGGGAATACTGCTTGTGCATCCAAACTCCTTAAACCATATATATTCAGAAACAAGGTGAAACATCTCTAACTGTTCCCATAGATGAAATACTAGACCTATATGCCAGTTTAATAGTTAAAATCAATTTCTTCTATAGAACAAGGTGAAATATCTCCAGCAATTTCTTGACAAACAGTAAAAGGAATAGCGGTCATGCTAGCTCCAATATCACACAACCCATGATAACAACGAGTACCGATCTTAACAGAAATTCCAGGCACACCAACATCATTAGGAAGACTTTTATGGTTAACAATTTTAGTTGCTTCCTCACAAAACTGAATAACATGCCCATCCACATCATCGGTAAACAAATCTTTAATCATAGCTATTTGAGGTTGTGTTTTAGTTTGATCATAAGGTTTAGCACATTTTTGTGTACGTTTATAGGTTACTATAGTTACCATAGAATTTTGTTTAATTCTAACAGAGAATAAACGCTATGCAGGTGGAGGTTCTCTCCTAACCACTTGGGTGGCAAAGGCGACTCCTCCCAACAAATCATTAGCAGCAAATATATCAATAGTTGATCAAAGTAGCAGACAAGAAAAAAACAGCAAGCACAGTAAATGTTTCTCTTACCAATTCCACTTACCAAGAGTGCTACACTCCCCGGCTGTCGGTGTAAAAACCGGCAGACCTCGGGGTAGGGGGTCCCGAGCTGTGGATCTCGGACAGATGGTAACAAGAACAGAGAGACGATGTTTACCCAGGTTCGGGCCCTCTTGATGGAGGTAAAACCCTACGTCCTGCTCATGTTTATATTGATGGAGATGTATCAAGTACAGAGTTGATCTACCTCGAGATCGTAAGATATGATCTAGTCCTAAGGCTAGGTGAATGAGATTGTGTTGAGATCCCCTCTAGGGGCTAAACCCTTTGGCTTATATACACACCAGGCAGGGCATCTAGGGTTACAAGGTTGGCATCTAGGCGTGGAGGCGGCAAGAGGATTCTTGGAGTATACGTCAAGTCTTCGGCAGATGTAATCTTGCTCTTGCTTCTCGCGTGCATCTTCCGGAGTCCATCTTGATAAGAATGAGGGCCCACTGGCCCAGCCCGAGGAATATGGGCCGACTAGGCTAGTACCCCCTAGTCCAGGACACCGTCAGTAGCCCCTGAACTGGTCTTCTATGCCGAGGACGATCTCTTCAACGAAATTAACTTTGGATCCGAAGTCCTTGGCTTGACAGATGAGTTCCCTTTTAGTGCTTTCTTAACTGTCTTTCCGAGGAGCCGTGTCTCGAAAACGAGGTTCAACCAAGTCCTCTCCCCATCCGGGGTCATGAGTTTACTTAACCTTGAAGGCTAGCCACCTAGGTGTGAACAGTACCTTATAGCCTGACAACTTTATCGAAGCGACGCTACCCACGATGGGTTAGGCAGTTACTGCCCACCTCAAATCGTGGTTTGAGGCCACCCTTTTACTGATGCGTCCCATCGAGATGGAGATCGTGCCTGTATTCTCAAGGATATCATCAAGATTTTGTTTCCCCCCATGCATACAACGACATTTTTTGCGGGGAGAAGTGGCATTTTTACCGGCGCGGCGAGGGGACTCTTGGCCTTTCAGCAGCCTATAAGAGTAAAAAGCCAATAGAGCCAATATTCACGCTTCCATTTCCCCCGCCTGCTGCCTCCTCGAGCTCCAGCGCCCAGATCCGATCTCGCTCTCTCCCACCTCTGCACATCCGTGCTTCCCCACTCAGCCATGGCCGACACCCTCAAAGGGAACTAGGGGGCTCCGTCGTGACGGAGGGCATGCTCCAAGAGCTGCGGAGCGCGTGGTATATCCCCGCCAACGTCGCCGCCCGTGCTCCCGACGCCGACCAGCAGGTGCCTGCTCCTAACCCGGGGGAGCGGGTAGTCCCACACCTTATCAGGGGTCTGGGGTTCCCGTTGCACCCCTTCGTGCGCGAGGTGATGTTCTACTACGGGCTCGATTTCCACCATATGGCCCCGAACTCCATTCTCCACCTCGCCTCCTTCATCACAGTGTGCGAGGCTTTCCTCCGCATTGAGCCGCACTTCGGCCTATGGCTGAAGACCTTCGGCGTTAAGCCAAAGTCCAGCGGCTCCGATCTAGCAGAGTGTGGAGGTGCCATGGTCAGCAAGAACCAGAGCGCCGACTGGTTCAAGGGCACCTTCATCGAAACGGTCAAGGAATGGCAGCGCGAGTGGTTCTACATCACTGAGCCGCTCGCCACTGGCCAGACCGAGGTCCCCGCTTTCTTGGCAGGGCCTCCAAGAAAGCTCAAGTCCTGGAGGGAGAAGAGCATCATCTGGGGGAACCCAGAGGAGGTGGAGGCACTGATCAAGAAGATCAAGTGGTGGTCTACCAAGAAGAACCTCCAACTGGCCGACGTGGTCAACGTCATGCTCCATCGCCGCATCCTCCCTCTCCAACTTCGGGCCAAACCGATGTGGGAGCATAAATCCGGGGATGCGGGGCCCGTGGTCAACTTCTTCCGCTCCTCCTTGGCCGGCATGTGGACGCGACTCTTCAAGCTGTCCAAGGACAAGATCCCTAAGGAGGGGGAGGACCTCGGCTTCGAGGTCGGCTACGACGCCCCACTGGTGAGTGTTTTAACATACGCGTTCGTATTCTTCTCCTGCTAAGTGAGACAACTTTTAATGAATCGCCTTACTTCATATTTGCAGAACTAGATAGCCAAGATGCAGCAGGTGCTGTGCCTGGCATCACTGCCAGAGGGGGAGAAATCCCCCTGCTTACGGCGCTCCTAGTCGAGCAGCCGCACATGGTGGTCCCCAAAGGGTCCAAGCCCCAGAAGGGCAGGGCGGGTCCTCGGAAACGGGAGACCTCGGTCACCCGTTCTGAGGAGACCCACGTCTCCTCCACCCACGAGAGCGATGGGGAGGAGGATGAGGAAGAAGAGAACCCTCCCCCAAAGGGGAAGAGGGCGGCGCCGGAGGACGCCGAAGCTGAAGACCCCAAGCAGTCGAAGAAGACCCCGGACGAGGCCGCCGTCAAGGCCACGATGTCGGGGAAGGCCGTTGAAAGATCGTGGATGTCGCCTAGAGGGGGGGGGTGAATAGGCACTTTAAAATAATTAGGTTTTAGGCTTGAACAAATGCGGAATAAAACTAGCGTTTAATTTGTCAAGCACAAAAATCGACTAGACTCACCTATGTGCACCAACAACTTATGCTAAGCAAGATAAACAACTAAGTGATAGCAAGAAATATAGCAAGAAACAAAATGGCTATCACAAAGTAAAGTGCACAAGTAAAGGGCTCGGGAAGGAGATAACCGAGGCACGTGGAGACAATGATGTATCCCGAAGTTCACACCCTTGCGGATGCTAATCTCCGTTTGGAGCGGTGTGGAGGCACAATGCTCCCCAAGAAGACACTAGGGCCACCGTAATCTCCTCACGCCCTTGCACAATGCAAGATGCCATGATTCCACTAAGGGACCCTTGAGGGCGGTCACCGAACCCGTACAAATGGCAACCCTTGGGGGCGGTCACCGAACCCGTACACTTTGGCAACCCTTGGGGGCGGTCACCGGTACCCGTCACATTGCTCGGGGTGATCTCCACAACCTAATTGGAGACCCCGACGCTTGCCCGGAGCTTTACACCACAATGATTGAGCTCCGACAACACCAACCGTCTAGGGCACCAAAGCACCCAAGAGAAACAAGCTCTAGGGTGCTCAAACACCCAAGAGTAAGAAGCTTCTCAACTTCACTTCCACGTATCACCGTGGAGAACTCAAACCGATGCACCAAATGCAATGGCAAGGGCACACGGAGTGCCCAAGTCCTTCTCTCCCAAATCCCACCAAAGCAACTAATGCTAAGGAGGAAAATGAGAGGAAGAACGAAGAAGAGAACACGAAGAACTCCAAGATCTAGATCCAAGGGGTTCCCCTCACATAGAGGAGAAAGTGATTGGTGGAAATGTGGATCTAGATCTCCTCTCTCTTTTCCCTCAAAAACTAGCAAGAATCCATGAAGGGATTGAGAGAAAGCAAGCTCGAAGAAGGTCAACAATGGGGGAAGAACACGAGCTCAAGTCATAGAACCATTGGGGAAGAAGACCCCCTTTTATAGGCCTCCCCAAATCCAACCGTTATGCCCTTCAGCCTGTGCACAAGCAGTAGTACCGCTCGGGTGAGCGGTACTTCCGCTGGCACGGAAGTTCCGGCTATCTGCGTTCAACTGAACAAGTCAGGGAGGCGGTAGTGCCACCGGAGCGGTACTACCGCTCCCACCAGCGGTACTACCGCGTAGTGTTGAGCAAATGGCTAGAACAACGGTAGTAGGGGAGGGCAGCGCGGTAGTGCCGCTCTACTTCCGCTCGAAGGACAGAGCATAACAGAAGGCACAAAATAAGCGAAAGAGCCCGCGGCACTGGAACCGCGGAAGTACCACGCAAGCGGTACTACCGCTGAGCAGAGCGGTACTACCGCAGGAGTGCAACAAAAGGCCTAAGAAAAACAGAAGGAAGCAAGAAAACCAGAACTGCCACAACTTCTACAAGTGAACTCCGAATCCAGCAAACTCAAGCTCATTGGATATAATAAGAAGTTGAAGTAGAGATATGCCTATGATATAGAGATGTGAAACCTCTATCAGTGATGATCCGGCAAAAACCCCAACATCGAGAACATACTAGAAGAAGCAAACGAAATCCGTTCTCGATGAACTTGAGCTTGTCATGAAGGTGACCATAAGCTCAAAAACTCACACAGAGAAAAACCAAACAAGAACCAAGAAAGATGATGCAAGGATGCAATGGTTTGAGCTCTCTACGAACGATATGATCAAGCTACTCATACGAGAGCCCCCCTTGATAGTACGGCAGTCGATCCTATAACCCGGTCTCCAAACTACCACCATGAGACCGGTAAAATAGAAAACCTATCAAGGGCAAACCTTTGCCTTGCACGTAGTCCACTTGAGCTAGATGATGACGATCTTGACCTCCTCAAGTTGGACCACCTTTCTTGATTGCGTTGGCTCGATGAAGACTAGTTGATTGCTCCCCCATGCTCCACTATGTGTGAGCCACTCTTCAGCACATCTTCACACGTCCATTGTCACCACAATGGATGACAAGCTTCAAGCATGATCTCTTCGTGATGCTCCACTTGAACTTGCACACCGCAAACTTGATGACGATCACCACTTGATGTCATCCTCCATGGGTCGAATGAGATCTTCCTCTTGACGCAAGCCCATGGAAACATACCTAACCCCACAACAACTCTCACATAGACCACGGGTTAGTACACAAAGCGTAATGGACAATGCTTACCATACCATGAGATCACTCGATCTCGCTTGGTACATCTTCTACGCTTTGTGTGTTGATCAACTTGAATCACTCATTGTACTTATTCTTGATCAACCATGTATCTTTTCAACTCTCTTCATTAGGATGATGTCTTGAAGGTAAACATGAATGATCACACAATCTTCTTCTTCAAGACATGTTTGCAATAGGCTCAACTCTCACATGACCAATCTTTGGATCAATCCTTGAATAGCACCTTGGTCAACACATATTCTTCTTCTAATAACCTTGAAACCAACAAATGGTCTTCAAGCAATGCCTATGGACAAACCCTTCAAATATAACTCAAGGCAACCATTAGTCCATAGAGATTGTCATCAATTACCAAAACCAAACATGGGGGCAGCACATGTTCTTTCAGCCGTGCTCTCCGACGAGTCTGAAGATGATCCCCTAGCGATGGGAAGGAAGAAGCCGACACCTCGAAGGTACGCCGTTGTCCTTTATGTTTGATTTACATCAAGTCCTTTCTTGCAGGACTAAATTCGCACGAGTATTTGTCCGCAGCCCGCAAAGGGCGCGCCTTAGCGAGTCCTCCAGCGGGTTGCCGCCCACCAGCGGGACACCGGACCGCGCTGCCCCGGCTCAAGAAGGGCTAGGGGAAGTAACATCGACTCCGGCCCCTCAGGTTGACACGGCGGGGGCCGAAGAGTCGGTCGTCATGGCCGAGGTCAATACCTCGGCCCCACAAGGCCAAGGGGACGGGGTCCCCGAGGTAGTCCAAGAAGGGCTGGGCCAATCGGTGGCCCAGCCGGAGTCTGCTCCGGCTCCACCGCCACAGCCGGAGACCCTCGTACCCAACACCCAGGTGCCGAGGCCCGAGGTCTTTCCACCCTCTCCTCCCGCTCTAGGGTGGGTTAGCACGGGGTGGACTGAAGAGATGGAGGCAGCCTTGACGGGCTCCTCCCTCAACGAAGAGCACCGCGCGTTGATTGGCGCGGCGCTGCAAGGGTCCACAGAGGCCGGAATGCATGAGGCCTTCAAGGGCCTCATCACGAGCTTCGAGGTAATCTTTCGGTCATGAAGGAGGGTCCTCTCTACTTTAGATTTACTTTATTGATCCTTGTAACTGTCCGAAGACATCCGTCACCTGGCGTTTAGACGGCCAAGCCAGTGAGTAGCCCCCGAGCCCAACGCCAGTTTGAAAAACTGGTGTTGGGGTTGATACGTCTCCAACGTATCAATAATTTATGAAGTATTCATGCCATGTTTATAACAATTCTATATGGTTTTGTTATAATTTGATTAGAACTAACCCGGACTGACGCTGTTTTCAGCAGAATTGCCATGGTGTTGTTTTTTGTGCAGAAATAAAAGTTCTTGGAATTGGATGAAACTTTTTGGAGATTTTTTGTGGAATAAATAAAAAATACTGGAACCAAGACCCACTGGAGGGGGGCCACCCAGTGCCCACGAGGCACCAGGGCGTGCCACCCCCCCAGGCACGCCCTGGTACCTCATGGGGCCCACGTGGCTCCGTCTGACCTGATTCCAACGCTGAAAAATCCTATAAATAGAGAAATTCCCAGAAATAACCCTAGATGAGTTTTTACGCCGCCGCAAGCCTCTGTACCTCCATGATCTAATCTAGAACCCTTTTTCGGCACCCTGCCGGAGGGGAGAATCATCACCGGAGGCCATCTTCATCATCCCGGCGGTCTCCATGACGAGGAGGGAGTAGTTCACCCTCGGGGCTGAGGGTATGTACTAGTAGCTATGTGTTTGATCTCTCTCTCTCTCTCGTGTTCTTGATATGGCACGATCTTGATGTATCGCAAGCTTTGTTAATATAGTTGGATCATATGGTGTTTCTTCCCTCTCTATCTTTGTTGTGATGAATCGAATCTTTTCCCTTTGAGGTTTCGTTATTGTCGGATTGAATATTTCAGATATGAGAACACTTGATGTATGTCTTGCATATGAATACCCATGGTGACAATGGGGTATTATATTGATTCACTTGATATATGTTTTGGCACTCAACTCGCGGATTCCCGAGGTGACATTGGGGTAATCTATGCATAGGGGTTGATGCATGTTTTCATTATCTTTTCTCCGATAGAAACTTTGGGGTGCTCCTTGAAGTTCTTTGTGTGGATTGAATATTATGATTATGAAGTTGTTTGATGCATATCGTATAATCAACTCACGGATACTTGTGGGACATTGGAGTATCTAGGTGACATTAGAGTTGGTTGATGTGTATCATATGGTGTTATTTTAGTACGAACTCTAGGGCTGTTTGTGACACTTATAGGAATGGCACAATAGATCGATCAGAAAGGATAACTTTGAGGTGGTTTCGTACCCTACAAACAATTTCTATCTTATGTTCTCCGCTAATAGGAACTTGGGAGTGATTCTTTATCGCACGTTGAGGGATGGTTATATGATCCAATTATATTAGCATTGTTGAGAGATTGCACTAGCGAAAGTATGAACCCTAGGCCTTGTTTCTAAGCATTACAATACCGTTTATGCTCACTTTTGTTACTTGCTACCTTGCTGTTTTTTATTGTTCGCACTACAAAAACCTATATCTACTATCCATACTACACTTGTATCACCATCTCTTCGCCGAACTAGTAAACCTATACAATTTACCATTGTATTGGGTGTGTTGGGGACACAAGAGACTCTTTGTTATTTGGTTGCAGGGTTGTTTGAGAGAGACCATCTTCAACCTACGCCTCCCATGGATTGATAAATCTTAGGTCATCCACTTGAGGGAAAATTGCTACTGTCCTACAAAACTCTGCGCTTGGAGGCCCAACACGAGTGTACAAGAATAAGTTGTGTAGTAGACATCAAGCTCTTTTCTGGCGCCGTTGCCGAGGAGGTGAGTGCTTGAAGGTATATCTTTAGATCTTGCAATCGAATCTTTTAGTTTCTTGTTTATCACTAGTTTGGTTTTATAAAAAGAAAACTACAAAAAAAATGGAATTGAGGTTGCCTCATATTATTCGTCTTTATAATGTCTTTCTTGAAAATGATGGAGCAAAAAATTATTCTCAATTGATAGAAGAAGAATTCAATAAAATGTTTGGCATAAAATCTTTGAATGATGAGCATGATTGCAATGTTGTTAGTATGAATTCTATGAGTATCCATGATGCTAATGATATGCAAAGCCACAAGCTTGGGGATGCTATGTTTGATGAAGATGACATTTTTAGCCCCCCAAGTTTTGATGAGAAAATTTATTATGATGATAGCATGCCTCCTATTCATGATGATTATATTTATGAAAGTGGATTTGTATAGGTCATGAATTTATTTAATGATGATTCCACTATTTTGGAAGAGGTTTCAATTGATTATGACAACAAAGTTGCTATCTATGATGATTATTGTGATGACATGTATGCTATAAAGAATAATGATAACCATGAAACTTGTCATCATGATTTTAACTTTCAATTTGGTTATGCCAATCAAGTACCTCATGATAGTTATTTTGTTAAATTTGCTCCCACTATTATTGATGAGAACAAAATTACTTATGTGGAGAGTAATAAAATTTCTATGCTTGTAGATCATGAAAAGAATGCTTTATGTGATAGTTATATTGTTGAATTCATTCATGATGCTACTTAAAACTATTATGAGAGAGGTACATATGCTTTTACATATCTCAATAATATCAAGTTTCCTCTGTATGTGTTGAAAGTTTTGAAGTCATGCTTTGTTTGCCTTCCTATGCTAGTTGATTCTTGCTCCCATAAATTGTTTGCTCAAAAAATACCTATGCATAGGAAGTGGGTTAGGCTTAAATGTGCTAGTCATATGCTTCATGATGCTCTCTTTGTGTTTCAATTCTTTACCTTTATGCGAGCATCATTGAAATCATCATGCCTAGCTAAAAAGGCATTAAAGAAAAGCGCTTGTTGGGAGACAACCCAATATTTATACCTACTGTTTTTATGTGTTCACATGATTAAGCTACTGTGGTAGTCATGTTTTATATGTTTTCTTTCAATAATGTGCCAAGTAAAGCCTTTGGGATAGTGTGGATGCTTGTTGATTTGATTCTGTGCAAAAACAGAAACTTTTGCGTCCAGTGCTGGAATTTCTATTCTGTACTGGAGCGTGAGAAAAGTCTGAAATTTTTACACAGTATTGGGTTACAAATTTTTACGTTTTCCTAATTTTTCAGAATTTTTGGAGGTACATAAGTATGGTTTTTAAATCGCTCACTACATGCTGTTCTGTTTTTGACAGATTCTGTTTTCGGTGCATAGTTTGCTTGTTTTAATGTTTCCATAGCTTATATTGAGTAATATAAATTTTGGAAATGATAGAATACAGTAGGAATTATGTGAAAACAATTATGAATCTTGTCTTGACAGTACGAAAGTGGATGATTTATTTTTATACTAACCTATCTCACGAAGTTCCGTTAAGTTTTGTGTGATTGAAGTTTTCATGTTTTGGGTGAGATATCGATATGAGGAGAATACGGAGTAGCAAGACCATAAGCTTGTGGATGCCCAAGGCACCCCAAGGTAATATTCAAGGAATACTCAAGCGTCTAAGCTTGGGGATGCCCCGGAAGGCATCCCCTCTTTCGTCTTCAACACTATCGGTAACCTCACTTGGAGCTATATTTTTATTCGCCACATAATATGAATTTTGCTTGGAGTGTCATTTTCTTCTGTTGATATTTTCTTGGTGTTATCAATAATCATGTTTTGTATCTTTTAGTTCAATAAAATGCCAATTATAGCCTTTACCATGCTCAGTTTGCAAGTTCATGTGTTGCTGTTTGAAAATAGAAAGTTTTCTGTTATGTCCAGAATATTCCTGAATAGTCAGAACATGATAAAAATCTGAAATTTTTACACAGTAAGCATGCATGAGTTCTCGGTCACGTGGTAAGTTTTCAGAATTTTTGGAGTTAGGGAAGTATGAATTCTTATTCACCCTTTACAGACTGTCCTGTTTTGGCAGATTGCTGTTATAGTTGCATTGTTTGCATATGTTTGCTTGTTTAATGTTTCTATTTGAGGATAGGAGTATTAAATATGCAGAGGCATTTAGTATGCAATGTTTAATTATAATTTTAGTGATTTTCTACAGTAGAGAATGTTAAGGTTTTGAGTTGATTTATACTAACCTATCTCACGAGTTCTTGTTGAGTTTTGTGTGGATGAAGTTTTTAAGATTTAGGGAAACCGTGATATGAGAGGAATTAAGGAGACACAAAGGCTCAAGCTTGGGGATGCCCAAGGCATCCCAAATTAATATTTCAAGAAGTCTCAAGCATCTAAGCTCGGGGATGCCCCGGTAGGCATCCCACCTTTCTTCATCAACAACTATCGGTTAGTTCGGTTGAGCCTAAGTTTTTGCTTCTTCACATGATATGTGCTATCCTTGGAATGTCATTTTATTTTGTTTTCTTTGCTGTTTGAATAAAATACTTAAGATCTGAAATTTTCAAATGAGAAGAGTCCTCACATAGCTACCTATTTACTCATTTGATATTCACTTATATCTTTTTGGAGTAGTTTGCCATTTGCTCTAGTACTTCACTTATATCTTTTTGAGCACGGTGGTGATTATGTTTTGAAGAAATACATACACTCTCATGCTTCACTTATATTATTTTGAGAGTTGACAATAGTAATGGCAATATGCTTAAGATATGAATTTGGTCCCAAAGTGATGAATATTCAAGAGGGATATAATAAAAAAACTTTCATGAAAGATCATTGGATATGATAAGTTTGATTCCTTGCAATAGTTTTGTGATATGGAGATGATAATATGTGAGTCATGTTAGTGAGTAATTGTGATTTAGTAAGAATATTAGTGTTAAGGTTTGTAATTCCCTATTCATGCACATAAAGTCAATAGTTATGCAACGAAGTTATATCCTACTTATGGTGCACTATTCAGTGTTAGTTATGTTCAATGCATGTTTATGACCGTTTTCGCTTTTTGGTTGGTTGCTTCTCAATCTTTTTGCTAGCCTTCATTTGTACTAAGCGGAAATACTGCTTGTGCATCCAAACTCTTTAAACCCAAGTTGTGCCAGATGAGTCCACCATACCTACCTATATGCGGTATTTCCATGCCGTTCCAAGTAAATTTGCGTGTGCCAACTCTAATTTTCAAAATAATTTTCCTGTTTGCCCGTACCGCTCATGAGGCGGAAGGGGGTGGCCAATATTTTCCATGCTAGGTGGGTTATTCTCATGATGAGTGTTTATTCACATGTCATTGCACGAGAGTGTGGCAGGTAATAGGGATGCCCAGTCCCAAAATGAAATGAAATGAAAAATCTTATATGATGATAATAATAAATTCCTTGGAAAGTGTTGGTATGGAGGGCACCCGTGGATACGACTAGCCATGGATTGTGAAAGAATGGTGGAAAAGGAATAAACTTTATTTTCTGTTTGGGAACCGCCTATAATGTATCTAGCATGGAAGATATTGGAAATTCTCGTTCGTTTTCATTGACAGGAAAAGCATGCCTCCCAAATTTTTTATCTCTCTAATTTAATCCTTGAGCTCTGGCACATTAGCAAATCTCTGCTTCCCTCTATGAAGGGCCTATCTATTTACTTTTATGCAATTTTTATTTTTATTTTGAGTCTCCATCTTCTCTTATAAAGCACCAACTAGAGAGCACTATTGTCATACTTGTGCATTGGATGTAGCTAATATTGAGTGTGTTTCATGAATGGATCAATGATTGAGCATAATGGGCTAGGGATAACTTTCTTTAGCATTGATATTTTGAAAGACATGGTTGCTTGTTAGTATGCTTGAATATTTATGTCTTCATGTCAAATTATAGACTATTGATTTGAATCATTCAAGTCCAAGTGTCCATGCAACAAAAGAAAAGATTATATGATGATTGTGATAGGTAGCATTCCACATCAAAATTTCTGTTTTTAATTGCTACTTTATCATGATGAGTTCTATGAGAAAAAGTTGCTGTCATGATGCTAGGAAAAGTGATTGAAATTATCATTAATCAAACTTATGCACTATGCTAGCATTCGCACTTCAAAAATTATTTCTTTTATCATTTACCTACTCGAGGACGAGCAGGAATTAAGCTTGGGGATGCTGATACGTCTCCAACGTATCTATAATTTATGAAGTATTCATGCCATGTTTATAACAATTCTATATGGTTTTGGTATGATTTGATTAGAACTAACCCGGACTGACGTTGTTTTCAGCAGAATTGCCATGGTGTTGTTTTTTGTGCAGAAATAAAAGTTCTTGGAATTGGATGAAACTTTTTGGGGATTTTTTATGGAATAAATAAAAAATACTGGAACCAAGACCCACTGGAGGGGGGCCACCCAGTGCCCACGAGGCACCAGGGCGCGCCACACCCACAGGCGCGCCCTGGTACCTCGTGGGGCCCACGTGGCTCCGTCTGACCTGATTCCAACGCTGAAAAATCCTATAAATAGAGAAACCCCCAGAAATAACCCTAGATGAGTTTTTATGCCGCCGCAAGCCTCTGTACCTCCACGATCTAATCTACAGCCCTTTTCCGGCACCCTGCCGGAGGGGGGAATCATCACCGGAGGCCATCTTCATCATCCTGGCGGTCTCCATGACGAGGAGGGAGTAGTTCACCCTCGGGGCTAAGGGTAAGTACTAGTAGCTATGTGTTTGATCTCTCTCTCTCTCTCTCTCTCTCTCTCTCTCTCTCTCTCGTGTTCTTGATATGGCACGATCTTGATGTATCACGAGCTTTGTTAATATAGTTGGATCATATGGTGTTTCTTCCCTCTCTATCTTTGTTGTAATGAATCGAATATTTTCCCTTTGAGGTTTCGTTATTGTCGGATTGAATATTTCAGATTTGAGAACACTTGATGTATGTCTTGCATATGAATACCCGTGGTGACAATGGGGTATTATATTGATTCACTTGATATATGTTTTGGCACTCAACTCGCGGATTCCCGAGGTGACATTGGGGTAATCTATGCATAGGGGTTGATGCATGTTTTCATTATCTTTTCTCCGATAGAAACTTTGGGGTGCTCCTTGAAGTTCTTTGTGTGGATTGAATATTATGATTATGAAGTTGTTTGATGCATATCGTATAATCAACTCACGGATACTTGTGGTGACATTGGAGTATCTAGGTGACATTAGAGTTGGTTGATGTGTATCATATGGTGTTATTTTAGTACGAACTCTAGGGTTGTTTGTGACACTTATAGGAATGGCTCAATAGATCGATCGGAAAGGATAACTTTGAGGTGGTTTCGTACCCTACAAACAATTTCTATCTTATGTTCTCTGCTAATAGGAACTTGGGAGTGATTCTTTATCGCACGTTGAGGGATGGTTATATGATCCAATTATATTAGCATTGTTGAGAGATTGCACTAGCGAAAGTATGAACCCTAGGCCTTGTTTCTAAGCATTGCAATACCATTTATGCTCACTTTTATTACTTGCTACCTTGCTGTTTTTTATTGTTCGCACTACAAAAACCCATATCTACTATCCATACTACACTTGTATCACCATCTCTTCGCCGAACTAGTGCACCTATACAATTTACCATTGTATTGGGTGTGTTGGGGACACAAGAGACTCTTTGTTATTTGGTTGCAGGGTTGTTTGAGAGAGACCATCTTCAACCTACGCCTCCCACGGATTGATAAAACTTAGGTCATCCACTTGAGGGAAAATTGCTACTGTCCTACAAAACTCTGAGCATGGAGGCCCAACATGAGTCTACAAGAATAAGTTGTGTAGTAGACATCAGGGGTCGAAGTAGAAGTGCATAGGAAAGAGTAGCCCCCAGGACTGTGTGGCACCCCGGCTCAGAGGACCGGTTTACCCAGTGTTTCCAACCCAGAGATCATGTCTTCTGGAAACACACAACAACTTGGAACAGAACAGAACTGATCTTTATTAATATTGTACAAGTACAAGCTTGGGAATTACATCGGGTAGTGAGGCCAGAAGCACTACACGTGCTATGACAATATCTACAGTATTTATGAAACATAGCAAGGCCTCGGTACTACTGGGTGATTCTACGGCGTAGCGGAACAACGGGTGAAACTCTCCATCCCATAGGGACACTGCTAGAACACGGCCTAGTTAGCGTAGCATGAACCATCGGGACCTCCGTCACCGGCTTCTCCTACATCTGGCATGATACGCCTGGTGAGTACTTGGAATGTACTCGCAAGCTCACAGCAACCACAACAATGCAGCAAACAACAGCATGGCAATGAACATGTTAAATGCTTAAGTTGTTTACTTACTGCTACCGAATATTAACTTACTCTCTTCTAGGTTGTACCACAAGCCTCGGAATACTCGTGATCCACTGAGCACTTCCGAGCATGAGACAAGTTCTTCCATCATTATTATTATTACGGTTGACCACTCAGTGTGACCTAGTGCGGACTGTGTCAAATACCGTGGACGCGGCTATTCGAATAGATTCTTACACTCTGCAGAGGTTGCGCACTTTTCCCACACCATGGAGCTCCTTGTCCCGTACCTCGGTACACTTCCCTTCCGGGTGGACCGGTGCTGCTCCAACGAAACTTGCCTAACCCGTGACCCCTCCATCGTACCACCGTCAATCATCCTCCCCCGGAGTCATGCCCTGGGTGGCCTATGTGTCACTCTTGACACCTGCCACCGTCGTGGCCAACTAAACTGTCCCAAACGGGGACGCCAGCAAATAACTCAACTGGCTCACAAGGTTATCGTCGCCTACCTGATCAGGGTAGCACGACGCATAACCTTCCCTCTTTGGTGGCACCGATAAAAGAGCACGCGATCAGACCAAGTCAAGGTCGTCCCATTCCGGCAGATGTGGCTGCACGGGTAAGTCCGGGTTGGTGGCACTTGATCAACCATTAAACTTAGTTTTAATAATTACATGACAAGCAAGGTTACTTATCATGAATGAATTAATATGGCAGTAGTTATGCAACAATATAATTTACTATGAATTATCACATATTAAAATAATGCAAGTAATTCAATTAATAAACCAATACTATTGAAATGCTTCATGTAATGGACGATGTGGCTTGCCTTGCTCAGTTGGGTTGTCCACAAACTCCTGGTCCTCAAAACCAAATTGATTTCCTTCTGAAAAATATTTTAAAATAGCAAAAGAAAATGTCACATAATACATTTCTGTTAACCAGAAATTCTGTCCATGTGAGAAAAATACCAAAATTTACCAGAAAATAGAGGGGTTCAAGATAAAGACAATGCAAAAAGAATCAATTGATTTGGACTTGTGGATAAAAAGTAATGGGCAGTCAAAGTTGAATTTAAATAGAAATTAGAAAATCTCTGGGAGGGCCACGTCGAAGGCGTAAAACGCCAGGGCGCCTCCACTTACGTACCACTTCGGCGCGCGGCGGGGTCACTGACAGGTGGGGTCGGGTTGGATTTAAACAGAAGGAGAGAGAGAGGAACAGAGACGGGCGGCTCACCGACGGCGATCACCGGCGATAGCGACGGCGGCGAGCTCGGGCGACTGCAGGGATGGAACGAGCGCACGATGGCGGTCCTCCTCGTACCCGCAGAGTCTCCGAAGACGGACTGACGGCGTCGTCCCCTTCCTCTCCGGCGGCGGTTGTTTCGGGGGTCGTCGGCGACGGCGAATCCGGCAGAGTTTTGGCTAGGCAAGAGGTCAGGAGAGGTCGTGGGAGTGCACTGAGCTCGGGTATGCAATCGGGCAGGGCTGGGGTGGAGTGAATCGGGCGGGTGGTGGAGTTGGCTTGGCGGTGGAACGCCGGCGAGCTTGCGAGGCCAGAGGGCCTTTCGGCCGTGGCTCGGTGCCCTGGTGGTTGATAGGAGGCGGAGGGAGTGGGGTGAGGAGCTGGGAGAGACCGGGCAGGGCCTTTTATAGGCGGGGGCGGAGCTTCTGGATTCGGGCGGCGCCGTGGCCACGTCGCCGGAGCAAGGACGGCTAGCTGTCTGGCGCGGCACGGGCGACGCGATGGAGGAGGCAGAGGGAGTAAATGCATGAAGAGACGGGTCGCTGGGAAGCCTCCAGCCACCTCACCTCCCGTACAGCTACTGTGCCGCCCGTGGCGCACGGTGGCCGTATCCGGCGAGGACGATTCCGGCGAGGGGGAAGGGTCTAGGGCGGCCAGGTGGACGGAGGGGAGCTCGTCGGTGCGCGGAGACAACGTACGGCGACGCGGCCGTCGCGCTCCGACGTGACCCGTGCCTGCTGGCGCCCAGAGCGCGGTTTTGGCAGGGCTGGCCACGCGGTCACCGCGTGCACAGGCACACGCAGTGCGAGCTAGCCTGCCAGGCCGTGTCTGGTCTGCTGACCTTGCACACTTGAACCCTCTCGTGGCACTAGCTCTTCCAGGAACTCACTGAGCCGAAGTGTAGCATCGACTACAGTTTGCTGTCAGTAACTTAGGAGAGATCTGGAGGGTAGATGAGCTGGAGATGAAACCAATGGAGTTGTCTGGAGTGATCTATGTTGGAAGGACTACATGCTGGCAAGATTTGAACATGGGTCATGTACAAATGCTGTTCTGGTCCAGAAACTTGGTGAGGTTGTTGCACTCACATGGGTGATCTGCTGGAGCTGAAATTTGGTGTGTGGGAGTTATTTGATAATGCCAAGATGTCATAAAAATTTCAGCTCAAATGGATGCCTCTAGCTGGTACTTCCTTCACAGAAGTTTGAAATGAGCAGAAACTTGGCAGAATATTTTTGCTGAAAATTTATATTGGACAAGGAGATGTTTTTGGATATTATGGGATGATATGTTTCCTAGTATCTCAGGGAATTATTTGAGAGTTTTCTGAGTTGAGGAAATATGGGTTGCTTCACAAAGGGTCATTGCTGTCCAGAAGATAAATGGAATATTCTGGCCAAAATTTTATACTGGACCATGAAATGTTTTTGAAGATTGTGGGAGTAGATGATGACAAGAAGGTGTGGTATTAATTTGGGATTTTTCTAATCATCAGAACTATAGGTTGCTTCACAACCCATAGTGAAGACAGATTTTCCCAAAGAAGAAAATGGGTGATTTTGAAAGGAATGAAAATTGGAATTTGATCCAGAAGGTGTGTGACAAGATTTTGGCAAGATATTGAGGGCTTTGGATCACTTAAAGATAAACTTAAAGGTTTCCCAAGTCCAAAGTCAATTGAAAAGATTCAAAACCCATCCAATTTGCAAATAAAGCCGGGCAAATTTTGAAAAGAAAAAGTTGCCAAAAACCAGGGTGTCACAAACCTACCCCCCTTAGGATGAATCTCGTCCTTGAGATTTGGTTGCTCAGGGAACAAATGCGGATATGCTGATCTCAGAAAATCCTCTCTTTCTTAGGTAGCTTCTTCCTCAGTATGATGATCCCACAACACTTTGTAAAATTTAATTATCTTACTCCTGGTAGTTCTTTCCATTTCGTCCAAGATTCTGACAGGCTTTTCCTCGTAGGTCAAATCCTTAGTCAGCTCTAGCTCACTCATATCTACCTGCTTGATCGGAGGTGCAATGCACTTTCTCAACTGTGATATGTGGAAGACATCGTGAACGTCAGACAACTCTGGTGGTAACTCTAACTGATATGCCACTCTGCCCCTTCTAGCAATTACTGGAAAGGGACAGATATATCTCAGTGCAAGCTTTCCTCGGGTATGAAACATTTTTATTCCTTTCATGGGGGTGACTCGGAGATAAGCGTACTCTCCAGGCTCGAAAGTTACTTCTCGATGCTTAGGGTCATAGTAATTCTTTTGACGGGACTTGGTTGCTCGAAGACGTTCCTGAATATCCTTAACTTGCTTCTCAGCCTCGAGCATCAAATCCGTGCCGAAGATACGGCTGTCTCCTGTCTGGGACCAATTTAAAGGAGTGCGGCATTTCTGTCCATACAGGGCTTCGAATGGTGACCTCTTGAGACTCGACTGATAACTGTTATTGTCGGAGAATTCCGCGTAGGGTAGACTATCCTCCCATTTGGGTCCATAGGTAAGAGCACAAGACCAAAGCATATCTTCCAATATATGGTTCACTCGTTCGGTCTGCCCGTCCGTCTGTGGGTGATATGCCGTGCTATGCTTTAGCACGGTTCCCAGGGCTTGGTTCAACCGCAGCCAGAATGCTGAAGTGAACAAGGATCCCCTATCTGATGTGATAGACTTGGGTACTCCATGAAGACTAACAATCCAGGACATGTAGAGCTGTGCAAGCTGATCGGCTCTGAAAGTGGTCTTCACTGGAATAAAGTGAGCCACTTTAGTAAGTACATCCACGATGACCCAGATAGCATCATGGCCTCTTGTTGGCTTGGGTAGTCCAACAATGAAGTCCATGCATATGTCAACCCATTTCCACTGGGGGGCCTGTAAAGGTTGCAGTAGTCCAGCGGGTTTCTGGTGTTCAGCCTTGACTCTGTTGTAGACATCACAACAGGCGACATAGTACACAATGTCCCTTCGCATTCCTGGCCACCAAAAGGTTTCCTTTAAGTCCTGGTACATTTTTGTTCCTCCCGGGTGAATAGAGTATGCGGATTCATGTGCCTCCCTAAGTATTTGCTGTCTCAAATTTTCTTGATCAGGCACGCATATTCGGTTCTCAAACCATAAGGTGCCCTGGTCATCAACATGGAAGGACTTGGTCTTCCCTTGCTGAATGTTCTCCTTGATCTCCTGTACACTTTTATCTGATTTCTGAGCTGCCTTAATTTCTCCCATAAGTGTTGGAGTAATTTCCAATGTATTCGGGCTAATTGGGCCGCACAGTACCATATTAAGCTTGGCAAACTCTTCTTGTAGCCTTGAATGGATACCCTCAGTTAGTGCATTCATAGTGCCTTGCTTTCTGCTGAGAGTATCGGCGACCACATTGGCCCTTCCCGGATGATAATTAATTCCAATGTCATAGTCCTTGACCAGTTCAAGCCATCTTCTCTGTCTGAGATTAAGGTCGGGTTGGGTGAAAATATACTTGAGACTCTTGTGGTCTGTGTATATTTCACATCGATGCCCAATGAGATAATGCCTCCAAATCTTTAATGCATGAACCACGGCTGCCAATTCCAAATCATGAGTGGGATAGTTCTCTTCATGGGGTCGTAGCCGTCTGGATGCATATGCTACAACCCTTCCTTCTTGCATTAGAACGCAGCCGATTCCACGCCTGGAAGCATCACAATATATATCAAAGCTATTGTGGATGTCTGGAAGAACTAAGACATGGGCCGTAGTTAGCCTCGTCTTTAACTCCATAAAACTGCTATCACATTCTTCTGTCCAGGTAAATTTGTGATTCTTTTTCAACAGTTTTGTCAATGGCTTGGCTATTTTTGAGAAGCCTTCAATGAAACGATGGTAGTAGCCTGCCAATCCCAGAAAGCTGCGAACTTCAGTTACCATGGCTGGTGTCTTCCAGTTTAACACAGCAGTCACCTTGCTGGGGTCGACGGCCACACCTTGTTCTGACAGAACATGTCCCAGAAATCCCACCTCTCTTAGCCAAAATTCACACTTATTGAATTTGGCATACAAGCGATGGGTCCTTAGTCTTTCCAGGATAGCACGGAGATGTTGCGTGTGTTCTTCATCTTTGGAATAGATAAGAATATCATCGATGAATACTACCACAAACTTGTCCAAGAAGTCCATGAAGACCTTGTTCATCATGCTCATGAAGTAGGCTGGAGCGTTTGTCAGCCCGAATGACATGACTGTAAATTCATACAGACCATATCGGGTAGTGAAGGCTGTCTTGGGGATGTCCTCTTTCCTGATTTTTAGCTGATGATACCTCATTCGAAGATCAATCTTGGAAAATACCCGGGCCCCGTTTAACTGGTCGAACAGATCATCAATGCGGGGAAGCGGATATTTATTTTTAATGGTGACCTCGTTCAATGGGCGGTAGTCCACGCACATTCGTAGGCTGCCATCCTTCTTCTTAACGAAGAGCACAGGTGATCCCCATGGCGAGGTGCTTGGACGAATGTACCCTTTTTGTAATAATTCATCCAGCTGTTTCTTTAATTCCACTAGCTCTGGGGAAGGCATGCGGTAGTACTTTTTGTAGATTGGGGCGGTTCCGGGAAAAACATCAATAGCAAACTCTAGTTCCCGATCAGGTGGCATTCCTGGTAGTTCTTCCAGAAATACGTCTGGAAATTCACTGACTACTGGAATCAGATTTATATCTATGGCAGTAGCTTTGAATGCCATTCCCTTCTTTGACATCATTCTGCTAGCAGTGAATTGCACTGTTTGACCTGCCGGGTTAACCAATGTCACCGTCCTGGTGGCACAGTTAATACAAACCTGATGTGGTGTCAACCAATCCATCCCCAGTATTATATCCAGTCCAGGGGATTCAATGGCGACAAGGGTAGCTGGAAACTTAACTCCATGTATCAAGATTTCCAGATCCTTGTATATAACATTTGTTCTAAGCATGGAGCCAGGGGATTGTACCACCATGATTTTGTCCAAAAGAGAAGGAGAAAATTTGTGTATGGTGGCAAAACTCCACGAAATAAACAAATGAGAAGCCCCAGAATCATATAAAATTATTGCGGGTATGTCGTTAACAGAAAACATACCAAGGACCACGTCTGGTGCTTCGCGGGCTTCCTCAGCGGAGATATGATGGACCTGACCGCGATAGAAGTTCTGATTGGGGCGGCGCCCAACATTGTTGACTTGTGGCTTGTAGTCGAACGGTAACTTCCCGTTTCTTATGGGGCATTGCCTGGAGTAATGCCCGCCCTGACCACAAGTAAAGCAAGTGTTGTTGCGGCGGCAGTCTTCCAGCATTGGCTGTTTGCCAAAGGTCTTGTCCTGGCTGTCGGGCTTATTGTTGTTGCTGCCGTTGCTCCAGGTAGGCTTGTACTCAGACGGACCTGGTTGCCAGATACGTGGCTTCTGCACAAACTGCTCACGGTTATCCTTCTTGGGTTCAAACTTCCGCTTGCGATCGTCATATCCTGACTTATGCTCTCGTTCGGCTATGAAAGCCTTGTTCACCAAAGTATGGAAGTCAGGAAAATCCAGCATACAAAGCTGACAACGGAGGGTATGATTAAGTCCTCCTAGTAATCGGTCTATCTTTCTTTCTTCTGTGGACACGTCGTGAGTGGAGTACCGTGCCAGATTATTAAACTTGTTCAGATACTCACCCACTGACATATTCCCTTGAGTAAGAGAAAGAAATCCCCTCTGCTTCACCTTCATTATGCCGGTAGGAATATG
Source organism: Elymus sibiricus (assembly GCA_039707655.1). Taxonomy (NCBI): domain Eukaryota; kingdom Viridiplantae; phylum Streptophyta; class Magnoliopsida; order Poales; family Poaceae; genus Elymus; species Elymus sibiricus. The sequence continues at coordinate 392,274,235 of CM077676.1, read as the reverse complement.
ATACTTGCGGAATATCTCCTTGAATTTTTCCCAGGAAATATTTCCCCCAGGAGGCCACATAATTTTTGTATTGTCCCACCATATGGCTGCCGGTCCTTCCAGGTAGTGAGTAACAAAAGGAACCTTGTCCGGCTCATCACAGCGGGCTATGTCCAGCTTCTTTTCCATGGTCCTCAGCCAGTCATCAGCTTCCATAGGATCCACAGCTTGACCAAAACTGGGTGGCTTGGTACGCTGAAAATCAGACAATTTGGAGTGTGTCCCATTGTTGTGATTCTGACCCACCATAGTCCGCATACTTTTCAGAAATTCCATGAGATCTTGATTTCTTTTCTCTTCAAACATTCTCATGATTTGATCAGTGGTCGGTGATTGTGGTGGTGGAGGTGGCAAATCTTCTGGTGATTGTCCTGCTTGTCTAGCGGATCGACTAACCGGAGTTCCATCGCCGCCTTCATTACTACACCTCTTCATCCTATATTTGTTCCCATTGCAAAATACCAAATCGATGAGCAACATCCATAAAGGAAATACAGCAGTATGACACCAGGAAAAGAAATCCAAATAAAAAGAGAGAACAAAGCGAACAACATAATTATACAAGGCAACCCAACATCATACATGACAAGCTAGTAGGGGGGGTATCATGACTAGAACTGCTGATACGGCAGTTGACACATGAAGAGATGCTATGATGCATGCACTGAAACTCTAGCCTCCACTCTAGTAGCGCGGGTGGCACGGACACTGGCAGACTGAAGACTCCTCGTCGTCTGATCCTGTCTCGGAATCGGAGCTGATGATGTGAATCTCGGCCTCCGGATCAAAGGAAACACGGCGACGTTGATGAGAAGGTTCTCCCTCTGAAGGAGAAGAAGCACGACGCCGCAACATCGGAGCAGTGGGAGTAGCTAGGAGTGAGGCCTGTTCTGCCGGGGTCTCACGTCGGCTACCAGACGAAAAGCCTGGCGGTCCGAACGAGCTAGAAGGAGTCTCAGGTGCTAGTGAAGGTGGAACGGGTGGAGTATACACAGGTGAAAACACAGGAGGAAGAGGAGACTGTGCTGCCGCAACAGCTGCAAGTGCCTCTCGGGCATGAGTTAGCTCCTCCGCCGGTGAGGTGATCATATGGTAACTGGCGTTCAGATAATGAGATAAAACACCAGTAGCACGATCACTCGCCGGGTCAACAGGTGCGAAAAGGACTCGCCCTGTCGTAGGTGACAGGGTGGGGTAGTGAAAGAAACCTGGATGTGTCTGCATCTCCACGTCATGGAAACGCAAGTCAGTGAGAGCCTCCATCGCAGCAAACTGGATCGCCAGCTCCGGAGTAGAAGCAATTCCGCCCATGGAAGAACGGGAGTAGCTGCCAATATCTGAACTCGCAGTAAGAAAGACCTCTGCGTGATACTCGTACACTGAACCAACAAGCTTCTCTCGGAACACCTGGTACACTGGGTCTTCGCCGTTGGGATACAGCCGAAGCCAGACGCTACGGAGCAATACTGGAAAAGTGAACGGTGCCGGCTCATGGTTGTAGTGGTACGGAACTGGTGCCATCTACACTCACAAGGCCAATGGTTAGCACAACAATAAGCTATATGCATGCCATGCATCAATCAAATGCAACAAGTAAAGCACATACCAAGACTGTAAGCTAATCGAGGTTCTAGCGCGGGGTTAACTAGGGTGTCCTACAGTCAGCACGGCTCTGATACGAAGCGTTGTGGCACCCCGGCTCAGATGACCGGTTTACCCAGTGTTTCCAACCCAGAGATCATGTCTTCTGGAAACACACAACAACTTGGAATAGAACAGAACTGATCTTTATTAATATTGTACAAGTACAAGCTTGGGAATTACATCGGGTAGCGAGGCCGGAAGCACTACACGTGCTATGACAATATCTACATTATTTATGAAACATAGCAAGGCCTCGGTACTACTGGGTGATTCTATGGCGTAGCGGAACAACAGGTGAAACTCTCCATCCCATAGGGACACTGCTAGAACACGGCCTAGTTAGCGTAGCACGAACCATCGGGACCTCCGTCACCGGTTTCTCCTGCATCTGCCATGATACGCCAGGTGAGTACTTGGAATGTACTCGCAAGCTCACAACAACCACAACAATGCAGCAAACAACAGCATGGCAATGAACATGTTAAATGCTTAAGTTGCTTACTTACTGCTACCGAATATCAACTTACTCTCTTCTGGGTTGTACCGCAACCCTCGGAATACTCGTGATCCACTGAGCACTTCCGAGCATGAGACAAGTTCTTCCATCATTATTATTATTACGGTTGACCACTCAGTGTGACCTAGTGCGGACTGTGTCCAATACCGTGGATGCGGCTATTCGAATAGATTCTTACACTCTGCAGAGGTTGCGCACTTTTCCCACACCATGGAGCTCCTTGTCCCGTACCTCGGTACACTTCCCTTCCGGGTGGACCAGTGCTGCTCCAACGAAACTTGCCTAACCCGTGACCCCTCCATCGTACCACCGACAATCATCCTCCCCCGGAGTCATGGCCTGGGTGGCCTCTGTGTCACTCTTGACACCTGCCACCGTCGTGGCCAACTAAACTGTCCCAAACGGGGACGCCGGCAAATAACTCAACTGGCTCACAAGGTTATCGTCGCCTACCTGATCAGGGTAGCACGCACGCATAACCTTCCCTCTTTGGTGGTACCGATAAAAGAGCACGCGGTCAGACCAAGTCAAGGCCGTCCCATTCCGGCAGATGTGGTTGCACGGGTAAGTCCGGGTCGGCGGCACTTGATCAACCATTAAACTTAGTTTTAATAATTACATGATAAGCAAGGTTATTTATCATGAATGAATTAATATGGCAGTAGTTATGCAACAATATAATTTACTATGAATTATCACATATTAAAATAATGCAAGTAATTCAATTAATAAACCAATACTATTGAAATGCTTCATGTAATGGATGATGTGGCTTGCCTTGCTCAGTTGGGTTGTCCACAAACTCCTGGTCCTCAAAACCAAATTGATTTCCTTCTGAAAAATATTTTAAAATAGCAAAAGAAAATGTCACATAATACATTTCTGTTAACCAAAAATTCTGTACATGTGAGAAAAATACCAAAATTTACCAGAAAATAGAAGGGTTCAAGATAAAGACAATGCAAAAAGAATCAATTGATTTGGACTTGTGGATAAAAAGTAATGGGCAGTCAAAGTTACTGGTCAAAGTTGAATTTAAATAGAAATTAGAAAATCTCTGGGAGGGCCACGTCGAAGGCGTAAAACGACAGGGCGCCTCCACTTACGTACCACTTCGGCGCGCGGCGGGGTCACTAACAAGTGGGGTCGGGTTGGATTTAAACAGAAGGAGAGAGAGAGGAACAGAGACGGGTGGCTCACCGACGGCAATCACCGGCGATAGCGACGGCGGCGAGCTCGGGCGACTGCAGGGATGGAACGAGCGCACGACGGCGGTACTCCTCGTACCCGCAGCGTCTCCGGAGACGGCCTGACGGCGTCGTCCCCTTCCTCTCCGGCGGCGGCTGTTTCGGGGGTCCTCGGTGACGACGAATCCGGCAGAGTTTTGGCTAGGTAAGAGGTCAAGAGAGGTCGTGGGAGTGCACTGAGCTCGGGTATGCAATCGGGCAGGGCTGGGTGAAGTGAATCGGGCGGGTGGTGGAGTTGGCTGGGCGGCGGAACGCCGGCGAGCTTGCGAGGCCAGAGGGCCTCTCGGCCGTGGCTCGGTGCCCTGGTGGTCGATAGGAGGCGGAGGGAGTGGGGTGAGGAGCTGGGATAGGCCGGGTTGGGCCTTTTATAGGCGGGGGCGAAGCTTCTGGATTCGGGCAGCGTCGCGGCCACGTCGCCGGAGCAAGGACGGCTAGCTGGCTGGCTCGGCGCGGGCGACGCGATGGAGGAGGCAGAGGGAGTAAATGCACGAAGAGACGGGTCGCCGGGAAGCCTCCAGCCACCTCACCTCCCGTATGGGTGGCCGTATCCGGCGAGGACGATTCCGGCGAGGGGGAAGGGTCTAGGGCGGCCAGGTGGATGGAGGGGAGCTCGTCGGCGCGCGGAGACAACGTACGGCGACGCGGTCGTCGCGCTCCGACGTGACCCGTGCCTGCCGGCGCCCAGAGCGCGGTTTTGGCAGGGCTGGCCACGTGGTCATCACGTGCTTAGGCACACGCAGTGCGAGCTAGCCTGCCAGGCTGTGTCTGGTGTGCCGACCTTGCACACTGGAACCCTCTCGTGGCACTAGCTCTTCCAGGAACTCACTGAGCCGAAGTGTAGCATCGACTACAGTTTGCTGTCAGTAACTTAGGAGAGATCTGGAGGGTAGATGAGCTGGAGATGAAACCAATGGAGTTGTCTGGAGTGATCTATGTTGGAAGGACTACATGCTGGCAAGATTTGAGAAACTTTGGCCAAGATTTGAACATGGGTCATGTACAAATGTTGTTCTGGTCCTGAAACTTGGTGAGGTTGTTGCACTCACATGGGTGATCTGCTGGAGCTGAAATTTGGTGTGTGGGGGTTATTTGATAATGCCAAGATGTCATAAAAATTTCAGCTCAAATGGATGCCTCTAGCTGGTACTTCCTTCACAGAGGCTTGAAATGAGCAGAAACTTGGGAGAATATTTTTGCTGAAAATTTATATTGGACAAGGAGATGTTTTTGGATATTGTGGGAAGATATGTTCCCTAGTATCTCAGAGAATTATTTGAGAGTTTTCTGAATTGAGGAAATATGGGTTGCTTCACAAAGGGTCATTGCTGTCCAGAAGATAAATGGAATATTCTGGCCAAAATTTTATACTGGACCATGAAATGTTTTTGAAGATTGTGGGAGTAGATGATGACAATAAGGTGTGGTATTAATTTGGGATTTTTTTGATCATCAGAACTATAGGTTGCTTCACAACCCATAGTGAAGACAGATTTTCCCATAGAAGAAAATGGGTGATTTTGAAAGGAATGAAAATTGGAATTTGATCCAGAAGGTGTGTGACAAGATTTTGGCAAGATATTGGGGGCTTTGGATCACTTAAAGAGAAACTTAAATGTTTCCCAAGTCCAAAGTCAACTGAAAAGATTCAAAAGCCATCCAATTTGCAAATAAAGCCGGGCAAATTTTGAAAAGAAAAAGTTGCCAAAAACTAGGGTGTTACAGAATGATATAGACAGGGGGTGTGTCCGAAGTGTCAATGAATTGATCATGGGGCTCACTGTAAAGTGTTTGTGCAGGTTTCAACCTCGGCTCCGGGCTCCGTCTCCGAGGAGATTGCGGAGATGGGCCGGAAGCTAGAGAGGTCCGAGAAGGACCTCGACCTGATGAACAAGCAGGTCGAGCAGTCTCATGGTAAGCGACCGATGCATCGTTTTTTGTTTTTTGAGATTAATTTTTTAGCGAGGGTAGCGCGCTTTTTTTTACCCTGATGCCGAACTGATTTGATAACAGCGGCGTTGGCCGAGCTTGAGGGGCTCAAGGCTGAGTTCTTGACGGCTCGGCAAGAGGTCGAGCAGCAGAAAGCTGCTGCGGCCCAAGCAGAAAAGGACCTAGCCGCCGAGAAGGTGGCTAGGGGGAAAGACCAGGCGCGGGTCCTGGAGGTCGGGGAGACTCTCAAGGGTGTCTATCTCGAACGCGATTCCCTTGAGAAAAAGGAGAAAGAGACAGGCGAGGAGCTGTGAAAGCTGTGTCTGTCTCATGCTGAGCTCCAGACCCGGGGCCGGGCCGATCGCTAGGTGATCCAGCAAGTGGAGCGGGTAGCCCCGGGTAAGCCATATTTACTTCAATGTGTATTTGGCAGCAAAGGGTTCGTCGAGCTCACCCAGCTGTGGCGATCCGCAGAGGTCTTCGCCGATCTCCCGAAGAGTGCGGTGGACGCCGGCCTTCATTTTGGCCAACTGGAGGTCCATGAGGCGGAGAAGGCCTTCTTGAGTCAGTTCCAGGGGTCGTCGCAGCCGTAGTTGCTCAATCATCGGATGAAGCAACTGGTGGAACTTCTTCGGATGGCGAGGCCGGTGCTCCAAGACCTCTGCGTCAATCTGTGGCCCACAGAGGTGTTGCCAGCCAGCTTCTTCGGGCTCCTGGTGCGACTGCAAGAAGCCGTCCCGCAAGTCAACCGCTGGAAGCTATCCGCGTGTCTGGAAGGAGCGCGGCGGACGTATGCCTCCATGAAAACGCACTTTCGGAAGGTTGAGGTGAAGGTTGTTGCTGCGGGGCCCCCTGAAGGGAAGGCGCGCACCGCGGAGCAGTTTTTTGCCGAAGTGGAGGAGGGCGCGCGTGTTACCGAGGCCATGTGTCCTAAGGACAAGTTGTATTTCTTGGTAGCACTTTGGAATGCCGAAGTGAGTGTGATGTATAAAAATTATCAGTTGTTTAATGAGTATGACTCAAGTTTTTCTCCTTTGTTTTGAAGATTCCTCCTGTTTGACTGTGTTTAACTGAAAGTGGCCAGTCGTCGGCTTCAACCCCTTCGCATAATATACAAAGGGTGCCCCTTTCAGGCGTTCATGACCTTTAGCCGACGTCTCGGTTCCTTGAGGAGGTCTGTGCACATAGGGACTAGGCAATCGGACTATGGTGGCTTTATAACTTTCACGTAGTCATAGGAGTTTGACGGTGGGGATTGATAACGAGCCCCAGGTGAGTGAAGTGGTCGGCTTATTTAGCTGAGGTCTATGCCCTGCCCACTTCGGCTAATTCGAGAAAGAAGCCCTTCGTTTAACATTGGTGATCTCTAACGACACGCCGCTTGACGCGGTCTTCAGATGGCCGACCAGTTTGCGCTTACCTAGATAGTCAGTTTTCGGCTTTCTCCACTGAGGCGCTCTGCCAGTTAAACTAGCGGCACTATCGCAGCAGTTCTCCCGTTACACCCTTAGCCGAATTTGTCGGGAACGTAAGGGGTACACGTAGGAGCCGGGCAACCCAACTATTGACCAAAATCTAGGTTCGAAACTGATGCATATAATGCAACATCCGAGACGCCGAGTACTTCGGACTTGTGTTTCAGGGTGTAAAATCGACGCCCTTTAGCAATTGTACCTTAGAGATGTTCTCATAGTTCGTTGGCAGTGCTTGTAAGAAAATACGTTTAAAGACCTTTATGGGCACGATTTCTTTATTTCAAGTGGCCAAGCTTTACATGCCGAACTTTTGATGAAAGGAACTAAGCAAGATACAATGCGAGTGAAGATAATGAGGGAGAAACTAAAAGAAAACAGGGCGGATCTTGTCGTCAGGTCTATGAGCCCGGGCCGCTTCCTGCCGCACGTCTGCGTCTCCGTGCTGTTGACCGGCTCGTCCTCGTTGATAGAGGAGGTTGATATTGATAATATGCCGCTTCGGCCAACTATGCGCTTGATGCGTTCGTTGGCCGATCTCTTCGAAGAGGTCTGCAGCTGTGAGTTGTGTGGTTAAAGCCACATGGGCATACTAGTGTTGGCTAGCTCTTTGACAGAACTTTGCTGACATGTGAGCCCGAGGTTTCATCGCTGCTCGGTCTAGCCGACCCGACGTTTCCATGGTCTTGGCTCCTTGGCGACCCAGGGAATTTTTAGTGCGAACCCTGGGGATGTAGTGCCCCTTCCAAGGGAGGCGCGCGAGGAGCCCGTACCCCTATTTAGGGTGGGGAGGCGCCTGCCCGAGGTCAACTGGCGCAGCCCACGTACGCTTCGAAGAGCTGGGGGTGCGTTTACCGCCACGGGCGGCCTACTCGGATGCCTGCACCTCGGCTGCGAAAGCCGTGGTCTACTCCTCCGTCCGTAGAGAGCGTTCGGTGTTACCATTTACTGTAATAACACCGTTGGGTCCTGGCATTTTGAGCTTGAGATAAGCGTAATGCGGGACTGCATTAAAGCGGGCGAATGCGGTACGTCCTAGGAGCGTGTGGTATCCGCTGCGAAAGGGTACGATGTCGAAGATTAACTCCTCGCTCCTGAAGTTCTCGGGTGATCCGAACACTACCTCCAGGGACACGGTTCCGGTGCAGTGAGCCTCGACTCCTGGTATTACACCTTTGAAGGTGGTGCTGCTAGGCTTAATCCGAGATGAATCAATCCCCATTTTCCTTACCGTGTCCTCGTAGATCAAGTTGAGGCTGCTCCCCCCGTCCATAAGGACGCGCGTCAGGTGAAAACCATCGACGATTGGGTCCAGGATGAGTGTGGCCGATCCGCCATGCCTGATGCTTGTCGGATGGTCGTGTTTGTCGAATGTGATCGGGTAAGCCGACCACGGATTGTACTTCGGGGCCACAGGCTCTAACGCGTAGATGTCCCGAAGAACGCGTTTCCTTTCCCTTTTAGGGATGTGGGTAACGTAAATCATGTTTACCTCTGTTACCTCATTAGGAAACTTTTTCTGGCCTCCATTGTTTGACTGCCGAGGTTCATCCTCGTCTTCGCTGCGATTTTGGGTTTTATTTTGACCCTCTGTCGCTATCTTGACAGCCTGCTTAAAGACCCAGCAGTTCCTGTTGGTGTGGGTTGCTGGCTTGTCTTGAGTGCCATGAATTTGGCACGGTCAATCCAGGATCTTGTCAAGCTGGCTCGGTCCATCCTTGTTTCCTTTGAAGGGCTTTCATTTCTATCCGGATCGAGGTCCAGTGAAGCCTGCATTGACTGTTGCGTCTTCTGTGTCGCTTCCGCCGTTTCTATGCCTGCGCTTATTTTTTCTACGCTTTGGCTTGCCGTTGGCGTCGCGGGTCTCTGAGGTCCCCGCCTCACCGTCGTGTGTACTGCGGGCCAGCCAACTGTCCTCTCCCGCGCAAAAGCGGGTCATGAGTGAGGTTAGGGCTGCCATGGTCCTTGGTTTGTCCTGGCCGAGCTGGCGGGCGAGCCACTCATCTCGGATGTTGTTTTTGAATGCAGCGATGGCCTCGGCGTCTGAGCAGTCTATGATCTGGTTCTTTTTAGTAAGAAACCGGTTCCAGAATTTCCGAGCTGATTCGCCGGGCTGCTGAGTGACACGGCTGAGGTCATCGGCGTCCGGAGGTCGGACGTAGGTTCCTTGGAAATTTGCCCTAAAGGCATTTTCAAGAGCCTCCCAGCTTCCAATGGAGTGGGGCGGCAGGCTATTCAGCCAGTGTCTCGCCGGCCCCTTTAGCTTGAGCAGCAAGTACTTGATGGCATGGAGGTCATCTCCATTGGCCATGTGTATATGGAGAAGAAAGTCCTCAATCCATACAGCTGGGTCCGTGGTGCCATCGTAAGATTCTATGTTGATGGGTTTAAACCCATCGGGGAACTGGTGTTCCATTACCCTATCTGTAAAACAGATCGGGTGGGCTGGTCCTCGGAACCGAGTGGTATCATACCGGACATCGGGAGAGAACCGAGTATGAGCTTGATCCCGGGTGCGGCCGTTCCTGTCTAACTAGGCGTTGTAGCCGTCAGGCCCGGCCGGAGCGCGTCCTCTTGATCCATAAATGGACCGGGGCGGCGCCCGGTTTGCCTCTATCCGACGTCGAACGTCTTGAGGGTCGAGATAATCCACAGGGTCCTTGCCATGACGGCGTGGGGCTGGTTGGGTGTGGAAATCCTCCCGCGCGGGCCTATCGCGCCCACGAGGGGGGCGGTCAGGTGCCTCGGCGGTTAGTTCATCATCAAATTCAGGCAGTAAACACCTGCGTGGATAAGATTTGGGCGCACTGTGGCGCCGGTCTTCGAGGTCTTGCTCGGCCGAAAGTATTTTGACCCACTTGTCGTTTAGCGCATCCTCGTTAGCCTGCAACTGCTGCTGCTTGCGCTTCATGCTTCGAGCGGTAGCAACTAGGCGCCGCCGAAAGCGTGCTTGCTCAGCAGGGTCTTCGGGGACTATGAAGTCCTCGGTGCCGAGGCTTACGTCCTCCTTGGATTCCGGCATGTAATTGTCATCGGCCCCTTCAAAAAGGTCATCGGGATCCAAGTCCCTGGGGATGCCTTCGGGGTCGACGTGGTGTTCTGGGGAGGCTTGAGGGTCTTCCCTTGGATCTTCCGCGTCGTTGGCCGCTGTGTCGGTGGTAGGGTTGTTCCCGCTGGGCTCCCCGTTAGCACCCCTTCCGCGTCTTCGCCTACGCCTTGGGGGCGAATTGGGAGTGTTGACCATGTACACATCATACGTAGATGTTGCTTTCCACCTGCCGGTGTTAGTAGGCGGCAAGGTGTTATCCGTAGGGCTGCCGACATCTTCATCCATGTCGGTTGCCTCGTCGTAGTCTAGCACATCGGTTAAATCGTCGACAGTGGCGACTAGGTGGGTGGGATGTAATTCCTGACCGTCGGCTTTAAGTCCGATCTTATTATAAACCGAGGAGTTCGAGATCGACAAACTTTGGATCCGGTCGAGCACCTCATTAAGGTGAGATAGCTCCTCAGGGTTCATGATCTGGCCATAAGCCGGATCGACTCGTAGTGGCACGCCTGATGCGTTTTCTGCCGTACAAGGAAGCGGGGTGGATTCAAGATCCGCCGCCGGGATCGGTTCTAAGCTCGATTTGGTGTCCCAGACCGAACTCTGATCCACGTCGGAGTCAGGCACCGCGGCAGGGTTATCCGAGGAGGGGGAGGGAAGTTCCTCTGTAGCCCCCGGCGGTGTCGGGGGGCACGGTTCGTGGTCTTCAGAGGAGATCCATTCCGAGGTCGAACCTCTGGTGTTTGCCAGACCCGGAATCCGGCCGGGGGTCCAGCCTGATAAGACAAGCTCACCGCGGGAGTCCGCGGTGTACTCCAGACCTCCGAAGGTAACGATCTGATCGGGAGCGTAGTTCTCGACGGTGGCCAGGTGGCCTGTCGAGTCGGCACAGAAGATCATGCTGCCGAACATGAAAAGCTGGCCGGGGATGTAGGCGTCCCCACAACCATTGCCGCAGTTGATCTGCAGATGAGTCATCGATCCTTCGCGATCACACAACGGAACTCTCAATGAAAGCACCAGTGTCGGTGTAAAAACCAGCAGACCTCGGGGTAGGGGGTCCCGAGCTGTGGATCTCGGACAAATGGTAACAGGAACAGAGAGACGATGTTTACCCAGGTTCGGGCCCTCTTGATGGAGGTAAAACCCTACGTCCTGCTCTTGTTTATATTGATGGAGATGTATCAAGTACAGAGTTGATCTACCTCGAGATCGTAAGATATGATCTAGTCCTAAGGCTAGGTGAATGAGATTGTGTTGAGATCCCCTCTAGGGGCTAAACCCTTTGGCTTATATACACGCCAGGCAGGGCATCTAGGGTTACAAGGTTGGCATCTAGGCGTGGAGGCGGCAAGAGGAGTCTTGGAGTATACGTCAAGTCTTCGGCAAATGTAATATTGCTCTTGCTTCTCGCGTGCATCTTCCGGAGGCCATCTTGATAAGAATGAGGGCCCACTGGCCCAGCCCGAGGAATATGGGCTGACTAGGCTAGTACCCCCTAGTCCAGGACACCGTCACCGGCAACGGCGCCAGAAAGAGTCTTGATAACCCAGAAGTGTACGGGATCTGTCGTAGTCCTTTTGATAGTAAGAGTGTCAAATCCAATGAGGAGTAGAAGGAATTGCTTTGTGGAAAGTAGCGAGATTCATTGAAAAGCTGTAAAGAGTGTTTGAAGGTTTGGTTGAAAGCAAGAGCAGTTGCAAGAAAATAAATAGTAACAAAGGTGCAGCAAGTGGCGCAATCCTTAATTATGCTAAGGACAAGCCGGTTATTTTACTTATAGGTATGCAGGCGTGCACGAGGACACACGAGAGTTTCGTCAAGTTACTTTCATCAAGATTCATTGAGTTACCATTCATTAATTTGATAGTTTGTTATGCGGTGAAACCTATGATAAAGTGATGTTCTTATTTGAACAAACAACCTATTTATGATTACACTCCCTGTGCAAGCATCCGCAAATACAAGAGAGTAATTAAGATAGCATCTAACCATAGCAATAAATCCTAGGGTTCCATCACCCCTCATGCAATAGTTCATAAACCTAGGGTGTGGTAATATATGTCACTCCGGCCACCCAACCATGAACAAACTAGTCACATGATGCTCTTCTCTGGGTGCTTAAAGGTGAAGTGGTGTGCAGTCAACGTTCACAGAACACCACTAGAGAATTACACCACAACACAATATCAAATATTGAACTAGATTCAACTTCGCAAGATTACTAGTAACAAGATTTATCCCATGTCCTCAAGAACTTAATGGACTACTCACAACACATCATATGTATCATGATCAGTGGAGATATATGAATCTTTCACCAATAAAACTTCTAAGCATCAACTACAAGTAGTAATCAACACCAGAAACTAATCTCAGCAAGGGATCTGAGAAGAATGTTCATAGAAGAGAGAGATCGGGTGAAGGGAGTTTATGAAGATGTTGATGGAGATGATGATACAATGATGATCGGAGTGTTGGCGATGACGATGGCTTCGAGTTACCCCTTCTGGAGGGATGGATCTCCGACGAGCCCGGCCCCCTGGCTTATATGACAAACCAGGGGTCCTAGGGTTAAAGGACTAAGTAGGTTATGTCGGTGGAAGTAGAGATCCATGGCTCCTGTATCCTTGGATCATACTCCAAGTCTTCCGGAATCTTCATGTATTTCGTCATGGGCCGCCCAAAGTGGCCCAAGACGGAACCGACTTAAGGGTCCTCAGCCTTGCCCACCTGGCCGGGAACCGATGTGGTGTGACACCCCTTAGCCGGGACACCATCATTGCGCACCTAGATTACATAACATAAAAAATGGAAGTAAACAACAAAGCAAAGCTGAAACATAGAGTAGGGGAAAAACAAGCGAGAGTAAATACCTATTATGGAAGTAAAGTATATCAGGAAAATCATGATCGATGTACCAACGACATGCGGCACTGCCACTGAGGCCCAACACACCTGTAATCAGCCAAAAAGATAAAACATAAGCCATGAGGACAAGAAGTGCCAAAGAGAGGTCGATAGTACACGAAACAGGCACATGAACTGTGAAATGGAGGACCACTACCTTTTAACATCTTGGGTAGCATGCTCATAGAGATCACAATGACAACATCCTTCTCACTTGCGGTAAGCACCTCATCAACGGGAAATTCATTTGCATGATTGCCCCAAAGAACAAGCCTAATCTCAGATCCTCTGCAGTTATTAACAAAGGTTATAGTTCCAACATGGCAAGAAGAAACATGTCGCGGCAACGCAGGCTGAAAATCCACCATAGATCAGTAAGAAAATCCACCATAGTCCTAGTGTCAGAAGGCCGCTCCTGATGATACAAGTAAATGGGCACCACGTCTGAAACAACGATTATCTTGCAAATCACATCTAAAGCAAGCAAAAGCATAAAACTACGTGAGGGGAAAACCCAGGAAAAGTACAAAAACAACACAGGAACTCAAGGAACAACCAATGAAACGGAGAGCAATGCCTGCAGGCATAAGAATCTCCGCAAACGTAGATAGACTATAAGTGCAATATGGGAAATCGTCCTCAACACCGGCCTGCACAGCAGCTGTGCTATGCCCTATAAATTGCATCATATTGCAAAGGAAATTTTTCAGGAGGAAAACCTTTCCCTTAACCAGCGTGCCCTGCAACCGTTCAACTACCTCAGGAGAGAGTTGTGCATACATATGATTCCCCTGGAAACAGAGTACACAAACGAGAAGTCAAGATAATAGATGGGGCAAGAGTATGGAGGTTAGACATATGCGAAGGCAATACAAAACGCAATATCCTGATAAAGCACGACCAAGTTGGTATGCATAATCCGACCTTCGTCTGTACCCCTACGAAAGTGTCACATGCGTGAAATCAAGACGTAGACAGTCCAGTTCTTTTCCTTGTCATTCATTTCTGAAAGCAAGCTAACTGCCGCTGAGCGAAATACAAACAATGCTCGTCCCACAAACAAATCTAAGCTCTTTGGAAGCCAAACAACCATCGTAAAAGATAGACCGAGGCATTTCTGAATGGTCATCACATATCACATCTAGCAGGCAATCACAGAAGAATCGAGGCAAAAAGCTATGAAAGAGCCATCCTTGTAAAAGACAGGCAAATATATAAATAGCACCCCCAAAATATAGAAACCAGCCATAAGAACTGCCTTAACAGTTTTCTCCACAAAGCTAGTAATCACGTGTTTATAACAATGAACGTCCATCAGCCAGACGAGCAGCCATCACATGGCATGAAATTGCAGCAAGAACAGATGACAAGCAAAAAGAAGCACAACAAGAGAAAAGAAAAACAAACCTAGCGGAAGAAAGAAAGTGGAAACCGGAAAAAGGACGAATGGTGCCGCATGCCGTAAATCCGACCAGTGAATCTAATAAAACTAGGCCGCATACGACAAGGAGCCCGCGTAAAATTCTATACCAACTCGGCCAACGTCAACCAGGGTGAACCGAGTAGCAGCATGCAGTCCCACACAGACCGATAACCAGACTCCACGGCGACCTCTTCACCTTCCACTGAAAACACACCGTGAGTGGCCGGCATAGCGCACCCTGAAACCACCGACCATCCAATGGAAACCCAATTTCAGTGGGAATATGGAAACAAAACTTGTGCCATTGGATTGCAAATCTTTGCTCCTGATCAGTCTACACGTTCCTTGCATTTTGCAACCTTCTTCTTTTCGGCCATTGTGTACACCTTGTTATTTCTCCCCATATTGAAATGAATCTTTGAAAGCTGGTACTGTATGTTTGAAGTTTCTGACCCTGTACTCCATGCCTTTGCTGTTTTCAGATTTCGGTAAAGTTTATATGTGTTGTTTTCAGATTTAACTGCATTGAATTAATGTGAAAATACAATCTCCTTTGGCATGCTGTTTTGGTCTGAACATGTTCATTTTAATTCTATTTCCAAGGTTCGGAATTGAGCAAAATGCATATACATCTTTAATTCGATGGTTTCTATGTTCCGGAATGTTGGTACTAATGCGTTCTCTAGATAGAAGTATATCAGAGAAAGTTATCATGTAGTCAAAGAGAATGGTACGTTTATATTTCCTTGGTACCTAGTGTAACAGATTGTTGCTTGACAAAAACTAGAGATCTCAAGGACAACATTTATAGAGAGATGCAATGATGATTTAATATCATTATCTTAGGTGCACCTACAAGGCTACAATGAGTTGGTGTCTCAATTGCAGATTTACAAACATAATACTCACTGAAACAACACAGTAGATTAACCATCTATACTATTTAAGGACAGTCGTGTGTTCATACTGGATGAAGCAGCTCACTTGGAAAAGCACAAGCATTCCTAGTCGAAACACAACGCGTTAATTCTGAAGTAACATCACTAAATAGTGATTCCTATGAGAAGATTGGAACATCCCTATGGGAAGAATAGAACATCCCTATGAGAAGATTTACAAATTCTGAAGGTTTTGAAACGACATGGATGACATACAGAACATCTGTTGTGTTTTGATCATGACGAGCAGTAGCAGGGAAGCTTACAAGGGTTGGTTTCTTAAACCCACCGTTAAGTAATAATAAGAATATATTCAGATAAGCCTAGCTAATCCACTAACAATAAACTATACAGAGATCTAATAGTAAATTATTTTGACAGAATATCCATCAATCCAAGGGAACAGCACAAATTTGTGTCCACCTCTTTGTACATAGACTCTGTCGTGTATTAATGGATTAGCAGTACTCCATCTCTGTTCGATCCGGCTACCAAGCACCTGCAATAAAAGTATGGTGGAAATCTCAGTTCAGCATATGAACTCGCACTTCTCTGAGCCAAATTCAGCTAATTCAGGCAGACTGAAATTCAGGGTTGATTTGGCATAACACGAACACACTGTGTGCTTACTACTTCAGAATTTTGACTGGACAGCTCGTTCGTGCTGGTCCGGGAAACAGGGAAGGGTTTCAAGATTTTCCTCGATTTATTTCAAAACCCATCACAGATTGTACAACCAAGCAGCTGAAATGACAAGAAGGATCAAAGGAAAGCAACATTTCAAAATTACTCGAACTGATGTCAAATGTGTACATTTTGCGCTGTTCAAACGAATAAGCCGATGGGTTTTTTTACCATCCAGTTAAGAAAGAGGATGGTGCCGAGCTCTACACCTATGGCTCATCTTCGACCTGTTACCGATATCACCATCACGAGCGTGCCCAAATCAAATTCCCCACCACATCCGACGAAAATTCAAAGAACAACAGGACCTCTATCCGCCACAGAGAAAATGACCAGAGGATTCAAAGAACAGGAGGCAGCAACTTCAGAGCACCTCCGAATTGCATAGTACATCGACAATGGTCGATCAACAGTACATTAACCAGCAATTTCACAGTAAGCATCTGTTTGCATCACCGCAAACAACCTAACACGATCTAAAACGGCAAGCGAATCAACTACTGCTGGCGAACGGTGGCATGCGGCGGCTGGGGTAGGATTGGTCTGACTCAGGCGCGCTCCCCGCGGATGCGGCGGGCGAGCTGGATGTCCTTGGGCATGATGGTGACGCGCTTGGCGTGGATGGCGCAGAGGTTGGTGTCCTCGAAGAGGCCGACGAGGTACGCCTCGGCCGCCTCCTGGAGGGCCAGCACGGCGTGGGACTGGAAGCGGAGGTCCGTCTTGAAGTCCTGCGCGATCTCCCGGACCAGGCGCTGGAAGGGCAGCTTGCGGATCAGCAGCTCCGTGCTCTTCTGGTACTTGCGGATCTCGCGGAGGGCCACGGTCCCGGGCCTGTAGCGGTGCGGCTTCTTCACGCCGCCGGTGGTCGGGGCGGACTTCCTGGCGGCCTGGAAACACATCATTCGATTCAAACACGTCAGCGAGACCAGGTCGAACAGATAGGAGAAATTAACGAGGAGGGGAGGGACGGGGAGGAGAGAAGTGAAGGGGGCGGCGGGAGGAGGCGGAGACGGACCTTGGTGGCGAGCTGCTTGCGCGGCGCCTTGCCGCCGGTGGACTTGCGGGCGGTCTGCTTGGTACGGGCCATGGCTCCTCTTGTCGGCTTCGAAACTTGGCTTCGGTTGCCTTTGCTGTGCGGGTGCGGGCGGTGGAACTCGAACTCGACGGCGACGAATTGGGTAGTGGGAGAAGAGGTGGGAGGTTGGTGGGGAATTTATAGGTGGGGGTGCGCGCGCGAGGGCACGGGGGAAGCATGGATCTCGGATTGCGCTCGGATCTGACGGCTGGGCTCGCGTAGAGCCGATCCGCGTGCTCGGCGCTGGTTGGCGGTGGAGCGAGGGGGTGCGGATCGCTGACGTGGCGGTGGAGGGCCGGACTGCGGTCTCGCGTGTGTGTCTAACTGTCCCATTGTGGGCTGGTATCCGGGCCGTCGGCCGTTTTCGAGGTCAGGTTAACTTCAGAGCTCCTAATTGGCGCGGTAGCGATATCTCGCTTAGTGCGAGTGCTCCTTTCGTCTCGTCTGAAGCTTCAGCCTAACACTGTAGCTACTGGCCCGGCCCATTTCGTTGTGTTTCATTTGGGTTCGCTGAATTTCGTTAACTGAGTTTAGTTCATGTTTTTTTTTCTGGGTGGGTTTCTACTCCGGTATTGGCATGGTTTATTTTTGTTTTGTTTTGTATTTTCTCCTGGTTTCTTTATTACTTCACCGTTTCTTCTAGTTTTCTTTTTCTTTCCTTTTCTGTTTTCTTATGTTTTTTACTCATTTATTCTTTTGTTCACTATTTTCTTCGGTTTTTCTTTTTTCCTTCTTTGATTTTCTTTCGTTTTTTCCTATGGGTTTTTCTAATTTATATATTTATTATTTATTATTTATTTCTAAGTTTTCAACATTTTTATTGTTTGTCTTTGGTTTCTTTATTTTCTTAAATTTCTCATGGGTTTCATGGTTTTCCTTGGATTTTTCATTTTTCTTCGTTTCTAAGGTGTTTCTTTGTTTCGTTTTTTCGGTTTTCACTGTTTTTCTTTATTTTTATTCGACACATGTCTATTTTTTAATACACATTTGTAGATTTTACGTATACACCAGGAACATTATTTTTTACATGTTTAATTTTTTTAAATATATGACTAACATTTAAAAAATAATGTTTGCTGACTAATTTTTTATACACATTATACATTTTCGGTATATATCAGCAAAACAATTAATATATGTTTAATGTTTTTGAAATATATGATTTATATTTTTTATACACGATCAATATTTTTTTAAATTTATGTTTTTATGTTCAAGAAATTTCATACACGTTCTAAATTTTTCATATATATATATCAGGATTTTTTTTGTACATTTTCTAAATAGATGATTAACATTTTACCCAAATATTTGTGTTTGATGACTACTTCTTTCATACGCATTGTACGTTTTTGGTATACATCAGGAACATTTTTATGAAGGTTTAACATTTTTGAACTATATGATTGACATGTTTTTGGCAAACGATCAAATTTTTATAAAATTTACGGCTTTATGTTCAAAACATTTAATACATGTTCTGCATTTTTGGTATACATCTAGAACATTTTGTACATGTTTAAAATGATTGAAACAGATGATTAACATTTTTCAAAAATATATATTTTGGATGTCTAATCTTTTTATATACACATTATACATATTTTGTATACATGAAAAACATTTTTATATACAGGTTTAACATTTTCCAAATAAATTACTGATATCTTTAAAAATTATTTTTTATGTCTACTTTTTTCCATACTCATTGTACATTTTATGTATACATCTTTCGTATACATCGGAAACATGTTTTTTTTTCTATACACATTTAACATGTTTCAAATGCATGATTAGAAAATTTCAAAAATAACTGTAAAGTATATTTTTGTAATACATATGTTTACAATATTTGGAAGTGCAAACAAAACTAGAAAAGGAAATCAAAAACATGAAAAGCAGAAGAAAAAAAACAAGGAAGTGGACTCTCGAGCGCATGGGCCGGCCCAGTATGGCGCTCGCTTCAGACGAGGCTATCATTGAACTCGCGTCGAGCGAGGGATAGGCGTGCCTCATAATTTGCGCCTTATGTGCCATTTAAGGAAAGGGGGCTCACGAGGTGGCTCAATAAAATGTTGCGAGGGCTGACTCGGTTCCTGGGCTAGTCGCGCAAAAAAAAAAAATCCCGGTTCGCTCTGTTCTTTATTTTCCTTGTTCACTTGGTTCCTAGTTAACAAGGCGAATGTAGATCGTTGACTTTTCAAAAAGTTCACAAAATTAAAAAAACATGAAAAAAATTCACGAGTTTTAAATAAGTTCATGCAAAAAATTTCACAAGTTATAAAATTTCATATATTTGAAAAACAAGTGAATCTAAAAAACGTTCATGAATTTGAAAAAAGTTCGTGAAAGTTTGAAAAAAGTTCGCGGAACTTTGAAAAACTTCACCAAAAAAGGTTATGGATTTGAAAAAAAGTTCATGACAATTTGAAAAAGTTCATGAGTTTTTAAAGAAAATCACTAAAAAAATGTTAGGAAAACTAAAAAAAAGTTCAGCGATTTAGAAAAGCTCATGAAATTTTGAGAAAAGTTCAAGAATTTTAAAAAGTTTTCAAATTTTTAAAAAGTTCACTCATTTGAAAGATCAGGAAAAAGGAAAAGGAAAAAGAAAAAGAAAAACGAGTAAAACAGAGCAAACCCTGGTTCAGAAAAAACCAGAATAAGAAGAAAAAAATGGTTTGGAAGCTTCCAGAAGCTTCCCAAAACCAGCCTGTAATCTTCTGGAGCTTCCCAACACCGAAGAAGAAATTTCCGTTGGTGCGCTCTTAACTGGGCCAGCCCATAGAAACAACATGTAGGCGTCGCGTACGTATAGCACGTTAACTGGCGCAGAAGGCACTAAATAGGAATCGGGCCCATGGTCACAGCTTCTCCTCCTTAGATAGAAAAGGTAGTGTATAACTAATACTAGTACTAGAAGCAATAGCAGTAAAATCCGTAATAAAATGGGTACAATAGCATTACAGCATCTCCAACAGATGGTAAAAAAAACTGTTGTTTAGGTCGTTTTGGACCCCAAACACTACTGCAGGAATACCTAACAGTGGCGGACGGGAAAAGCCCAGCAGTGGCGGGCGAGGCTTCCAAGGGTGCCCGCCACTGATCTCCCGCCACTGCTAACATGGCATCAGTGGCGGGCGCGCGCCCGCCACTAGTAGAGACTCTGCAGTGGCGGGCGTATCTTGGCGCCCGTCATTAAAATATATTGTTAGTTGTGGCGGGCAATCTGGGCAGCCGCCACAACTACATGTCCAGCCGCCAACGCAAACCCGACATTAAACAACAAGAGCAAATAACGTATGCGATCGTACACATTACAATAGATGTGTCTCAGATTAGCCGCAGCACAATTTACCATAACAAGCAGCACATTTTACCATAACAATAATTCAAATACACTACAATAGATGTACGCATTAGAGTACAAGTCACGTACCATCGTTAGTACACATAGCCTTCTCAGCGAAGCCTCTGACATGTTACATGTAACATACATGTATGACCTCGTGATAACAACAACACCATAATGACAATGAACTGGATAAAGATAATCAAATTCTTTACTCGTCCACTTGTCCACACGGTCTTGCATACTTCATAGTTGATTTTCTTTGTGCGGACGAAGTTTGCGTAACGATCATCTGCTTCATTTTTAGTCTTATATCCTTTATAGCAGTTGTTCTCGTAACCGTCCACTTGTTCATTGCATTTCTCCCATGAATCATAGACTCCTGAATTCTTCCCATAGTACACCACATACCACTTCCACTTCATCTACGAAGATAAATAAATAAATAAGCTAACAATTCAGTTTCATAGTTATCCAATCACATATAGCGAAGTCATATAGCAATCTTCATAGCAACATAGAAAATACATTCAGAAGCATCGATGATACAAATCACATATAGGCAGTTCACTAGTAGTTCAGAAGCAAAAGTTCAGCTCCATGATAGCATCATAGAAATTAAGTTCACACGCATCGATCATATAGATCATATAAAGGCAATGCACTAGTAGTTCAAAAGTAAAAGTTCCGCTCCGTCATGAGTTTTCCTCGCCTTCCAACATCTTCGCGATCTCGGCTTGGGCAGTCCTCACAGCTTTGACGGCTGCTTGCGCACTCTCGGCGGCTACTCTAGTGCTCTCAGCGGCTGTTCTCGCGCTCTCGACATATGCTGCAGCATTCTTGACGTATGCCCGAGCGCTCTCGGTGGCTTCTCGAGCGCTCTCGGCATATGCGAGCACGATCTCCGTGTACTCAGCCACCCTCATGACGATGTCTACGGCTGTAGGAGTTCTGTCTACGGGTGTAGGAGTCCTAACTAGGCATCTCGGCTTCTCCATCTAAATCGCATTAAAAAAGTTGACATTTAGATAAAAGACATTTTTCATGAAAGCAAATTTATGACAATAAAAAAGATAGAACTGTTACGACAACAGTCCATATTTGTCCTTCGGGTGGACACTTCTCGCTCTTAAGTTAGGTACTTCAACCATCGGTGATGGCCGTTCTTCACCCTCTCCTCCTACTTTACCAAGGTCTCAGAGGATGAAGAGGGAGAAGAACGACCCCCTACGACAACAGTCGTTTCATCTCTCAAGTGGTTTTATATATGGTGTACACTCACTCACTCACTGTAATTTCGACTGTCGGTGATGGTCGTTCTTCCCCCTCTCCTCCTGTTTTACCAAGGTCATAGAGGAGGAAGAGGGAGAAGAACGACCCCATACGACAACAGTCGGTTCATCTCTCAAGTGGTTGTATATATGGTGTACACTCACTCACTGTAATTTCAACTATCGGTGATGGTCGTCCTTCACCTTCTCTTCCTGCTTTACCAAAGTCTAAGAGGAAAAGAAGAAGAAGGATGACCCCCTACAACAACAGTCGGTGTCCTCCTCTCAGAATAACTCCCATCTCAGTTTGTGGATTAAGAGTGAGTAGTGTCCACCCGACAGAAAATATAATTAAGTAGCTCATCCATAAAAAGTTAAAAATTTATGAAAAAATTGGCATGACCTTTGCTAGAAATTAGACATATTGAGTGCCAGAAATTAAGCAAAACGGAACTTAATACATGTTTTGTGAAAACATTGGCACTCATTATGAATATCTGCATCATGAATAAATTGAGGTACTATATGTTGGTCCATATGCAGTACGTAAATGTACAATTACAATAACTAAGACAACTACAATCTCCAATAACTAAGAACAATTACAATTAAAAGATTCAACAGTAAACCCTAAATCCTATAACAAACTTGTTTACACTAACAAAATGCCGCAAATGTACAATTACAATAACTAAGAACAACTACAATCTCCAATAAAAGAGAGCAAGGTGTGGTTACTGGGGCGGACGAAGACGACGGGGAGGGCGAGGACGATGGCGGCGGCGGACGGTGAGGTCGACGGGGACGCGGACGACGTTGGAGGCGGCGGAAGGCACGGGCGACAATGACGGTGAGGACGTCGGAGGTGGCGGCGGACGGTGAGGGTGAGGTAGTTTGAGGCAGGGACGGACGGCGCGGGCGACAGAGAAGACACTACAAAATTTGCTCTATTTTGCGATGGTTCACTTGTGTCACGTATAACCCTTTTTCGTCACAGAAAATACACCCGTGACGTTTTCCGACCGTCACCCCCACCGTCACCGAAACGTCGTCATGGAAAATAAAAGTTTGATGGTACCACTTTTTTCGTCACGCACGACCGCATTTCAGGTGACGAGCCAAATAATGTCACCGATTGCCATTTTCGTTGACAGCCCAAAATGTCACCTACGATAGCCCAAACTATCGCCTAAGATCTTTTTGGCGATGATAATCCCGTCACCGGTGATCTGTCTGCGGGTTTGACCGGTCAAAGATTCTGACATGTGGGGTCAGCAGTTGTTGACGTGGCTGCTTCCATGTGGGTCCGCCGTGGGTTTTATCGCAGACGGTCCCGTCAGTAATATGTTGGGCGTCAGTTTGACCGGTGAACGATGCTGACATATGGGCCCAGAAGATGCTGACGTGGCTGCTTACATGTGGGACCAGGCGTTCTATTTTCGATGACGATGTGTCCTCTGACTGGTCAACGATTCTGACATGTGGGCCCATTGTTGTGATGACGTGGATGCTGGCATGCGGGTCCATACGTGGGTAACGTGGCTTCTTACATGTGAGACCATACGCTTGTGACGCCATTCATGACCGTCACAGTATTTAGGCGCGGTCAATTTGTATTGTATTGCAATTGGCGGTCACATTTCATACAATATTGATTTTTTGAAGGGATTTTTATTTATGTGCTCAGTTTTGCCCAACACAACTAACTTTGCTCACTTTTGCCCTCCCCCCTCCACCACCAGCTCACAAAAGCCCGAACGTTGCACTGCCATCCGGTCAAAGTCTTTGACCGTTACCTCCCGACTAGTTATTTTTTTGGGTCACCTCCTACCTAGTGGGGCCGCCTGATATCCTGACAGGTGGGGCGGAGGCAGCTTACTGCAGGTGGGTCTCTCTCTCACCACATTTCGAACAGCCAGTACCCGAGCAGTTCCCCACACCGTCGCCGCCGCCACCGCTGTCGGACCATCCGCCAATAGTCGGCGTGGCGGCCGTAGAAAGGCTGCACCACACGACCCCCCAACCCCTACCCACCCAGCCCACCACCGTCGCCCAATCTAGCATGCAATCGACATGAACCCTCGCCCACGGTGCACTGATCGGCCGCGTTTCGTGTCCCAGGCTTGTAGTGGTTCGAGGGGATCTGGATGGTGGACCTGCGGCAGCAGCTTGAGCTGCAATGTCGAGGGACACCAGCGTCCGTCACGTCGACCGTGGGAAGGATTGGGTCGAACCAAGAGCAGAAGGGAACTCATGGATTTCGGCTGGGTAAGCCTCAAACCCCTTTGCAATGTGTGATATAACTCCTAGCATTTGACCAATGGACGCGTGAATTGTTGCCTACTTGAATGAATTATTGCCTACCTAACTATAGGATTGATCGAGCGCTTGCCTATCGGCTCGCAGTTAGAATGGAACTAGCATCCTGCGAGGTACAAAAGCGCATCGTTTGTCTGGATTTTGGTATCCAAAGGTGGTAGAAACAATTATTTCATTTAAAGATTTATGCATATCTCTCTGTTCTGATTATCCCTGGAGCCAAGCCGATGCTGTTGAACTGAAATATTTCGATGGTAGTGAGCAAAAATTTGTGCCACTAACTTGCGATGAGCATGTAGAAAATATTTTTGCTTTGAATGCTCCCAGCCGGTTCGGAAAAATTCAAATCGACGTGCTCCAGCCTCCAAAAAAATTGGAAAAGGGAAAGGGTGCGGCCCCTGATAACTCTGCTAATAGTTAACGGCCCCGCACTCCTCGTAGGTCAGGACCGGCTAAACCTATTGGCAGTGAGAGCCAGGCGAGTGCTGCAGTGGATGTAGAAGATGATGCACAACCTGACAAGGCAGTGCCTCGAAACGATGACGAGGATGAGAGGATGTACCCTGAATTGGTTGATGAATTCAGCAAACAAGCAATGGAGGATGAATACCAGGAGGAGCCAACCGGCCTTGCTAGATTAGATGACACTGATGATGAAGAGAAGGACGAGAATGCTGACATGTTGGTTCCAGAAGAATACGCTGGCGAGGACATGCCAACAATTGAGTGGGACAGGAACGATCCTAAGCTTACTCCAGGAACAATATTCGAATCGATGATGAACTGTCAGAATGCACTGACTACATACTGCATTCTCACTCAAAATGATTTTGTGATTGAAAGAGTGAACCCAGAAGGTTGACGGTTCACTGTCCATATGAGAGGTGTAGGTGGAGGTTGCATGCCTCCCGTATGCGTACAAGTAAATATATTCAGGTATTTAATTTTGCACAGAACATTAGTTTCAGTGATGCTTGATCCCTTTTCTTTGATACACATGTTTTATTGAATTTCAGGTCAAACTGAACCCACAGAAGCACACTTGCCCACCTGGAGGGGGGAAGGCCCAAACAACAAAATTAGCAAAAACTAGGTTGGTAGCAGATGCAATCATGGATTTGCTTAGAGAGACACCAACACTTGGTCCTACAACACTACACAAGTTGTTGTTTGACAAGTATAAGATGAACATACCGTACATGAGGATTTTTTATGCAAAGGCCATGGCTCTTGACAGAATTAATGGTCCATGGAATGGCAATTTCCTTTGTTGTACACCTACAAAGCTGAAGTGGAGATGGCAAGTCCAGGTAGTGTTGTAGAGCTTGACAAGCATATTGTACAGTACAAAATTTGGGGGAAGACATTTGAGAAGGAATGTTTTAGGAGGGCTTTTGTTTGTTTCAAGGCTTGCTGGAAGGGGTTTCTGGACGGTTGCAGGCCTTATTTGGCTATGGATGCAACAACTTTGAATGGAAGATTTAGGGGACAGCTAGTAGCTGCTTGTGCAGTTGATGCACACAACTGGCTTTTCCCAGTGGCATATGGTGTGTTGGAGATGGAGTCGGAGGAAAGTTGGGTGTGGTTTTTGAAGAATTTGCGCAACATTATAGGGGAGCCACCATGATTGGCTATACACACAGATGCTTGCAAGGGTTTAGAGACTGCGGTAGATGTTGTTTTCCCTGGAGTTGAGCATAGGGAATGTATGAGACACCTAGCTACTAATGTTACAAAGAAATTCAGGGGTAAAGTGTATGATGAGAACCTATGGCCAGCATCATACACTTGCAGCTTGAGGAAACATGAGCACCACTTGAGAGTTTTGTATGCTAAAAATTCTGCTGTGCGGGAATACATGGAAGCGCATCATGGAATGGTGTGGTCATGAAGCAAATTCAATGAAATATGCAAGGTAGACTATGTGACCAATAACCTTGCTGAGTGTTTCAATTCAAAAATTAAGTCAGTGAAAGGGCTTATGTTGTGGCAAGCATTTGACAAGATTAGGCAGATGATCATGATAAAGATGGATTTGCGTTGGAAGAATTGCAGATACACAATATGTTGGCCATGTCATAATCCCATCTATGATAAAGGCATTGCATGCTAGGGCAAGAGGATTGAGGATGAAATGCATTAGACGATCAACACATGAGGCTGAGGTAACATATACTGACATTAAAAATAGGGAATGGAGGTACCCAGTGGATTTAAGTAGTAAGACATGTAGCTGTAGACAATGGCAGATCCGTGGGCAGCCACGCATACATGCCCTGTTTTTCATGACACTCATAGGGGGTGAAGTTGGTGAGGTTGATCAGTATGTGTCTGAATACTTCTTTGTTGCGAAGTTTAAGGCAACATATGCTGAGAACGTGCCTGCATTGTTGGTAAAAGACCAATGGACCATCATCGATCCAGGTTTTAAGCTTCACGCTCTAGTTTTAGTTAGACCACTTCTACTTGTGAGCTGCGTTGGGATTTCCCCGAAGAGGAGGGGATGATGCAGTACAGTAGAGATAAGTATTTCCCTCAGTTATGAAACCAAGGTTATCAATCGAGTAGGAGAATCACGCAACAACTCGTTAGCAGCACCTGCACACAAAATAACAAATCCTCTCACCCAACGCGAACAAGGGGTTGTCAATCCCTTGGCGGTTAATTGCAAGATTAAATTGTATGGTGATAGATAGATATATCGAACAAAAATACAAAATAAAATAAATAAAGTAAAATTGCAGCAAGGTATTTTTAGGATTTTCAATATATGATAAAGGTAGACCCGGGGGCCATAGTTTTCACTAGAGGCTTCTCTCTTGAAAATAGCATACGGTGGGTAAACAAATTACTGTTGGGCAATTGATAGAAAAGCAAATAATCATGACGATATCCAAGGCAATGATCATGTATATAGGCATCACGTCCGAGACAAGTAGATCGAAACGATTCTGCATCTACTACTATTACTCCACACATCGACCGCTATCCAGCATGCATCTAGAGTATTAAGTTCATAAAGAACGGAGTAACGCCTTAAGCAAGATGACATGATGTAGACAAAGTAAACTCACGCATGAATAAACCCCAACTTTCTACCCTTAATAGCAACGATACATACGTGTCATGTCCCTTTCTGTCACTGGGATTGAGCACCGCAAGATCGAACCCATTACAAAGCACCTCTCCCATTGCAAGATAAATCAATCTAGTTGGCCAAACCAAATCAATAGATCGGAGAGAAATACGAAGCTATAACAATCATGCATAAAAGAGTTCAGAGAAAACTCAAATAATATTCATGGATAATCTGATCATAAACTCACAATTCATCGGATCCCGACAAACACACCGCAAAAAGTGATTACATCGGATAGAACTCCAAGAACATCGAGGAGAACATTGTATTGAAGATCAAAAAGAGAGAAGAAGCCATCTAGCTACTAACTATGGACCCGAAGGTCTGTGGTAAACTACTCACGCATCATCGGAAGGGCAGCAAGGTTGATGGAAAGCCCCTTCGTGATCGAATCCCCCTCCGGCAGAGTGCCGAAAAAGGCCTCCAGATGGGATCTCTCGAGAACAGGAACTTGCGGCAGTGGAAAAAGTATTTCGTGGACTCCTCTGTTGGTTTCCCAATTCTAGAGTATTTATACAGGTGGAATTAGGTCAAACGAAGCAGAGGTGGGCCCACGAGGCACCAGGGCGCGCCCTGGTGGCTCGTGGCCACCTCCTTTGTCTTCTGGCCCTCTCCCGAAGCTTCTAGTGTCTCTTATGTCCAGAAAAAAATCTCCAAAAAGTTTCGTGGCATTTGGACTTCGTTTGGTACTGATATTCTGAAAAACCAAAAACAGACAAAAAACAGCAATTGGCACTGGGCACTAAGTTAATAGGTTAGTCCCAAAAAATGATATATAATTTCTTGTAAGTGTATATAAAACATCCAAGATTGATACTATAATAGCATGGAACAATCAAAAATTATAGATATGTTGGAGACGTATCAAGCATCCCCAAGCTTAATTCCTGCTCGTCCTCGAGTAGGTAAATGATAAAAATAGAATTTTTGATGTGGAATGCTACCTATCATATTCATCATATACTCTTTTCTTTTGTAGCATGGACATTTGGACTTGAATGATTCAAAGCAATAGTCTATAACTTGATATGAAGACATAAATACTCAAGCATACTAATAAGAAACCATGTCTTTCAAAATATCAATGCTAAAGAAAGTTATCCCTAGCCCATTATGCTCAATCATTGATCCATTCATGAAACACACTCAATATTAGCTACACCCAATGCACAAGTATGACAATAATGCTCTCTAGTTGGTGCTTTGTAAGAGAAGATGGAGACTCAAAAATAAAAATAAAAATTGCATAAAAGTAAATAGATAGGCCCTTCGCAGAGGGAAGCAGAGATTTGGAAAGGTGCCAGAGCTCGAGTCTAAAATTTGAGAGATAAAATTATTTTGAGAGGCATGCTTTTCCTGTCAACGAAAACGACTGAGAATTCCCAATATCTTCCATGAAAGACACATTATAGGCGGTTCCCAAATAGAAAATAAAGTTTATTTCCTTTCCACCATTCTTTCACAATCCATGGCTAGTCGTATCCACGGGTGCCCTCCATACCAACACTTTCCAAGGAATTTATTATTATCATCATATTAAATTTTTTCATTTTGGGACTGGGCATCCCTATTACCTGCCACTCTCTCGTGCAATGACAAGTGAATAAACACTCATCGTGAGAATAACACACCTAGCATGGAAAATATTGGCCACCCCCTGCTGCTTCATGAGCGGTACAGGCACACAAAACGGAAAATTATTTTGAAAATTTAGAGTTGGCACATGCAAATTTAATTGGAACGGCATGAAAATACCACATATAGGTAGGTATGGTGGACTCATTTGGCACAACTTGGGTTTAAGGAGTTGGATGCACAAGCAGTATTCCCGCTTAGTACAAATGAAGGCTAGCAAATAGATTGAGAAGCGACAAACCAAAAAGCGAAAACGGTCATAAACATGCATTGATCATAACTAACACCGAATAATGCACCATAAGTAGGATATAATTTCGTTGCATAACTATTGACTTTATGTGCATGCATAGGGAATCACAAACCTTAACACCAATATTCTTACTAAATCACAATTACTCACTAACATGACTCACATATTATCATCTCCATATCGCAAAACTATTGCAAGGAATCAAACTTATCATATCCAATGATCTTTCATGAAAGTTTTTATTATATCCCTCTTGAATATTCATCACTTTGGGACCAAATTCATATCTTGTGCAAATTACCATTACTATTATCAACTCTCAAAAAGATATAAGTGAAGCATGAGAGTGCAAATATTTCTTCAAAATTTAATCTTATCAACTCTCAAAATAATATAAGTGAAGCATGAGAGTTCAAATATTTCTTCGAAATATAGCCACCGCCATGCTCAAAAAGATTTAAGTGAAGTACTAGAGCAACTGCCTAGCTCAAAAGAATTAAGTGAAGCACATAGAGTACTCTAACAAATCATGATAAACGTGTGGCTCTTTAAAATAGGTGTGTCCAACAAAGATGATTGTGACAAACTAAAAGCAAACAAAGCAAAGACTCATGTAATACACGATGCTCCAAGTAAAACACATATCATGTGATGAATAAAAATATAGCTCCAAGTAAAATTACCGATAGTTGGTAGAAGAAAGAGGGGATGCCTTCCGGGGCATCCCCAATCTTAGTTGCTTGAGTCTTCCTTGAATATTACCTTGGGGTGCCTTGGGAATCCCCAAGCTTAGGCTCTTGCCACTCCTTATTCCTTCATCTATCGTGATCTCACTCAAAACTTGAAAACTTCAAACACACAAAACTCAACAAAACCTTCGTGAGATCCGTTAGTATAACAAATAAATCTTTAACTTTAAGTACTGTAGTAAATTGATTCATATTTAATATTGGTATAATGCTACTGTACTCCAACTTCTCCATGACTCATACCCCAGATACGATCCATAGATTTATCAAAATAAGCAAACTATGCAACAAAAACAGAATCTGTCTAAAACAGAACAGTCTGTAAAGATCTATTTAAAAGCTATACTTCTGTAACTCCAAAAATTCTGAAAAAATTAGGACAACGTGGTAAATTCATATACCAATACTGTGTAAAAATTTCAGATTTTTCTGACTCTCCAGTACAGAATTAAAATTCCAGCACTGGACGCAAAACTTTCTGTTTTCCAAACAGCATCAATTATACTATCTTCCAAATCATCCCAAAGGCATTACTTGGCACAAACACTAATTAAAACATAAAAACACAATCATAACAGTAGCATAATTGTGTAAACACACAAGAACAGAAATAAAAAGCAAAAACTTATTTTATTCATTGGGTTGCCTCCCAACAAGCGTATTGTTTTATGCCCCTAGCTAGGCATAATGCATAGTTTCAAGTATTATCATCCTTCAAGTTGATTCCATAAGTGGCCCTCATAATGGATTCATAGGGTGCTTTAATTCTTTTCCTAGGGAAGTGTTCCATCCCTTTCTTTAATGGAAATTGAAATCTTATATTACCTTCTTTCATATCAATAATAGCACCAATAGTTCGAAGAAAAGGCCTACCAAGTATTATGGGTCAAGAAGGATTGCATTCAATGTCAAGTACAATAAAGTCCACAGGCACATAATTTCTATTTGCAAGAATAATCACATCATTTATTCTTCCCAATGGATTTTTAATAGTGGAATCCGCAAGATGCAAATTAAGAGAACATTCATCTATATTGGTAAAACCTAGCACATCACATAGAGATTTTGGAATTGTGGAAACGCTAGCACCCAAATCACATAAAGCATTGCACTCATAATTTTTAATTTTAACTTTAATGGTGGGTTCCCACTCATCATATAATTTTCTAGGAATTGAAATTTCTAGTTCAAGCTTTTCTTCTAACGCTTTCATCATCACTTCTACGATGTGTTTAGTAAAAGCCTTATTTTGTTCATAAGCGTTGGGTGAATTTAGCATGGATTGTAACAAAGAAATACACTCAATCAAAGAACAACTATCATAATTAAAGTCTTTGTAATCCAAGAGAGTGGGCACATCACTAGTTAAAGTTTTTACCTCTTCAAACCCACTTTTATCAATTTTTTCATCAAGATTTTCACCCTCCGAATTATGGGGACGCCTTCTAGCTAATGTTGACTCTTCTTCAGTCCCTTTTTCATCAAGTTTTATATTGCTAAACAAGGAATCAATAGATGAAACACCAATCATTTTAATATCCTCATCATTACTACGATAGAAACCGGGAGGAATCGCTTTTTCTAAAAATTCTTGTTTAGCTTTTAGCATAGCGGTTCTTTTCTTACTCTCGTCCATGGAGACATATAAAGCTTTAATTGATTCATTAATATCAATTTTGGGTGGCAAAATTTTAGTCTTAAGATTTTCCACATCATGAATAATTCTATCAACGCTCCTAGACATATCATCAAGTTTACTTAATTTTTCTTCTATCGTAGTGTTGAAAACTTTTTGAGCATTAATAATTTATTTAATATTACTTTCAAGATCAGAGGGCATCCTATTATTATTATTATTATTATTATTATTATTATTATTATTATTATTATTATTATTATTATTCTAAGGATTACCATAGGAATTGCCATAATTATTAGTGGAATTTCCAGGAAACGGCCTAGGATTAAAATTACCTCTATAAGCATTACTATTAAAATTGTTTCGCGAGACAAAATTCACATCTACGGGATCATTATTTTGCTCAATCAAGGTGGATAAAGGCACATCATTAGGATCAATAGGAGTGTTTTTGCTAGCAACCAATTTCATAAGTGCATCGACTTTATCACTCAAAGTACTAATTTCTTCAACAGAAATCACTTTTTACTAGTAGGAACTCTTTCAGTATGCCATTGTGAATAATTTGCCATAATATTATAAAGCAATTTAGTAGCTTCCCCCAATGTAATCTCCATAAAAGTACCACCCGCGGCGGAATCTAAAAGATTTCTAGAAACAAAATTTAATCCCGCATAATTTTTTTGTATGATCATCCACAAATTTAAGCCATGAGTAGGGCAATTTCTTATCATTAATTTCATCCTTTTCCAAGATTGGGCAACATGTTCATGATCAAGTTGCTTGAAATTCATAATTTGGTTTCTAAGGGAAATAATTTTCGTGGGAGGAAAATACTTGGTAATAAAAGCATCTTTACATCTATCCCAAGAATCGATACTATTTCATGGTAAAGATGAAAACCAAATTTTTGCACGATCCCGCAATGAGAACGGGAATAATTTTAATTTCACAATATCATTATCCACATCTTTTTTATTTTGCATATCACACAATTCTACGAAAGTGTTAAGATGGGATGCAACATCTTCATTAGGACTACCAGAAAATTGTTCTTTCATGACAAGATTTAACAAAGCGGCATTAATATCACAAGTCTCCACACTAGCGGCGGGAGGAGCAATCAGAGTACTAATAAAATCATTATTATTAGTATTAGAAAAAGCACACAATTTTGTATTTTCTTGAGACATCGTGGCTAAGCAAACAAGCAAGCAAAGAAGCAAACAAGAAAAAGGCAAACGGAAAATATTTTTGTATTTTTGTAAAAACTTTTTAGAAGTGGGGGAGATGAAAACGAGAGGCAAAGGCAAATAAAATAAATGCAAGGAGATGAAAGTTTATGCGTAGGTACTTGATAGATGTTGATGATGTCTCCCCGGCAACGGCGCCAGAAATTCTTCCTGCTACTTGTGAGCTGCGTTGGGATTTCCCCGAAGAGGAGGGGATGATGTAGCATAGAAGAGATAAGTATTTCCCTCAGTTATGAAACCAAGGTTATCAATCCAGTAGGAGAATCATGCAACAACTCGTTAGCAGCACCTGCACACAAAATAACAAATCCTCGCACCCAACGCGAACAAGGGGTTCAATCCCTTGGAGGTTAATTGCAAGATTAAATTTTATGGTGATAGATAGATAGATCGAACACAAATAAAAAATAAAATAAATAAATTAAAATTGCAGCAAGGTATTTTTAGGATTTTCAAAATATGATAAAGGTAGACCCGGGGGCCATAGTTTTCACTAGAGGCTTCTCTCTTGAAAATAGCATACAGTGGGTGAACAAATTACTATTGGGCAATTGATAGAAAAGCAAATAATCATGACGATATCCAAGGCAATGATCATGTATATAGGCATCACATCCGAGACAAGTAGATCGAAACGATTCTGCATCTACTACTATTACTCCACACATCGACCGCTATCCAGCATGCATCTAGAGTATTAAGTTCATAAAGAACGGAGTAACGCCTTAAGCAAGATGACATGATGTAGACAAAGTAAACTCACGCATGAATAACCCCCATCTTTTTACCCTTAATAGCAATGATACATATGTGTCATGTCCCTTTCTGTCACTGGGATTGAGCACCGCAAGATCGAACCCATTACAAAGCACCTCTCCCATTGCAAGATAAATCAATCTAGTTGGCCAAACCAAATCAATAGATCGGAGAGAAATACGAAGCTATAACAATCATGCATAAAAGAGTTCAGAGAAAACTCACATAATATTCATGGATAGTCTGATCATAAACTCACAATTCATCGGATCCCAACAAACACATCGCAAAAAGTGATTACATCGGATAGAACTCCAAGAACATTGAGGAGAACATTGTATTGAAGATCAAAAAGAGAGAAGAAGCCATATAGCTACTAACTATGGACCCGAAGGTCTGTGGTAAACTACTCACGCATCATCGAAAGGTCAGCAAGGTTGATGGAGAGCCCCTCCGTGATCGAATCCCCCTCCGGCAGAGTGCCGGAAAAGGCCTCCAGATGGGATCTCTTGAGAACAGGAACTTGCGGCGGCGGAAAAAGTATTTCGTGGACTCCTATATTAGTTTCCTGATTTTAGAGTATTTATAGAGGTGGAATTGGTCAAACGGAGGAGAGGTGGGCCCACGAGGCACCAGGGCGCGCCACCCCCCTAGGGCGCGCCCTGGTGGCTCGTGGCCACCTCCTCTGTCTTCTGGCCCTCTCCCAAAGCTTCTAGTGTCTCTTATGTCCAGAAAAAAATCTCCAAAAAGTTTCGTGGCATTTGGACTTCGTTTGGTACTGATATTCTGAAAAACCAAAAACAAACAAAAACAACAACTGGCACTGGGCACTAAGTTAATAGGTTAGTCCCAAAAAATGATATATAATTGCTTGTAAGTGTATATAAAACATCGAAGATTGATACTATAATAGAATGGAACAATCAAAAATTATAGATACATTGGAGACGTATAAACCACCAGGAAGGCCGAGGAAGAACAGGATAAATCAAGTGTAGAGGGAGGTACATGTAGGAGGCGCAAGTGCAAAAGATGTGGAGGACTAGGCCACTTTGCTAGGATTTGTACCAATCCAGTGGATCGATCATTTGAAGTACAACTTGGTATGTGTGCCTTCTCTTTATGCATTTGTTCTCATTTTTTAAAACAGAATTTAATGTTGGCTCTCTATCAACATCTCTAGGATAAGCACACAGAAGAATATAACAAAGGCAAAGAAAGGGACTAAAAGGAACATAGCACAAGTTGATTTGACATCAACTGATGGTGAACCAACTGTTGAAGCCACATCTGATGATGACTTTTAAAGAATGGCTCTCAATGGTTTTCAAGTGCTAGAAGCCGATGGAAGATCAGTTCAACCTGTGGCACCTGAAGCTGTTTACCCATTGGCCATCACATGTTCTGTTACTGGAAGTACTCCTTCACCACCTCCACCACCAGAACCTGTTGTGAAGACCAAAAGAACAAAGTCAGTGAATCTACCCAGTAACCCAGCAAGGAACAGAAGGAGCAAGGTGGTGAATCCAGCAAGAAACACAAGGAACCAGAAAAGGATTGGAATTTGAGTTTGAACTTTGAAATGATGTGAAATTGAGTTTGAACTTTGAAATGATGTGAACTTGAGCTGGAACTTTGTAATGTTGTGTACCTTTTGATGTTCTGAACTTTTTGAACTTTGTAATGTTGTGAATTTGGATTTCAGTAGGAACAATTTGATATTTGTCATTTTGTGTGATGTAATGCTACTTTTGTGAAGTACTTTGAAGACGTCTCTTTTGTGAAGTAAAACTCATAGTCATGCAAAATGTGCTCCAAATGAGCTCCAAAGCTAGGGTAGATAGCCCCATTTCTAAGCAATTTTTTGACCTTCTCTAACCGAGCTAAAAAAACCTTGACATCTAGTTTGCAAATATAGGGTCCATGCCCAATATGGGATCGTTTGGACAAACTATGCTATGGTTAACCCTAAACCCTAGCTCATTTCCCTTGAAAACCATGCAACCTTGTTGGTGATAGCTAAGTTATGTGAAGGAAATTTCATGAAAAATATCCGTAGACGTGGTTTCTTATTTTTCCTAGCAACCTAGTAACATAAAACAATGATGTGGGCAAGTTTCATATTTTTTTGATTTTTTTTTAAATTAGTCATGCTCAACCCTAATCACTGAAACCCTCTCAAAACCCCTCAAACCCCTCTCAAAACCCCGCACCATCCGAGCCATTGGATCACTTTTCGGGGACGATTTGGATCAGGCGCTAGGGTTAGACATGGTTAATCCGTGAGAGTGACCTGATTGGCTGGATTCGGTCGGGTGTTCCGTGGCCCACCTGGCAGCGGCAGAAGAGGGACAAGCAATAGATAAGCCACTGAATCTCACTCGCACCGCCACATTTCCCTCTTTCCACCCTCTCTACTGAAACCCTAAATCCTGGTCGACGATGGCGAGTTCGACCTCCTCCTCACCCCCTGTCCTCCTCGCCGCCTTGTGTCGGCTGCACGGATCTGGGCGGATCTGGGTGGGGCGTTGCGGTGAGGATATCCATGGATCTGAGCGGGACATCGCGGCGCGGATCTGAGCGTTTGGCGCTGTTAAGAACATTAGAGTATTTTGGGGTTATATTTAGTACATGCGTAGTTTTTTGAGCTAGTTTATCACCACTGCTACTACACATTTAGCTACTTTATCACCAATGCCACTGCACATTGAGCTAGTTTTTCACCAATGCCACTTCACATTGAGCTAGTTTATCACCACCGCTACTACACATTGAGCTGGTCCATGATCTGCTTTATGACCATTAACATTTTTGTTTAATTTCATAAGTCTGCACAAAGCTAGGACATGTCTAGTTCTAGCATCAACATCACTACATGGTACAGCCACGAGGAATCCTCCTTCTCTTCCCCAATACCGTACAAAGAAAAGCCACTGCAGTATTCTCCAGATAAACCATGTTGTTGTAATGAGAAGGCTTCCATGTGGATTTCTTGGAGCGATTCCAACCCAGGACGGAGATATTTCTGCTGCACAAGAGTTCGGGTGATTTCCTATTTCTTCTCATTTCCCAAGTTTTTTGGCCATTAAATGAAAAATATAATCTTGACTCTAAATAGTGTTAATATCATAGGTTGGTGGCTGTAAGTTCTTCGAATGGGCTGATCCAGAAGTGCCCGAGTTCTTGAAGCAGCACTTGATTAATTTGCGTGACATGGTGCGTCGGCTCAAAAGAGAAAAGGATCCTCAAGTTCTTACTGAATTACAGGCCTACAAAGCATGGAATCAAGAGTTGCTGGAGAAGAAGGCTTGGACAGATGATTTGATCAAGAGGAAGGATATGCAAATTGAGGTGTTATTAAAGAAAGATGCTGAAAATTCTACTGCTATTAACCAGCTTAGGGTTAAGCAAACGAAATTAGAGGGAGAGAAATTTGTGCTGAAATGTGTTTTAGTAGTAGCATTATTTGCTATGTTTGTCAAGCTGCTGTCTTGAACATGCTGGTGTAATAAACATTTGGGATCCCTAAACATTTGGATGCAAGGCTAATTTGAAGTGGACCAGTTCAAAGGCCATGGTGTTTTCAATTCCTTAAATTTCCAATTTGTAGACACCAAATAGCATATGATTTGTATTGAAACTGGATATCGTGTGGACGCCTAATAAAAAGAAGGGATGGGAGCCCTAAAAAGAAAGGGAAGGGCATTGCTACTTGTAAACTACGTTGGGATTTCCCCGAAGAGGAGCGGTGATGCAGCACAATAGAGATAAGTATTTCCCTCTGTGGGAACCAAGGTATCAATCCAGTAGGAGAACCATGCAAAACCTCGTGATCAACACCTACACAAACAAAAGCAAATACTTGCACCCAACGCGGGCAAGAGGGTTGTCAATCCCCTTGAACTCGTTATTTGCAAGGATTAATTCTGATAGTGATAGATAGATAAAGTAAATTCCATAATAAAATAAAGGAAATAAAATTGCAGCAAGGTATTTTTGGATTTTATATATGATAAAAGTAGACCCGGGGGCCATAGTTTTCACTAGAGGCTTCTCTCTCGAACGAATAGCATACGGTGGGTAGACAAATTACTGTTGGGCAATTGATAGAAAAGCGCATAGTTATGACGATATTCAAGGCAATGATCATGTATATAGGCATCACGTCCAAGACAAGTAGACCAACTCCTACCTGCATCTACTACTATTACTCCACCCATCGACCGCTATCCAGCATGCATCTAGGGTATTGAGTTAATAAAAACAGAGTAACGCTTCAAGCAAGATGACATGATGTAGACAAAGTAAACCCAATCAATATGAATAAACCCCGTCATTTTATCCTTAATGGCAACAATACAAATACGTGTCTTGTCCCCTACTTTGTCACTGGGATATAGAACACCGCAAGATTGAACCCATCACAAAGCACCTCTCCCATTGCAAGATAAATCAATCAAGTTGGCCAAACCAAATGGATAGATCGGAGAGAAATACAAAGCTATAACTATCATGCATAAAAGAATTCAGAAAAGACTCAAATATTTCTCATGCATAATCTGATCATAAACCTACAATTCATCGGATCCCAACAAACACACCGCAAAAGAAGATTACGTCGAATAGAACTCCAAGGAGATCGAGGAGAACATTGTATTGAAGATCAAAGAGAGAGAAGAAGCCATCTAGCTACTAGCTATGGACCCGTAGGTCTATGGTAAACTACTCCCACAACATCGCAGGGGCAGCAAGGTTGATGTAGAAGCCCTCCGTGATCGATTCCCCCTCCGGCAGAGTGCCGGAAAAGGCCTCCAGATGGGATCGCGGAAGAACAGAAGCTTGCGGCGGCGGAAAAGTTATTTCGTGGGGCTCTCTGTTGGTTTCCCAATATTTGAGAATTTATAGAGGTGGAATTAGGTCAAAAGGAGCCACGAAGGGCGCACAAGGCATCTTGGCGCGCCCCCTAGGGGCGCGTGGGGTTGCCTTGTGGCTTCTTCGTGATGCTTCTGGCCTCCTCCCGAAGCTTCTAGGGTTTATTTGTCCAGAAAAAATCGTCAAAAAGTTTCGTAGCGTTTGGACTTCGTTTGGTACTGATTTCCTGAAAAACCAAAAACAGGCAGAAAATAGCAACTGGCACTGGGCACTAGGTTAATAGGTTAGTCCAAAAAAATGATATAAAATAGCATATAATTGCATATAAAACATCCAAGATTGATACTATAATAGCATGGAACAATAAAAAATTATAGATACGTTGGAGACGTATCAGCATCCCCAAGCTTAATTCCTGCTCGTCCTTGAGTCGGTAAATGATAAAAACAGAATTTTTGATGTGGAATGCTACCTAACATGTCTATCATGTAATCTCGTTTACGGCATAAATATTGTGAAGCGATGAATTAACAATATCAACATAATAATATCCATGAACATAAGAAGCATAATCATTAAACTTTCAAAATATAGGATCCTTAACGAGTGTTATTCCTACTCACTTTCTCGTATTAGCAATGGCATGACTCTATCTTCACCGCAAATATATAAATCATGAGCACCCCGGTGTTAAACCAGGCAATTGGATCATACTTCTAATGCGCTTCAGCATTTTCAACTCCCACGCAATACATGAGCGTGAGCCATGGACATAGCACTAGGTGGAATAGAACGCGGTGATAGGGATCAATAATGGTAAAAGGAGAAGAAGAAAGTCTCGCATCAACTCGGCGGATCAACGGGCTATGGAGATGCCCATCAATCGATATCAATGCGAGGAGTAGGGATTGCCATGCAACGGATGCACTAAGAGCTATAAGTGTATGAAAGCTCAAACTGAAAACTAAGTGGGTGTGCATCCAACTTGCTTGCTCATGAAGGCCTCGGGCATTTGAGGAAGCCCATCATCAAAATATACAAGCCAAGTTCTATAACGAAAAATTCCCACTAGTAAATGAAAGTGACAACTCATGAGACTCTCTATATGAAAACCATGGTGCTACTCTGAAGCACAAGTGTGGAAAAGGATAGTAACATTGCCCCTTCTCTCTTTTTCTCTCATTTTTTTTTCATTTTTGGGGGGCTCTTTTTGGGATTTTTTTTTCGTTCGGAGCCTCATCCCGACTTGTGGGGGAATCACATTCTCCATCATCCTTTCCTCACTGGGACAGTGCTCTAATAATGATGATCATCACACTTTTATTTACTTACAACTCAATATTACAACTCGATACTAGAACAATATGACTCTATATGAATGCCTCTGGCAGTGTACCAGGATGTGCAATGATCTAGCGTAACATGTATGAAAAATGATGAACGGTGGCTGAGCCACAAATACTATGTCAGCTATATGATCATGCAAAGCAATATGACAATGATGATGTGTGTCATATAAACGGAATGGTGGAAGTTGCATGGCAATATATCTCGGCATGGCTATGGAAATGCCATAATAGGTAGGTATGGTGGCTGTTTTGAGGAAGGTAAAAGGAGGCTTATGTGTGAAAGAGCGTATCATATCACGGGGTTTGGATGCACCGGCAAAGTTTGCACCAACTCTCGAGGTGAGAAAGGGCAAGGCACGGTACCGAAGAGGCTAGCAGATTGCGGAAAGATAGGAGTGCGTATAATCCATGGACTCACATTAGTCATAAAGAACTCACATACTTATTGCGAAAGCCTATTAACCCTCGAAGTAAAGTACTAACCGCGTGCCCCTAGGAGGGAGGTTGGTAGGAGTTAACCATCGTGTGCCCCCGATCGTAACAGCACTCAAGGATTTCATTTCAGACCTATAAATGCTCGAACTTCCTCACCATGCCACGACCAATACTTAGATGAGTAGTTAATAAAAAACTTTAATACCGATATTTCTACTAACCAATGATCATGAACCTATATCCTTTCATATTACGACATTAATAAAATTAACCATACACTTCATATTTAGTGATCTACATGAAAGTTTTTATTATATCCCCCTTGAATACCTTATCATATCAGGACCATTCTTTTAACATGTGCAAATTGCCATTACTATTCATTAGACTCTCAAAAAGATTTAATTGAAGCATTAGAGTACAACTATTTCTTTAAAATATAACCACCAGTGCTCTAAAAGATATAAGTGAAGCACTAGAGCAACTGCCTAGCTCAAAAGATATAAGTGAAGCACATAAAGTATTCTAACAAATCACGATAAATGGGTGTCCCTCTCAAAAAGGTGTGTTTGAAAAGATGATTGTGGAAAACTAAAAAGCAAACAAAGAAAAGAAAACTATGGCACAATACGCTCCAAGTAAAACACATATCATGTGATGAATAAAAATATAGCTCCAAGTGATATACAGATAGATTGTAGACGAAAGAGGGGATGCCATCCGGGGCATCCCCAAGCTTAGACGCTTGGGTCTTCCTTGAATATTACCTTGGGGTGCCTTGGGCATCCCCAAGCTTAGGGTCCTGCTGCTCCTTATTCCTTCATCCATCGTGATCTCACCCAAAACTTGAAAACTTCAGCACACAAAACTCAACAGAAACCTTGTGAGATCCGTTAGTATAACAAACAAATCTTAAACTTTAGGTACTGTTATAAATTGATTCATATTTAATATTGGCATAATGTTACTGTACTCCAACTTCTCCATGACTTATACCCCCCGATACAATCCATATATTCATCGAAACAAGGAAACTATGCAACAAAAAAACAGAATCTGTCTAAAACAGAACAGTCTGTAAAGATCTATTTAAAATCTATACTTCTGTAACTCCCAAAATTCTGAAAAATTAGGACAACGTAAAAAATTCATATACCAATACTTTTTAAAAATTTCAGATTTTTCTGACGTTCCAGTACAGAACCAAAAATCTAGCACTGGACGCAAAACTTTCTGTTTTTCAAGCAGCATCAATTATACTATCATCCAAATCATCCCAAAGGCATTATTTGGCACAAACACTAATTAAAATATAAAACACAATCATAACAATAGCTAAAATTGTGTAAACACACAAAATAGAAAAGAAAATGAAAATTTAAGATACATATTGGGTTGCCTCCCAACAAGCGCTATTGTTTTAAGCCCCTAGCTCGGCATAATGCATTATTTCAAGTATTATCATCCTTCAGATTAATTCCATAGGTGGCCCTAATAATAGATTCATATGGTGGCTTAATTCTCTTTCTAAGGAAGTGTTCCATCCCCTTTTTTAATAGAAATTGGAATCTTATATTACCTTCTTTCATATCAATATAACTAGTGGGGTGACCCGCGCATTTGCGCGGCTAGATTTTCTACATTTTGTTTGATTATAGTTTTAGAATTTTCCTTGTTATGTTTGACCATCTGAATTCTTTTCAATCCGGGTCACTAACATTGAGAAATTAGACACCCGAAATAGCACCACATTGTGGATTCTCTATCTTTTAGATAAATTTCAATTGAGAGTCAATTGAAATATTGATGACTCATAAAAATATTGTACCTTTTTCTTCCCTATATCTTATCATTAGTGGTATCTCTAGAACAGTATATGTCTTCCAACTCTTGCATATATATACCTTGTCTTTATCTAACCATGCCCATAGTATCTGCAACATAATTTACCTTTCTTTCATCATGCCAGTCTTGGTTGCTTCAGATTGTGTTATTTTGCACAACTAAAAAGACTTATTGCATACTTGTAGTGAACTTTTGTCCCGACGGTTACAAATACAAAAGCAAAACTATTTCACTTTCCTCATTTCTGATAGCCACTCCCACACTATCGATCTGTCAATTCTTGTTATGTGATATCGTCCACATGACTTTTTATGTGGACATGCACATGGTTGTTTTGTTTGATAGTATCGATATTGTTTGCACCAAGTTGTATTATTAGCATAGTTTCAATATTCCACCACATACTTGAGATGATATTTTTTTCTAATACTTTCTCTCTTAGTCACTTTAATGATAGTTATTTTCTAGATAATGGTAATGTTTTGTTTGCCTATTTCAATTCCCTATATATGTGAATATAATCATGAGAGGAAAAGGTAGGCCTAGCTCTCCGTAAGAGGAGTGGATATGCAATCTCATCACCGAGATTCATATTTTATTATTGTAAATACCTCTCCGATGGTATATCTAAGACATTATCAATATATCCGCATTATTGATAACATTTTCTTTCACTCTGTACCATCGTCATATATTGGTAGCATGATTAAAGTAACTTATTGCATAGTCTTTGCTTTACAAACCTAAGGTACGCGTTTTATGATTGTAAACTTTTTTCATGAATGTTTATTTCATCCTTTGGTCGTGAATGTTTATTTAATGAATAGTTAAGAGAACAATAATCACATGAAAGCTTGAAATTGGCCGGTTAACATCCTATACTCCCTCCTTCCCAAAATATAAGGCGTCGTTTGACTTTTCTGGTCTTCATTGCACAACTTTGACTACGATCTTCACGTATTGTATGTCTATGAAATTAGTATACAGACTTATAAAATACAATTGTTTTGCAAGACAAATACAACGATGCCATTTATACATGTTCAATCCATGTACTTTGATATATATTAGTGGTCAAAGTCATGCATCAAAGACCGTGCAAAATCAATCGCGCCTTATATTTTGGGAAGGAGGGAGTATTATGTAATAGATGAAGTATACTTGACATTTTTTTTGTAGACACAACACAATTTTGTTTCCATCATACGATCATCACCTAGAGACATTGGGAGGCATTGCCTATTCCAAGTTCATGGCGTGAGGCATGCCTTAAGGTTCCAATTGATCATGACTTCCTGCAACCATGAACTTCACATGACCACAATTGAAGCACAATCTGCTAGACTCTGTCCAACTCATGTTATTTTTTCTTCTCTTTTCTCAGTATATTGTCAAACCCGTGTGCATTGAGAGATCTAAATAACCAATGCACATTGACACATCATTTTATTTTATATTTAACTCTCATTTAGTATTAGGTTTAAGCTCTTATTTACAAATTTTTCATATAAAAGTTTATTATATAATAAAATGCTTAAATCATACATCTAATCTTTATCCAATAAATAAATAAAATGTTTGTACGTATCTCAATCTAATGCCAATGTTTGGTACAGTGAAATCCATTATTTTTCTTTATCCTTCTGAATCCATTGTCAAAGCCGTCTTTGTTAACACATCTAAATAACCCATGCAAGTTGACACATCGTGTTATATGACAGATTTTAGTTTTAGTTTAAGCTCATATTTATTTATCTTTCATATAAAAGTTTACTTCGAACGTACATTTACTTTTTGTGCAATCAGTGAAAAATGATTGTACGTATCTCAGTCTAGTATGTATGAAGTTATAACCTGGGTTAGCAGTCACGTATGAAGTTTAGTATCTTTACGGCTTACATCAGCAGTGACATCATTGCATGCAATACAGCATCTATACAACTCCTACATGCAGCCGGTCTGCAACTCCTACATGCAGTCGTACGGCGCTCCTTTTTTTACCTGGACACTGCCGTTTTACATCCGGACTGCACCGCTCTTGTTTTAGCTGGACACCGCTCCCTTTTGCAATCGGACCACATACGTTTGGACATCCATCACAACTTTGGCTACAGTAATATGGCCTGCCTGGCACGTGTCAGCCGGCAAAAATTGTGTTGGACTATTCACTAC
The DNA here is from genome assembly GCA_039707655.1 of Elymus sibiricus. NCBI lineage: Eukaryota > Viridiplantae > Streptophyta > Magnoliopsida > Poales > Poaceae > Elymus > Elymus sibiricus. The sequence goes on along the minus strand of CM077676.1, from coordinate 392,230,275 downwards.
TAGGAAAACCTTATAGGTGGAGCCTTATCAGTAGTGCGGCTTTGTGGAACGCGCTACTGCTAATTTACAGTAGCGCGGCTACAACTTAGGCGCTACTAATATCCATTTAGTAGTAGCGCGGCCCAGACGAAAGGCGCTACTGCTACGTGAGCCCCCGCTTAGCCACCAGGCTATGTATAGTAGCAGCGCGGCCCGCCTTAAGCGCGCTACTGCTAAAACTTTAGCAGTAGCGCGTGTTGCAGACCCACCGCTGCAACTAATGTTGTACTGTGCCACATGGTGAGCCCCGCTTAGCAGCAGCACGGCCTGCAGGACCGCGTTACTGCTAACGTTTTAGCAGTAGCGCCGTTTTCTGGCCCGCGCTGCTGCTAAGGCGCAGCAACCACCTTTTGAACCCTCTCCCCCCTCCCCTTCCTCTCTCCCTTCACTTTGCCCTCCCCCCTCCTCTCTCCCTCACTTTGCTTCTTCCTCACCTTGCTTCTCCCCCCATTACTCTCTTTCTTCTCCTACCTCTCTTTCTCTCTCTTTAATGCCCCTAACTACACCACACCTCCATTAATGCAACCCCTTTCTCTTTTCCTCACTTTTTCACCCCCTCCACTAGTTAGAGCCATCTCCTTCCCCAATTAGCTATGTAGATCTACCCATTCAATGAAGTGACCTTTCTACGTCCACAACTAGATCTATCCATTTAATTGTGCGTGAGCTTCCTATGTTTTGCCGAAATGTCGATTTATTTCCGTTTCGGCGAATTCCGGGCAAACTCTATATGTCCTATTTTTAGGGAAGGTCATGCCGAATTTTTGTATGACTTTAATGCATGCATGCGTTTTTATAATCATTTTGCTTATTATTACCGCGCAGGCGATCATGATGGTGAGTGGAATGATGGTGGAAAGGTGGTTGCGATCGGCGGTGCAGGACATGTATGAAAATAACCGGACAAAGATTTTGTGTCTGTGCCGAAGATGCAAAGGAGGAGTTTGGCTCGACCCCTATAAGGATGGTCGTTTGAAGGCGCACCTGCTCATGACTGGTTTCATGGATGGCTATACTCAGTGGATAAGTGAAGATGATGAGGATGAGGACGCCGACGGGCAGCCAATGACGACATGGGGCCAGACGAAGAGATGACCGATAATGGCGGCGGAGAAGGGGCCGGACATGGTGGCGGCGGAGAAGAGGCCGAAAATGGTGGCGGAGAAGAGGCCGGAAATGGCGTCAGAGAAGACGCGGACACGCCGCAGCCTTCGTCGCTACTCAGTTCAATCGTGCGGGACCCTCATGTTCGAGACCAGCTTCGCAAGAAGACGAGTAGTGACAGAGCTGCTTCTAGAGAGGAGGCCAAGCTGGAGCAACTGGAGGTAGACTCGAAGACTCCATTGTATGATGGTTGCGATCCCGAGGTGACCCGCTTGAGTTTCATGCTCGAACTTCTAAAGACGAAGGCTAAAAACAAATGGACCGACAGAAGCCTCGATGAGCTTCTCAAGTATCTAAAGAAGGTTCTTCCCGCGGGGAACCTGTGTCCTACTAGTGTCGATGAGGCCAAGAAGATCGTGTGCCCTCTTGATCTGCCGCACATTAGATACCATGCATGCATCAACGATTGCATCATTTATCGGAAGGAGCACGCGGAAAAAACCAACTGTCCGGTGTGCAATGCTTCTCGATACAAGAAGGCCGGAAAGAAATCTCCCCAGAAAGTTGTATGGTACCTACCGATCACTCCCCGTCAGCAGCATTATTTTGTAGATCCTAAGGAAGCAAAGCTCATGCGCTGGCACGCGGAGAGGGTGAAGCCCGACGATGGAGATGATCCGAAGCTGAGACACCTCGCGGATGCAAGCCAGCGGAGAGCGTTCAACGCCGAATATCGATATTTCGCAGGTGATGCAAGGAACATCGTGCTTGGCGCGAGTACCGATGGCATGAATCCATTTGGCAACCAGAACACCAACCATAGAACATGGCCCGTGTTTGTATGGATGTACAACCTCCCCCTGGTTGTGCATGAAGTCAAAGTACATACACATGAGCATGCTGATTCAAGGGCCGAAACAACCGGGAAATAATATTAATCTGTATCTGGGGCAACTTCAAGAGGAGTTAGACACGTTATGGAAAACACCGGCCAAGACCTGGGACGCCAGCAAAGGCGAGTATTTCTATATGAGAGCCGCGCTGATGACGACGGTGCACGACTATCTCGGTTACGGATATGTCGCAGGCCAGGTGTGCCATGGATATTGCGGATGCACGCGGTGCATGGATGATACAACGTCTCAGCAGCTAACGAAAGATGGCGGGTCTGGGAAAATCGTGTACATGGGGCATCAAAGATGGCTCGCGAAGGACGACCCGTGGAGAAACCGTGGAGATCTATTGAATGGTGAGGCTGAGCATCGAGGACCTCCACGTAAGAGGAGCGGCGCTGAAATCGATGAGCTGTTGAAAAACTGGGAACAGTGCCCCACGCCGGGAAAGATGAAAAAGGTGCCGGAGCCGCTACTGAAGGTATGGAAAACGAGGTCTGTTTTCTGGGACTTGGAGTACTGCCCCAAACTCGACACGCCTCATTGCCTTGATCAAATGCATATCACGAAGAATGTCCTTGAGAGCTTGCTTGCAACACTGATGAACATGCCGGATAAGACCAAGGATGGGCCGAAGGCAAGAAGAGACTTGGAAGATTTGAACATCAGGGTAGATCTCCACATGCCGCCCCGTAAAAAGTCAGAGGAGACGGAGGCGCGGGACCAGGGCAAAAAAGTCAACAAGAAGGAAGAGAATTATTGCCCCTCTTCTTGCTTTACCTTAAGTCCGAAGGAGATCGATCAATTCTTCAAGTGCCTTACCAGAATCAAAGTTAGTTCCGGTTACTGTAGGAAGATAAGCAGATTTCTAGACACCAAGAAGAAAAGGTTCAGCGGGATGAAGTCTCATGACTATCATGTGATGATGACGCAGATACTTCCTGTTGCCCTTAGAGGGATAATGGACAAGCACGTCCGTGACACGCTTATTAGTCTCTGCAACTTTTTTGACGTTATCTCTCGAAAGTTGATCAGTGTGAAGCAGCTCCGAAGGCTACAGGAAGAGATCGTTGTGATACTAAATGAGCTTGAGATGTACTTCCCGCCCGCGTTCTTTGACGTCATGGTGCATCTGTGTGTCCACATTGTGGACGACATCATAGACCTCGGGCCGACATTCCTGCACAACATGATGCCGTTCGAGAGGCTGAATGGGGTCATCAAAGGATTCATTCGTAACATGTCCCGTCTGGATGGAAGCATCATCCAGGGCTATCTGACCCAAGAGTGCACCTCTTTCTACGAGAATTATCTATATGGCGGAGACCCTGTTGTTGGTTTGCCCGTTAACAAGCACCTTGGGAGGCTCGGAGGAGAAGGTCACACCAATGGCCGGAGGGAACTGCATGTGGACCACTCGGGTCGACGCAATGACTTTGACAGAGCAAACTTAGTAGTGCTACAGCACCTAGACGTGGTAGATCCTTTCGCGACACTGCACAAAGAAACCATCGCAAAGAAGTACCATGACCGGGGGCTATGCAAGACGAACGCCGAAGTTATTAGAGAGCACAACTCCACTTTCCTGCCTTGGTTCAAAGAGCATGTTCTTGCTAATCCCCCGGAAGAGGGCTTTACGGACGGATTGCTCATATACGCCTTAGCACATGGCCCCGCGGCCAACCTCGCGACCTATCAGGCATACGATATCAACGGATACACGTTCTACATGGAGGCCAAAGATATAAACAGTGATTTTCAGAACTCAGGGGTGACGATGGAATGCATGACCGGCGACAACGCCGCAACTGAAAGATTCTACGGAAAGGTCGAAGAGATCTGGGAGCTTGACTACTCTGGACTCCACGATGCGACGATGTTCCGTGTCAGATGGGCTACGAACGTCGAAAGAGAAAACCGGTATTTCACTACCATGTCTATACCCGACGCCAAGAGCGCTACCATGAACGCCATCGCAAAAAACGAGCCATGGGTACACGCTAAGCACGTGACACAATGCTTCTTCATAACCGACCCAAGCAATTCCAGCCGTGTTGTCGTGAGGAGAGGCAAAAGGAACATCATCGGAATGGATGGAGTTGCCAACGAGGAAGACTACGACCAGTACGGCAACCCGATGAGGGAAGATGACGATGACGATGAAGCATACATCAAAAGAAGAATCAATACTACATTACCCAAGAAAGATCGTACTCCATGGAAAAGGAAAAGTCACAACGAGGGGCTCAATTATTCGACAACGAACAAGAAGGGAAAGAAGCTCACTCAGAAACGAAAACGTCGACGCTGAGAAACCATCATTTATATATATATATGTATTTATTTTGTGTACGCACTTAATCGTTATCGGTCAAATGATGTGTAATATATATCGTTGCCTGAGTTATATACATTGTATCCGATCCCCTTCTTCCCGGCTCAGTCGTCTTTTGGAAAAGAAAAGAAAATGAAAAGAAATAGAAAAATGAGAAAGGAAAGAAGAAAATGAAAGGATTAGAAAAGGAAATGAAAAGAAAAAGAAAAAGGAGAAAGGAAATAAGAAAAATAAAATGAAAAGAAAAAGCAAAAGGAGAAAATGAAAAGAAAAATCAAAGGAATAGCAGTAGCGCGTGTATGGAGCCGCGCTATAGCTAACTTAGCTGTAGCGCGGGCTACCCAAAGAGGCGCTACTTCTAAATTAGCTATATCAGTAGCGCGTGTGTGGACCCGCGCTATAGCTAAGTTAGCTTTAGCGCCGGTTTGGGTACCCCGCGCTACAGCTAAGTTAGCTATAGTGCGGGTCCACACCTGCGCTACTGCTATGTTTGAGTTAACCGCACCGCGTGGGCCTTTCTTCCCCAATTCCCCCCATTCCATCACCTTCCCCTCCTCCACGCCGTCGTCGGAGCCCTCGTCGCCCTAGCCTCCTTGCGCCGTCGCCGAAGCCCGTCCTCGCCACGCCTGCCTCCTCCTCGACGTCGCCGCGCGCCTGCCTCCTCTTCCTCGACCTCGCCGCGCCTGCCTCCTCCTCGACGTCGCCACGCGCCTGCCTCCTCCTCCTCGACGTCGCCGCACGCCTGCAGCCTCCTCGACGTCGCCATCTCCCCCGACCCCGCCTCGCCTCTGACCCTACTCGGTGCCGCCGTCTCCCCCGACCCCCTCTGTAAGCCCCCACCCATCCTCTCTCTCTCTCTCTGCCTCAGTGGAGGTTAGGGTTCTAGCTAGGGTTTAGAAATTAGTTCTAGATGAATTTAGTTAAATTAGTCCTAGGAATTGTAGTATGAATTTTTTTTCTAGGGTTCATTAGTGATTGGGGGATTTTTCTAGGGTTTCCCCCTATTCCCCCCCGCCCCCCTCAAATTCTAGGTTACCTTCAAGTAGACAGTAGGAATTTTTTTCCTGTTGAATGTAAATTCAACTAGTTATCAAATTCTAGTGCTGCTGCCATTTATTTAAATTCAGTTAATTTTCTAAAATTTGCGTGCTATATATTTATTGAAATTCAGTTAATTCAAAGAAGATGGTGGCCAGTGAGAGCATGCATGATAATATCTTTTTTTGAGAGGAGTGGCCTATATTAATTGTTTGTAGGGAAATGATCCGAGTGGCCTATGTTTTGCCGAAATGTTGATTCATTTCCGTTCCGGCGAATTTCAGGCGCTCGATATGTCCACTTTTTAGCAAAGGTCATGCCGAAATTTCCCGTGAATTTCGGCATGACTTGTGCTAGAAAGTAGGCATATCGAGTGCTCGGGATTTGCTGGGACGGGAATGAAACGGCATTCCGGCAAACCATAGGCCTTTTTTTATGTCATTACTCATTTTATTATAGTTTAAGAATTAAACGAGCAGACTTAATCGTAGGAAACATGTCGAACAACGACGAAACCGGGGCTTCTGACCACGCTGACGACGACATACAATATGACCGTGAACATGATTACCTCAACTTTTTGTCTAGTCAGCAAACAGAAGGTTTGTAGGGCGATCTGGTCATAGCGGACGATGGTACTGCCGCCGACATCGACACCGATGGCACCGATGGCGGCGCCGAGACCGGCGCCGAAGGTACCGGCGCCGAAGCCGGTAACGAAAAGAAGAAGAAGAAGAAGCAGAGGACACGACGACCTAACAAACTCAGCATCGAAAGAATCATGGTCACAGAGATGCACCCCGGCAAATTCGAGCCAATAGCACCGGATGAAGCTCGCAAGTGCTACGGCAACCAAGTCGGATGCATCCTACGGGAAATGATACGTCTCCAACGTATCTATAATTTATGAAGTATTCATGCCATGTTTATTATAGTTTTGTATGATTTTGGTGCACTTTTATATGGCTTTTATATGATTTTCATGGACTAACATATTGACCTAGTGCCCAGTGCCAGTTGCTGTTTTCTGCTTGTTTTTGGTTTTCCAGAAAATCCATATCAAATGAAGTCCAAATGCAGCGAAACTTTTTGACGATTTTTTCTGGAACATAAGAGACACTAGAAGTTTCGGGAGGTGGCCAGAAGACCCACAATGGCCCCACGAGCCACCAGGGCGCGCCACCCCCCAGGCGCGCCTTGGTGCCTCATGGCCCCCCTGTGGCCCTTCTTCGCGTGATTCCAGCGCCAAAAAATCATAAATAGTCAGAAACCCCCAAAAGTTAAACTAGATGAGTTTTTACGCCGCCGCAAGCCTCTGTACCTCCACGATCCCATCTGGAGCCCTTTTCTGGCACCCTGCCGGAGGGGGGAAAGCATCACCGGAGGCCATCTTCATCATCCCGGCTGTCTCCATGACGAGGAGGGAGTAGTTCACCCTCGGGGCTGAGGGTATGTACTAGTAGCTATGTGTTTGATCTCTCTCTCTCTCTCTCGTGTTCTTGAGATGGCACGATCTTAATGTACCGCGAGCCTTGTTGATATAGATGAATCATATGGAGTTTTCCCCTCTCTATCTTCTTGTGATGAATTGAGTTTTTCCTTTGAAGTTTTCTTATCGGATTGAGTCTTTAAGGATTTGAGAACACTTGATGTATGTCTTGCATATGGATATCTGTGGTGACAATGGGATATTCACTTGAGTCACTTGATGTATGTTTTGGTGATCAACTTGCGGGTTCCGTGACCTTGGGGATCTATGCATAAGGGTTGGCACACGTTTTCGTCTTGACTTTCTGGTAGAAACTTTGGGGCACTCTTTGAAGTTCTTTGCATTGGTTTGAATAGATGAATCTGAGATTGTGTAATGCATATCGTATAATCAAACCCGTGGGTACTCGTGGTGACATTGGAGTACCTAGGTGACATTAGGGTTTTGGTTGATGTGTATCTTAAGGTGTTATTCTAGTACGAACTCTAGGGCTATTCGTGACAATTAATGGGGATGGCTCATAAGATTGATTGGGAAGGATAACTTTGAGGTGGTTTCGTACCCTATAACAATTTCTTCGTTTGTTCTTCGCTATAAGTGACTTTGGAGTGAACTCTTTGTTGCACATGAGGGATTTTCATATGATTCAACTATGTTAACATTGTGGGGAGATCGCACTAGTGAAAGTATGAACCCTAGGCCTTATTTTCAGGGATTGCAATACCGTTTGTGCTCACTTTTATTACTAGTTACCTTGCTGTTTTTATTATTTCAGATTACAAAAACCTATATCTACTATCCATACTACACTTGTATCACCATCTCTTTGCCGAACTAGTGCACCTATACAATTTACCATTGTATTGGGTGTGTTGGGGACACAAGAGACTCTTTGTTATTTGGTTGCAGGGTTGTTTGACAGAGACCATCTTCATCCTACGCCTCCCACAGATTGATAAACCTTAGGTCATCCACTTGAGGGAAAATTGCTACTGTCCTACAAACCTATGCGCTTGGAGGCCCAACACGAGTCTACAAGAACAAGTTGTGTAGTAGACATCAAGCTCTTTTCTGGCGCCGTTGCCGGGGAGGTGAGTGCTTGAAGGTATATCTTTAGATCTTGCAATCGAATCTTTTAGTTTCTTGTTTTATCACTAGTTTGGTTTATAAAAGAAAACTACAAAAAAATGGAATTGAGGTTGCCTCATATTATTCATCTTTATAATGTCTTTCTTGAAAATGATGGAGCGGAAAATTGTGCTCAATTGATAGAAGAAGAATTCAATAAAATGTTTGGCATAAAATCTTTGAATGATGAGCATGATTGCAATGTTGTTAGTATGAATTCTATGAATATCCATGATGCTAATGATATGCAAAGCCATAAGCTTGGGGATGCTATGTTTGATGAAGATGATATTTTTAGTCCCCCAAGTTTTGATGAGAAAATTTATTATGATGAAAGTATGCCTCCTATTTATGATGATTATATTGATAAAAGTGGATTTAGAGAGGTCATGACTTTATTTAATGATGATTCCACTATTTTGGAGGAGGTTTCAATTGATTATGACAACAAAGTTGCTATCTATGATGATTATTGTGATGACATGTATGCTATAAAGAATAATGATAACCATGAAATTTGTCATCATGATTTTAATTTTCAATTGAATTATGCCAATCAAGTACCACATGATAGTTATTTCATTGAATTTGCTCCCACTATTATGAATGAGAAGGAAATTGCTTATGTGGAGACTAATAAAAATCCTATGCTTGTAGGTCATGAAAAGAATGCTTTATGTGATAGCTATATTTTTGAATTCATTCATGATGCTACTGAAAATTATTATGAGAGAGGATCATATGCTTATATATATTTGAACGACATCAAGTTTCCTCTCTTTGTGTTGAAAGTTTTGAAGCTATACTTGTTTTGCCTTCCTATGCTAGTTGATTATTGTTCCCATAAACTATTTGCTCACAAAATCCCTATGCATAGAAAGTGGGTTAGGCTCAAATGTGCTAGTCATGTGCTTCATGATGCTCTCTTTGTGTTTCAATTCTTTACTTTTATGTGAGCATCATTGAAATCATCATGCCTAGCTAAAAAGGCATTAAAGAAAAACGCTTGTTGGGAGACAACCCAATATTTCTACCTATTTTTTTTGTGTGTACACATGATTAAGCTACTGTATTAATCATGTTTTATATGTTTTCTTTCAATAATGTGCCAAATAAAGCCTTTGGGATAGTGTGGATGATAGTTGATTTGATTCTGTGCAGAAACAGAAACTTTTGTGTCCAGTGATGGAATTTATATTCTGTACTGGAGCGTGAAAAAATTCTTAAATTTTTACACAGTATTGGGTTACAAATGTTTTATGTTGTCCTAATTTTTCAGAATTTTTTGAGGTACAGAAGTATGGTTTTTAAATCGTTCACTACACGCTGTTCTGTTTTTGACAGATTCTATTTTCGGTGCATAGTTTGCTTGTTTTAGTGTTTCCATAGCTTATATTATGAGATATAAATTGTGGAAATGATAGACTACAGTAGTAATTATGTGAGAACAATTATGAATCTTGTCTTGACAGTACCTAAGTGGATGATTTGTTTTTATCATGCTAACCTATCTCACAAGTTCCGTTAAGTTTTGTGTGATTGAAGTTTTCAAGTTTTGGGTGAGATGTCGATATGAGGAGAATAAGGAGTGGCAATACCCTAAGCTTGGGGATGCCCAAGGCACCCCAAGTTAATATTCAAGGAATACCCAAGCAACTAAGCTTGGGGATGCCCCGGAAGGCATCCCCTCTTTCGTCTTCAACACTATCGGTAACCTCACTCGGAGCTATATTTTTATTCGTCACATAATATGAGTTTTGCTTGGAGCATCATTTTCTTTTGTTGATATTTGCTTGATGTTATCAATAATCATGTTTTGTATCTTTTAGTTCAATAAAATGCCAATTATAGCCTTTACCATGCTCAGTTTGCAAGTTCATGTGTTGCTGTTTGAAAACAGAAAGTTTTCTGTTATGTCCAGAATATTACTGAATAGTCATAACATGATAAAAATCTGAAATTTTTACAAAGTAAGAATTCATGAGTTATCTGTCACGTGGTAATTTTTTAGAATTTTTGGAGTTAGGCAAGTATGGATTCTTATTCCCCTTTTACAGACTGTTCTGTTTTGACAGATTGCTGTTATAGTTGCATTGTTTGTATATGTTTGCGTGTTTAATGATTCTATTTGAGGATAGGAGTATTAAATATGCAGAGGAATTTAGTATGCAATGTTAAATTATAATTTTAGTGATTTGCTACAGTAGAGAATGTTAAGGTTTTGAGTTGATTTATACTAACTTATCTCACGAGTTCTTGTTGAGTTTTATGTGGATGAGGTTTTTAAGGATTATGGAAACCGTGATATGAGAGGAATTAAGGAGACACAAGAGCTCAAGCTTGGGGATTCGCAAGGCATCCCAAATTAATATTTCAAGAAGTCTCAAGCATCTAAGCTTGGGGATGCCCCGGTAGGTATCCCACCTTTCTTCATCAACAACTATCGGTCAGTTTTGGTTGAGCCTAAGTTTTTGCTTCTTCACATGATATGTGCTATCCTTGGAATGTCATTTTATTTTGTTTTCTTTGCTATTTGAATAAAATACTTAAGATCTGAAATTTTTAAATGAGAGAGAGTTCTCACATAGCTACTTAATTACTTAACTACTCATTTGATCTTCACTTATAACTTTTTGGAGTAGTTTGTCATTTACTCTTGTTCTTCACTTATATCCTATGAGTAAATTGTGAAATGAATTGAATATCATAAATTTGAAATTTATATGCTTCATATGCTTGTCCCATGGGGAGTAGTGACTTCACATACAAGAAGTATAAGTGGTAAAATTTATTGAAAGCTAACAAACATAGCATTGGTCACTTGAACAATTCATGAAAGAATTTTGAAGGAAGAGAAATTTCACATATAAGTATACTATCTTGGACATCTTCTATGATTGTGAGCCTCCATTAATTATTTTCAAGCTTGATCAAGTAGTTGACGTTGGACAAGGAAGACAACGTAATGAGTTATGTTTGTTTATATTCACATAGAAGTTATATTGTCATGGATCCTCTAACATGTGGTGCTTGCTTAGGATCTTTTGCTAGCCAAAAATTCGTACTAAGTAGAGATACTACTTGTGCATCCAAAAACCATTAAACCCAGTTTCTTGCCATCAGTGTCCACCATATCTACCTATGGATTGAATAAGATCCTTCAAGTAAGTTGTCATCGGTGCAAAAAGCAATAAAAATTGCTCCTAAAATATGTATGATCTTTTATTGCAAGGGAAAATAAGCGTTGTACGAACTTGTGATGGTAAAGAAATAAAAGCGACGGACTGCATAATAAAGGTTGCTATCACAAGGGGAAATATAACGTGACGTTCATTTGCATTAAGGGCTTGTGCATCCAACAACAAAAAGCGCATGACAACCTCTGCTTCCCTCTGCGAAGGGCCTATCTTTTACTTTTATGCATTTACTTTTTTGTATTTACTTTTATGCAAGAGTCATTAATGTTCATCCCTATTCCGCTCTATTTATTCTTTAGTTGGCAAGCATTATGTGGCAGGGAAAGATCCAGACACATATATCCAGTTGAATAAAGGTGATCATGAGTTATTATTGTTGACATTATCCCTGAGATAAATAAGTTGGGAGGCGAAACATTAAGCCCCTATCTTCCTATGTGTTTGACTGAAACGGTTTGTTCTAAAAATATGCTTTGAGTGTCACCAATCATGGAAGATTAAATGATGATTTAGTATGTGGAATTTGCTAGATCAAAGCTCTTACATAGACCCTTCCTGAAAATAAGATGAATTGTAATTGTTTGATGACTGAGAACATAGTTTGTTAGTTTTCAAGAAAGTTTATGGCCTATACTTTAAGCATGTGAATAGCTTGCTACTTGATCATGAGAAGTTTTATGAGATGAGCTACTGATTATGATATATATTGATGCTAGAAAAAGTGATTGAAATTATTATTGATCAAACTTATGCACTATGCTAGCATTCACACTTCATAAATTTTTTCTTTTATCATTTACCTACTCGAGGATGAGCAGGAATTAAGCTTGGGGATGCTGATACGTCTCCAACATATCTATAATTTATGAAGTATTCATGCCATGTTTATTATAGTTTTGTATGATTTTGGTGCACTTTTATATGGCTTTTATATGATTTTCATGGACTAACATATTGACCTAGTGCCCAGTGCCAGTTGCTGTTTTCTGCTTGTTTTTGGTTGTCCAGAAAATCCATATCAAATGAAGTCCAAATGCAGCGAAACTTTTTGACGATTTTTTCTGGAACATAAGAGACACTAGAAGCTTCGGGAGGTGGCCAGAAGACCCACAGGGGCCCCACGAGCCACCAGGGCGCGCCACCCCCCAAGCGCGCCCTAGTGCCTCGTGGGCCCCCTGTGGCCCTTCTTCGCGTGATTCCAACGCCAAAAAATCATATATATCCAGAAACCTCCGAAAGTTAACCTAGATGAGTTTTTACGCCGCCGCAAGCCTCTGTACCTCCACGATCCCATCTGGAGCCCTTTTCCGGCACCCTGCGGAGGGTGAAAGCATCACCGGAGGCCATCTTCATCATCCCGGCGGTCTCCATGACGAGGAGGGAGTAGTTCACCCTCGGGGCTGAGGGTATGTACTAGTAGGTATGTGTTTGATCTCTCTCTCTCGTGTTCTTGAGATGGCACGATCTTGATGTACCGCGAGCTTTGTTGATATAGATGAATCATATGGAGTTTTCCCCTCTCTATCTTCCTGTGATGAATTGAGTTTTCCCTTTGAAGTTTTCTTATCGGATTGAGTCTTTAAGGATTTGAGAACACTTGATGTATGTCTTGCATATGGATATCTGTGGTGACAATGGGATATTCACTTGAGTCACTTGATGTATGTTTTGGTGATCAACTTGCGGGTTCCGTGACCTTGGGGATCTATGCATAAGGGTTGGCACACGTTTTCGTCTTGACTTTCCGGTAGAAACTTTGGGGCACTCTTTGAAGTTCTTTGCGTTGGTTTGAATAGATGAATCTGAGATTGTGTGATGCATATCGTATAATCAAACCCGTGAGTGCTCGTGGTGACATTGGAGTACCTAGGTGACATTAGGGTTTTGGTTGATGTGTATCTTAAGGTGTTGTTCTAGTATGAACTCTAGGGCTGTTCGTGACAATTAATGGGGATGGCTCATAAGATTGATCGGGAAGGATAACTTTGAGGTGGTTTCGTACCGTACAACAATTTCTTCGTTTGTTCTTCGCTATAAGTGACTTTGGAGTGAACTCTTTGTTGCACATGAGGGATTTTCATATGATTCAACTATGTAACATTGTGGGGAGATCGCACTAGTGAAAGTATGAACCCTAGGCCTTATTTTCAAGCATTGCAATACCGTTTGTGCTCACTTTTATTACTAGTTACCTTGCTGTTTTTATTATTTCAGATTACAAAAACCTATATCTACTATCCATACTACACTTGTATCACCATCTCTTCGCCGAACTAGTGCACCTATACAATTTACCATTGTATTGGGTGTGTTGGGGACACAAGAGACTCTTTATTATTTGGTTGCAGGGTTGTTTGAGAGAGACCATCTTCATCCTACGCCTCCCACGGATTGATAAACCTTAGGTCATCCACTTGAGGGAAAATTTCTACTGTCCTACAAACCTCTGCGCTTGGAGGCCCAACACGAGTCTACAAGAACAAGTTGTGTAGTAGACATCAGGAAACCACGAGCATCAACAACAATGACTTAAGGAAGAAACCACATATGAAGCACTTGCTCCTAACGAAGCTGCACAAGAGATTCTAGTTCCCCAGCCGGGATGACCGCATAGAAAACCCGTGGGATGATGCTGCCATGAAAGATATCAATAACCACGCCATGGGCATGTTCAGCAACGATTTGGCCGCCTGGAAAGGGAGGGTGAAACGAGCGATTGATGCTAACGAATCCCTGTCCAAGATTTTGGTGGACAATCCGACACTTATGGCAGAGGAGTTCGAAAAGTTCAAGGACACTTCCGCTACCGAGGCAGCCAAGCAAAAGTCTGAGAAATACAAGGGGCTTCAGCAAAGGAACACGGGGAACCAACGCCTCGGAAGCCGTGGCTACATTGGTAAGAGGCCCATATGGGATAAGGAGGATGCGGAACGTGAAGCCGCGGGGATCCCAGACCCCTACGCGGAGTTCACTGACCCGCAGGAGCATGACTTCATCAGGGCCCGGTACAAGTGGGACAAGGAAAAGAAGGTTTGGTACACAGACCCGATCACGAGGAAATTGATTAGATTACTGGTAATTATTCTTTTACCACCTTACATTTAGCTTCCGATCAAGCCGACTACACGTTGTAGTTACATTCGTAAACGGTTCACGTTCCTTTTGCAGAAGGAGCAACACAGGCTTGCGGCCGAAAGCGACTCGTCGTCTCAGTCGTCGATGAGGCCCAAGTGGGACACCCCTCTCAACCGGGCCTTGAACCAACTGAAGGGATTCCCTTTGGACCAGCGGCCGCAATATGGACGTGTGCACGGCGTCGGTGATGGCGCCATGTGGAAGTACTACTACAACGAGGGCCCGGAGGCCAAAAAGCAAAAAAAGAAGTTCAGTCAGTTGAACATCGACGAGAAGGTGAAGCTTGTGGTCGAGAAAAATGCAGCTGAGGCCGAGAAAAAAGCAGCCGAGGCCGCAGAAGCGACCAAAAATGAGTTGGTCCAGCAGGCAGTCAATGCAGCTGTAGCTGCCTGCAGAAATGATTTCGCTACTAACTTGATTCCGGCTATTATCGACTGGACGAAGCAAAATCCAGACAAGACGACACAGGATTTTCCCATGCCCAGCTTCGTCGGGAGCAACTCGGTGAACATCGCACCACCACCACCTGCTGCCGCTACCGCACAAGGTCCCGCACCCGCGCCTGCTCTCGCACCCGCTCATAGCAGCCCGTCCTCTGTCTCTGGCGTGCTAGGCGGGCCTTCGTCTTTGGCTGACCTCGACGCCCTCACGGTAATTACATGTCACACAAACAGATATATAATCTTCCGTTTTTTCGTTGCCTTTCGGATGTCTTACGCCGCAGACTTTACTTCGCAGGCCGACGAAACCCCGTGCACCGTACTCTACATGATCAATGGCCAGAAGGTGGACGTGGGAAAGGTAGTGATAACGAAGCCCTTGGAACTCACGTTCCACGGCCAGCTGATCCCCGTTGGCACCTTCAGGGTTACCTTGTCGAGTGTGAAAGTGGGCCACAAGGATTTGACTCCTCCAGTACGGCTCGGGGGAGAGGAGGACGAGACCCCGATGCGGCTTGGAGAATGCAAGGGTTGGATGCTGCTGTGGCCGAAGAATCTTCTTCGTCTGGAGGCGGCCGAGAGCACACCAATGACCACGCATCAGCAAGGTATGAACACCACCCCCCGCCTACGCAATTACCAGCGCCTCTCGTGCCGGGTGAGAGTGGCGGACGACGCGAGGAAGGGGGTCAAATAGTGGATGATGTAGTCGCCCCCGTGGAACAAGGAATGGATGATGAGATGGAGGAGGAGGACCCTCTCCGGTTCCTCAATACCGGCGCCGCCTATGACGACGGACAAATGATGAGTCAGCCATATGACTCAGGCTATGAGCATGCGGATGAGGAGATGGATGATGTGCCCGGGCAGGAACGTCCTAGGGTTGATTGCAAGAAGTCTCTCTTCATGCAATCCTCATAGGACATACCTCCAGATGCCGCCTCAATGCAGTGTCATCTAGCTGAGGGTCGTAAAGTGCTTAGCCCGATGACACTGGTGGCGGGGGTAAGGAAGGGTCTGGACGGTCAACCCAAGAAAAATGAGAGGAAGAGACCGCCGAAGAGAGGCACTACTGCCGCCAAAGCTGCCAAAGCTTCTAGCAGCCAGCCAACCGATTTTGCAGACCGTGTACCGGTCAAAGGTCCGGTGATGTACCATGTCGTGGGCGAACCGATCCTACCGCCGAAACCGCTAGAGGGCATATCAGGGGATCTCAGGAGACTGCATGACCATGTGCTGTCGACTGAGAAAAGCCTTCTCGCCTAGGAGGATCCAGGATATCCGCTTTACGCGGTTCATGTGCCTCAGGCCAAGTGCTACGTCGACACACTGCCCGCGAAGGTGTTCTTCCTGCGGTTTGATCACATCTTTGAGATGTTTCTCACGAGGCGGCTCGATTTTACGATCGTCCGCCTTTTTGCGCTACATATGAACTTCGTCATCAGGAGAGAACAAATCTCGCAAATCTCGGTGGCGGATCCATACTACATGCATGAGTCCTTCTTGAGTCTCAGCGACTTTGAACGTAAAGCTGCTAGGGACTATATCAAATACTTCATGATAACGAATAAGGACAAGGAAACGATTCTCTTGCCTTATCATCCAATGTAAGTCATTGGCGGACAACCCTTTCGTACGTTTCAATCATTCCTTCGCTCATATGGAGACTAATTTGAGGTGTCTTTATTTTCCGCAGCAACGGGCGCGCCGTCCTTATCGTTCTTTTCCCGCGAGTCTCCCACGCCGTGTATTTTGACTCGTCCAGAAACTTCGAGAAGAAAGACTACACCCACATAATGGATATTCTGGATGATGCTCTCCACGGCTTCAGCATGAGGGGTGGCCACATGGAGATCATGAAACAAAGGAAGAACAAGCCGGGTTTCTCGCATAAAACTACCTTCTGCTCCATCCATCAACCGATAACAAGCAAGAACGATGGATTCTACCTCCTCCATCTCATGATGGAGTTCAGAAGGGATCACCAACAGCTTCGCATGACAACAAGAAATGATGAACATATCCGCAAATGGGCAGAATCCTTAGGAGACGAACCGGATTATAAACTCAGAGATGACTTCTTTCGCATCCAGAAGGACATTGCAATGATCATCATGAAAGAAGTCATCGAAGAGAAGGGGATGTTCCACCACGGCCCTATATCACGAGTTGACGTCAGAACTCGCATAGGCATGCAACGTCAGGACCTGACGCCGTTCATGAAGCTAGGGTGCATCCTCCCGGATATGGATGGATGGAACTTCCAGTGATTGACGATACTGATGATTATGTGTCGGTTGAACTTGTAGTTTCTGTAGTGATGAAACTTTGTGATGTCAACGGTCCTGCTGAACTTGCGTAACGCTAGTTTGTTAGTTTGGGTACGATGACCTGCGTACATCTAGTTAATTTGTTTGGGTACGATGAACCTGCGTTGATTAATTATGTTTACTATATGTTGCATCTATTAGCTAACTCTTTCTTTTCGTGTTGCTCAAATATATTATGTTGCATATTATTGTTGAATTCGCTTGATGAAGATGCATCTCTAACAGGTTCATAGGTCCTTGATGGCGAAGAAGTGCTATGCCGTGTACATAGGGAGGGTTCCGGGAGTGTACGATGAGTGGCCCGAGTGTCAGGCCCAAGTGTCACGGTTCTCGGGCGGCAACCATAAAGGGTTCGATAGCAGACAAGAAGCAGAAGCTAGTTACTTGAGGTTCACGCTAGCGCGAGAGAGGAATCACAACTGGCGCCTCATGTACTGCATAATTCCGCTCTTACTCATAGTGATAGCTCTTCTCTTCTATATCATCGTTTAGATGGATGATGAAACATGTGTATGGGATGACGATGTAGTTGCATGTATTCGAGTAAAAACGCTGCAGATTTTTTTTACAGACAATAGTAACACTAGCGCGGGGTATGTGTGTAGCAGTAGCGCTGCCTTAGCAGTAGCGCGTGGTAAACAGGCGTGCTGCAGCTTTTAGCAGTAGCGAGGTTCACCTAAATGCGCTACTGCTAAACTCTGGTAGCAGTAGTGCGGGTGGAACAGCGCTACTGCTAAGAGTTAGCTGTAGCACCGTAGCAGTAGCGCGCCCACCCGCGCTAGTGATATGACAAAACCCCACGCTACTGCTAGGGTTTTCCCTAGTAGTGAGTCCCTATGTGACGTGCCAAATTGTTTGTACGTGATATATTTGTATGTAATGTTATATCTTTTAATCACAACCATTAATATCTAATATTGACGATTGAGATAATTTAATCTGTGTGGATTAATGTGATGGCTTGTTTGTCTCTTGTCTTAAGTATATAATAGATAGCACCTATGGTTCGTAGGAAAGGCCTACCAAGTATTATAGGACAAGACGGATTGCATTCAATATCAAGTACAATAAAATCCACGGGTACATAATTTCTATTAGCAAGAATAAGCACATCATTTATTCTACCCAATGATTTTTTAATAGTGGAATCCGCTAAATGTAAATTAAGGGAACAAGCATCCATATCGGTGCGACCTAGCACGTCACATAAAGATTTTGGTATAGTAGAGACGCTAGCACCTAGATCACACAAGGCATTACATTCATAATCTTTAATTTTAACTTTAATAGTAGGTTCCCATTCATCATGCAATTTTCTAGGTATTGAAACTTCCAACTCTAGTTTTTCTTGAGCTTTTATCATAGCTTCTACAATATGTTTAGTAAAACCTTTATTTTGTTCATAGGCATTTGGTGAATTAATCATGGATTGCAACAAGGAAATACATTCAACTAAAGAGAAATTATCATAATTAAAGTCCTTGTAATCCAAAGTAGTGGGCACATCACTATTTAAAGTCTTGACCTCTCCAAACCCACTTTTATCATTTTTATCATTAAGATCATCACCCTCCTAATGACTGGGACGCCTTCTAGCTAAAGTTGACTCATCTTTAGTCCCTTTTTCATCAAGTTTAATATTACTAAATAAAAATTCAATAGGTGAGACACCAATCATTTTAATATCTTCATCATTACTACGATAAAAACCGGGTGGAATAGCTTTTTCTAAGAATTCTCGCTTAGCTCTCAACCTAGCGGTTCTCTCTTTACTTTCATTAGTGGAAACATGGATAGCTTTAATAGACTCATTAATATCATGCTTGGGTGGCAAAGTTTTAATTTTAAGATTTTCTACATCATGAGCAATTCTATCCACGTTCCTAGCCATATCATCAACTTTATTCAAATTTTCTTCTACCATAGCATTAAAAATCTTTTGAGAATTTATAAATTCTTTAATATTGTTTTCAAGATCAGTAGGTATCCTATTATTATTGTTATATGAATTACCATAGGAATTACCATAATTATTAGAGGAATTTCTGGGAAACGGTCTAGGATTGAAATTCCCTCTATAAGCATTGTTGTTGAAATTATTTCTAGAGACAAAATTCACATCAATAGCATCATTATTTTGCTCAATCAAATTAGATAATGGCACATCATTAGGATCAACATGAGCATTTTTACTAGCAAGCATTTTTCATAATAGCATCCATTTTATCACCCAAAGTAGAGATTTCTTTGACAGAATTTACCTTCTTACCAATTGGAGTTCTTTCAGTGTGCCATTGAGAATGATTTGTCATAATATTATCAAGAAGTTTTGTAGCTTCTCCCAATGTAATTTTCATAAAAGTACCACCTTCAGCAGAGTCTAGAAGATTTCTAGAAACAAAGTTTAGTCCCGCATAATTTTTTTGTATAATCATCCATAAGCTTAAACCATGAGTGGGACAATTTCTAATCATTAATTTCATTATCTCCCATGCTTGTGCAACATGTTCATGCTCAAGTTGCTTAAAATTCATTATTTGATTTCTTAGAGAAATAATTTTAGTGGGAGGAAAATACTTGGCAATAAAAGCATCCTTACACTTATCCAAGAATCAATACTATTGCGAGGCAAGGATGAAAACCAAGTTTTAGCACGATCTCTTAGTGAGAACAGAAATAATTTGAACTTAATAATATCATTGTCAACATCCTTTTTCTTTTGCATATCACATAATTCAACGAAAGTATTAAGATGGGAAGCAGCATCCTCATTAGGAGTTCCAAAAAATTGTTCTTTCATAACAAGATTTAGTCAAGGAGCATTAATATCATAAGACTCCGCACTAGCGGCGGGAGGAACAATTGGAGTAGTAATAAAATCATTGTTATTAGTATTTGAAAAGTGACACAACTTGGTGTTTTCTTGAGACATAGTGTAACATCCCCAGATCTCAACCCTGTCATTAAGCTAATTAATTTGCCATGTCATCTGATTAACCTTGCTAATTGCCACTTTGGTTCAAACACAATTCAAATTCAAATGCAATTGAAATTTGGAGTTGCTCAAAAATTGCTGGAAAAATGTTCATCATTTAGTAAATATTCCAAAACAATTTGTTGTTCAGGAAAACAACATCACCTTGTTGCTAAAATGAGCATTAGCATTTAATCCAATGCAAATCCAGCAATTATAATTGCATATTCATTTATGAAAAAGGCAAATGAATTCCTCTGCCTCCCAAAATAATTCTGGCATTGCCTAAAAGTGCAAAGAATTTAATGGGCTAAGTTCCACATTTTTCTCAGCTCATTTGGTGGTCCCAAATATTCTTTTTCCCTCTCTATTAATAAATAAAAGAAGAAAACAGAAGGAAAAGAAAATGGGCGAGGCCTACCTGTCACTGGGCCGAACCGGCCCAGCCCACCTACCTGTCACCTACCTGCTCCCGCCCTCGTGTCTACCGCGCCATGGCCGAGCTCACGCTCCACCGGCCGCTGCTCGCCACCGCGACGGGGCAGTTGAGCCGGATAAGGCCGCACGCCCGAGCCCTCCCCCCTGGACGCCGCGCACTCCTCTCCCTCTCCTCCTCGCTCCCTCTCGCTCGTTCCCCTCTGTCCTGAACGCCGCCGCTGCCGCGCGGCTCCACCACCGCGGCCACCGTGCTTCCCTCGCTCCCCGACCAGCTCAACCGCGCCGCCGCCATCCTCCACTTCCTCCCTGACCTCTAGTTGGAGCCGAGGAGCCCTGCCACTGCCGATTCGTCCTCGACCGCATCTCCGGCCACCGTGGTGAACACCGGCGACCCCGACCTCCCCTGCTGCTACAAAACTGCCACGGGCCCCCTTGAGCCGCTCGGTGAGCCGCCGCCTCTCTCCTTTTCCCTCCCCGAGCTCCTTTGCTAGCCGCACGCGTCGCCGCCGCCATTGCCGATTTTTGCTCCGCCGCGGAGCTCGCTGTCACCGTTGCACTCGGCCATTGGACGAATCAGATGCGCGGGCGAGCTGCTGGGCTTCTAAGGCAGCGCGTGGGCGCTCCAATCAGGCACGGACGAGCCCCGTTGCTCGGATCCACGTAGCGCCGATTCCGGCCGCCACCCGTGCTAGCCGTAGACGCCGTTTCTGACCACCTCCGCCCATTCCGACGCCGGGGATCGACGCGGGGTGGAGTGCTCGTTCGAACGCCGTTGAGAACGCCCGATTTGGTGCCGTGTAGAGGAAATCCGAGGCTCGCCGGGCCGCGCCGCCGTATTTGGAGCTCGCCGGAGTGTTTTCCGGCGCCGGCGACGACGTGGCCTGACCGGTGGGCCACCCTGGGTCACTGGCAACTGGGTCCCGCGGGCCTAGTTGACCAGTTGACCTGGTCAGCGCCGCTGACGTGGCGCTACAGCCGCTGACCAGTGGGCCCCTCGTTTAGTTAAACTAATTAAACCGATTTTAATTAAAACTTAATTAATTAGTTAGTTAGTGACACTGACATAGGGCCCCACCTAGCTAATTACTCTGTTAATTAGTTTAGTTAGCCCACTGTCTATGACAGGTGGGTCCCGCAAGTCAGGATTGACTCTGGTCAGCTCAGTTGACCCGCTGACGTCATGATGACGTCAGCAGCTACTATTCTGGATATTACGAATTGTTTAATTAAATAAATTCCAGAAATTTCAGAAAATAGTTTAAAACTTTGAAAAATCATAGAAAATAAACCGTAGCTCGGATCGAAAAACTTTCTACATGAAAGTTGCTCAGAAAAATCCCACGAATCTGATCGTGCCGTCTGTTTTCTTGTCGGGACCCTCTACGTAGGTGAACCCGCAACTTTTTGCCTGTTTCCGGTAGATGAATAGTGCATACATACCGGTTAATAATTCCAACTTAAACCCTAAAATAACTAAAATGGTTTAGACATGCTTTTAGGCAACCCTGCACTGCACTCTAGCATGTCATGCTCTGTGTTGCATATGATTGCCGTGTATTTATTTGTTTCTTCCCCCTCTTCTTCTCCGATAGCCCCCGAGACCGACGCAGCTCCGGAGACCGACTACATCCCCGAAGACCCCTCTTTTGCCGCAGAGCAACTAGGCAAGCAACCCCCCTTGACGCATGCCTATATCACCTATTCTTTCTCCCTCCTGCTTGCATTAGATTTTGCTACTGCATTTGTTTGATCCTATTCTGTTGCATAGCCTGTTTTTGTAAACTGTTATTGATACCTTACCTGTTATCCTAAGTGCTTAGTATAGGTTGGATGAAAACCATCTGTGGCCCCTCTTCATTGACCTAGTTGCCCCGCTTAATTACCAGTGCCTCGTTCGATGTGATCGACGGGCTGAGACCAGCACCTCACCACACACCCCTAAGTTGCTCGACTCTGCAGAGCTAACATCGAGTGCCGAGGGTGATACCTCTTATCTCACTCCTGATGTTGCCCCTGTAGTATAGTTAGTCGGATGTGGGTTGCCGAGGGTGATTCCTCTTCCACCACCTCCGATGTAGCTTCTGTCGTGCAACCCCGCAAGTGTGAATACCATCGAGGGTGATTCCTCCGGGGTCACCTTGTCGGTTACATCTAGTGGGAATCCATCGAGGGTGATTCCTCGGATTCCTGCTTGATGTTATGGACACACGGTTACTTGCACTTTATTACTACAGTTACTGGATAAAGTCGGGTAGGCCCCGAGGGGTACCCGCGAGATGAATACGTGGCATGGCCGGGCATTCTTAGCCCTTGCCGTAAGTCCACGAGACGGGGCGACGGGGTCACAAGATCGTGAGTCTCTGCTCGTTACCGCGCGCTACCAACGCACTAATGGGTTAGGATATGTAATCTGAGTAGGCCTCTGGCCTTTTCGCGCTAACCAGCACGTGGGAATAATATGGGTACTCGGCACCGTAAGTATCAGCCGAAAGCTCTGTCAGACATCCAGTTCAGCATCGCGGCACGGCAGGATCGGCGCCATCCAGGAGAGAGGTGGTGCCTGGATCTAGCCATGTGCGCAACGACCCGGAGTGCAAAGGGCGATGGGCCCAAGACCCCTGAGCACTTAGGAGGTAGACCGGCGGGGACCTTTCTGCTGAGCTCTAGGTAGGGCTGCGGTGTGTCGATCAGCCGAGGCCGGACATGACCCAGGAAAGTGTGTCCGGCCGGAGTTAATCGAGCGTGTTGGGTAACAGTAGTGCACCCCTGCAGGGAAGATATATCTATTCGAATAGCCGTGTCCACGGTAACATGACGCTCGGAAAATATCCTAATCTTCTACAACTAGAAATGGGTTAAATGTATTGGCTCCGGGATCGCTTTCTCGCAGGGAGTCGAGGAAGGATCTCTGGGCGTGATTGCTGCTTAATGCTACTATTATATTAATGTTCTGATCTGTACTCTTCTTATGCTGCAAGACACTGAAGATGCTAGTCTTCGTTAGGCTAGGCCTTTCTCTCTATTCTGGCTTTCTGCAGTCAAGTCCACATATACAGCCTTCCTTGAAAATGTTGCATAACTAGACTAGTTCCGATGTCAGTCTTGCGAGTACTTTGGATGAGTACTCACAGTTGCTCTGCTATTCTTTTTCCCCATACCCATTTGGTGATACATCAGACGCCGGAGCCCAGGAGCAGGAGATCCCCGGAGGTGCCTACTACAACGTGGAGACCGCCGACGACCAGGAGTAGTTAGGAGGCTCCCAGGAAGGAGGCCTTGCCTCTTTCGATCAGAGCTGTTGTTTGTTTTCGCCTTCTTAAGGCATCTTGTTTAACCTTGTGTCTGTACTCAGATACTTTTGCTTCCGCTGATGCTTGTATGACATCGAGCTTGTGTATTCGAGCCCTCGAGGCCCTGGCTTGTAATATAAAGCTTGAATTATTTTATTTTGTGTCTAGAGTTGTGTTGTGATATCTTCAAGTGAGTCCCTAGGCTTGATCGTGTGCATTTGCGTGTATGATTAGTGCACGATTAAGTCGGGGGCGTCACACATAGCAACAAAGCAAGCGAATGAGCAAACAAGCAAATAAAATATTTTTGTGTTTTTGTAATTTTTATGAGAAGTGGGGGAGATGAAAATGAGAGGCAAATGAAAATAAAAAGGAAAATAAAAGTGGAGCAAGTAGATGATAGTTTGTGCGAAGGTACTTGATAGGTTTTGGTGATGTCTCCCTGGTAACGGCGCCAGAAATTCTTCCTGCTACTTGTAAACTGCGTTGGGATTTCCCTGAAGAGGAGGGGTGATGCAGCATAGTAGAGATACGTATTTCCCTCAGTGAGAACCAAGGTATCAATCCAGTAGGAGAACCACGCAGAACCTCATGAACAGCACCTACACAAACAAAAGCAAATACTTGCACCCAACGTGGGCAAGAGGGTTGTCAATCCCCTTGAACTCGTTATTTGCAAGGATTAATTCTGATAGTGATAGATAGATAAAGTAAATTAAAAAATAACATAAAGGAAATAAAATTGTAGCAAGGTATTTTTGGATTTTATATATGATAAAAGTAGACCCGGGGGCCATAGTTTTCACTAGAGGCTTCTCTCTCGAACGAATAGCATATGGTGGGTAGACAAATTACTGTTGGGCAATTGATAGAAAAGCGCATAGTTATGACGATATTCAAGGCAATGATCATGTATATCGGCATCACGTCCAAGACAAGTAGACCGGCTCCTGCCTGCATCTACTACTATTACTCCACCCATCGACCGCTATCCAGCATGCATCTAGGGTATTGAGTTAATAAAAACAGAGTAACGCTTTAAGCAAGATGACATGATGTAGACAAAGTAAACCCAATCAATATGAATAAACCCTGTCGTTTTATCCATAATGGAAACAATACAAATACGTGTCTTGTCCCCTACTTTGTCACTGGGATATAGAACACCGCAAGATCGAACCCATCACAAAGCACCTCTCCCATTGCAAGATAAATCAATCTAGTTGGCCAAACCAAACGGATAGATCGTAGAGAAATACAAAGCTATAACAATCATGCATAAAATAATTAAGAAAAGACTCAAATATTTCTCATGAATAATCTGATCATAAACCCACAATTCATCGGATCCCAACAAACACACCGCAAAAGAAGATTACATCGAATAGAACTCCAAGGAGATCGAGGACAACATTGTATTGAAGATCAAAGAGAGAGAAGAAGCCATCTAGCTACTAGCTATGGACCTGTAGGTCTATGGTAAACTACTCACACATCATCGGAGGTGCAGCAAGGTTGATGTAGAAGCCCTCCATGATCGATTCCCCCTTCGACAGAGTGCTGGAAAAGGCCTCCAGATGGGATCGCGGAAGAACAGAAGCTTGCGGTGGCGGAAAAGTTATTTCGTGGGGCTCTCTATTGGTTTCCCAATATTTGAGAATTTATAGAGGTGGAATTAGGTCAAAAGGAACCACGTGGGGCCCACAAGGCATCTTGGCGCGCCCCCCTGGGGGCGCGTGGGGTTGCCTTGTGGCTTCCTCGTGAGGCTTCTGGTGTCCTCCCGAAGCTTCTAGGGTCTCATTTGTCCAGAAAAAAATCATCAAAAAGTTTCGTAGAGTTTGGACTTCGTTTGGTACTGATTTCCTGAAAAACCAAAAACAGGCAGAAAATAGCAACTGGCACTGGGCACTAGGTTAATAGGTTAGTCCCAAAAAATGATATAAAATAGTATATAATTGCATATAAAACATCCAAGATTGATACTATAATAGCATGGAACAATCAAAAATTATAGATACCTTGGAGACGTATCAGGCATCTTTTGCCTGAAACTTTTACAAACAATGTTGTATATCATGTGGACTAAATTCCAAGGGGTTAACAAGATGTCACATCTTGCCCAGATTGCGGGGGTACAAACTTGCTCAACATCCCATCATATTTGGAGATCTCTACATTAATTTATTTCAATTTTCCTTAACTACATAGTAAAGAGCTAGTAAAGAGATGACAACTATTGTAAGTGCCACCATGTATCTGTTTTTCTCCACTGCCTTCACTTCAAGTCCTTGTATGACTCTTGATTTCTCCTCTCCATGCATTTGCAGCTCCTCTACCACATGATCAAATATGGCCAGATCAGTCTCTAGTTTTAACTTATCGTTGCAAGCAATTCGCCTTTCTTCCGCAATAGCACGCGTCAGCTCAACAATCAATCTGTTTTTACTGGCTAATTCAACACCCAAATTAGCCACCACCTCCTCCAATGCCAGATTCTCTCTACCCCACTGGATTGACTCATCTTGGTATGCAATATAGCAAGGATCATCAGCCTGCTGATACGTCTCCGTCGTATCTACTTTTTCAAACACTTTTGCTTTTGTTTTGGACTCTAATTTGCATGATTTGAATGAAACTAATCCGGACTGACGCTGTTTTCAGCAGAACTACCATGGTGTTGTTTTTGTGCAGAAATCAAAGTTCTCGGAATTGGACAAAACTTTTTGGAGATTTTTTATGGAATAAATAAAAATTATTGGCGCAAGAATCAACAGAAGAGGGGCCACCTGTTGCCCACAAGGCAACAGGGCGCGACCCCCCCTAGGGCGCGCCCTGATGCCTTGTGGGGCCCACAGGCGGCCGTCTAACCTAATTCCAACACTATAAATTCACTTTCCTAGAGAAAAAAAATAACAGAAGAAGTTTCATTGCGTTTTACGATACGGAGCCGCCGCCACCTCCTGTTCTTCATCGGGAGGGCTGATCTGGAGTCCATTCGGGGCTCTGGAGAGGGGGATTCAACGCCATCATCATCATCAACCATCCTCCATCACCAATTTCATGATGCTCACCACCATGTGTGAGTAATTTCTCCGTAGGCTTGCTGGACGGTGATGGGTTGGATGAGATTTATCATGTAATCGAGTCAATTTTGTTAGGGCTTGATCCCTAGTATCCACTATGTTCTGAGATTGATGTTGCTATGACTTTGCTATGCTTAATGCTTGTCACTAGGGCCCGAGTGCCATGATTTCAGATCTGAACCCTTTATGTTTTCATGAATATACTTGTGTTCTTGATCCAATCTTCCAAGTTGTATGCACCTATTACCTGTTATGATCCGCATACCCCAAGGTGACAATAATTGGGATTCTTTCGGGTGATTACCGTAGTTTAAGGAATTCATGTATTCACTAAGTGCTAATGCTTTGTTCCGGTTCTCTATTAAAAGGAGGCCTTAATATCCCTTAGTTTCCTTAAGGACCCCGCTGCCACGGGAGGGTGCTACTTGTAGCTTGCGTTGGTATTTTCCCCGAAGAGGAAGGGATGATGCAGCACAGTAGAGGTAAGTATTTCCCTTAGTTATGAAACCAATGTTATCAATCCAGTAGGAGAATCACGCAACACCTCGTTAGCAGTACCTGCACACAAACAACAAATCCTTGCACCCAACGCAAACGAGGGGTTGTCAATCCCTCGGCGGTCAATTGCAAGATTAAATTGTATGTGATAGATAGATAGATTGAAACAAAAATACAAAATAAAATAATAAAGAAAAAGTGCAGCAAGTATTTTTAGGGTTTTAGTAAATGATTTAGATAGACCCGGGGGCCATAGTTTTCACTAGAGGCTTCTCTCAAGAAAATAGCATACGGTGGGTAGACAAATTACTGTTGGGCAATTGATAGAAAAGCAAATAATCATGACGATATCCAAGGAAATGATCATGTATATAGGCATCACGTCCGAGACAAGTAGACCGACTCCTGCCTGCATCTACAACTATTACTCCACACATCGACCGCTATCCAGCATGCATCTAGTGTATTAAGTCCATAAAGAATGGAGTAACGCCTTAAGCAAGATGACATGATGTAGACAAAGTAAACTCACGCATGAATAAACCCCATATTTTTACCCTTAATAGCAACGATACATATGTGTCATGTCCCTTTCTGTCACTGGGATTGAGCACCGCAAGATCGAACCCATTACAAAGCACCTCTTCCCATGGCAAGATAAATCAATCTAGTTGGCCAAACCAAATCAATAGATCGGAGAAGAAATACTAAGCTATAATAATCATGCATAAAAGAGATCAGAGAAGACTCAAATAATATTCATGGATAATCTGATCATAAACTCACAATTCATCGGATCCCGACAAACACACCGCAAAAAGTGATTACATCGGATAGAACTCCAAGAACATCGGGGAGAACATTGTATTGAAGATCAAAAAGAGAGAAGAAGCCATCTAGCTACTAACTATGGACCCGAAGGTCTGTGGTAAACTACTCACGCATCATCGGAAGGGTAGCAAGGTTGATGGAGAGCCCTCCTTGATCTATTCCCCCTCCAGCGGAGCACCGGAAAAGGCCTCCAGATGGGATCTCTCGAGAACAGAAGCTTGCGGCGGCGGAAAAAGTATTTCGTGGACTCCCCTGTTGGTTTCCCGATTTTTGGAAATTTATAGTGGTGGAATTAGGTCAAACGAAGCTGAGGTGGGCCCATGAGGCACCAGGGCGCGCCTGCCCCCCCCCAGGCGCGCCCTGGTGGCTTGTGGCCACCTCCTCTGGCTTCTGGTCTTCTCCCGAAGCTTCTAGTGTTTATCTTGTCCAGAAAAAAATCTCCAAAAAGTTTCGTGGCATTTGGACTTCATTTGGTATTGATTTTCTGTAAAACCAAAAACAGGCAGAAAACAACAACTGTCACTGGGCACTAAGTTAATAGGTTAGTCCCCAAAAATGATATATAATTGCTGTAAATGTATATAAAAACATCCAAGATTGATAATATAATAGCATGGAACAATAAAAAATTATAGATACGTTGGAGACGTATCAGAGGGTAGGACAAAAGATGTCATGCAAGTTCTTACTATAAGCACGTATGACTATTTACAGAATGCATGCCTACATTACATTGATGAATTGGAGCTATTGTGTATCGCCTTAGGTTGTGACTGTTATATGATGAATGTCTTCCAACATAATTATCCATCACTGATCCAATGCGTACGCTTTTCGCATATTGATCTTTGCTAAGTTACTTTTGTTGTTTCTACTGTTACTGTTTCTGTTCCTATTGCTACTGCTACTACTGTGCTACTAAACACTTTACTGCAGATATTTAGTTCTCCAGGTGTGGTTGAATTGACAACTCAACTGCTAATACTCGCAAATATTCTTTGGCTCCCCTTGTGTCAAATCAATAAATTTGGGTGAAATACTACCCTCGAAGACTGTCGCGATCCCCTATACTTGTGGGTTATCAAAACCTTTTTCTGGCGCCGTTGCCGGGGAGCATAGCTCTATTTGTTGAGTCACTTGGGATTTATATCTGTTGATCACTATGGAGAATCTGAAAGATACTAAGACCAAGATCGTTCCCTCTAAGACGAGGGGAGGTAAGGAACTACCATCTAGCTCCGCACTTGATTCACCTTCTGTTTTGAGCAGGCTTGCGACACCACCACCTGCTATTCATTTCGATATGTCGCAAGTAATTGATGATACAACTTCTACTATAAATGAAAATATTGATGATGCTAGTACTATGCTTGATAATACTGTGTCACTTGGTGAATTTCTTGATGAACACATTGCTAAAGCTAAAGAAATTGAAAATGTTGAAACTCTTGAAAATTATGATTCACCTATTATGCCTAGTCCTCCTACTAGAGTTGAAATGCCAAAGATACTTGATGGTTATGTTTTTGATGGAGAGACAGCTAGGACAATTCTTGCTTGTAATGATAGAGACGATGTTAGAAAATTGCTGGCTCAGATGAAAGAAAAGTCTATGATGGAGAGAATGAAATATGATCCTAAGTTTGCTACCTCTCCTATATTTGTTACCGATAAGGATTATGAATTCTTTGTCGATCCTGAGTTAATTACTTTGGTTGAATCTGATCCTTTTCATGGTTATGAAACTAAAACTGTTGTGGCACATCTTACTAAGTTGAATGATATAGCCACCCTAGTTGCTCATGAGGAAAAAATTCGCTACTATTACATTCTTAAGTTGTTTCCTTTCTCATTAAAAGGTGATGCTAAGATATGGTTTAATACTCTTGCTCTTGGTTGTGTGCGTAGTCCCCAGGATATGATATACTACTTCTCTGAAAAATATTTTCCTGCTCATAAGAAACAAGCTGCCTTACAGGAAATATTTAACTTTGTGCAAGTTGAAGAAGAGAATCTCCCTCAAGCTTGGGGGAGGCTTCTCCAAATACTTAATGTTTTGCCTGATCATCCTCTTAAGAAAAATGAAATACTTGATATCTTTTATAATGGACTAACCGATGCTTCTAGGGACTACCTAGATAGTTGTGCTGGTTGTGTTTTTAGGGAACGAACTGTTGAACAGGCTAAAGAACTATTGAGTAATATACTAAAGAATGATAATGATTGGAAACTTCCTGAACCACCTCCTAAACCAACTCCAAAGAAGAGAGGTATTCTATTCCTTAGTCCAGAAGATATGCAAGAAGCTAAGAAATCTATGAAGGAAAAAGGTATTAAAGCCGAAGATGTTAAGAATCTACCACCTATTGAAGAAATACATGGACTTGATATCCCGACACAGGTAGTAGAGGTAAATTCTCTTGATAGATTCGATCAAGGTGATATTCCCTATAAATTTGCTAGTCAATGCTTGGATGAATTTGATAACTACGTTGTTAAGCAAGAGAATTTCAATAAGTATGTTAGTAATCAATTAAAATTAAATGCCATCATGATTGATCGTTTGAGTGATTTGATGTTTAGAACTGCTAATGATGTTAAATGCTTAAGTAAACATGCTTCTATGGTCCAGACTCAGTTAGAACAAATTGCTAAGTCACAAAATGATTTGCTTGATGAGATGAATAATAAAATGAATGATCATGCTGTTAGAGTTGTTACTAGAGGAGGTAGAATGACTCAGGATCCTCTATATCCTGAAGGTCATCCTAAAAGAATTGAGCAAGATTTTCAAAGAATTAACACTGATGCACCTAGTTCATCTAAGAAGAAAAAGAAAAAAGAAAATGATAGGACTTTGCCTGCTTCTAGTGAACCTGAAATAGAAAAACCTCCCGAGAATCAAAATGATGTTTCTATTTCTGATGCTGAGACACAATCTGGTAATGAACATCCACCTAATGATAATGATAATGATAATGATAATGATGATGTTCATGTTGATGCTCAACCAGATAATGATGTAGAAATAGAACCTGCTGTTGATCTTGATAACCCACCTCCTAAGAATAAAAGATATGATAAAAGAGACTTCGTTGCTAGAAAACATGGAAAGGAAAGAGAACCATGGGTTAAAAAACCTATGACTTTCCCTACTAAACCATCTAAAAACAAGGACGAGTAAGATTTTGAGCGCTTTGTTGAAATGCTTAGACCTACCGTTTTGCGCACCCGTTTGATTGATATGTTGAAAATGTCTCCATATGCTATATACATTAAAGATATTGTCACTAATAAAAGGAAGATACCTGAAGCCGAAATTTCCACCATGCTTGCAAACTATTCTTTTAAGGGTGGAGTATCTAAAAAGCTAGGAGATCCGGGAATACCTACTATACCATGCTCCATTAAAAGAAGTTATGTTAAAACTGCTTTATGTGATCTAGGAGCCGGTGTTAGTGTTATGCCCTTCTCTTTATATAAAAGACTTGATTTGAATAAGCTCATACCTACTGAAATATCTTTGCAAATGACTGATAAATCAACTGCTATACCTATTGGAATTTGCAAGGATGTGCCCGTTGTTGTTGCAAATGTTACTATCTTAACGGACTTTGTTATACTTGATATGCCCGAGGATGACAACATGTCGATTATCCTTGGAAGACCCTTTTTGAATACTGCAGGAGCCGTTATTGATTGCAACAAAATCAAGGTCACTTTTCATGTCAATGGTAATGAGCATACGGTTTATTTTCCGAAGAAACAAAGTTCGGTGAATGGTATCAATTGTATTGAAAAGGTTTCGACAATCACTATTGGAGGATTCAAATTTCCTCTTCCTACTGTCAAAAAGAAATATGAAATTCTTATTGTTGGGGAGATGCATATCCCTGTTGAGGTAACTTAGTGTTATACGAAAGTTCTTCGGTTTCATGTTACTCGGAAATAGTTTGTTAATAAGACTTGATCAACCTTATTAATGGTTTCTTTTTGAGGGGCATGTGGTCGATGAATTTATTAAGGACAACTTTTTGTAATCTTAGTTTGCTCTCTGTTATTTATAGTTTAATAAAATAAACTGCCATGATTATCCTGTTTTTTGAATTTTCCGTGCAATAAAAAATGGCCCAAAAATAAAAGTACTCAGAATGCAATAAAATTTTAGCATGATTTTTTCTGGAATATTTAAGAATTTTTGGCACTGAAAACAACTCAGGGGGTGTACCTGTTGCCCACAAGGCAACAGGGTGCGGCCACCCCCAGGGCGCACCAAGATGCCTTGTGGGTCCCACAGGGACCCACTCACTTATCTCTTCAGCCCACTTCATCTCCTACCTTCGGAAAAAAAATCTTTGTAGCTCTCTCTCTCGTGTTCTTACTCCCAAACCTGAGATTTTCGATCTCTTTGCTCGGAGCTCCGTTTCCGAAACTGTTTTGAGGGATTGCTCCTTGGTATGTGACCCTCCCATTGCTCCAATTAGTTTTTGCTTTAGTGGATTATATTTTGCATAAATTGCAGCTATTGGTGCTACTGAAAATGAGCTTGCATGTTGAATTCTTTGAGTTCTAAGTAGTTTGAATGCTTGATATAGACTCTAGGCACTTGTATGAGTAGTTGCTATCAATCTTGTGAAGTTTCGTTAACATCTTTTTGTGGTCCAAAAATTTTCAGAAATTTGTTCGTAGGAAAATGAACCTTTTCAGGAGGAGTTCTTCAAGGAGGAGGTCCTCTGAAGCATCATCGAGTGAAAGCCCAGCACGCCAATCGTATGTTGATCCAAGGGTAAGTTCGGTGCGAGGTGCCGAAGCAAAATCTTGTCGATGGCCGTGCAACGAGTTCATGTTAGGTGCAGGCATTAAGGAAGAATTTGATCAATATATTCATAACACCGAGCTCTCCGCCTTCATCGCAGATAAGCCTCCGCAACACTACAGTCTCACACATTCATTCACTAAATTTTTTGAGTATCACTCTCGCACTTCTAGAGTTTCATTTCATCTCTATGATAGATCTTATAGTATGTCTCTAGAAGAATTCTGTGATGCGTCCAAAATTCCATTTTGGGGTTCACTTAGCGAACCATGACAATATGATTATGAGTTGTCTCTCAATAGTCTTTACAATGGTGAGGATAGGGGAGTTACGCAAGCTAGGATAAAAAACATTCATTTTCCCTCTATTCGGTATTTTGCACTCTTTAATGCCAAATGCATTGTTGGTAAACAGGACTGTAGTGCGCTTTGTGCTCCAGACCTTAGCCTTATTCACGCTGCTTTAACGGGTAGCAGACATTATAATCTTGGGGCTATTGTTGCACGTAGGTTGCATCGCAACGCGGGTAATGGTGATTTGTATGGAAGAATTTATGTCTCCCGCGTAGCTGCAAGGTTAGGGGTTTCGCCCAGGCCCAATGATCCTATTTTACCTGATAAATATTTGAATTTTGAGGCAATGCATAACCATGAGTTTATTAAGCTCAACACTCACATATATGACTATAACTTGATATTCGGTAAATATCATTCTGTGTTTGTTATTCTGCCTGCTCCTGTCCTCTTTGATTTACAGAAGAAACAGAGATATTTTCTTCATAAGAATGAGGTGCACGAGTATAACGCGGCAGTTGAGGCTGCCCGTCTCGCTGAGGAGGCGGCTCAGAACGCCTCCACGAGTTACCACTTCGATTATTATCCTGGTCAGCCATGGCAGTAGACCAAGTTAGGACAAAAGCCTAAGCTTGGGGGAGTACGTATTTCTCACTGACATTACATTCATGTCCACACATTCATTCCAGTTGTCGGTGTTCATCCTTTTTCATTGTATTATCCATGTTAGTTTCATTTTTGCTTTCTTCTTGCGTGTTTGATTTTTTTTTGAAAATCCAAAAATATTTCTCGCTTCTTTTCGGTTTTTCTTTCTTGTATGTTAGTTTGTAGTATTAAAAGAAAACCCAAAAAGATTTCTCGTTTCTTCTTTTTCTTGTTGGGAGTTCTCCTTTGTAAATAGTTTTTCTCGCTTTTCGTTTTTCTTCTTTAATTTGTTTTTTTCAGAAAAACTAAAAACTCCAAAAACATTTCAGTATGTTTCTCTGAATTTCCCTAATTTTTGTTGAGTCGTCGTTGGAAGAAGACCACGATGAAAATGTTGAGTGGTTCTCATGTGTTTTATTGTTGATCTAACAAAGAGCCAATATTACTTTGTCTTCTCCCTTGAATAAAATGTTTGCAGATTTCAGCTTAGTCCACGGCACACTCGCACTATTATTATTTTCACATCATTCGGTCGTGCAAGTGAAAGGCAATAATGACGATGATTTGGTGAAGTGACTGTGGCAAGGAAAGACTGATATGAACTCTTGTTGTTTTTGTTTTTGTAAATATGTTTAACTCAGTACCCATGATTCAGCATATTATGAGTAAACATGTTTGTGATGACAATTAGAGATTATATTTGCTCATGCCATGCTTAAATAGTTAGGAGTGGATAATGATTTACCTTGGATGTCAACATGCATTAAAATGGTTATGATGTAGTATGATAGTATGGTATCGTCTTCTGAATGTTTCAAGTGGCTTGACTTGGCACATGTTCATACATGTAGTTGATTCAAAACCAATATAGCCTCCACGATATTTATGTTCAGGATGTTTATATCCTACTCATGCTAGTATTCAATGTTAATTATTCTTAATGCATGATTATGACAGTTTTCGCTCTCTAGTTGGTCGCTTCTCAATCTATTGCTAGCCTTTGCCTGTACTAAGCGGGAATACTGCTTGTGTATCCAAAATCCTTAAACCAAAGTTGTTCCAGATGAGTCCACTATATCTATCTATATGCGGTATTACTCTGCCGTTCCAAGTAAATTTGCATGTGCCACCTCTAATCATTCAAACTAGCATGGTGACCCGCGCGTTTGCGCGGCTAGATTTGTATGTTATTGTATTAGAAGTCCATTTGGCAACCATTTAAATATTTAGAGCTACATTTTATCCTAAATTCACCGTGAGAACACTAAATTTGTTCTATGTTAGTTAGATATTTGCGCCTATAT
Organism: Elymus sibiricus; assembly: GCA_039707655.1. Taxonomy (NCBI): domain Eukaryota; kingdom Viridiplantae; phylum Streptophyta; class Magnoliopsida; order Poales; family Poaceae; genus Elymus; species Elymus sibiricus. Next base: position 392,194,975 of record CM077676.1, on the reverse strand, counting down.
TTCTATTATAAAGTTAATCAGAAACTAATGTCTGGATTCTACCTACATATTGGTCGTATGTAGTTGTATTTTATTATTTGTGCAATGTCTCACCTAAAGATATTTTCATCCGTATTCACATTCTAATTTCCACTATAGTTTGGTAAGATAAAGCGGTAATAATTAGCATATACTAACGGAAGATCTGTAAAAAGTCTCTACCACTCGCTCTCGATATAGTTTGTTCATTATGTTTATAATAGCAAAAAAAATTGCCCATCCGAATCATCTTTTTACACTTGACATGGAACTCTAGGGAACACATGTATATAAATTTATATGAACATTGGTAAAACACACAAATTTATAAGTAGATGCATTTTGACGCCACACACAAAAGATGAATTGGTAACATGACGCACCATACACAAAAATGTACAAATTTTGAGATTAGGGGCTGCTTAATTGCAGAAGGCTTTCCATTAGATTAGAATTCATGGTTTCTTTTGTTTCTCCGAGAAGTTGTAGAAAAATGTTATCCTGTACAATTCCTATGAAGCAAACTTAGTTCCTTATTTTATCGTCCAGCCAACGTCTACCGCTCCAAATTATATCTGGAATGATTATCTTTTATTCTTCCAAATCAACCACTTCTTTGTCGCTTACAACCAATGTAATAATAAATTTTGAGAAAATGATATATTTTATTGTGGTAGTCTTTTAGATTAATTAGTCAAAAACATGATAATCCGAATTGAGAAAATAATTGTCTAGAACTTTAGAAGTAATTCAGTTGAATATGATTAAATTATCGTGAGAAACAATTTAGGCATATGTAATGTATTCTTGGTACATAAGCTTGGTTTTTCTCTCCAATCAGCCACTTCTATAACACTCCGAGTCATTGTAATGATAGATGTTTCTGTCAAAGTGTCAGGGTTTCAATCTGGGCCTGGAGTCATGGGCCAGGTCCAATAGGGTGGCTGGGCAAGCAATATTTCTCTATCTTTTTTTATAGCTTTCTTTTTTGTTTTTTATAACATTTTTAGTGCGTTCTTCTGCTTTTCTTCTGTCGGTTTGTTATAGTTTGGTGCAAAAAAAAAATACCGATGTACTTGGACTTAAAAATAGACATCTATACCATATAGCTTAGACACTCACACATTTGTGCATTGGTATATGCAGCCCATGACTCGTACCGCTTTCAAAAGTAATGCAAGTGCATATGATTCCGATCGATTATGGTGAGAAGTAGATATTGATGTGTCTTCCTATGGAATTTTTTATTAGTTTTAAATTTTTATCTTCTATGTCGTACAATTGTGTTGTTTGCTCTAATTAACTGGCGTAGACAACATGGTTCGAGGAAATGTTTGATTCATATAGTTTATTATTTAAATTTTAAATGTTGGAACTTTTAAGAATTTCAAACATAAATTTCCATCCCACTCAAATCTATAGGAAATATTATTATTTTTTTCTATGGTGCAGCAATAAAATTCTAAAAAAAAATCTCAGAATGTCGAGTCGAATGATACTACAATTTATAATGCTTTTTCTATACATATTTGTTCGATCTTGCGAGTTAAAGATCAGAATTATGGTGGCCAACCAAACTAAAAAAAATCATGGTGGCCAACCAAAAATTATGTATGTTGTTCGATCGTGTATGGTTGCAGATTCAATCTAATCCGGCTTACTTCACACAGACGGGGTTTTCTTCCTTTTTTTCCCTTGTATGTAGGGAACGTACGTGCCACAATTACATGTGATAATAGTACGTGTATGGTTGCAGATTCAATCTAATCCGGCTTCCTTCACATGGACGTGCTTTTCTTCCTTCTTTTCCCCTTGTATGTAGGGAATTTACGTGCTTTTGTTGACATGACGTGCCATTTTTTTTCGTAATTACCTAATCGCGCGCGCGCTCGATTGCTGAAACGAGCGGCCGACCTCACACGCATACATGTGCAAAAACTTTTGTCTGCTAGCGCATGTATACTGTGGCATTAAATGTGGAGCGTTGCTTCACGTACGACAGTATTTGTATGATTTCTATATGAAGTAGTAGGGCCACCGTTGATCAACGCTGGCTCAAGGTGGGTTGACGGTGGATTGCACTATCGTACCAAATCGGACGAGCTTTCATCGTACGTGAGGCAATTCCGTTAAATGTGTTCACATTGGTCACTTTGCTTTAGAAAAAACAGATGTACGTGCATTTATTTCGGGTTTTCAATTTTTTAAAAAGTCATATCTTTTGAACCGTGTGTCCGAATTCAGATCCGTTTTCACCGTTGGAATCTTTACGACGATATCTTTGAAACTAGATCCCGCATGGGTATATTTCGACGAAATTTTTTCGATGCCAAGTTTAATGCTATATGGTGCAACTCTGTTACTACATGGTGCAACTTTAGTACTGTTTGGTGCAATTTTTTCAAAACCAATTTTTCGAGCTACATGATCCAACTTCTTATGAGGTTGTAACCTAGCAACCATGATAACCAACCTTTTTTTGATGTGCAAGTAGTCTACTGGCCCTGCCAACTACCTAGTAGTCGATGTGCACCCCTTTCACTACTCGTGGTTGTGTAATTTTTCATGCACACCCTGCCCCACACACCTTACCAGCAATATGTGCAACTTAGACTATTGTTCCAGCCAACTGTCTAGTTGTCGATGTGCAACTCCTTCCTCTTTCTACCTGTGGATGTATAGTTTGAGTTGGCAGGGGTAACATATGGAGTTGCATATAGTCTGCTAGCCAGTTGGCCGGGGCAACAGACGAAGTCGCAGTAATAGTTGGATGGTGAAAACTGGACATCCAGGGGCACTGAAAAGATGCATACAGATGGGGCGCTAAAGTGGCTCATCTCACTAGCAGGGGCGGTTCGGACGGGGCCCTAGCCGGGAAAACTACACATCCACGGGGTATGGGGGAAAATTGCACATCACTGTTAGGCAGTTTGCCCGAGGAAGCATCCGAAGTTGCACATCCACTGTTAGGCAGTTGGCCGAGGCAGCAAATAGTGAAATCCACACATCCACGGGCAGGGGGAAGTTGCACATCAGCTACTAAGCAATTGGCCTGGACAACAGACGAAGTTGTACATCTCACTGTTAGGGGGTAGGTTGGGGTGCACGTGCCATTAGTGAAACTACACGTCCATGGGTAGGGAGAAAGTTGCACATCGACTCTTAAATAGTTGCACATTGACTACTTGGCAGTTGCACCTAACGGGGATTAAATTGCACACAATAAAATCCGTCGAAACATACCCATGCGGGATCTAGTTTCGAAGAGCACGCCGCGTGGGTTTCAACGGTGAAAGCGGATCTTAGTTCCGATGTTCGACTCAAAAGTTATGACTTTTTTAGAAAAATGAAAACCGAATTAAATGCGTTCACATCTGTTCGCATGAGTGAAAAGTGCACGTTCACAGATAGGGAAAAAGTTGCACATCGACTGTCATGTAGTTGCACACTGACTCCTAGACAGTTGCATCAAACGGGGATTAAGTTGCACAAAAAAAATTCGTCGAAACATACCGATCCGAGATCTTGTCTTGAAGAGCATGTCGCAAGGGTTCCAACAGTGAAAACGGATCTTAATTCCGACGCGCGGTTTAAAAGTTATGACGTTTTAAAATGTCTGAAATCTGAATTAAATGCATTCTTTTAAAGACAGAGTTTCCTTTTAAGGACGAGGGGGACCAGGTGATATCTTTTTGGTCAACCGCTCGCTAACTCTCCTAGGCGGCTGAGCGCCCGCTAGACGCATCTAGCGAGCAGCTGTGCACTCGCCAGTGCTCCCGAGCAGCCTACAGATTTGGAAATTTTTTGTCCCCACTGTATCTTAAAAAGGAAAGGTTACCCTCCACGTGGTCCAAAAATGATGAAAAAAGAAACTGCTAATCAGGTACCCCACCCGTGCATGACTCCTGCATTAAATGCAATCACACGCTATTCTGTTGTGTTTTAAATTCGGATTTTCAAATTTTTGAAAAGTGATATCTTTCAAACCGCGCGTCGGAATAAAGATCCGTTTTCACCGCTTGAACCCTCGCGACGTGCTCTTCGAAACTAGATCCCGTATGTGTATGTTTCAACGAATTTTTGTGTGTAATTTATTTCCCGTTTTGTGCAACTGTTAGTAGTCAATGTGCAACTACATGACGTCTATGTGCAACTGTCTCCCTACTCGTGGACGTTCAGTTTTCACTCATGCGAATAGATGTGAACACATTTAATTCGAGTTTTCATTTTTGTAAAAAAAAGTCATAAACGTTTGACTCGAACGTCGGAATTAAGATCAATTTTCACCATAGGAATCCTCGTAACGTGCTCTTACTCCGCATGGGTATGTTTTGACGAACTTTTTTTTTTGCAATTTATGTCCCATTAAGTGCAACTGCCTAACAGTCGATGTGCCACTACCTGACAGTCGATGTGTAACTTTTTCACGTACGCCAAGAGTGTGCAATTCTACGGCCGTACGTGAGCTACTACGCCGACGAGAGTGTGTAGCTGCAGGGTCATGCGTGTGCGACTATGCCGCCGCACGTGTGCAACTCCCGCGGTCATGCGTGAGCTACTATGCCGATGAGAGTATGCACCTGTGCGGCCGTGCATGTGCAACTATGCCAATGAGAGTGTGCAATTGTGCGTGTGCGACTGTGGGGACGAGTGTGCAACTCCACTGCCAAGTGTGTGCGACTATGCCGACGAGAGTGTGCACCTTCGCGGCCCTGTGTGAGCTACTATGCCAACGAGAGTGTGCAACTCCGTGGTCCTGTGTGTGCGACTATGTCGCCGCGTATGTGCAACTCCGCCGCCATGCGTGTGCGACTGTGAAGAGAGTGTGCAACCCCTGCAGCCAATGAGAGTGGACACCTATGCCGACGAGAGTATGCAACTTTGCGGTCGTGCGTGTGTGACTATGCGAGCGAGACTGTGCAACTCCGCTGTCATGCGTGTGTGACTATGCCGACGGGAGTGTGCAACTCCGTGGTTGTGCGTGAGCTACTACGCCGACGAGAGTGTGCAACTCCGTGGTCATGCGTGTGCGACTATGTCGCCGCACGTGTACAACTCCCGCAGTCGTGCGTGAGCTACTATGCCGATGAGAGTGTGCACCTCCACAACCGCGCTTGTGCGACTATACCGACGAGAGTGTGCAACTCCGTTGGTCGTGCATGTGTGACTATGGCTACGGGAGTGTGCAACTCCGCGGCCGTGCATGAGCTACTACACCAACTAGATTGTCCAGCTATGTGGTCCTATGTGTGCGACTATGCCGTCTCACGTGTGCAACTTCCGCAGTCGTGCGTGAAGTACTATGCCGACGAGAGTGTGCAACTGTCGCAGCCAACAAGAGTGGACACCTATGCCGACGAGAGTCTGCGACTCCATGGCTATGCGTGTGTAACTCTGCCACCGGTGGAGCTACGGCTGGACCTGCAGTGGCCATGCCCCCCCCCAAGCTTGGTCAAAATTGTGAAGGAAAATTTTCTAGGGTCCTCAGATTGGAAAATATATCGTATTTGGCCCCCTCAAACATCTATATATTGTGATTCACCCCCTCAAAAGATCTGGGCTAGCTCCGCCACTGAACTCTGCTGCCACGCGTGTGCAACTATACCGACGAGAGTGTGTGATTCTCACAGCCAGCGAGAGTGGAAACCTATACCGACGCGAGTGTGCAACTTCGCGGTCATGCGTGTGCGACTATGCGAGCGAGAGTGTGCAACTCTGCTGTCACGCATGTGCGACTATGCCGAGGGTGGACACATATGCCCGACGAGAGTGTGCAACTCCGTGGCCATGCATGTCCAACTATGTAGGCGAGAGTGTGCAACTCCGCTGCCACGCGTGTGCGACTATGCCGACGAGAGTGTGCAACTCTACGGCCGCGCGTGTGCTACTGCACCAGCGAGAGTGTGCAGCTCCATGGTCGTGAGTGTGCAGCATGCTTCCATTTTGCCATCAGTAGTTGATCGAGTTTACAACGTCGCGCGTCTAGCTATACTAGAGTAAGCAATGCGAGCGTGAGACATCATCTAACCATCTTAGTATTGTTGTATTGTGTAACTTTCTAATAGTCGTATCCAACCGAGATCTACTATGTGTGCAACTACAACTACTATGAATGCCAACTAAAATTGTGACTAGCAAAAATAGATCAACTTAAACAAAAACACCATCCATAAAATCATACCAATAGTGACATAAAATCTTTAGAACTTTAATTTTTTTTACAGCCTTACATCACTACCGAAACAACCTTATTAGATTAGTTTAACCTAAAAGAACATTTTCAGTTCAATAGTTTCTTATTTGTTCCGATGTAACTCAATGAATGTTAGTGTAGTCAAATCATAGTCAGAGTAAGAGAAACACTGTCAAAATGGAGGACAAAATGTAGGACTAATCCACATGGCATGCACCCATGACTCCTTTATCTTCCTTGTACGTAGCTAGATAGTAGGAGTACGTTCAGTCATGGGCTGCGGCCTCTGTATTTTATCCGGCTCGATGCTAATTGAATGAAGCGTGTTGCATCTCACAACTTTTCACTCTAGTGTCCTGTTCCATGGTCATATGGTTGGTTACTTACCAGTACTGGTACATGGCTACATGAATGTGTGATGATTTTAGTTCTTCCTTGAGGTGCCCGGTGGTGACGCCAGATGATTCATGTTGATTTATGTTGTTTTCAGTTCAACACTTGAGCTGAAGTCTTTCTTTGCACCTTGTTCTTGCTCTTCGATTTGCAGGAGAGTAGCAGCACATAAATCAATGGAAGCAGGAGGAGGTGGAGGCCCTTCACTTGATGGCCAGCAGGCAAAGAGGCCACACCTGCAGAGAATGATTTGAGCCTCCGTGCCTCCTTTCGTCTTGCAACTATAGAACCAGCAGAGCCGCCCCGTTTCGTTGGACGGCAGTCGCGGCACGCCCAGCCTCCGTGCCCCATCGAGCATGCCAAATCTCCCGGCGCACCACCGACGGTCGCGGGGGTGACAAGGGGGACGAGACTACAAGACGACGGAGGGCGCAGGAGGCAGCGCAGCCGTGTGGTGCTGGCGGCGGCCAGTTAGAACGGATCGACAGAAAGATGGGTTCTCCTTCAGCTCGAACCGCACCGGGGCGGAGCTGTCGTCGCCGCCGCCGTTCGGCAGCACCACGGCTGAGGCTGCTGGGACGGAGCAGAGACGGATTCACGGAGGATGGGATCTGGGGAGAGCGGAGGCGGTGGAATGGTATGGGGATGGCCGGATGGGGAGAGGACGCGAGGGATAGAGACGAGCCCGACAAAAAAGCACCTGACTCTCGTGGGACGCACGATTCGCACGGAACGAGCGGTCGAGAAGCGGCCGCTCAGTTCGACAGAATAGCGCGCGCGCACGATTGAGATTTTAGGAATAGATAAACATCCATTTTGTGTGCCCGTACCGCTCATGGAGCGACAGGGGGCGGTCAGTATCTTCCATGCTAAGCAGGTTATTCTTGAGATGAGTGTTTATTCACTTTTCATTGCACGAGAGAGGCTGGTATTTGGGATGCCCAGTCCTATGCTCAAAATGAAAAAATATATATAATGCAAACAAACTCCCCCGAAAAGTTATTGGTATGGAGGGCACCCGTGAATTCGGCTAGCCATGGCTTGTGTTGGTATGGTGGAGGGGGAGTAAACTTTACCTTTCCGCGTGGGAACCGCCTATAATGTGTTCAACATGGAAGATATTGAAAATACTCAGTCGTGACGTTGACAGGAAAAGTACACCTCCCAATTTTTTTTTCATCTCTGATTTAAGCTTCGAGCTCTGGCACCGCTGCAAATCCCTGCTTCCCTCTGCGAAGGGCCTATCTATTTACTTTTATGTTATTTTAATTTTATTGTTGAGTCTCACCTTCTCATTATAAGCATCAATCCTGAGAGCACTATTGTCATTCTTATGCATTGAGTATAGTTAATGTTGGGTAAATCATGACTGGATCTCTTCTACCCTGAATTACAATGTTTAGTCGCTGCTTGAACTTTGGAGGTGCTCTGCATTTATGTTTTGCGGTTTCAGAAAGGGCTAGCGAGATACCACGTTATCATATTATATCATGATTGTTTTGACAAATTGTTGGCATTTGAGATATGTTATTATTGCTCGCTAGTCGATTATGCCATTGATATGAGTAAATGTAGTTTCTAAGTGTTATCATTTGCATGGTTAGTTCATGATATTTGTTGAAAACTTGGGTACTAGTTAAGCTTATATATGGATACAAGAACAAAAGAGTTCGTAAAAGTTTTTCTTTATCACTTTCAGTTTGTCATTTGAATTGCTTGAGGACTAGCAATGAGTTAAGCTTGGGGGAGTTGATACGTCTCCATCATATCTACTTTTCCAAACACTTTTGCTCTTGTTTTGGACTCTAATTTGCATGATTTGAATGAAACTAACCCGGACTGACGCTGTTTTCAGCTGAACTACCATGGTGTTGTTTTTGTGCAGAAATCAAGTTCTCGGAATTGGACGTAACTTTTTGGAGATTTTTTATGGAATAAATAAAAATTATTGGCGCAAGAATCAACAGAAGAGGGGCCACCTGTTGCCCACAAGGCAACAGGGCGTGCCCTGATACCTTGTGGGGCCCACAGGCGGCCGTCTGACCTAATTCCAACGCTATAAATTCACTTTCCCCGAGAAAAAAAATAAGAGAAGAAGTTTCATCGCGTTTTACTATACGGAGCCGCCGCCACTTCCTATTCTTCATCGGGAGGGCTGATCTGGAGTCCGTTCGGGGCTCCGGAGAGGGGGATTCGACACCATCATCATCAACCATCCTCCATCACCAATTTCATGATGCTCACCACCATGTGTGAGTAATTTCTCCGTAGGCTTGCTGGACGGTGATGGGTTGGATGAGATTTATCATGTAATCGAGTCAATTTTGTTAGGGCTTGATCCCTAGTATCCACTATGTTCTGAGATTGATGTTGCTATGACTTTGCTATGCTTAATGCTTGTCACTAGGGCCCGAGTGCCATGATTTCAGATCTGAACCCTTTATGTTTTCATGAATATACTTGTGTTCTTGATCCTATCTTGCAAGTTGTATGCACCTATTACGTGTTATGATTCGCATACCCCAAGGTGACAATAATTGGGATTTTTTCCGGTGATTACCATAGTTTGAGGAGTTCATGTATTCACTAAGTGCTAATGCTTTGTTCCGGTTCTCTATTAAAAGAAGGCCTTAATATTCCTTAGTTTCCTTAAGAACCCCGCTGCCACGGGAGGGTAGGACAAAAGATGTCATGCAAGTTCTTACTATAAGCATGTATGACTGTATATGGAATACATGCCTACATTACATTGATGAATTGGAGCTATTGTGTATCGCCTTAGGTTGTGACTATTATATGATGAATGCCATCCAACATAATTTTCCATCACTAATCCAATGCGTACGCTTCTCACATATTGATCTTTGCTAAGTTACTTTCGTTGTTGCTACTGTTACTGTTTCTGTTCCTATTGCTACTGCTACTACTGTGCTACTAAACACTTTGCTGCAGATATTTAGTTCTCCAGGTGTGGTTGAATTGACAACTCAACTGCTAATACTCACAAATATTTTTTGGCTCCCCTTGTGTCGAATCAATAAATTTGGGTGAAATACGGTAAGACTGTCGCGATCCCCTATACTTGTGGGTTATCACCTACCTATTAAACTATAATAATCCATCCAAAAGTAAATTAACACTACAAATTAAACAAGGGATCATTCAGATAGGCCGTGAGCGCTAACTACCCGAACCTCCTCTGAATCTGCTGTAGGTGAGCGTGACCAAGACATGATCGGATCGCCACTCTCGCCGCTGTAACCGCTGCGTCCGGACATTTACCATGACAGCGCCCCTGAAATTAGGTGTTCAGACGAGATTAAGGGAAAGGGTTCAGAAGTGCTTGAATAAGGTGGATCAGGATCCGGGACCTCACTAAGAAATGCCGCGCGGCTGTCGATGGTTGTCTTCGACGGAAGAGAAAATCCAGATGGTGGGGAGTGGGGGTGTGGCGGCGGTGGCTGTGCGTGCAGTATGTTGGCCTGGAGGGACAATGCGGGCATAGAAATATTGCTGGTGCCGTGTCGGACTGTCACACCCAATATGCGATCCTATTCTCGAGGAACCCGGAGGCCCCACCAAGAGTAGAAACACATATTGGAGACGCTTGCAAGGTAGATATCATTACATCGTACCACATACATAATAGATGGAGATACAGACAAATACATACAATCATCACATGAATACATCAATACATAACAATCATCATACAGAAGGGCAGCATCCGACTACGGATGAAATCAAACGAAAAGAAGAACGACATCCACCCTGCTAGCCCAGGCTGCCGACCAGGAACCTATCCCCAGATCGACGAAGAAGAAGAAGCAGAGAAGAACTCCAAAGCAAACAAGCATCGCTCTCACGTCAAGACATCGCATTACCTGTACCTGCAACTGTTGTTGTAGTAATCTGTGAGCCACGAGGACTCAGCAATCCCATAACCATGGGTAGCAAGACTATCAAAGCTTAAATGGGTATGGAAGGGTAAGGTGGTGAGGTTGCAGCAAGCACTAAGCATTATATGGTGGCTAACTTACGAGTACTAGAATAAGAAGAGTAACTACGCATAACGGTCGCAAACTAATAATGATCAAGAAGTGATCCTGAACACCTACTTACGAGTCAAACATAACCCCACCGTGTTCTCTTCTCGAACTTCCTCGAAAAGAGATGATCACGGCTACGCACGCGGTTGGTGTATTTTAATTAGGATTAGTGTCAAGTTTTCTACAACCGGAGGTTATAAATATCCAAGCGCCACATAACCGCGGGCACGGCTTCACGTAAGATTTAACCCTGCAGGGGTGTTCCAACCTGGCCCATCATAAGCCAACACAAGCTGCGGTGCGAATACCTCAACCTCGAGATAACCCAAAGTATCCTCGGGATCCCGGTGCACAAGACATTTCGACAATGGTAAAACAAATCCAGCAAGACCACCCGGTGTGTCGATACCCCGATAGGAGCCGCGTATCTCGTTCTCAGGACACAACCGTCTATGCAAAGGCTACGGTTAGCTGATACCCAAGTTTCCAAGAGGGCGCCGCAGGCTGCTAGGTAGGTGGACCAACACTCATGAGGAGCACTGGCCCGGTTTGTTGATTAAAAAAAATCCTTGGGGTCCGAAAAGTCCCTATGCAAGTTTTAGTTGTTATTAGGCAAATGGTAAAACCAATGTTGGGCCTTGCTGGAAGAGTTTTATTCAAAGCGAACTGTCAAGAGGGTCCCATTCCCCTGAGCATGTTAGGAACGCTAAACATGGATCATAACACCAGCATTACGGAAACTAAGGCGGGATGAGTGGAACAAAACACTAAGCAAAAGGCCAAGCCTTCCACCCATTACCGAGTATATAGATGCATTAATTAAATAAGAAATATTGTGATATCCCATGATATCCATGTTCCAACATGGAACAACCTGCAAGAGCACCTGCAACTAGCAACGCTATAAGAAAGGCCTGAGCAAAGCGGTAACATAGCCAAACAACGGTTTGCTGGGTAAGGGTGGTTAGAGGCTGTATCCTGGCATATGGGAGGCTGACATATATGTGGTAGGAAGCGCGACATAGCGATAGCACCGAGACAGCTAGCAAGCAAAGATAGTGAAGATATCCAAGGTCATGATCATCTTGCCTGAAATCCAGCTCGGAAGAAGAACGAGTCCATGAAGAAGACGAACCAACGCAGTCAAACGAATCCTCACAATCGCAATGAAACCGGAACTATCGAGAAGAAGCACAACCGGAAAGAAGCAAACAACATGGTAAACACACAAGCATAAACATGGCATGATGCATAACCCAATATGATGCATGACAAGGTTAAATGTTGTTAAACATGGCAAGAGATGAAGCATAAACAATCCATACAACTAGGCAAGTTTAAATGAGGCCGGAAACACAAATAACAATTCCGGAAGGTCCCCATATGCAAATTTCGAAATTAGTACTGATCTGAATTAAACACAATGTTAAAGTTGTTAAACAGCAAGTTAACATGCACCACAATGATCTACACATTTTTGTAATCAAGTTACATATGTAGAACATTTAATTCAGAGCTACGGGCTAGAAGATATGAGCTAAACAAGTTTAACATGACAATAATGCAAATGCATGCAAACATCAACCACAAACACTCAAATCAAGGATGCAACATGACAATATGAAACTACACACAATTCTAAGCAAGTTTCATGTAGGACATGAACAAAACGGGGCAACGGTTCAACTATTACAACCAACACGAGTTATAATAACAATCTACCCAAAACAGCAACATGGCACTTTGCAAGCATCGAAACAGCAAGCTACAGTAACATGATGGGCACAAACTTGATATGCACTTAAAGTAGACATGACATACTTCAAATCATCTTTACGGTTCAGGTTCATAGGCATCAAGGTTAAGTCAATATGATCCATGCAAAATGCAATGTTGTGTTAACAGACTGACAGCTTTAACATGATGGCAACTTGAGAGCAACAAAGAGACATGCTACAACAAGATTACATGGCAACCAAGGGCATGGCATGAAATTACACATTGCATAGACCAAATCACACGAAGGAATCATATGCATATGAGCTATAGATTAGTGGCAACCATCAAGCAAAGTTGGCAAGTTTTATCACAGACAATTTTAACTTAGAACAACAACATTGACTAGGCATGTTTACAAGCTCATGGCACTCACATCAAGGCATATCATGGCATGAAATAAATACTAGCAGCAAGAATACATGAAAATGCTCCAAAGTCATGTTGACAAGTTGCTTATATGGTGCATGTATTAAATCACACAAAAACGACAAAATGACAAATATTAACAGTTTTCTACAGTAACATTAGGATGCACTTTTGCAACAGAGATAATGACATGTAGATGACTTCAATCATGAATGCAAATGCTACCATCATGTAGAGCACATTGAGTAGAACATTTTTACATATATAGATCATCTTCATCGGACAAACATGCACAAAGATATAGCCAATACAAAATGCATGCATGATGTTAAAATTACCCTCACGAAAACGGGACGGGGACGAGCAGATCTAGCGAATCTGCTTGGTTCGTGGGTCGGGGTATATAGGGACGGAGCCGTCCAGGCGCGGGAATGGCTCTTGGCGCCATGGACGGAGCTGCACGGTGGCGTTCGGGCTCCGGCGACGCGGGGAGATTGCATGGAGGCGCGGATCTGGACGTGGGGAATCCATTCCCAGCGACGAGGAGGCCTGGGGCGGTGCGGACGTGGAGATCGGGGCGGCCATGGAGCTCCTGCGAGGTTGGTCCAGAGAGAGAGAGAGATCGTGAGAAAGGGAGAGAGAGAACTGAGAGAGAAAAGGGGAAGGAGGAGAGAGCACGGGCGGCCTGGTTCGGGTGGAGCTGCTGCTAGCTCCGGCAAGCTCCTGCCGGAGCGGCGGGGACGAGCGGCCGTAGTGGATCGGGAGCTCCCGTCCCAAACGAGGAGCTGGGCAGAGGCTGCGGGAGGCGCAGCGGCGGCTGGCTCGGGCCCAGATGGGCTCGGGCGGGCTCCGTGATGGGCTTCCCCGGGCCGCGGCGGCTGGTGGGTGGCTGGGGTGACATGGCGCGCGGTGATTGGGGGGAAGCGGCGGCGCAGGTGGCGGCTGGCTGGTAGCGGCGCGCCAAGTGGCGGCGGGGCAGTGGGGAAGAAGGCTAGGGCTAGGGTTTTCCAGATTAGGCAGGGGGTAGGCTTCCTTATATAGCAGGAGGGGGATTAGGGGTTGATTTGGAGCCCTTCGATGACGATCCGACGTCTCCGGTCGAGGGAATAGTATAGGTGGGCTGCTAGCTCGCATTGGGCTGAGAAGAGAGGGGAGTTGGTTGGCCCGGCAACACTTTGAAACACTGAAAACGTCCGATAATATGACCGGCTATAGTGCCGCTATAGTTTAACGGTTGGGCTATCAAACGGACTCCGAATGTGACGAAATTTGGCACGCGGTCTACCTACAATATAATAAGACCGCACGTCAGCTTTCAACCCATTCCGAGAACATTTTTACCCGACTTATAAAATAATATTACGGAGGTGCCGCGGGCGCGTGCGAGTGTGTCGGGACTCGAAACGGACAACGGAAGGAACGCGGAGAAGCCGGCAACTACGAACGGATGCAAGTTTTTGAAAAACATGCGGATGAAATGCACATGATGACATGGCCAAGTGCAACACGCAAGCGAATGACATGGCAACGACGACGAAAAAATGGAAGACATCTGGAGCATCGGTCTCGGGCGTCACACGGACGTGCACCGCCGCGGGCCACCGGTCGGATTCCGGCGATGCGGGCAAGCTGCGGCCATGGCTATGGCTGCTCTGTGGGGATGGTGCTCGGGGCTGTGCGTGGTCGGCCGTTGACAAATGATAGAGAGAATATACCCCACCTGTCATATGCAACGCCGACCCACCTGTCATAAGCTGCCTCGGCCCCACCTGTCATAAGCTGCCTCGGCCCCACAAGTCAGGATCTTACCACGTCAACACTATGGGGAGAGAGTGGCCAGACCCCACCTGCCAGGGTATCAAGCGCCCCCACATGTCATAAGTTGTCTCGACCCCACATGTCTGAATTCTACCGAGACAGCAATGTGGGGAGAGAGAGTGGCCCGACCCCACCTGCTAGGGTATCACGCGGCCCCACATGTCATAAGTTGCCTTGACCCCACATGTCAGGATTCTACCGCATCAGCACTGTGGTGAGAGAGAGTGGACCGATCCCACCTATCAGGATAATGTGGCCCCACTAGTCAGGAGGTAACAGTCAAAGGCTTTGACCGGACGGAAGTGCTCTGTTTGGGCTTTTGTGAGCAGGTGGTGGAGGGGGGAGGGCAAAAGTGAGCAACGTTAGTTGGGCAGGGCAAAACTAAGCTGAACTAAGGAAACAGGGGCACAAAAATAGAAATCCCTTTTTTTAAATAAACTTAATATGAATTCGTGCAAAATTTGAATTTCAATCCAAATTCAGTAGTCACTGCTTTTAGTAAACCACAACCTTCACAATTATCAAACAGACTGTATAAGACATTACAATAGCGAACCATGGGCCACAGCTGCAGAATGAAAATTAGACACATATGACTTAGTTGCATGGCTCACATCTCATAGGATGGTGTCGACGCATTCCAGGCGATGAACTTTAGCAATCCATCAATATAATCAAGCCGCTTTTCGAGATCCAAGGTTTTTATTTCCTTCGCTTTCTTGACGAGGTCAGGTTCTTCTTGTTTGCTCTATAGGGGCAGTGTTCGTGATTCAAGACTATTATACAGATATAATAGGCCCAATTTCAAACTTGCAATTTCGGCCTGTTGCTCTGGCAGGGCCTTCTTGACACCTTCTAGAATTTTTTCGTGCTCTGCAAGGGTAATCTTCACAGATTCTTGGCAATGCTGCGTATCTGGCACGAGATGCTTCGCAGCTACACGTTCTAGCTCACGCTCTTCCAGGGCCTTGACAACAACTTCAAATTGTAGCTGCTTCCATGCCAGGGCCTTCTTCATATCATCTACTTCGTCGTGCTTGTTAACCATGGCATGCTGCACGTCTTCTGGTTGTTCCTGCTGCACTGCCGGGCATTGATGACAGCATCAGATTGTTGTTTATAGGGCCAAACACTTGCAGTATTGTCAACATCTGAGAATCCTAAGTTTCCCTACAGACAAAATTTATAGAGGTTACAACATATATAATAATTCCAAATTGTACATGCATCTACCAGAGTATACAGTGGTTGGGTGAAGAAAGACAGTCTTACTAATTTAGGAAGTGCTTACAGAAAAGAGTTGAGCTACTCACCGGCTGAACCTGCTTTCTCTTCGATGTGCTTGAGCTTGGGGGTGCATCTGAAGTTAGAGACATGAGTTTTTCAAACTCTTCATGTACCAGTTGTATACCCTTAGTCACTACTTCAAGTTGATGACGACAATTTTCCTGCCATAATGTAGTTGAAGACATTAGATTGTAGACAATTTACATTATGTATGCACTGTTATAGCAAGTAAACATATTCTAACCATAGCTGCAGAGCTTGCAATAACAATGTCCTCTACATCTATAGTGGTGGCCAGATCTGCATCTTTTTTTTCACTTTCAGTGTCACTGTCACGGTCTTTCAGGTCTTCTTGACGGTTTAGACAGCTTACAGGACCTCTTATATCCGAGAACACAGGCAAATCTGTGAGACGACCTAGAAAGCAAGGTACAGAGTTAGAAAACTCTTCATTTTGATACAAGTTATTCTTTTGATGCCTTCGCAAATGTTCTCCCACTCCGTTGGTAACATGTCAGCATCTGCTGCGTAAAAATTATGACTTGCTTAAAGTAGGTACAATACGAGGCGGCAATAATTTTAAATATTGGTGCCATAATGATTAAACATTTGCATACTTACACTAAGATGAAGGAAATAAACTAGCAATACCCTAGCTAGATTGACCCGCATGCTTAGCCCGAATAAGAAACCCAAATGTTGTAAAAACAACAGCAGCAGCTTTCACATGAAAAGTAAGTAGATGCGCACGCCGATTAGGATTGAGATAATGGGGTGGACATACCATGTGAGCGGACGGGCCGGAATGGAATGCCGTCGGTCGGGTGCACCTCCATGGTAACCGAACGATTTGTGGTGGCGAGGCTAGAACGACCGACCGGGACTGGATCTGATCTATAGGCGAAGAGGGAAAGATAGGAGGCGACGCCTTCTTTCTTCGAGGGGCAGGAGGCTGGTGTTGAAATAAGAGGCATGATTTGGGGTTAGTTCCGCGGGGCGTTCCAAAACGATGAAACATGCATGTAAATGTTCTAACATCCAGGAAATGAACTAGCAATCGGTATATTGTCAACATGGATTAGTTCAGAACAAATGCATCTTGAGAGAGCATACGACTGAATCAGAGGAAGATGTACTCAAAGAACCATAGCTAGAATGACATGCAGTGTTAACCAGAATAAGAACCCTAACTTTTTTTATCATTCATAAAAAACAACACCGCGAATAGAAATCGTCAATTAGGATGAGATCTTGGGGTATATTTACTAGTAGAGTGGATGGGGCCAAGCCAAATGCCGTCGGTCGTGAGTGCCTCCCTTACCGAACGATTTGTGGCCATAGCTAGCGAGATCCACCGGCGGGGAGGGAGGATCTGGAGGCGAAGAGAGAGTGCGAGAGAGAGAGAGAGAGAGGAAGAGGAAGAGGGAGGTATAGGAGGAGGTGGCTGCTTTTATTGGAAGGGGTGTGGTTAGTGTGGAAAAAAGAGGCGGTATTAATGTGAGGAGGGTTGGGGTTAGTTGGGCGCGCGGGGCGTTCAAAAAGGAGTGGAGGGAATGAAAAATTTGGGGGAACGCTTAGTGGGGAAGTAAGTATAAATCTGAGGTATGTTCATGTGACAGCATGTTCCTCACATAATGTGTTCACGTAGAGTAGTACCAAGTTCGTTGCTTATTTAAGGTCAGACCAACAGGTTAGCAATGCACAATCATTTTGTTCATGCATGTAACTTGAAGAAAGCACGCGTTCATCATGTGAAGTGTCACGACCAGGGACGAAGCTAGAAAAAATGGTCACTGGGGTCAAGCAATGCCCACTATAGCACAGGCTATGGCGTGACTCACGCCGAGAGCAATATAAAGATGAAAAACAAAAAATAGGCCCACTATATATAACACAATAGAAATAACATCATCCAAGGGCAACATGAAGAGCGAAAATATGCAATGAGCCAATGATATAATTGGTATCATAATAAAAAAGATTGCCATACCAAGTACTGGTTCCGCGAAGTCATAAAATCATTTGTTTACATATTCAAGAAAAATAAGCAAAAAAATATGACTTCTGACAATTTCATTTGTAACTTCCTGGAAAGGATGAACAAAAGAAATATATTATATTCACAACAATGGTGTGTAAGAAATAATATAGAATATGCAATGAGCCAATGATATAATTGCTGAAAAGCATCTCTCCACTGATGCCGTGGCAACCGGCAAAATTAGCACCTACTTTAGAAGTTGATACACCAAAGGGAAAGCAAGATGCTTCTTAGTGTCCACCAAGTTTTTCACAAGATCCACAATGCCATCCAAATTTGCAAATCTTTGATCCGCTCGGACATTGTTAATGTAAATCCGAAGTTCATGTCCAAGATCCATCAATTTTGATGAATCGAAATCCTCAGGATAAAACTCAGCTGTAGAAAACAAATTAATGTCTGCTGTAGTAGTAGTACCAATATTTGATGCATGATCTTGCCTTAGTCTAACTGGCCTTGAAGTCCCTGCCAGATCAGTCTCTGGTGCCGTTCGTTTCAGCAGAAATCTGTCCATATCCTTCTAGTCCTAGCCTCCTAGATGCAGCAAAAAACATAAACCCAAACTTAGTAATTAGCCACCCGGAGAGAATGAGTTGTTAGTGCATGAGACCAAGAGAAACTAAGAAAGAGATTGGCGTACCTACCTGAGAACTGCCGACGAGGAGGGCAAGTGCCAAGTGGGCAACCAACACTCAAGAGATTAAAGATTATAAGGTGGCGGTGGCCGCCGCCTGGCATCACCCTTGGAGATTAGGGATTGCCACTGTTCATCGCCGTTGGAAATTGGGGATTAGGGATGGAGAGTTGGGGTGGGGAAAAGAATAGGCGAAGGCGATGAGACGGAGAGGTGAACTGACGATGGCGAAGAGACAAAGAGGCTCTACATTTTTTTCTTTGAGGATCTACTTTTTTTAGGCAACTTTGAGGATCTACTGATCTACAGGAGACCAAACGTCAACGTGTACGTGTGTAAGCCTAAGCCACATCTTATGCATTGGGCCAAGGGTCTTGTGTGCGTTCATAGGGATGAGTGTATGTGCGTATGTATGAGAGCTTGCGTCTGTACTGTGTTAAAAAAAAGGGTCTTGTGTGTTGGCAATGTGTAGAGCTATACGCCATGATAGTTTTTTTTAGCTTTTACTAGAATTTACGGATGTTATGGGCTGAGACTATGAATAATTGGACATTAGCTGCTGGGCTGGGGTCAACTAATTTTTTGGGCTGGGGTCAGACGCATTTTTGATGGACGTAGTTAGCTTCAAATACTCAAAGGCATTGGGGTCAATTGACCGCATCGTCTATACTAGAGCTTCGTCCTTGCTGTTTACAAATTCAAGTTCCTGGTGCCAGTTGTCACGTCATACTTTAAGATCCTACTTTGCATTTGGCAAGGTGCTACCATCCGAAAGATTTCAAAAAGTATGAATCCGAACACGCTCCATCCTTTGTATTCATGATGCACACCACATAGTGGAGAGGATTTAAAAAAGAATTCATTGTGACATCATACTAGGGGATTTCGGCTTGCAAGCAAGCTGAGGTTTGCAATGCACAAACATTTTGTTCATGCAAGTATCTTGGAGAAAGCAAGTTGATCATGTGAAGTGTAACGAGTGGTTATACAAATTCAAGTTTACGGTGTCGGGCGTCAATTCATACTTTGAGATCATACTTTTGCATGCGGGAAGGTGCCGGCATAGGTGATTGTTCATGTTCTTCATGTGTGAGGATGTTCATGGATAGCATATGTAGGTGAGCCCAATAGGTTTGCAATGCGCAAATATTTTGTTCGTGCAAGTATCTTGATGAAAGCACATTGATCATGTCAAGTGTAACGATTGGTTACAAAATAAAGTTTACTGTGCCGGTTGTCACGTCGTAATTTTAGATGTCGGTTTAAAAAAAATAAGTACAACGTGCCATACCAGGACCACGCACAGGCCGCCATGTTGAGCGTGCAATGTCGCCACGGTACAAAACATATTGTTCGAACACAACCATTTTTTTACTCCAACAGACGCCTGATTCCCGTGACTCGTGGAACCGCCGGACGACGTCCCAACTGCTCTGGTCGGTCACCTTATTTGAATGAGAAATTAACGATCCAATTCCTTTTACCACATCCATTTGCATCTTCTTCCTCCATCATTCGTTGTCGTCCGCCACAAACCACCACCGTCCCCTGCAGCCATGGACGACGAGAAACTAACAATGGAGACCCACCACATCAATGCCCATGGCACAACTGTGCTAGAGGTGGTGTACACCAACGAACCAGAGACTGTGGAGCGAGTCATCGGCATGTACGAGCAATGGCTCCAGGAGGAGAAGAACAAGTTCTTCAGCCTCGACCTCGAGTACACACGTAGGAGCAGTTTGGTTTTTCCAGGCCACTTCCACCACAACCGCTCGGTGGTGGCCACGAAGCACTGCCACCACGACGTCACCACCCCACTACCACGGCGAGCCCGCTTCCAACCGCCTCCCCCACATCCCAAACCAAGCCATAGAAAACCCCCTTCATCTCTGCCTCAAACCCAAAACGCCATTGTCGCTCCTTCTCCCCTAGCAACTCCCCACAAACTCTCCGTCTCCAAGTCCGCCATCGCTGTAGGAGGGCAATGGCGGATGCGCCGGCTGCCACACGGCCCCGTAGTGAGAAGCTGGACTACACCACGAAGCTCGACGATGTTGAGGTCCACGGCAAGGAGCCGCTGCACGTCGTCTACACTAGCAATCCCATAGAATACGACGAGATGATCAAGAAGCTCAATACGAGGGTCGGCGGCTTGTTCGAGAGGATCGTCGGCATTGATGTCGAGTTTACCAACCATGAGGACCCACAGAGGGCATCGGCTCTCCAGTTATGCAAGGAGGACCAGTGCCTAGTCTACCACATCACCGCGACCAAATAAAAGTGAGCCATGCCACTTAATCATTAAACCTCTTCATGCATATATTTGATTAGTATTGCTGCCTAAAGTTTCATAAAACTAATTTCTGAAATTAATGCACTAGTGTAGTTTCTGAAATATATGTACTAGTCTAGTTTCTGAAATTGATGCACTAGTGTACTTACTGAACTTGATGTACTAGAATAGTTTCTGAACTTGGTCTCATACTACTTTCGTCAGCAACAGAAAAAACTTGGTGATGCACTGGTACATGATTTTTTATCCAACCAAAAAAATTAAACTAGTAATAAGTCAAAGATAGATCATTGACTCAACTGTAAAAACCAACAGAAAAATAACATGGGGTACTAGTTTATTTATGAACTATATTCATCAATGTATATCAACCCTACTTCATCCATGTATTCAACTATATAAGCAACTACTTCATGAAAAAACACTCATGTTCAATCTGTCTCCCCCCTTGCAGGCCCCAGGGTCTTGACGCATTCCTAATGGATGACTTGTACACCTTCACAGGCTTCAGCATCCGAGGCGACAAAGAGATGCTGAAGAACTCCGGTTTGGTGATCAACCCCAACAACTACATCGACATGTAGCGCGAATGGAGAGATCCATACTCCGGAAAGGAATATGACTCGTTGGCTGATGTTGCCTCCAGGGTGATCCACCCATTCTACATGAACATGAAGAAGAAGATCAACCCCGAGGAGGACCATGATCTGTGGGGGATCAGCTCGCTGCCAGAGAGGCTCATCAAGTACGCAGCGACAGACGCGTACTCCACATATGAGTCATGGAAGAAAATCATCGCCATCAACAAGGGGCTGGACAGGGCAAAAGAGGAGAAGGAGACATGGGGAAACCCCTACACCCGCTATGGCTTCTAGGGTTGAAATAACATCAAATTCCGGCATTCAAGGTGCCTCTACTTGTTAGGTCTCTTGTTTTGTGTTCCTAGTTTGCTTTTGTAAGGTTGAACAAGTTTGCTTATGTCATGTGTGTGGTTGAACAAGTTTCCTAGCTTGCTATTTTTCCGTCCACCGGCGCGGCTATTTAAGCCGGTCGGCGTCCGCCTCGCGCGGCGATGTGGGACTAAACTTTGGGTGCAAAGATGAGAGAGGAAGGAACTTCGGTGGCTGGAGGTGGGACCGCTATGACCTAAAGCGGGGTCGGCGGACAAGCCCGGGCGCCCCCATATCCGCTCCATATTTGGGCTGAATATGAAGGGTGCCGGTCAGCCCGGGCGTTTGAGCCCCGTTTGAGGCGCCCGTCTGGGTTGATTTTTTGTGACCGGTCAGTGGCCGGGCCGTCCGCCCGGGCGTTTGAGGCGGGTTTGGGCCGTCCAGCTGTACATACGCTCTTACGGTTGTAGCCTTAGTTCCACTGCCATCCACACTACACATTCGAGTGTTGATTTTCTGGGATTGTAACGTATATATTAAAGAAGTAGCTAATTTATTTCTCTTTTCAGTCGTCGGATGGATGATGGACGCCTAGCCTATGTCTGCCTCCTCACGTCCCTTGTCAACCACCTCCAGTGCGTTCCCACTGGTTCAAGTTCACACCGGTTCACACTAGGCAACCACTGAATATAAGGAGCGGTTCCACCAAGAGTACCAACGAATCCCAGAGAATACCCCACAACCCCCTTTCCAGCGACAATGGTGCGCATGCTCCTGAACCGCCCCTACATCTCCATGGCCGGCGACATGCCGCATAGGACACCAGGACCACCCAATGTCTAGCCCGACCAAACCCAACTGATACGTCTCCATCGTATCTATAATTTTTAATTATTTCATGCCAATATCCTACAATTTCCACATGCTTTTGGCAACATTTTATATTATTTTGGGATTAACATATTGATCCAGTGCCCAGTGCCAGTTCCTATTTTCTGCTTGTTTTTTGTTTCGCAGAAAATCCATATCAAACGATGACCAAATGCAATAAAATTTTACAGAGAATTATTTGGAATATATGTGATTTTTGGGAGGTGGAATCAACGCAAACGGAGGCCCACAGCCTCCACAAGGCACTTGGGCGCGACCCCCTAGCCACGTGGTGCTGCCTTGTGGGCACATCGTAAGTCAGTTGGGGCTCTTCTTCGGCCGCAAGGAAGCTTATATCGTGAAAAAAACCGTGTTAAAATTTCAGCGCAATCGGAGTTATGGATCTCCGGGAATATAACAAACGGTGAAAGGCCAGAAAATAGGGACGCGAAATAGAAGAGAACAGAGAGAGAGATCCAATCTCGGAGGGGCTCCTCCCCTCCGGGAACCATGTCGGCCATGGACCAGAGCGGAAACTCTCCTCCCATCAAGGGGTGGCCAAGGAAGAAGAAGAAGGAGGGGGGGGGGGGGGCTCTCTCCCCCTCTCTCCCGGTGGCGCCGGAATGCCGCCGGGGCAATCATCGTGACGGCGATCTACACCAACAACTTCGCCGCCGTCAACACCAACTCTCTCCCCCTCTATGCAGCGGTGTAACACCTCTTCTCCCCTCTGTAATCTGTACTTAAACATGGTGCTTAATGCTATATATTATTATGCAATGATATGTGGCAATCCTATGATGTTTGAGTAGATCCGTTTTGTCCTATGGGTTGATTGATGATCGTGATTGGTTTGAGTTGTATGTTTTATTTTGGTGCTGTCCTATGGTGCCCTCTGTGTCGCGCAAGCGTGAGGAATTCCCGCTGTAGGGTTTGCAATACATTCATCATTCTCTTATAGTGGGCAGCTAGAGTGACAGAAGCTTACACCCGAGTAAGGGGGTTGTTGCGTATGGGAGTAAAGAGGACTTGTTACTTAATGCTATGGTTGGGTTTTACCTTAATGATCTTTGGTAGTTGCGGATGCTTGCTAGAGTTTCAATCATAAGTGCATATGTTCCAAGTACGGAAAGTATGTTAGCTCATGCCTTTCCCTCATATAAAATTGCAATAATGATTACCGGTGTAGTTATAGATTGCCTAGGGACAAAGCCTTCTCTTGTGTTACAAAAGTTTTCTACTAAACAACTAGCCTTTATTATCTTGCAAATTACTCGTAGTTTTATTTTCGCATAGTACTCCTATTTTTATTCTTGCAAAGTAGTTCTAGCATTACCTACAAAGTACTTCTAGTTTCATACTTGTTCTAGGTAAAGCAAATGTTAAGTGTGCGTAGAGTTGTATCGGTGGTCGATAGAACTTGAAGGGAATATTGATTCTACCTTTAACTCCTCATTGGGTTCGACACTCTTATTTATCGAAAAAGCTACAATTGATCCCCTATACTTGTGGGTTATTGATACGTCTCCAACATATCTATAATTTATGAAGTATTCATGCCATGTTTATTATAGTTTTGTATGATTTTGGTGCACTTTTATATGGATTTTATATGATTTTCATGGACTAACATATTGACCTAGTGCCCAGTGCTAGTTGCTGTTTTCTGCTAGTTTTTGGTTTTCCAGAAAATCCATATCAAATGAAGTCCAAATGCAGCGAAACTTTTTGACGATTTTTTCTGGAAGGAAACAGACCCAGGAGGCTTCGGGGGAGTAGCAGAAGATCCACAGGGGCCCCACAAGCCACCTGGGCGCGCCACCCCCCCAGGCGTGCCCTGGTGCCTCATGGGCCCCCCTGTGGCACATCTTTGCGTGATTCCAACGCTGAAAAATCCTATATATTCAGAAACCCTCGAAAGTTAACCTAGATGAGTTTTTACGTCGCCGCAAGCCTCTGTACCTCCACGATCTCATCTACAACCCTTTTTCGGCACCCTGCCGGAGGGGGGAATCATCGCCGGAGGCCATCTTCATCATCCCGGCGGTCTCCATGACGAGGAGGGAGTAGTTCACCCTCGGGGCTGAGGGTTTGTACCAGTAGCTATGTGGTTGATCTCTCTCTCTCTCTCTCTCTCTCTCTCTCTCTCTCTCTCGTGTTCTTGATTTGGCACGATCTTGATGTACCGCGAGCTTTGTTAATATAGTTGGATCATATGGTGTTTCTCCCTCTCAATCTTGTTGTGATGAATTGAGTTTATACCTTTGAGGTTTCACTATTATCAGATTGAATATTTTTATGGATTTGAGAACACTTGATGTATGTCTTGTATATGAATACCCGTGGTGACAATGGGGTATTATATTGATTCACTTCATGTATGTTTTCGCACTCAACTCGCGGATTCCCGAGGTGACATTGGGGTAATCTATGCATAGGGGTTGATGCACGTTTTCGTCCTACTTTCTCCGGTAGAAATCTTGGGGAACTCTTTGAAGTTCTTTGTGTGGATTGAATATTATGATTATGAAGTTGTTTGATGCATATCGTCTAATCAACTCACGGATACTTGTGGTGACATTGGAGTATCTAGGTGACATTAGAGTTGGTTGATGTGTATCATATGGTGTCATTTTAGTACGAACTCTAGGTCTGTTTGTGACAATTATAGGAATAGCTCAATAGATTGATCGGAAAGAATAACTTTGAGGTGGTTTCGTACCCTACAACAATTTCTATCTTATGTTCTCCGCGAATAGGAACTTTGGAGTGATTCTTTGTCGCACGTTGAGGGATTGTTATATGAGCCAATTATGTTAGCATTGTTGAGAGATTGCACTAGTGAAAGTATGAACCCTAGGCCTTGTTTCTAAGCATTGCAATACCGTTTGTGCTCCGTTTAATCACTTGCTACCTTGCTGTTTTTTATTTTTCAGATTACAAAAACCTATATCTACTATCCATACTACACTTGTATCACCATCTCTTCCCCGAACTAGTGCACCTATACAATTTATCATTGTATTGGGTGTGTTGGGGACACAAGAGATTTCTTGTATTTGATTGCAGGGTTGTTTGAGAGAGACCATCTTCATCCTATGCCTCCCACGGATTGATAAACCTTAGGTCATCCACTTGAGGGAAAATTGCCACTGTCCTACAAAACTCTGCACTTGGAGGCCCAACACGAGTCTACAAGAATAAAGTTGCGTAGTAGACATCAAGCTCTTTTCTGGCGCCGTTGCCGGGGAGTGCTACTTGTGAGCTGCGTTGGTAATTCCCTAAAGAGGAAGGGAGATGTAGTATAGTAGAGATAAGTATTTCCCTCAGTTATGAAACCAAGGTTATCAATCCAGCAGGAGAATCACGCAACACCTCGTTAGCAGCACCTGCACACAAAACAACAAATCCTTGCACTCAACGCAAACAAGGGGTTGTGAATCCCTCGGCGGTTAATTGCAAGATTAAATTGTATGGTGATAGATAAATAGATCGAACAAAAACACAAAATAAAATAAATAAAGAAAAAGTGTAGCAAATATTTTTAGGGTTTTAGTAATTGATAGAGGTAGACCCGGGGGCCATAGTTTTTAATAGAGGCTTCTCTCATAAAAATAGCATACGGTGGGTGAACAAATTACTGTTGGGCAATTGATAGAAAAGCAAATAATCATGACGATATCCAAGGCAATGATCATGTATATAGGCATCACGTCCGAGACAAGTAGACCGACTCCTGCCTGCATCTACTACTAGTACTCCACACATCGACCGCTATCCAGCATGCATCTAGTGTATTAAGTCCATAAAGAACGGAGTAACTCCTTAAGCAACATGACATGATGTAGACAAAGTAAACTCATGCATGAATAAACCCCATCTTTGTACCCTTAATAGCAACGATACATATGTGTCATGTCCCTTTCTGTCACTGGGATTGAGCACCGCAAGATCGAACCCATTACAAAGCACCTCTTCCCATGGCAAGATAAATCAATCTAGTTGGCCAAACCAAATCAATAGATCGGAGAAGAAATACTAAGCTATAATAATCATGCATAAAAGAGATCAGAGAAGACTCAAATAATATTCATGGATAATCTGATCATAAACTCACAATTCATCGGATCCCGACAAACACACCGCAAAAAGTGATTACATCGGATAGAACTCCAAGAACATCGGGGAGAACATTGTATTGAAGATCAAAAAGAGAGAAGAAGCCATCTAGCTACTAACTATGGACCCGAAGGTCTGTGGTAAACTACTCACGCATCATCGGAAGGGTACCAAGGTTGATGGAGAGCCCTCCTTGATCTATTCCCCCTCCAGCGGAGCACCGGAAAAGGCCTCCAGATGGGATCTCTCGAGAACAGAAGCTTGCGGCGGCGGAAAAAGTATTTCGTGGACTCCCCTGTTGGTTTCCCGATTTTTGGAAATTTATAGTGGTGGAATTAGGTCAAACGGAGCTGAGGTGGGCCCATGAGGCACCAGGGCGCGCCTGCCCCCCCCAGGCGCGCCCTGGTGGCTTGTGGCCACCTCCTCTGGCTTCTGGTCTTCTCCCGAAGCTTCTAGTGTTTATCTTGTTGATTTGATTCTGTGCAAAAACAGAAACTTTTGCGTCCAGTGCTGGAATTTCTTTTCTGTACTCGAGCGTGAGAAAATTCTGAAATTTTTAAAGACTATTGGGTTACAAATTTTCTACGTTTTCCAAATTTTTAAGAATTTTTGGAGGTACAGAAGTATGGTTTTTAAATCGCTCACTACATGCTGTTCTGTTTTTGACAGATTCTGTTTTCGGCGCATAGTTTGCTTGTTTTAGTGTTTCCATAGCTTATATTGAGCAATATAAATTGTGGAAATGATAGACTACAGTAGGAATTATGTGATAACAATTATGAATCTTGTCTTGACAGTACCTAAGTGGATGATTTATTTTTATCATACTAACCTATCTCACAAGTTCCGTTAAGTTTTGTGTGATTGAAGTTTTCAAGTTTTGGGTGAGATATCGATATGAGGAGAATAAGGAGCGGCAAGGCCCTAAGCTTGGGGATGCCCAAGGCACCCCAAGGTAATATTCAAGGAAGACTCAAGCGTCTAAGCTTGGGGATGCCCCGGAAGGCATCCCCCCTTTCGTCTTCAAAACTATCGATAACCTCACTCGGAGCTATATTTTTATTCGTCACATGATATGTGTTTTGCTTGGAGCATCATTTTATTTTGTTGAGATTTTCTTTCTGTTATCAATAATAATGTTTTGTATCTTTTATTTCAATAAAATGCCAAGTATAGCCTTTACCATGCTCAGTTTGCAAGTTTATGTGTTGTTGTTTGAAAACAGAAAGTTTTCTGTTATGTCCAGAATATTCCTGAATATTCAGAACATGATAAAAATCTGAAATTTTTACACAGTAAGAATGCATGAGTTCTCTGTCATGTGGTAATTTTTCAGAATTTTTGGAGTTAGGGAAGTATGAATTTTAAATCCCCCTTTATAGACTATTCTGTTTTGACAGATTGCTGTTATAGTTGCATTGTTTGTATATGTTTGCTTGTTTAATGATTCTATTTGAGGATAGGAGTATTAAATATGCAGAGAAATTTAGTATGCAATGTTAAATTATAATTTTAGTGATTTGCTACAGTAGAGAATGTTAAGGTTTTGAGTTGATTTATACTAACTTATCTCACGAGTTCTTGTTGAGTTTTGTGTGGATGAAATTTTTAAAGATTTAGGAAAAGCCATGATATTAGAGGAATTAAGGAGACACAAGAGCTCAAGCTTGGGGATGCCCAAGGCATCCCAAATTAATATTTCAAGAAGTCTCAAGCAACTAAACTTGGGGATGCCCCGTTAGGCAGCCCACCTTTCTTCATCAACACCAATCGGTTAGCCTAAGTTTTTACTTTTTCACATGATATGTGCTATTCTTGGAGTGTCCTTTTATTTTCGTTTTGTTTGTTTTTGTGGCACCCCGGCTCAGAGAACCGGTTTACCAGTGTTTCCAACCCAAAGATCATGTCTTCTGGAAACACACAACAACTTGGAACAGAACTGAACTAAACTTTATTGAAATATCTCGAGTACAGCTCATAATTTACATCGATAGCGAGGCCAGAAGAAAATCAGGTGCTATGACAATATCTACATTATTTATGGAACATAGCAGGGCCTCGATACTACTGGGTAGAACTACGGCGTAGCGGAACATAGCGCGGAAACTCCATCCACAGGGACACTGCTGTGGACGCGGCCTAGTTAGCGTAGCACAAACCATCGGGACCTTCGTCCTCGGATTCTCCTGCATCTGGCATGACACGCCAGGTGAGTACTTGGAATGTACTCGCAAGCTCATGGCAACCAAAACAATGCAGCAAACAATAGCATGGCAATTAACATGTTAAATACTTGGGTTGCTTACTCACTGTTATCGAATATCAACTTACTCTCTGGGTTGTCCCACAACCCTCAGAACACTCACAAACCACTGAGCACTTCCGAACATAGGACAAGTTCTTCCATCATTATTATCATTAGGGTGGTCGACCGTTCAGTGGCCTAGTACGGACTGTCCAATACCGTGGACACGGCTATTCGAATAGATTCTTACACTCTGCAGAGGTTGCGCACTTTACCCACACTATGAAGCCCCCGACCTCGTGATCCCATTCGGGTGGATCGATGGTGCTTCAACGAAACCTGCCTGACCCGTGACCCCTCTATCGTACCACCGACAATCATACCCTCCCAGGGTCATGTCCTGGGTGGCCCCTGTGTCACCCCGTGACACCTGCCACCGTCGTGGCCACTAACTGTCCCAAACGGGGACGCCGGCAAAATAACTCAACTGGGCTCACAGGATTATCGTCGTCTACCTGATCAGGGCAGCACGCACGAATAACCCTCCCTAGAGTGGTGGTACCGATAAAAGAGCACAAAGCCAGACCGAGTCAAGGCCGTCCCATACCGGCAAATGTGGCTGCACGGGAAAGTCCGGATAGGTGCCACTAGATCAACCAATTAGGTTTAGAGTTTTCCAGCATTTATCAAGCATGAATTTATATCATGAACAATATAACATAGTAGTAGCTATTCATCCAAATAAAATTACTCTAAATTATCACATATTAAAATAATGCATATAATTTAATTAAATAACCAACACTATTGAAATGCTTCATGCAATGGATGACATGGCTTGCCTTGCTCTGTTGGGTTGTCCACAAACTCCTGGGCTTCAAATCCAAAAGAATTTCCTTCTGAAAATATTTTTAAAATGCAATGGAAAATGTCACATATTACTGTTTTGTGCACCAGAAATTCTGTGAGCATGGGAAAAATACCAAAATTTTCCAGCAAATAGAGGAGCTCAAGACAAACCCAGAGCAAAAAGAATCAATTGATTTGGACTTATGGTTTAAAAGTTATGCCTGGTCAAAGTTACTGGTCAAATAGGATTAAAAACAGAAAATAGAAAATCTGACAGAAGGCCACGTTGAAGGCGTAAAGTGGGGAGGGCGCCTCCACTTACCGCTTCGGCGAGCCACTGACATGCGGGCCCCTTCGTTAGATTTAAAAGGGGGAGGAGGGAACAGAGAGCTGCGGATCTCCGACGATCATCGCCGGCGACACGGACGCCGGCGAGGTCAGGCGACTGCGGGGATGGGACGAGCGTTCGGAGACGAACAAGCACGTACCTGCAGCGCGACGAGAGACGGCCGGTGGGCGTCGTCTCCTTCTTTTCCGGCGGCGGCGGTGCTCGGGTGTCGTCGAAGACGACGATTCCGGCAGAGATTTGGACGGGCAAGAGCTCAGGCGGGGTCAGTGGAATGTGCTGAGCTCGATGGTGCAGTCGGTGGAGTCCGGGAAGGAGTGGAACGGCAAGGAGGCTGGGCTCGGGTGGCGGCGGATCTCCGGCGAGAAGCGAGGCCAGAGGGCCTCTCGGCGGTGGCTCGGGGCTCGGGAGCTCAATTAGGAGTAGGAGGAGGTGGGATGAGTAGCGGGGAGAGGCCAGGGAGGCCTTTATATAGCAGGGGGAGGAGTTCTCTGGAAGCGGCGGGACTCGGCCACGTCGCCAGCGCAAGGACGGCGAGCTGGCCGTCGTGACATAGGGCGAAGTGACGGGAGCTCTCAGAGGAGTTAAGGCGGTCGGTGGCGGCTAGTGGAGGAAGAAGACGTGCCGCAAAGCCACTGTGCCCCGCACGGGCGGCACAGTGCCCGCGTGCGTGGCGGCCGGCGAGGGCGATTCCGGCGAGGGGAGGAGTCCAGATGGGCCAGGTGGAGGAAGGAGACGATGTTGGCGCACGGGGACAAGCTAGGATCACGCGTGGCAGCCGGACGCGACGCATCAGACACGGGCGCGATGCAGAGCGCGCGGTTTGGCATGCCACTGCCGTGCTCACCACGGGCATTAGTGTCTAGAGGCCACGAGAGCCTGGCGTTTCTTGTCCAGCACGTCGACCCTCGTTCACTTAGTCCACTTGTGCCTCTAGTTTGACTAGATTCACTCTGATGCGAAGTGTAGCTTCAGCTACAGTCTCTGATAGAAAACTTGAGAGAGATCTAGAGGAGAGGTGATCTGGAGATGGAGCCAAAGGAGATGTCTGGAGTGATCTACTATGGAAGGACTATAAATTGGCATAGTTTGAGAGAATTTGATCAAAGTTTGAATGGGGTTGCTGTACAAGTGTGGTTACTGGAACAGAAGCTAGATGAGCTTGATGCACTCATCTGGCTGATCTGCTGGAACTGAATTTTGGTGTGGGATGGTTATTTGATGGATAAGAGATGCCATAAAAATTTCAGCTCATTTGGAAACCTCTAGCTGGTACTTCCTTCACAGAGGTTCCAATTGAACAGAAACTTGGCAGAATATTGTTGGTGAAAACTGGTACTGGGCAAGATGATATTTTTGGATATTGTGGCAAGATATGTTCCCTAGCTTCTCAGGGAATTATCTGAGAATTTTCTGAGTTGGGAAAATGTGAGTTGCTTCACAAATTGCCAGTACTGTCCAGAGAGCAAATGGAGTTTTCTGGACAAAATTTTGTACTGGACCCTGAAATGTTTTTGAAGATTGAGGGAGTAGATGATGACAAGAAGGTGTGGGATTAATTTGGTATTTTTCTGATCATCAGAACTATAGGTTGCTTTGTAACCCATAGTGATGACAGATTTTCCCAAATGTAGAAAATGAATATTTGGGAAAGATGAAGAATTGGAAATTGATCCAGAAGGTGAGTGACAAGGTTTTGGCAAGATGGTGAGGGCTTTGGATCACTGAGAAAAATTCATAAGTCCAAAGTCAACTGAAAAGATTCAAAATCCATCCAAATTGCAAATAAAGCCAGAAAGATTTGAAAAAAAAAGTTGCCAAAAACCAGTGTGTCACAAACCTACCCCCCTTAGAATGAATCTCGTCCTCGAGATTCGGTTGCTCAGGGAACAAGTATGGATACGCTGATCTCAGAAAATCCTCTCTTTCCCAGGTGGCCTCTTCCTCAGTATGATGATCCCACAACACCTTGTAAAACCTTATCTTCTTACTCCTGGTAGTTCTTTCCATCTCATCCAGAATTCTGACAAGCCTTTCCTCGTAGGTCAAATCTTTAGTCAATTCCCCACAACACCTTGTAAAACCTTATCTTCTTACTCCTGGTAGTTCTTTCCATCTCATCCAGAATTCTGACAAGCCTTTCCTCGTAGGTCAAATCTTTAGTCAATTCCAGCTCACTCATATCTGCTTGTTTGATCGGGGGTGCGATGCACTTCCTTAGCTGTGATATGTGGAATACATCGTGGACGTCGGACAATTCCGGTGGTAATTCCAACTGATATGCCACTCTGCCTCTTCTAGCCATTACTGGAAAGGGTCCGATATATCTCGGTGCAAGCTTTCCTCGGGTATGAAACCTCTTTATCCCTTTCATGGGGGTAACTTGGAGATAGGCATATTCTCCGGGCTCAAAAGTTACTTCCCGATGCTTCGGGTCATAGTAGCTCTTTTTTCGGGACTTGGCTGCTCGAAGATGCTCCTGGATATCTTTGACTTGCTTCTCAGCCTCGAGCATCAAATCCGTGCCGAAGATACGGCTGTCTCCTGTCTGAGACCAATTTAACGGAGTGCGGCATTTCCGTCCGTACAGAGCTTCGAATGGTGACATCTTGAGACTTGACTGATAACTGTTATTGTAGGAGAATTCTGCATAGGGTAAACTATCCTCCCATTTGGATCCATGGGTGAGAGCACATGACCGAAGCATATCTTCCAAAATCTGATTCACACGTTCGGTCTGCCCATCTGTCTGTGGATGATATGCTGTACTATGCTTTAGCACAGTTCCCAGGGCTTGGTGCAATCGCAACCAGAATGCTGAAGTGAACAAGGAGCCCCTATCTGACGTGATGGACTTGGGTACTCCATGAAGGCTGACTATCCGGGACATGTAGAGCCGTGCAAGCTAGTAAGCGGTGAAAGTGGTCTTTACGGGAAGGAAGTGAGCCACTTTCGTAAGTATATCCATGATGACCCAGATAGCATCATGGCCTCTTGTTGACTTGGGTAGTCCAAGAATGAAGTCCATGCATATGTCGTCCCATTTCCACTGGGGAACTGGTAAGGGTTGCAGTAGTCCAGCGGGTTTCTGGTGCTCAGCCTTGACTCTGTTGCAGATGTCACAACAGGCGACATAGTATGCTATGTCCTTTTGCATTCCTGGCCACCAAAAGGTCTCTCGCAAGTCCTGGTACATTTTTGTTCCTCCGGGATGAATAGAGTAGGAAGACTCGTGTGCCTCTCTAATTATTTCCTGTCTCAAGTTGTCTTGATCAGGTACACATATTCAGTTTTCAAACCATAGGGTACCTTGCTCATCAAGATGGAAGGACTTGGCCTTTCCTCTCGGGATGCGCTCCTTGATCTCTTGTATACCCTCATCTGATTTCTGAGCGGCCTTAATTTCTTCCATGAGTG
Source organism: Elymus sibiricus (assembly GCA_039707655.1). Classification (NCBI taxonomy): domain Eukaryota; kingdom Viridiplantae; phylum Streptophyta; class Magnoliopsida; order Poales; family Poaceae; genus Elymus; species Elymus sibiricus. Next base: position 392,161,365 of record CM077676.1, on the reverse strand, counting down.
TCAGAGTAATTTCCAAGATATCCGGGCTTATTGGGCCGCATAGCACCATGTTCAACTTGGCAAACTCTTCTCGTAGCCTTGGATGGATTCCCTCCATTAATGCATTTAGGGTACCTTGCTTTCTGCTGAGGGCATTGACGACCACATTGGCTTTTCCCGGATGATAATTAATTCCAATGTCATAGTCCTTGACCAATTCAAGCCATCTTCTCTGTCTGAGATTCAGATCAGGTTGGGTGAAAATATACTTGAGACTCTTATGGTCTGTGTATATTTCACATCGCTGCCCAATGAGGTAATGCCTCCAAATCTTTAGTGCATGAATCACGGCTGCCAGTTCCAAGTCATGAGTGGGGTAGTTCTCTTCATGAGGTCGTAGCTGTCTGGATGCATATGCCACAGCCTTTCCTTCTTGCATTAGAACGCAGCCGATTCCACGTCTGGAAGCATCCCAATATATGTCAAAGCTCTTGTGGATGTCTGGAAGCACTAAGACAGGGGCTGTGGTTAGCCTCGTCTTCAATTCCATGAAACTGCTGTCACATTCTTCCGTCCAGGCAAATTTGTGGTTCTTTTTCAGCAATTCCGTCAATGGCTTGGCTATTTTCGAGAAGCCTTCGGTGAAGCAACGGTAGTAGCCTGCCAATCCCAGAAAGTTACGGATTTCCGTTACTGTGGCTGGGGTCCTCCAGTTTAATACAACAGTCACTTTGCTGGGGTCGACGGCCACACCTTGTTCTGACAGAACATGTCCCAGAAATCCCACCTCTCTCAGCCAGAATTCGCATTTGCTGAATTTGGCATACAAGCGATGGGTCCTTAGTCTCTCCAGGACAGTACGGAGATGTTGCTTGTGCTCCTCCTCATCTTTTGAATAGATAAGGATATCATCGATGAAGACTACCACAAATTTGTCCAAGAAGTCCATGAAGACCTTATTAATCATGCTCATGAAATAGGCGGGAGCATTTGTCAGCCCAAATGACATGACTGCAAAATCATACAGGCCATATCTTGTAGTGAAGGCTGTCTTGGGGATATCCTCTTTTCTGATTTTTAACTGATGATACCCCGTTCGAAGGTCAATCTTGGAAAATACCCGGGCCCCGTTCAACTAGTCAAACAGATCATTAATGCAGGGAAGCGGATATTTATTCTTGATGGTGACCTCATTCAGTTGGCGGTAGTCCACGCACATTCGTAAGTTGCCATCTTTCTTCTTAACAAACAGCACGGGTGATCCCCAAGGTGAAGTGCTTGGACGAATGTACCCTTTCTGTAGTAATTCATCCAACTATTTCTTCAATTCCACTAGCTCTGGGAAGGCATGCGATATTACTGCTTGTTAATTGGAGCTGTTCCTGGAACAACCTCAATAGCAAACTCGAGTTCCCGATCAGGTGGCATTCCTGGTAATTCCTCCGGGAATACATCCGGAAATTCACTGACTACTGGAATCAGACTTATACCTGTAGCTGTGGCTTTGAATGCCATTCCTTTCTTTGACATCATTCTGCTAGCAGTGAATTGCACTGTCTGGCCTGCCGGATTAACCAATGTCACCTTCCTGGTGGCACAGTTGATACACACATGATGTGGTACCAACCAATCCATTCCTAATATTACATCCAGTCCAGGGGATTCAATGGCCACAAGAGTAGCTGGAAACTTAACATCATGTATCAAGATTTCCAGATCCTTGTATATCACATTTGTTCTGAGCATGGAGCCAGGGGATTGTACCACCATGATTTTGTCCAAAAGAGAAGGAGAAAATTTGTGCAAGGTGGCAAAACTCCGCGAAATAAACGAATGAGAAGCCCCAGAGTCAAATAAAATTATTGCAGGTATGTTGTTAACAGAAAACATACCAAGGACCACATTTGGTGCTTCGTGGGCTCCTTCAGCGGAGATGTGATGGACTTGGCCGCGGTAGAAGCTCGGGTTGGGGCGGCGTCCAACACTGTTGACTTGTGGCTTGAAGTCAGATGGTGGCTTCCCATTTCTTGCGGGGCACTGCTTGGAGTAATGCCCGCTCTGGCCACAAGTAAAGCATGTGTTGTTGCGACGGCAATCTTCCATCACTGGCTGTTTGCCGAAGGTCTTGTCCTGGCTGACAGGCTTGTTGTTGTTGTTGCCATTGTTCCAGGCAGGCTTGTATTCAGACATCCCTGGTTGCCAAATGCGTGGCTTCTGCACAAACTGCTCACGGTTGTCCTTCTTGGGTTCAAACTTCCGCTTGCGATCATCATATCCTGACTTGTGCTCTCGTTCAGCTATGAAGGCCTTTTTCACCAAAGTCTGGAAATCAGGGAAGTCAAGCATACAGAGCTGACAACGAAGGGTATGATTCAGCCCTCCTAGGAATCGGTCGATCTTCCTTTCTTCGGTGGACACGTCATGGGTAGAGTACCGTGCCAGATTGTTAAACTTGTTCAGATACTCCCCACGGACATATTTCCTTGAGTAAGAGCCAGAAATTCCCTCTGCTTTACCTTCATAATGCCGGTGGGGATATGATACTTGCGGAATACCTCTTTGAATTTTTCCCAAGATATATCTTCTCCAGAAGGCCACATTATTTTTGTATTGTCCCACCATATGGCTGCCGGTCCCTCCAGATAGTGAGTAACAAAAGGAACCTTGTCGGACTCATCACAGCGGGCTATGTCCAACTTCTTTTCCATGGTCCTCAGCCAGTCATCAGCTTCCATAGGATCCACAGCCTGACCAAAACTGGGTGGCTTGGTATGCTGAAAATCAGACAACTTAGAGTGTGTCCCATTATGGTTATTCTGACCCACCATAGTCAGCATGCTTTTCAGAAATTCCATGAGATCTTGATTTCTTTTCTCCTCAAACATTCTCATAATCTGATCAGTGGTTGGTGACTATGGTGGTGGAGGTGGTAAATCTTCTGGTGACGGTCCTGCCTGTTTGGCGGATCGACGAACAAGAGTTCCATCGCCGCCTTGATTACTACACCTCTTCATCCTAAATTTGTTCCCATTGCAAAATACGGAATCGATGAGCAACATCCATAAGAGAAAAGTATGGCAGTGTGACACCAGAGAGAAAGCCAAATAAAAACAAAAGAGAAAATAAAGCGAACAACATAATTATACAAGGCAACCCAACATCATACATGACAAGCTAGTAGGGGATGATCATGGCTAGACAGCTCATACGGCAGTTGACATATGCAGGGATGCTATGATGCATGCACTGAAACTCAAGCCTCCACTCTAGTGATGCCGGTGGCACGAACACTGGTAAACTGAAGACTCCTCGTCATCTGATCCTGATTCGGAAGCTGAGCTGATGACGTGAACCTCTGCCTCCGGATCAAAGGAAACACGATGACGCTGACGGGAAGGTTCTCCCTCTGAAGGAGAAGAAGCACGGCACCGCAGCATCGGTGCAGCTGGAGTGGCTAGGAGTGAGGCCCACTCTGCCGGGGTCTCACGTCGGCTACCAGACGAAAAGCGTGGTGGTCCGAACGAGCTAGAAGGAGTATCAGAAGGTGGAACGGGTGGAGTATACACAGGTGAAAATGGAGGTGGAGGAGGAGACTGTGCTGCCGCAATAGCCGCAAGTGCCTCGCGGGCATGAGTCAGCTCCTCAGCTAGTGAAATGATCATACGGTAATTGGCGTTCAGATAACGAGATAAAACACCAGTAGCGCGATCACTCGCCGGATCAACAGGTGCGAAAAGGACTCACCCTGTCGCAGGCGACAGGGTGGGGTAGTGAAAGAAACTTGGGTGAGTCTGCATCTCGACCTTGTGGAAGCGCAAGTCAGTAAGAGCCTCCATCGCAGCAAACTGGATCGCCAACTTCGGAGTAGAAGCAGTTCCACCCTTGGAAGACCGGGAGTAGCTACCAATATAGGAACTCGCAGTCAGGAAGGCCTCCGCGTGATACTCGTACACCGAACCAGCAAGCTTCTCTCGGAACACCTGGAATACTGGGTCCTCGCCGTTGGGATACAACCGAAGCCAGACGCTACGAAGCAGTACTGGAAAAGTGAACGGTGACGGCTCGTGGTGGTAGTGGTACGCAACTGGTGCCATCTACACTCATCAAACCAGCGGTTAGCACAATAAAAACTATATGCATGCCATGCAGCAACCAGATGCAACAAGCAAGACACATCGAGACTCTAGACTACTCGCGGTTCTAGCGTAGGGTTAACTAGGGCATCCTACAGTCAGCGCGGCTTTGATACCAAGCGTTGTGGCACCCCGGCTCAGAGAACCGGTTTACCAGTGTTTCCAACCCAGAGATCATGTCTTCTGGAAACACACAACAACTTGGAATAGAACAGAACTGAACTTTATTGAAATATCTCGAGTACAAGCTCATAATTTACATCGATAGCGAGGCCAGAAGCACATCAGGTTCTATGACAATATCTACATTATTTATGGAACATAGCAGGGCCTCGATACTACTGGGTAGAACTACGGCGTAGCGGAACATAGCGCGGAAACTCCATCCACAGGGACACTGCTGTGGACACGGCCTAGTTAGCGTAGCATGAACCATCGGGACCTCCGTCCTCGGCTTCTCCTGCATCTGGCATGACACGCCAGGTGAGTACTTGGAATGTACTCGCAAGCTCATGGCAACCAAAACAATGAAGCAAACAATAGCATGGCAATTAACAGGTTAAATACTTGGGTTGCTTACTCATTGTTATCGAATATCAACTTACTGTCTGGGTTGTCCCACAACCCTCAGAACGCTCACAAACCATTGAGCACTTCCAAACATAGGACAAGTTCTTCCATCATTATTATCATTAGGGTGGTTGACCGTTCAGTGGCCTAGTACGGACTGTTCAATACCGTGGACGCGGCTATTCGAATAGATTCTTACACTCTGCAGAGGTTGCGCACTTTACCCACACTATGATGCCCCCGACCTCGTGATCCCATTCGGGTGGATCGATGGTGCTTCAACGAAACCTGCCTGACCCGTGACCCCTCTATCGTACCACCGACAATCATACCCTCCTAGGGTCATGTCCTGGGTGGCCCCTGTGTCACCCTGTGACACCTGCCATCGTCGTGGCCACTAACTGTCCCAAACGGGGACGCCGGCAAAATAACTCAACTGGGCTCACAAGATTATAGTCGTCTACCTGATCAGGGCAGCACGCACGAATAACCCTCCCTAGAGTGGTGGTACCGATAAAAGAGCACAAAGCCAGACCGAGTCAAGGCCGTCCCATACCGGCAAATGTGGCTGCACGGGAAAGTCCGGATAGGTGCCACTAGATCAACCAATTAGGTTTAGAGTTGTCCAGCATTTATCAAGCATGAATTTATATCATGAACAATATAACATAGTAGTAGCTATTCATCCAAATAAAATTACTCTAAATTATCACATATTAAAATAATGCATATAATTTAATTAAATAACCAACACTATTGAAATGCTTCATGCAATGGATGACATGGCTTGCCTTGCTCTGTTGGGTTGTCCACAAACTCCTGGGCTTCAAATCCAAAAGAATTTCCTTCTGGAAATATTTTTAAAATGCAATGGAAAATGTCACATATTACTGTTTTGTGCACCAGAAATTCTGTGAGCATGGGAAAAATACCAAAATTTTCCAGCAAATAGAGGAGCTCAAGACAAACCCAGAGCAAAAAGAATCAATTGATTTGGACTTATGGTTTAAAAGTTATGGCTGGTCAAAGTTACTGGTCAAATAGGATTAAAAACAGAAAATAGAAAATCTGACAGAAGGCCACGTCGAAGGCGTAAAGTGGGGAGGGCGCCTCCACTTACCGCTTCAGCGAGCCACTGACATGCGGACCCCTTCGTCAGATTTAAAAGGGGGAGGAGGGAACAGAGAGCTGCGGCTCTCCGGCGATCGTCGCCGGCGACACGGACGTCGGCGAGGTCAGGCGACTGCGGGGATGGGGCGAGCGTTCATAGACGAACAAGCACGTACCAGCAGCGCGACGAGAGACGGCCGGACGGCGTCGTCCCCTTCTTCTCCGTCGGCGGCGGCGCTTGGGTGTCGTCGGAGACGACGATTCCGGCAGAGATTTGGACGGGCAAGAGCTCAGGCGGGGTCAGTGGAATGAGCTGAGCTCGATGGTGCAGTCGGTGGAGTCCGGGATGGAGTGGAACGGCGAGGAGGCTGGGCTCGGGTGGCGGCGGATCTCTGGCGAGAAGCGAGGCCAGAGGGCCTCTCGGCCGTGGCTCGGGGCTCGGGAGCTCGATTAGGAGTAGGAGGAGGTGGGGTGAGTAGCGGGGAGAGGCCGGGGAGGCCTTTATAGAGGAGGGGGAGGAGTTCTTTGGAAGCGGCGGGACTCGGCCACGTCACCGGCGCAAGGACGGCGAGCTGGCCGTCGCGACATAGGGCGAAGTGACGGGAGCTCTCAGAGGAGTTAAGGCGCTCGGTGGCGGCTAGTGGAGGAAGAAGACGTGCCGCAAAGCCACTCTGCCCGCACGGGCGGCACAGTGCCCGCGTGCGTGGCGGCCAGCGAGGGCGATTCCGGCGAGGGGAGGAGTCCAGATCGGCCAGGTAGAGGAAGGAGACGATGTCGGCGCACGGGGACAAGCTAGGATCACGCGGGGCAGCCGGACGCGACGCATCAGACATGGGCGCGATGCAGTGCGCGCGATTTGGCATGCCACTGCCGTGCTCACCATGGGCATTGGTGTCTAGAGGCCATGAGAGCCTGTCATTTCTTGTCCAACACGTCGACCCTCGTTCACTTAGTCCACTTGTGCCTGTCGTTCGACTAGATTCACTCTGATGCGAAGTGTAGCTTCAGCTACAGTCTCTGACAGAAAACTTGAGAGAGATCTAGAGGAGAGGTGAGCTGGAGATGGAGCCAAAGGAGATGTCTGGAGTGATCTACTATGGAAGGACTATAAACTGGCAAAGTTTGAGAGAATTTGATCAAAGTTTGAATGGGGTTGCTGTACAAGTGTGGTTACTGGAACAGAAGCTAGATGAGCTTGATGCACTCATCTGGATGATCTGCTAGAGCTGAATTTTGGTGTGGGATGGTTATTTGATGGATAAGAGATGCCATAAAAATTTCAGCTCATTTGGAAACCTCTAGCTGGTACTTCCTTCACAGAGGTTCCAATTGAACAGAAACTTGGCAGAATATTGCTGGTGAAAACTTGTACTGGGCAAGATGATATTTTTGGATATTGTGGTAAGATATGTTCCCTAGCATCTCAGGGAATTATCTGAGAATTTTCTGAGTTGGGAAAATGTGAGTTGCTTCACAAATGGCCAGTACATTCCATAGAGCAAATGGAGTTTTCTGGACAAAATTTTGTACTGGACCCTGATATGTTTTTGAAGATTGAGGGAGTAGATGATGACAAGAAGGTGTTGGATTAATTTGGGATTTTTCTAATCGTCAGAACTATAGGTTGCTTTGTAACCCATAGTGATGACATATTTTCCCAAATGAAGAAAATGAATATTTGGGAGAGATGAAGAATTAAAAATTGATCCAGAAGGTGAGTGACAAGGTTTTGGCAAGATGGTGAGGGCTTTGGATCACTGAGAAAAAATCATAAGTCCAAAGTCAACTGAAAAGATTCAAAATCCATCCAAATTGCAAATAAAGCCAGAAAGATTTGAAAAGAAAAAGTTGCCAAAAACCAGGGTATCACAATTGTTTGGGTAAAATTATCAAGATCTGAAATCTTGAATGAGAGAGAGTCCTCACATAGCTACTTAATTGTTTAACTACTCATTTGATCTTCACTTATATCTTTTTGGAGTAGTTTGTCATTTACTCTTGTGCTTCACTTATATCCTATGAGTAAATTGTTGAATGAATTGAATATCATAAAGTTGAAATTATATGTGCTTCATATGCTTGTATCATGCCTAGTAGCAATTTCACATTTGGTTTAGAAAGTAAAATCTAGTGAAGTTTGACAACCACAATATTGGTCATACAAGCAATTCATGAATGATTAGTATAAGGAAGAGAACTTTCACATATAAATATATTATCTTGGACATCTTTTATGATTGCTAATACCCATTAATTATTTTCAAACTTGAGCAAATTAGTTGAAGTTGGACAAGGAAGACAACGTAATGAGTTATGTTTGGGTATATTTGCATAGAAGTTATATTGTTATGGATCCTCCAACATGTGGTGCTTGCTTAGGATCTTTTGCTAGCCAAAAATTCATACTAAGTAGAGGTACTACTTGTGCATCCAAAAACACTTAAACCCAGTTTCTTCCTATGAGTGTCCACCATATCTACCTATGGATTGAATAAGATCCTTCAAGTAAGTTGTCATCGGTGCAAAAAGCAATAAAAATTGTTCCTAAAATATGTATGATCTTTTATTGCAAGGGAAAATAAGCGTTGTACGAACTTGTGATGGTAAAGAAATAAAAGCGACGGACTGCATAATAAAGGTTGCTATCACAAGGGGCAATATAACGTGACGTTCCTTTGCATTAAGAGCTTGTGCATCCAAAAATAAAAAGCGCATGACAACCTCTGCTTCCCTCTGCGAAGGGCCTATCTTTTACTTTTATGTATTTACTTTTATGCAAGAGTCAATAGTATTACTTCTCCTTTCAACCTTAATTATTCTCTAGTTGGCAAGCATCATGTGATGGGGAAAGATCCAGGCACATATGACCAGTCAAATATATTTGATCATGAATTATTATTGTTGACAATTATCTCTATGATAAATAAGTTGGGAGGCAAAACATTAAGCCCCTATCTTTCTCTGTGTTCGATGGATGCCATTTGTTCTAAAAATATGCTTTGAGTACTAGCAATCATAGAAGACTAAATGATAATTGAATATGTGGAGCTCTTACTTAGAATTTGTTGAAATTAAGTTGAATTGCAATTGTTTGGTGACTAAGAACATAGGTTGTTAAGTTTCAAGAGAATGCATTGTTTGAACCATAACATGTGAATTGATTGCTACTTTATCATGATGAGTTTTATGAAAAGAGCTACTGTTTATGATATATAATGATGCTAGGAAAAGTGATTGAAATTATCATTGATCAAACTTATGCACTATACTAGCATTCACACTTCATAAATTATTTCTTTTATCATTTACCTACTCGAGGACGAGCAGGAATTAAGCTTGGGGATGCTGATACGTCTCCAAGGTTTCTATAATTTATGAAGTATTCATGCCATGTTAATTATAGTTTTGTATGATTTTGGTGCACTTTTATATGGATTTTATATGATTTTGATGGACTAACATATTGACCTAGTGCCCAGTGCCAGTTGCTGTTTTCTGCTTGTTTTTAGTTTTCCAGAAAATCCATATCAAATGAAGTCCAAATGCAGCGAAACTTTTCGACGATTTTTTCAGGAAGGAAACAGACCCAGGAGGCTTCGGGGGAGTAGCAGAAGATCCACAAGGGCCCCACAAGCCACCTGGGCGCGCACCCCCCAGGCGCGCCCTGGTGCCTCGTGGGCCCCCTGTGGCACCTCTTTGCGTGATTCCAACGCTGAAAAATCCTATATATTCAGAAACCCCCGAAAGTTAATCTAGATGAGTTTTTACGCCGCCGCAAGCCTCTATACCTCCATGATCTGATCTACAACCCTTTTCCGGCACCCTGCCGGAGGGGGGAATCATCGACGGAGGCCATCTTCATCATCCCGGCGGTCTCCATGACGAGGAGGGAGTAGTTCACCCTCGGGGCTGAGGGTTTGTACCAGTAGCTATGTGTTTGATCTCTCTCTCTCTCGTGTTCTGGATTTGGCATGATCTTGATGTACCCCGAGCTTTGTTAATATTGTTGGATCATATGGTGTTTCTCCTTCTCTATCTTGTTGTGATGAATTGAGTTTTTACCTTTGAGGTTTCACTATTATCGGATTGAATATTTTTATGGATTTGAGAACACTTGATGTATGTCTTGCATATGAATACCCGTGGTGACAATGGGGTATTATATTGATTCACTTGATGTATGTTTTGGCACTCAACTCGCGGATTCCCGAGGTGACATTGGGGTAATCTATGCATTGGGGTTGATGCACGTTTTCGTCCTACTTTCTCTGGTAGAAATCTTGGGGCACTCTTTGAAGTTCTTTGTGTGGATTGAATATTATGATTATGAAGTTGTTAGATGCATATCGTATAATCAACTCACGGATACTTGTGGTGACATTGGACTATCTAGGTGACATTAGAGTTGGTTGATGTGTATCCTATGGTGTTATTTTAGTACGAACTCTAGGGCTGTTTGTGACACTTATAGGAATAGCTCAATAGATTGATCAAAAAGAATAATTTTGAGGTGGTTTCGTACCCTACAACAATTTCTATCTTATGTTCTCCGTGAATAGGAACTTTGGAGTGATTCTTTGTCGCACGTTGAGGGATTGTTATATGATCCAATTATGTTAGCATTGTTGAGAGATTGCACTAGTGAAAGTATGAACCCTAGGCCTTGTTTCTAAGCATTGCAATACTGTTTGTGCTCCGTTTTATCACTTGCTACCTTGCTGTTTTATATTTTTCAGATTACAAAAACCTATATCTACTATCCATATTACACTTGTATCACCATCTTTCACCGAACTAGTGCACCTATACAATTTACCATTGTATTGGGTGTGTTGGGGACACAAGAGATTTCTTGTATTTGATTGCAGGGTTGTTTGAGAAAGACCATCTTCATCCTACGCCTCCCACGGATTGATAAACCTTAGGTCATCCACTTGAGGGAAAATTGCCACTGTCCTACAAAACTCTGCGCTTGGAGGCCCAACACGAGTCTACAAGAATAAAGTTGCGTTGTAGATATCAGTTATCAAGACCGTTTTCTGGCACCGTTGCCGGGGAGCAATAGCATGGGGTTGATATTCTCGTGTGTGCTTGTCTTCTTTATCACTAAGTAGTTTTTATTTTGTGCTCTTGTTTTCTATCTTTAGTTATGGGTAGGAAACATAAAATACGAAAAAATTAGTTGTACTTGCTAAACCAATGGTTGAAGAACCACCCAAAATCTATCATACTGCTGAAGCTTTCTACTTGGATCATCTTCGATCCCTTTGTGCTCGTGCTGAAAACCCAACTAGCTTAGTTGAGGGAAAATCATTAGATGAGCATGCTTATTTTGTGCGACACCGCTTGTCTGAAAAAGGGAAACTCTTATGGCATCATATTAATACTTTGAATTTCTATGCTTGGAATTTATGTGAAATACATGATTTTAGTTGTTGTTCTGAAGACCCTAAAAAACACCTTCAGTACCAATGTGAGTTTAAGGATAATGGAATCTTATCTTCTTATGCGAGAGGTGTTTATAGTTACTATGATATTGAACAAATAGAAGAATTTGTTGCTTTTAAGGGTGCATATGAGATTGCTTCTTTGATTGAAAAGTGTGATGCTACTCTTTACAAATCTGAAAATTTTGCCATACTTAAATATTGCTATGAAAACTATGCTTCTAATGCTTATGTGAAAGAATATATTGAGGACACCTCCACTGTCCAAGAAGAGACTAATATTTTGCAGGAATCTATGGAAGAAGAAATTGATGACACTGTGAACTCATTGGATGAAAAATTGAGGAGGAGAGCGAAGAACAAAAGGAGGAAGAGCGGATTGATCAACCGTGCCCACCTTATGATGAGAGTAACTCTTTATCTCATATATTGTTTAATTTCCCTTCGTGCTTACCGAAGGATGAATGCTATGATAATTGCTATGATCCCTTGGATTCGTTTGAAATATCCCTTTTTGATGAAATTGATGCTTGCTATGCTTGTGGCCTTGATGCCAATATGAATTATGCTTATGGAGGTGAACTTGCTATAGTTCCTTATGGTAATAATGAAATTGTTGTTATTGCACCCACACATGATAGTCCTATTATCTTTTTGAAATCTCCCAACTACACTATATCGGAGAAGTTTGCGCTTATTAAGGATTATATTGATGGGTTGCGTTTTACTATTACACATGATGATTTTGATGAATATAATATGCATGTGCTTGCTGCTCCTAATTGCAATTATTATGAGAGAGGAACTACATCTCAAACTCTCTATGTTTCCAGTACGATAAAATTGCAAGAAACTGTTTATGCTATGTATCGGCCTTTATTATGTGTGCATGAATTGTTCTTTTATGACATGCCGATGCATAGGAAGAGAGTTAGACTTTGTCATTGCATGATATATGTTGCTTTGTGCTCACTACTAAATTAAAAATCATTGTTAATTAAAATTGGCTTTGATATACCTTGGGATCCGGGTGGATCAATTACTAGAGCACTATATGCCTAGCTTAATGGCTTTAAAGAAAGCACTGCCTGGAAGACAACCCGGAAGTTTTAGAGAGTCATTTTATTCTGTTGTGTGCTTTTAAAAAATTTAAAAATATATATAAAGGGGAACCTAAAAACTTTTTCAAAAAGAGAAGCGATTGGAAGGCTATGCATTGAAGAAGTGAGGGTCGACCTTGAACACTTGTGTTCATGCTCATGGAAACAATGTAGAATTTTTCATGGAAGTTTCTCGCAAAAATAATTATCCCCATGTACAAATCCATTGTATTATAAAAATAATGTGCCAAGATTTACCTTTAGGATGTTTAAATTGCTTGTTTGGTGTGTGCTGTGCAAAAACAGAAACTTTTGCTGTAGTGCTTGAATTTTTTTATTTTACTGGAACGTGAAAAAAATACTGAAATTTTGACACAGCACTGCTATGCAAATTTTTTATTTTTTCCTAATTTTTCAGAATTTTTTGAGTTACAGAACTATATGTACCATCTGCATCTTTACAGACTGTCCTGTTTTCACAGATTGCTGTTATAGTTTCTTTATTTGCGTATGTTTGAAATCTTGTTGAGCCCCTTTGACTTGGGAGCCATAGAATTGTGATAGCATACAGTGGGTAATGTTTGATTATAATTATACAATAATGTTACAGCAGGACATGATGGGATTTGATGTTATATGTACTAACCCCTCTAATAAAAAGTTTGGTTAAGTTTTGTGTGGATGAAGTGTTCGAAGAATGAGGAGGTATCGATATGAGGAAAATAAGGAGAGGCAAGAGTTCAAGCTTGGGGATGCCCAAGGCACCCTAAGTAAATATTCAAGGAGACTCAAGCGTCTAAGCTTGGGGATGCCCCGGAAGGCATCCCATCTTTCTTCAACAATTATCGGTATGTCTCGGTTTTTGTTTTGTTCACATGGTATGCGTAAATTCTTGGAGCGTCGTGTGCTTTTTCTTTTTCTTTTAGTAATGCACCATGCTGGTATGAGATAGTCCTTGGTTGATTTATAGAATGCTTCATGCACTTCACTTATATCTTTTGAGTATGGCTTTATAGAATGCTTCATGTGCTTCACTTATATCATTTGAAGTTTGGATGCCTGTTTCTCTTCATATAGAAAACCGTTATTTGTAGAATGCTCTTTTGCTTCACTTATATTTATTAGAGTGTGGTCTTTTGTAGAAAGAATTAAACTCTCATGCTTCACTTATATCTATTTAGAGAGTCAATAGGAATTGGTCATTCACATGGTTAGTCATAAAATCCTACATAAAACTTGTAGATCACTGAATATGATATGTTTGATTGCTTGCAATAGTTTTGCGATATTAAGATGGTAATATGTGGGTGTACTAGTGAATGATTGTGGTTTAGTAAGAATATTGGTGTTAAGGTTTTTGACTCCCGAAGCATGCATGTATAGTTATGCGACGAAGTTATATCTTACTCATGTTAGTATCCAATGTTAATTATTCGCAATGCATGATTATGACCGTTGTTGCTCTCTGGTTGGTTGCTTCTCAATCTATTTGCTAGTCTTCACTTGTACTAAGCGGGAATACTGCTTGTGCATCCAAATCCTTAAACCAAAGTTGTTCCAGATGAGTCCACCATATCTACCTATATGTGGTATTACTCTGCCATTCCAAGTAAATTTGCATGTGCCACCTCCAATCATTCAAATAAGCATCTGTTTTGTGTGCCCGTACCGCTCATGGAGTGGCAGTGGGTGGTTAGTATCTTCCATGCTAAGCGGGTTATTCTCACGATGGGTGTTTATTCACCTGTCATTGCACGAGAGAAGCTGGTAATTGGGATGCCCAGTCCTGTGGTCAAAATCGAATTATAATGAAACAAACTCCCCTGGAAAGTTGATTGTATGGAGAGCACCCGAAGATTCGGCTATCCATGGCTTGTGTTTGAATGGTTGAGGGGAGTAAACTTTACCTTTCCGCTTGGGAACCGCCTATAATGTGTTTAGCATGGAAGATATTGAGAACCCTCGATCGTGACGTTGACAGAAAAGTACACCTCTCAACATGTTTTCATCTCTGACTTAAGCTTCGAGCTCTGGCACCTCTGTAAATCCATGCTTCCCTCTATGAAGGCCTATCTATTTACTTTATGTTGTTTTACTTTTATTGTTGAGTCATCACCTTCTCATTCAAGCACCAGTTGGAGAGCACTATTGTCATTTTTATGCATTGAGTATAGTTAATGTTATGTACATTGTGACTGGATCAATGATTGAGCATGACGGGCTAGGGATAGCGTTCTTTAACATTTTTACTTTGAAAGACATGATTGTTTGTTGGTATGCCTGAGTATTGATGTCTTTATATCAAATTATAGACTATTGCTTTGAATCACTCATGTCTTAATATTCATGCCATGACTAGATTACATGATCAAGATTATGCTAGCTATCATTCCACATCGAAAATTATCTTTTTTATCATTTACCTACTCGAGGACGAGCAGGAATTAAGCTTGGGGATGCTGATACGTCTCCATCGTATCTATAATTTTTGATTGTTTGATGCCAATATCCTACAATTTCCACATACTTTTGGCAACATTTTATATTATTTTTGGGACTAACATATTGATCCAGTGCCCAGTACTAGTTCCTGTTTTCTGCTTGCTTTTTGTATCGAAGAAAATCCATATCAAACGAAGTCCAAACGCAATAAAATTTTACAAAGAATTATTTTGGAATATATGTGATTTTTGGGAGGTGGAATCAACGCAAACGGAGGCTCACAACCTCCACAAGGCACTTGGGCGCGACCCCCCGCTAGCCGTGTGGTGCTGCCATAAGTCGGTTGGGGATCTTCTTCGGCCGCAAGGAAGCTTATATTGAGAATTTTTTTTTAAAAAAATTTCAGTGCAATCGGAGTTACGGATCTCCGGGAATATAAGAAACGGTGAAAGGCCAGAAAACAGGGACGCGAAACAGAAGAGAACAGAGAGAGAGATCTAATCTCGGAGGGGCTCCTCCCCTCCGGGAGCCATGGAGGCCATGGACCAGAGGGGAAACTCTCCTCCCATCTAGGGGGAGGCCAAGGAAGAAGAAGAAGAAGGAGGGGGGCTCTCTCCCCCTCTCTCCCGGCGGCGCCGGAACGCCGCCGGGGCAATCATCGTGACAGCGATCTACACCAACAACTTCGCCGCCGTCAACACCAACTCTCTCCCCCTCTATGCAGTGGTGTAACACCTCTTCTCCCCGCTGTAATCTTTACTTTAACATGGTGCTTAATGCTATATATTATTATCCAATGATATGTGGCAATCCTATGATGTTTGAGTAGATCCGTTTTGTCCTATGGGTTGATTGATGATCGTGATTGGTTTGAGTTGTATGTTTTATTTTGGTGCTGTCCTATGGTGCCCTCCGTGTCGCGCAAGCATGAGGGATTCCCGCTATAGGGTTTGCAATACGTTCATAATTCTCTTATAGTGGGCGGCTAGAGTGACAGAAGCTTACACCCGAGTAAGGGGGTTGTTGCGTATGGGAGTAAAGAGGACTTGTTACTTAATGCTATGGTTGGGTTTTACCTTAATGATCTTTGGTAGTTCCGGATGCTTGCTAGAGTTCCAATCATAAGTGCATATGATCCAAGTACGGAAAGTATGTTAGCTCATGCCTCTCCCTCATATAAAATTGCAATAATGATTACCGGTCTAGTTATCGATTGCCTAGGGACAAATCCTTCTCTTGTGTTACAAAAGTTTTCTACTAAACAACTAGCTTTTATTATCTTGCAAATTACTCGTAGTTTTATTTTCGCATAGTACTCCTAGTTTTATTCTTGCAAAGTAGTTCTAGCATTACCTACAAAGTACTTCTAGTTTCATACTTGTTCTAGGTAAAGCAAACGTTAAGTGTGCGTATAGTTGTATCGGTGGTTGATAGAACTTGAAGGGAAGATTGATTCTACCTTTAGCTCCTCGTTGGGTTCGACACTCTTATTTATCGAAAAAGCTATAATTGATCCCCTATACTTGTGGGTTATCACCAACCCACTCCTGCCTCCTACCCGGCACCAGCCGATGTTGCGTCCGAGCTGTCCCCCTCATCGACGGCGCCAGGTCAGGCACTTGGCTCATCATCGAGGAAGTGAAAACCCATGGCTGAGGATATGGGCGACGGCGACCGTGAACGGGCCTCACAGCAACGGTGCCTCAGCGACCCATAGGAGGACCGCGCCGTCTAGGTCCTCCGTCAAATAGATGATGTAGGCCTCGAATGCGACCGCCTCTTGGAGCGAGTCAATGAGCTCCGGGTGGTAGCCCGCCGCCAAGTGGTAGACATGCACCGCAAGATTGATGAACTTGGGCCAAGATTACAGGAGCTCTGCCTTGCCGTCCCCGAAGCGAAGATCGAGGCGGCGTACAAGATCTCCAATGCGACGACGCGCGCCGAAGAAACCATACGCGAGGCAGAACGAGCCGCCGAAGAGGCCGTCATTGCGGCCGACCTCAAGCTTTGATAATTATTATTTTTCTTCGAAGACACTTTTATTATTTTTAGTACTGCCACCTGACTTGGCGGTCCCTTTGCTCTCGAGGCACACTATTTGAAGTGAAGTTTACAACTTTTAACGCAATATATTTCTATGTGATCATATTTTCCCATTCGTGCTCTCATAGTTCACTGCAATGAGTATGTACGGAAAAATGATCAATGGATTTTGATACGAGAATCTGAACCCTAAACCCTGAAAGTTTGATTCTATTATGTTATAAACTCTGCCATGGCAGAAATTATAAGGTACTACCTTCTGAACACCAACATGCCATTTGTTAAATCATTTTTCTAACCAGCCGATCATTTTTTGTGACACCAAACATTTTCAGTGACACTGCGAATCGTCCCAGAAAATGGACTTGCAGGGTGACACCCAAAAAGCGTCGCCGAAAATCAGGCCAGAACGTCACCAAAGTTTGCTACGGTGCTGCCCCGGGAGGGAAACACCTCGTGACGGTGGACCGTCACAGAAATTGATTTTTGGCGACGTTTCCTGTTTTGTCGCCAGGGTTTTTGTCATGAATAAACGAAATTTTGTAGGGAGACTAGGTCGGCGACGCCATTTGAGGTGGCAGACGGCGACCACGACGAAGGACGCAATGACGGTGGCAACGGCGGTGAAGCAAGCGAGAGGTAGAAGGATAGGGCTATGTCTGGATAAGGTGTTTGTGGCTGCGCGGGTGTGAGTCGCTGCAGGGTCGATGGATAAGGTCAGAAATAGCAGTGATGGGCAATAGTTTCCACCCGCCATAGCTATATTTGGGAGGCACGTGGCTGAAATATAGCTGTGGCAGGCAAGAAACTCAACCCGCCACTGCAAACTCATGCAAATTCGAAAAAACTGGGCGCGTGTCGCCAAAATATAGCTGTGGCAGGCTCTGCTCATCATTGCCAATGCTTGTAGCGGGCACTTCATAGGTGCCCACCACTGCTCTTTTTCGCACGCAATGAAATTCGGAAGAGCGTAGGAGTGGCGGGTGCTAGTGAGCGCCCGCCACATGTTTGTGTAGAGCAATTTTGTGAAACCTGCTCTGTACAAACATGTGGCGGGTGTGTTTTAGTACCCGCCACAACTATTTTCGCAAATTAGCAGTGGCGGGTATCTCGCCCCGCCCAGCACTAATTTGAAGCCACGTATAAGCCTTTTCCCAATAGTGAAACCTGCTCCAATGGTAGTTGTATCACTACTAGGAAATACCTTATAGGTAGAGGCTTAACAATAGCGTGTGTAATGAGCTGGCGCTACTGCTACTTTGCAGCAGCGCGGGGCCCTGACCAGCGCTACAGGTAAGCGCATAGCAGTAGCGCGGGTGTGCGATCAAGCGCTCCTGATAAGTGGTCCCCACCGTACCCACCGGGGCTGCCTATAGTAGCAGCGCTGTCCGCAAACCCCTTGCAACTGCTAAAAAGATAGCAGTAGCGCCGGCAATGTGCCCCGTGCAGCAACTATGGTTACACTCTGCCAACTGGTGGGCCCCACTTAGCAACAACGCGGGGTGCAAGCCCAACGCTACTGCTACTGCACTTCGCAGTAGTGCTGGCCCTGGACCCGCGCTGCTGCTAGGCGCAACAGCCACCTTTCCCCCATCCCCCCTCCTCTCCCTCACTTTCTTCTCCCCCATTAGTAGTGCTACTTGTAGACTGCGTTGGTATTTCCCCGAAGAGGAGAGGATGATGCAGTATAGTAGAGATAAGTATTTCACTCAGTTAAGAACCAAGGTTATCAATCTAGTAGGAGAACCAAGCAAAATTCCATTAAGTGCACCTGCACACACAAGAGCAAACACTTGCACCCAACGCAAATAAGAGGGTTGTCAATCCTCTTAGCGGTTATTTGCAAGGATGAAATCTTATAGAGATAAATAGATAAACTAAAATGCTAATTAAAATAAAAGTAAATAAATTGCAGCAAGGTATTTTTAGATTTTTTATATATAATAAAGTAGACCCGGGGGCCATAGATTTCACTAGAGGCTTCTCTCTCGAACACATAGCATACGGTGGGTAGACAAATTACTGTTGGGTAATTGATAGAAAAGCAAATAATTATGACGGATTCATGGCAATGATCATGTATATAGGCATCATGTCCGAGACAAGTAGACCGACTCCTGCCTGCATCTACTACTATTACTCCACCCATCGACCGCTATCCAGCATGCATCTAGGGTATTAAGTATGAAACAGAGTAACACCTTAAGCAAGATGACATGATGTAGACAAAGTAAACTCAAGAAATATGATTAAACCCCATCTTTTTATCCTTAATGGCAACAATACAAATACGTGTCATGTCCCCTTCTGTCACTGGGATTGAGCACCGCAAGATTGAACCCATCACAAAGCACCTCTCCCATTGCAAGACAAATCAATGTAGTAGGCCAAGCCAAATCGATAGATCGGAGAGAAATACAAAGCTATAATAATCATGCATAAAAGAGTTCAAAGAAGACTCAAATATTTCTCATGAATAATCTGATCATAAACTCACAATTCATCGGATCCCAACGAACACACCGCAAAAGAAGATTACATCGGATAGAACTCTAAGAACATCGAGGAGAACATGGTATTGAAGATCAAAGAGAGAGAAGAAGCCATCTAGCTACTAGCTATGGACCCGTAGGTCTGTGGTAAACTACTCACACATCATCAGAAGGGAAGCAACGTTGATGAAGAAGCGCTCCGTGATCGATTCCCCCTCTGGCAGAGTATAGGAAAAGGCCTCCAGATGGGATCACGGAAGAACAAAGGCTTGCATCGGCGGAAAGGTTTTCTCTTCTGTCTCTCTAGTATATTGGGAATATTTGGGAATTTATAGCACTAGAATTAGGTCAGGAGGGGCAACGAGGGGCCCACAAGCCTGGGGGGGGCGCTCTACCCACCTGGGCGCGCCCTCCAGGCTTATCGCCACCTCGTGGCTCTTCTGGTCTTCTCCCGAAGCTTCGTGGGTCTCTTCTGGTCCAGAAAAAATTAATCCAAAGTTTTTTTCTCGTTTGGACACTTTTTGATAATGATTTTCTGAAAAGGCAAAAATAAGCAGAAAACAACAACTGGCAGTGGACACTGGGTTAATAGGTTAGTCCCAAAAAATAATATATAATGGCATATAATTGCATATAAAACATCCAAGATTGATACTATAATAGCATGGAACAATAAAAAATTATAGATACGTTGGAGACGTATCATGCATCCCCAAGCTTAATTCCTGCTTGTCCTCGAGTAGGTAAATGATAAAAACAGAATTTTTGATGTGGAATGCTACCTATCATGTTTCATCATGTAATCTCTCTCTTACGGTATGAATACTAAGATCCGAATGATTCAAAGCAATAGTCTATAATTTGATATAAAGACATCAATACTCAGGCATACTAATAAACAATCATGTCTTTCAAAATAAAAATGCTAAAGAACGTTATCCCTACAAAATCATATAATCCTGTCATGCTCCATCTTCTTAGCAAAAAATATTTATCATGAACAACCCCGGTTTTAGCCAAGCAATTGGTTCATACTTTTTAACGTGCTTCAGCTTTTTCAACCCCCACGCAATACATGAGCACAAGCCATGGATATAGCATCTATGGGTGGAATAGAGTGTGGTGGTTGAGATCAATAAGGAGAAGTCAAAAGTGAGAAGATAGTCTCACATCGACGAGGCTAATCAACGGGCTATGGAGATGCCCATCGATTGATGTCAATGTGAGGAGTAGGGTTTGCCATGCAACGTATGCACTAAGAGCTATAAGTGTATGAAAGCTCAACATGAAAACTAAGTGGGTGTGCATCCAACTTGCTTGCTCATGAAGACCTCGGGCATTTGGGGAAGCCCATCATCGGAATATACAAGCCAAGTTCTATAATGAAAAATTCCCACTAGTATATGAAAGTGACAAAATAGGAGACTCTCTATATGAACAACATGGTGCTACTCTGAAGCACAAGTGTGGAAAAAGGATAGTAACATTGCCCCTACTCTCTTTTTCTCTCATTTTTTTTTCATGGCTCTTTTTGGCCTCTTTTTTTATTTTTATTTTCGTCCGGAGTATCATCCCGACTTGTGGGGGAATCATGGTCTCCATCATCCTTTCCTCACTGGGACAATGCTCAAATAATGATGATCATCACACTTTTATTTAGTTACAACTCAATATTACAACTCGATACTAGAACAAAAATATGACTCTAGATGAATGCCTTTGGCAGTGTACCAGGATGTGCAATGATGCTAGCATAACATGTATAAAAATGATGAATGGTGGCTGAGCCACAAATACTATGTCAACTATATGATCATGCAAAGCAATATGACAATGACGATGTGTGTCATAAAAACGGAACTGTGGAAGTTGCATGGCAATGTATCTCGGAATGGCTATGGAAATGCCATGATAGGTAGGTATGGTGGCTGTTTTGAGGAAGATATAAGGAGGCTTATGTGTGATAGTGCGTATCATATCACGGGGTTTGGATGCACCAGTGGTTGGTAGGAGTTTATTTGCCCTCGAAGCAAAGTACTACTATGCATGCCCCTAGCGGGGAGGTTGGTAGGAGTTAACCATCGCGCGCCCCAGACCGCCACACAAAGGAAGACAATCAAGAATAAATCATGCTCCAACTTCTTAGCATAACGACAGACCATACATGCATGCTTCGGGAATCACAAAACTTAACACCAATATTCTTACTAAACCACAATTATCTACTAGCACCTCCCACATATTACCATCTTAATATCGCAAAACAATTGCAAGGAATAAAACTTATCATATTCAGTGATCTACATGAAAGTTTTTATTATATCCCTCTTGAATACCTATCATATCAGGACCAAATTCATAACCCGTGCATATTACCATTGCTATTCATTAGACTCTCAAAAAGATATAAGTGAAGCATGAGTGTGCAACTATTTCTTTAAAATATAACCACCGCCGTGCTCTAAAAGATATAAGTGAAGCACTAGAGCAACTGCCTAGCTCAAAAGATATAAGTGAAGCACATAGAGTATTCTAACAAATCACGAATAATGTGTGTCCCTCTCAAAAAGGTGTGTTCAGCAAAGATGATTATGACAAACTAAAAAGAAAACAAAAGCAAACAAACTATATCACAAGACGCTCCAAGTAAAACACATATCATGTGATGAATAAAAATATAGCTCCAACTGAGTTACTGATAGATTGTAGACAAAAGAGGGGATGACTTCCGGGGCATCCCCAAGCTTAGACGCTGGAGTCTTCCTTGAATATTACCTTGGGGTGCCTTGGGCATCCCCAGCTTAGGCTCTTGCCGCTCCTTATTCCTTTATCCATCATAGTCTCACCCAAAACTTGAAAACTTCAGCACACAAAACCCAACAGAAACCTCATGAGATCCGTTAGTATAACAAACAAATCTTAAACTTTATGTACTGTTGTAAATTGATTCATATTTAATATTGGCATAATTCTACTGTACTCCAACTTCTCCATGACTCATACCCCCCGATACGATCCATAGATTCATCAAAATAAGCAAACTATGCAACAAAAACAGAATCTGTCTAAAACATAATAGTCTGTAAAGATCTATTTAAAAGGCATACTTCTGTAACTCCAAAAATTCTGAAAAATTAGGACAATGTAAAAAAATTCATATACCAATACTGTGTAAAAATTTCAGATTTTTCGTACACCCAGTACATAATTAAAATTCCAGCACTGGACGCAAAACTTTAAATTTTCCAAACAGCATCACTTATACTATCATCAACATCATCCCAAAGGCATTACTTGGCACAAACACTAATTAAAACATAAAAATACCATCATAACAGAGGCTATAATTGTGTAAACACTCAAGAACAGAAAGTAAAAGAAAAAATTTATTTTGTTCATTGGGTTGCCTCCCAACAAGCGCGATTGTTTTATGCCCCTAGCTAGGCATAGTGCATAGTTTCAAGTGTTGTGATCCTTGGTTTTTGCTAATTTAGATGGGTTGGTTTCGAACCCGGGAGGCTCTTTACGCTTCCCATTACTTTCTGAAAAGAAGGCAATTTTGCTATCTAAAGTGTCTAACTTCTTGTTGCAAATAGTAAGGAGATTATTCATGCGATTGAGGTTACCGCTAACATTTTTAAGAGGCTCATTAGACTTTTGTAATTCCACGAAATTCTTTTGTATGTCACCTAGCTTTTCCAAAATTTGAATCCCTTCTTGGGTATAAGTAGATCCTTTTTTCAAGGGTGGAGTTCCCACTATTCCTTCTATTAATTCATAAGCAGTATTAGGATCACTATCAATGAAATTTCCTTTAGAAGCAAAATCCAAGAGTTGTCTATTTGGTATAGTTAGCCCTACATAAAAGTTTCGCAACAAAATTTTCATATCCCCTTTTATGGTGCAAACACGATAAGATTCCATTATCCTATACCAAGCATCTTTTAAATTTTCTCCTTGTTTCTGTTTGAAGTAAAGGACTTCAAAATTCGGAGATAGAGGACGGATGGTGACACTAGACATGATAACAATTTCAAGCAAAGCAAGCAAACTAGCAGACAGGCAATTTTTTTTTTGTGTTTTTGTAAAAAAAAAATTAGAAGTGGGGGAGATGAAAACGAGAGGCAAATGCAAATAAAAGGCAAATAAAATAAATGCAAGTGGATGATAGTTTGTGCGAAGGTACTTGGTAATTTTGATGATGTCTCCCCGGTAACGGCGCCAGAAATTCTTCCTGCAACTTGTAGACATCGTTGGTATTTCCCCGAAGAGGAGAGGATGATGCAGTATAGTAGAGATAAGTATTTCCCTCAGTTAAGAACCAAGGTTATCAATCCAGTAGGAGAACCAACCAAAATTCCGTTAAGCGCACCTGCACACACAAGAGCAAACACTTGCACCCAACGCAAATAAGAGGGTTGTCAATCCTCTTAGCGGTTATTTGCAAGGATTAAATCTTATAGAGATAAATAGATAAACTAAAATGCTAATTAAAATAAAAGTAAATAAATTGCAGCAAGGTATTTTTAGGTTTTTTTATATATGATAAAGTAGATCCGGGGGGCATAGTTTTCACTAGAGGCTTCTCTCTCGAACACATAGCGTATGGTGGGTAGACAAATTACTGTTGGGCAATTGATAGAAAAGCAAATAATTATGACGGATTCATGGCAATGATCATGTATATAGGCATCACGTCCAAGACAAGTAGACCAACTCCTGCCTGCATCTACTACTATTACTCCACCCATCGACCGCTATCCAGCATGCATCTAGGGTATTAAGTATGAAACAGAGTAACGCCTTAAGCAAGATGACATAATGTAGGCAAAGTAAACTCAAGCAATATGATTAAACCCCATTTTTTATCCTTAATGGCAACAATACAAATACGTGTCGTGTCCCCTTCTGTCACTGGGATTGAGCACCGCAAGATTGAACCAATCACAAAGCACCTCTCCCATTGCAAGACAAATCAATCTAGTAGGCCAAACCAAATCGATAGATCGGAGAGAAATACAAAGCTATAATAATCATGCATAAAAGAGTTCAGAGAAGAATCAAATATTTCTCATGAATAATCTGATCATAAACTCACAATTCATCGGATCCCAACAAACACACCACAAAAGAAGATTACATTGGATAGAACTCCAAGAACATCGAGGAGAACATGGTATTGAAGATCAAAGAGAGAGAAGAAGCCATCTAGCTACTAGCTATGGACCCATAGGTCTGTGGTAAACTACTCACACATTATCGGAAGGTGTCGGGGGATAACCCCCGGGTAGGTGATCAAACCCGGAGCCCTTTTTGAAACTTCGGGGCAGCCCGTGCCCCTCCAATCCGGTTGGCCGTCCAGCTGGCTTCCCAACGCTGGCCGACTGGACTCGGCCCCGTGCCGGGTCCGGCTGGCCGCTAGCCGGCTGGCGATGGGTCAGTGGCCGTCCCATCGCTCCGTACGACAAGACGGCTCTCCACGGTGGGAGAGCGTGGCTACATCGCCGTGAACCCAGAAGAGCATGGCTACAGTGCCGCTAACCCCGCTTTCCCGGGCGACCCGACGTCAGCGCAGTGAGCCATTGTAGCCCCACGACGCCAACCACTCCGTGACGCACGAGGCGTCTGGCCACAGTGCCGGGCAGCCGGCGGGGCCCGCTGCCGGCGGGTCCTAGCAGCCGGCGGGCCCCACTGCCGGCTCCAGGTGCCGACATCCGGGTCCTGCCCGCATGTAGATTTACCCATGTAACCCTGGGGGGTCGGGCTATAAGACCTCCGAGGAGGCCTCCATGCACGGGACGGCTCTCATTAGGAACACACACACCCACACACTCACACTCATAGGAGAGGCGGAACGGCGGCCTAGCCCCTTCTTCCTCCTCCGCCCTAACAGCTCCAGGAGCAACCTTGTAGCCCTTGTGCACTCCATACTACATTCGGCAGGACTAGGGGTATTACCTCTCAGGAGGGCCCCGAACCTGGGTACGCCTTGTGTCCCGTGCATGCATGTACCGACCTCGCTTCCAGAGCCCACCGGCGTCCTCACGCAGCCCCCCACTTTTAGCCATCTCATGGCATCTGCCGTGATTCCACCACGACAGTTGGCGCCCACCGTGGGGCTGCTCGCGCCGTCGGCCGGAGTCAAGTTCCGGACGAGGCCCTTCACCAGCTCCGGTGAGCGCATTGCGCATGGCTTAGTCCGCACGCCTTGCGCGGCCAACCCGGCCGGCTGCGATGCTGTGCCAGGTGCGGACGCAGCCCACCCCACAGGCTGCTCCATCGTCCCCTTCGGCGCGCTGCTCGTCTTCGTCCCGCTCATCCCCGACGAGTACCCTAGTGAGGTACACAGCTTCACCGACTCACCTGTCCCGGTCGGCTGCACCGTCTCCAGCGACGTTGCGGACCTCTGCACCCGTGCGGAGGTGCTGACCATCGGCGCTAGCTCCGGCTCCTCGCGCGGCAAGGAGAAGGCCGCTGCTGCCACCGCTGCGGCCCAGGCCTGCCGTGTCGACCCACTTCGCGAGACGATTCGGACCCTGCAAGCCCCCATCATGCCCGACGCCGACTCGGCAGCCGTGGCAGCTTAGCTTGACGAGAACCGTCAGCAACTGCTGGACGAGGCCATGACGCTCAGCAGGAATATGACAGCGTTCACGGCTTCACGCCGGCCGCCGCTGAGCCCAGCCGGGTTGCGGAGGTGCGATTCCGCGGAGGTGCCATTGGCCGTGCGCTAGGCGCAGGCCATCCCATCTACGACACCCCCGTCAAGAACATGCATGCGGCGCAGGCGGCCATGGCGGATCTCGAGTTCCTGGAGGGCAAGGAGTTGCTGCTGCAGCAGCAGCGCGTCCGCGGTCTCATCACCGCGGCGAACGAGTAGCAGAAGCACTTCGATCCGGCCCAGCCCGCCGCCTCTGCCTCAGGAAACACCATGGACCCGGAGAGGGTCCTTCGGGCCACGCAACAAGCGACTTCCCCTGCCGCTAGTGCCAGCCGCTCTGGCCGGCGCCGGTATCGCCGACGAGACGGCCGGTAACGACCGGGTCCGGCAGCCAGAGCTTCCTCCCCCGCCGCCTCGGCGGCCCCACCCGGCTTCCGCCGGCGTGGTGCCGCGCGGCCCCATTATGAGCCGGCTGGGTCCCCGCGAGCCCTACGACGAAAACGACGCCCGCCATCACATCGACCGGCTGGCGCGGTCCACGGCCCTCGAGGAGGAGAGTTCCGTTGGCCCCGCCTATTTCAGGCCCCGCATCCGCGAGGAGCCCTTCCACAAAGGGTTCACACTGGCCCATGACACCCCCAAGTACAGCGGCATCACCAAGTCGGAAGACTGGCTAACTAATTACACCACGGCTGTCGGCATAGCCGGTGGCAACAGGCGCGTGGCGGTCCGCTATGTCCCCCTCATGTTGCTCGGCTCGGCCCGGACATCGCTTAACAGCCTGAGGGCCGGCAGCGTCAACTCCTGGTTGGACTTCGAGGACGCGTTTGTACGCAACTTCACCAGCACGTACAAGCGTCCGGGTCGGCCTCGCCAGCTCTCCATGTGCGTTCAGGGCCCGGCCGAGCCTCTTCGCGACTTCCTCACGCGGTGGACCGAGCTGCGCAACTCCTGCGAGCGGGTTCACGAAGTGCAGGCCATCCAGTAGTTCGTCGACGGGTGTCGAGACGGCACCCTGCTCAAGCACTGGCTGATGTGCGACGAGCCGGACACCTTGGCGGAACTCATGGCCATGGCGCACAAGTACGCCACGGCCGACTCCGCGATGCGTGTAAAGATCATGGTTGACGCAGACGGCAAGCCAGTCCCGGTCCAGCCGGCCAACCCAAAGCCGGCTGGTGACAACAACCAGCGCCGGCAAGACAACAACAACAACAAGCGAAAGGGCGAGCAGTCGGCTCCCCGCTACAACAACCAGCAAGTGGCCGCTATGGCGGTGGAGCAGCCAGCCGAGCAAGGCGGCAGCAAGCGCCAGCGCACCGGCAAGATGGCCTGGCAGCCCAAGCTCTCCTTCGAGCAGATGCTCGACGCTCCCTGCAAGCACCACAACGGCGCGAAGCCATCCACGCACACGCTCCAGAACTACAGCATCACCCAGCGCCTGATGCATGGCGACCTTCCGACCCCACCACCTGGCCCCAGCCCACAGCTTCCGCCACCTCCCCCGCCACCTCCGGTAGCCGGCGCCCTCGCCAACAACGCCTACCCTCAGCAGGACGCGGCCTACATCGTCTTCACCAGTGAGGGCGACGACAAGCACAACAAGTGCAAGTACCAGCATGAGGTGAACGTCGTCGTCCCCTCGGTCCCCCTGTACATGCACTGGTCCGACCGTCCCATCAGCTGGACCAGGGAGGACCACCCGGCGTGATGCCCACGCCGGGTGGCTACGCGCTCGTCCTTAACCCCACCTTCATCGCTGAGAAGCGCACCTGCCACTTTTCGTGGGTGTTGATCGATGGCGGCAGCAGCATCAACATCCTCTACCGTGACACCATGATCTAGCTCGGCATCGAGGAAAGCCAGCTGCAGCCTACCCAGACGGTGTTCCATGGCATCGTGCCGGGTGCCTCTTGCTCTCCCATCGGCAAGGTCCGGCTGGATGTGCTGTTCGGCACCAGCGCCCCCTTCCGCCGCAAGCCGATCTGGTTTGAGGTGGTCGACCTGGCCAGCCCCTACCACGCGCTTTTTGGCTGACCCGCCTTGGCCAAGTTCATGGCGGTCCCCCACTATGCCTACCTCAAGATGAACCTGCCGGGTCCCAAGGGCATCATCACGATCACCGGCGACTACAAGAAGTCCCTGGAGTGCGCCAAAGTCGGCTCTAAGCTGGCCGAGTCGCTGGTCATTGCTGAGGAGAGGCGCCAGCTCGACCGTCTCGTTGCGCTGGCTGGCGAGCAGCTGGTCATGCCGGCTCATCTCAAGCAGCCGGCCGATGAGGGGTCCTTCAAGCCGGCCAAGAGCTCAAAGAAGATTTCGCTCGACCCGTCCAACCCCAACTCCAGCGAGTACGTTTTCGTGGGCACCACCATCGACAGCAAATAGGAAGGCAAGCTCGTCGATTTCCTCCATGAGAATCGGGACATCTTCGCATAGTCCCCCAAAGACATGCCAGGTGTTCCAAGGAAGTTCGCCGAGCACAAACTCCACGTCCGGCCAGACGCCAAGCCGGTCCGGCAGCCACTACGCCACTTCTCCGAGGAGAAGCGAAGAACCATTGGCGAAGAGATCGCCCGGCTGCTCACAGCCGGGTTCATCATGGAAGTGTTCCACCCCGAGTGGCTAGCCAATCCAGTCCTCGTCTTGAAGAAGAACGACACCTAGTGCATGTGTATCGACTACACCAGCCTGAACAAGGCCTGCCCCAAGGACCCATTTGCCCTACCCTGGATCGACCAAGTCATCGACTCCACAGCCGGCTGCGAGCTTCTGTCCTTCCTGGACGCCTACTCCGGCTACCACCAGATCAAGCTGGACCCGGTGGATGCCCTCAGGACGTCCTTCATCACCCCCTTCAGGGCGTATTGCTACATCACCATGTTGTTCGGACTGAAGAACGCTGGCGCCACCTTCCAGCGCTGCATGCAAAACTGCCTCTTGCCACAGATTGGGAGGAAGGTGCATGTCTACATCGACGACATCGTGGTAAAGACCAAGCAGCACCTCAGCCTCCTGGAGGACCTCAGGGAGACGTTCGCCAATCTACGCCAATTCCAGATCAAGCTTAACCCAGAGAAATGCATCTTCGGCGTGCCGGCTGGCCAACTCCTTGGGTTCTTCATGTCGGAGAGCAGAATTGAGGCCAACCCAGAGAAGATCAAGGCGATCGAGCGCATGTGCAAGCCGGCCCGGCTGCGCGATGTCCAGAAGTTCACCGGCTGCTTGGCCTCTCTCAGCCAGTTCGTTAGCCGGCTGGGGGAGAGGGCCCTGCCCCTGTATCAGCTGATGAAGAAGATGACGCCCTTCGAGTGGTCCGACCAGGTGGACGAAGCTTTCCGCGACCTCAAGCGCATGCTCTCCACCACACCCGTCCTGGCCGCGCCGGCTGAGAAGGAGCCGCTCCTGATGTACATCGCGGCAACCACTCACGTGGTCAGCGTGGTGCTGGTGGTCGAGCGCCCTGAGCAGGGCAAGGCGCAGCCGCTCCAGCGCCCTGTGTACTACCTGAGTGAGGTGATCTCCACCTCCAAGCAGAACTACCGCCACTACCAGAAGATGTGCTACGGCGTGTACTTGGCCGCCAAGAAGCGGAAGCAGTACTTCCAGGAACACGTCATCAGTGTGGTGAGCATGGCTCCCCTCGGCGAGATCATGGGCAGCAGAGACGCCTCTGGCCGGGTCGCCAAATGGGCCATCGAGCTGGCCGGCCACACCATCCTCTACGAGCCCCGCACCGCCATCAAGTCGCAGGCGCTAGCCGACTTCCTCGTCGACTGGGCGGAGACCCAGTAATTGCCGCTGCCTCCTGACTCAACGCACTGGCGCATGCACTTCGTGTTGGGGAACGTCGCATGGGAAACAAAAAAATTTCCTCGCACACGCAAGATCTATCCATGGTGATGAGCATCTACGAGAGGGAGAGTGAATCTACATACCCTTGTAGATCGCTAAGCGGAAGCGTTAAGAAACGCGGTTGATGTAGTTTAACGTCTTCGCGATCCAAATCGCAAGTCGTCCCTTGAGCCAAACATGATCTAGCGCCGAACGGACGGCACCTCCGCGTTCAACACACGTACGGCTTGATGACGCCTTCACCTCCTCGATCCAGCGAGCGATCGTGAAGTAGTGGATGAGTTCCGGCAGCACGACGGCGTGGTGATGGTGGTGAGGAACAATCTCTGCAAGGCTTCGCCAAGCACTACGGAGGTTGTGATGGGAGGAACTAGAGGGTTAGGGTTGCCGGCACACGGCTTGGGAAATCTTGATCTATCTCGTGTGCTAGCCCTGCCCCTCTATTTATATGTTGAGCCCTGGGGTCTAAACTTGGAGAGAAAGCCTCCACATGTTGGTTTTGCCCGCACAAGGTCGGTTTGGCCCGCACGGAAAGAGTCCCACTTGGATTCCAGCAGTACCGCCTACAAGCGGTAGTACTGCTCATGGGTGGTAGTACCGCTTGAGCGGTAGTACCGCTTCACACAAGCGGTAGTACCGCTTACGCGGTAGTACTGCCTTACCAGCGGTAGTACCGCTTAAGACAGCAGCAAAACTTCCTTTTGCACTTTCCAATACCTCGTGGGTTTACCCCTTTGGTCCATATAAAGTGTTGCTGCACCTGAACACTTCGGTAAAGATCCGGAACCCCTTCCGGTGAATTCCGGAACCCTTCCGGAGATCAAAACACTATTATCACATATATCAATCTTTACCTTCGGACTCTTCCGGAGATCCTCGTCATGTCCGGGATTTTATCCGGGACTCCGAACAACCTTCGGTCACCAACACAATAACTCAACTATACTAATCGTCACCAAACGTTAAGTGTGTAGACCCTGCGGGTTCGAGAACTATGTAGACATGACCGAGACACCTCTACGGTCAATAACCAATAGCGGGACCTGGATGCCCATATTGGTTCCTACATATTCTATGAAGATCTATATCGGTTGAACCTCTATGTCAAGGATTCAGTTAATCCCGTATGTCGTTCCCTTTGTTCTTCGGTATGTTACTTGCCCGAGATTCGATCGTCGGTATCTCTATACCTAGTTCAATCTCGTTATCGGCAAGTCTCTTTACTCGGTCTTTAATACAAGATCTCGTGGCTAACACTTTAGTCACATTGCTTGCAAGGCTCATTGTGATGTTGTATTACCGAGTGGGCCCTGAGATACCTCTCCGTTACATGGAGTAACAAATCCCAGTCTTGATCCATGCCAACCCAACAGACACCCTCGGAGATACCTGTAGAGCATCTTTATAGTCACCCAGTTACGTTGCGACGTTTGATACACACAAGGTATTCCTCCGGTGTCAGTGAGTTGCATGATCTCATGGTCATAGGAACAGATACTTGACATGCAGAAAACAATAGCAATAAACTGACACGATCATATGCTATGTTTATAGTTTGGGTCTTGTCCATCACATCATTCTCCTAATGATGTGATCCCGTTATCAAATGACATCTCATGTCCATGGCTAGGAAACCTTCACCATCTTTTGATCAACGAGCTAGTTAACTAGAGGCTTACTAGGGACACAGTGTTGTCTATGTACCCACACATGTATTTAAGTTTCCAATCAATACAATTATAGCATAGATAATAAATGATTATCATGAACAAGGAAATATAATAATAACCAATTTATTATTGCCTCTAGGGCATATTTCCAACAGTCTCCCACTTGCACTAGAGTCAATAATCTAGTTCACATCACTATGTGATTTACATTGTAATGAATCGAACACCCATGCAGTTCTGGTGTTGTTCATGTTTAGCCCTTGGAAGAGGTTTAGTCATCGGATCTGCAACATTCAGATCCGTGTGTACTTTGCAAATATTTATGTCGTCCTCCTTGATGTAATCGCGGATGGAATTGAAACGTCGCTTTATGTGTCTGGTCCTCTTGTGAAATCTTGGTTCCTTGGCTAGAGCAATGGCACCAGTATTATCACAAAACAGAGTCATTGGGTTAAGCGCACTAGGCACTACTCCAAGATCTGTCATGAACTCCTTCATCCAGACACCTTCCTTCGCCGCCTCCGAGGCAGCGATGTACTCCGCTTCGCATGTAGAATCAGCTACCACGCTTTGCTTGGAACTGCACCAGCTAACCGCACCCCCATTAAGAATAAATACGTATCTGGTTTGCGACTTAGAGTCATCCGGATCAGTGTCAAAGCTTGCATCGACGTAACCCTTTACGGCGAGCTCTTGATCACCTCCATAAACGAGAAACATGTCCTTAGTTCTTTTCAGGTACTTCAGGATATTCTTGACCGCCGTCCAGTGTTCCATTCCTGGATCACTTTGAAACCTCCCGACCATACTTATGGCAAGGCTGACATCGGGTCTTGTGCACAGCATTGCATACATGATAGAGCCTATGGCTGAAGCATAGGGGATGACACTCATCTTTTCTCTATCTTCTGCAGTCACTAGGCATTGAGTCTTACTCAACTTCACAGCTTGCAAAACAGGCAAGAACCCCTTCTTGGACTGATCCATTTTGAACTTCTTCAAAATCTTATCAAGGTATGTGCTTTGTGAAATTCCTATTAAACGTCTTGATCTATCTCTATAGATCTTGATGCCTAATATGAAAGCAGCTTCTCCTAGGTCCTTCATTGAAAAACTTTTGTTCAAATATTCCTTCACGCTTTCCAACATTTCTATATTGTTTCCAATCAGTAATATGTCATCCACATATAATATTAGAAACGCTATAGAGCTCCCACTCACTTTCTTGTAAATACAAGCTTCTCCGTAAACTTGTATAAACTCGAACGCTTTGATCACCTCATC
Source organism: Elymus sibiricus (assembly GCA_039707655.1). Classification (NCBI taxonomy): domain Eukaryota; kingdom Viridiplantae; phylum Streptophyta; class Magnoliopsida; order Poales; family Poaceae; genus Elymus; species Elymus sibiricus. Next base: position 392,128,582 of record CM077676.1, on the reverse strand, counting down.
AAAGCGAAGATTCCAACTCCGAGATGCTTGCACCAGTCCATAAATGGATCGCTGGAGTTTGCAAACTTTGTCAGCATTCTCTGGATCGACAAAACCTTCTGGTTGCATCATATACAACTCTTCCATAAGGAAACCGTTAAGGAACGCTGTTTTGACATCCATCTGCCAAATTTCATAATCGAAAAAGGCAGCTATTGCTAACATGATTCTGACGGACTTAAGCATCGCTACGGGTGAGAAGGTCTCATCGTAGTCAATTCCTTGAACTTGTGAAAAACCCTTTGCCACAAGTCGAGCTTTATAGATGGTGACATTACCATCCGCGTCCGTCTTCCTCTTAAAGATCCATTTGTTCTGAATGGCCTTACGCCCTTCAGGTAATACTTCCAAAGTCCACACTTTGTTTTCATACATGGATCCCATCTCGGATTTCATGGCCTCTAACCACTTCTCGGAATCCGGGCCCATCATCGCTTCTCCATAGCTCGTAGGTTCATCGTTGTCCAACAACATGACCTCTAAGACAGGGTTGCCGTACCACTCAGGAGCAGTACGCGTCCTTGTCGACCTACGAGGTTCGATAGCAACTTGATCCGAAGCTTTATGATCATCATCAACTTCCTCTTCAGCTGATGTAGGCTCTACAGAAACATCTTTCTGCGCTGCGGTACTCTCAGGTTGAAGTAAAGGTTCAACAACCTCATCAAGTTCTATCTTCCTCCCACTCAATTCTTTCGAGAGAAACTCTTACTCAAGAAATGTTCCATTTTTAGCGACAAACACTTTGCCTTCGGATCTGAGGTAGAAGGTATACCCAACTGTCTCTTTTGGGTATCCTATGAAGACGCATTTCTCCGCTTTGGGTTCCAGCCTTTCAGGATGAAGCTTTTTGACATAAGCATCACATCCCCAAATTTTAAGAAACGACAGCTTTGGCTTCTTGCCAAACCAAAGTTCATATGGCGTTGTCTCAACGGATTTCGATGGTGCCCTATTTAAAGTTAATACTGTTGGAAATATGCCCTAGAGGCAATAATAAATTGGTTATTATTATATTTCCTTGTTCATGATAATCGTTTATTATCCATGCTATAATTATATTGATTGGAAACTCAAATACATGTGTGGGTACATAAACAACACTGTGTCCCTAGTAAGCCTCTAGTTGACTAGCTCGTTAATCAAAGATGGTTAAGGTTTCCTAGCCATTGACATGAGATGTCATTTGATAACGGGATCACATCATTAGGAGAATGATGTGATGGACAGGACCCAAACTACGAACGTAGCATATGATCGTGTCAGTTTATTGCTATTGTTTTCTGCATGTCAAGTATCTGTTCCTATGACCATGAGATCATGCAACTCCCTGACATCGGAGGAGTGCCTTGTGTGTATCAAACATCGCAACGTAACTGGGTGACTATAAAGGTGCTCTACAGGTATCTCCGAGGGTGTCTGTTGGGTTGGCATGGATCAAGACTGGGATTTGTTACTCCGTATGACGGAGAGGTATCTCAGGGCCCACTCGGTAATACAACATCACAATGAGCCTTGCAAGCAATGTGACTAAAGTGTTAGCCACGAGATCTTGTATTACGGAACGAGTAAAGAGACTTGCCGGTAACGAGATTGAACTAGGTATAGAGATACCGACGATCGAATCTCGGGCAAGTAACATACCGAAGAACAAAGGGAACAGCATACGGGATTAACTGAATCCTTGACATAGAGGTTCGACCGATAAAGATCTTCGTAGAATATGTAGGAGCCAATATGGGCATCCAGGTCCCGCTATTGGTTATTGATCGTAGAGGTGTCTCGGTCATGTCTACATAGTTCTCGAACCCGCAGGGTCTACACACTTAAGGTTGTTCGGAGTCCCGGATAAGATCCCGGACATGACGAGGATCTCCGGAATAGTCCGGAGGTAAAGATTGATATATGTGATAATAGTGTTTTGATCTCCGGAAGGGTTCCGGAATTCACCGGAAGTGGTTCTGGATGTTTACCGAAGTGTTCGGGTGCAAGAACACTTTATATGGGCCAAGGGATAAAAGCCCACGAGGTATTGGAAGTGCAAAAGTAGTTTTGCTGCCGCGTAAGCGGTACTACCGCTTGGTGAAGCGGTACTACCGCCCGAGCGGTACTACCGCTTGTGTGAAGCGGTACTACCGCCCAAGCGGTACTACCGCTTGTGTGAAGCGGTACTACCGCTTGTGCGCGGTACTGCAGGGATCCGAGTTGGACTCTTTCCCTGCGGGCCAAACCGACCTAAAACCGACCTGGAGGAGGCTTTTACTCCAAGTTTAGACCCCAAGGCTCAACATATAAATAGAGGGGCAGGGCTAGCACACGGGACACATCAAGATTTCCCCAAGCTATGTGCGGCAACCCTAACCCTCTAGTCCCTCCGTCATAATCTCCGTAGCGCTTGGCGAAGCCCTGCAGAGATTGTTCCTCACCACCATCACCACGCCGTCGTGCTGCTAGAACTCAACCACTACTTCACCATCGCTCGCTGGATCGAGGAGGTGAAGGCGTCATCAAGCCGTACGTGTGTTGAACGCGGAGGTGCCGTCCGTTCGGCGCTAGTTCATGATCGGATCGAGGGATGACTTGCGATTTGGATCGCGGAGACGTTCGACTACATCAACCGCGTTTCTTAAACGCTTCCGCTTAGCGATCTACAAGGGTATGTAGATTCACTCTCCCTCTCGTAGATGCTCATCACCATGGATAGATCTTGTGTGTGCGTAGGAAAATTTTTGTTTCCCATGCAACGTTCCCCAACAGTGGCATCTGAGCTAGGTCTATGCGTAGATGAGATCTCGAGTAGAACACAAACGAGTTGTGGGCGTGGGTGTATACATATTGCTTGCCGTTACTAGTTGATATTTGATTCGGCGGTACTGTGAGATGAAGCGGCCCGGACCGACATTACGCGTACACTTACGCGAGACAGGTTCCTTCAACTGACATGTAACTTCGTTGCATAAAGATGGCTAGCGGGTGTCTGTCTCTCTCACTTTAGTTGAATCGATTTCAATGAAGAGGGTTCTTTTAGAAGATCAAAAAGCAATCACTACACCACGTTGTGGTTTTGCGTAGGTAAGAACGGTTCTTGCAAACCCGTAGCAGCCACGTAAAATTTGCAACAACAATTAGAGGACGTCTAACTTGTTTTTGCAGGGTATGATGTGATATGATATGGCCAATTACATGATGAGATATATGTGATGTATGAGATGATCATGTGTTGTATAGAATATCACGACTTGCATGTCGATGAGTACGGCAACTGGCAGGAGCCATAGAGTTGTCTTTAATTATTGTATGACCTGCGTGTCAATCTTTAAGCGCTATGTAATGCTTTACTTTATCGCTAAACGTTAGCAATAGTCGTGGAAGCAACAGTCGGCGCGACAACCTTATGGCGACACGTTGATGGAGATCATGGTGTCATGCCGGTGACGATGGAGATCATGCCGGTGCTTTGGAGATGGAGATCAAAAGCACAAGTTCATGGCCATATCATGTCACTTATGATTTGCATGTGATGTTAATCCTTTTATGCATCTTATTTTGCTTAGGACGACGGTAGCATTATAAGGTGATCCCTCACTTAAATTTCAAGATAAATTGTGTTCTCCCCGAGTGTGCACCGTTGCGAAAGTTCGTCGTTTCGAGACACGCCGTGATGATCGGGTGTGATAGACTCCACGTTCACATACAACGGGTGCAAGCCATGTTGCACACGCGGAACACTCGGGTTAAACTTGACGAGCCTAGCATGTACAGACATGGCCTCGGAACACAAGAGACCGAAAGGTCGAACATGAGTCATATAGTAGATATGATCAACATGAAGATGTTCACCATTGAAACCACCTCAACTCACGTGATGATCGGACTTGAGTTGGTGGATTTGGATCATGTTATACTCGAATGACCGGAGGGATGTCAATTTGAGTGGGAGTTTTTTAAGTAATATGATTAACTAAACTCATTATCTAGAACAATAGTCTAAGTTGTCTTTGCTATATTTATGTTGTAGATCATGGCTCGCGCAGTAGCACCCCTGAATTTTAATGCGTTCCTAGAGAAAGCTAAGTTGAAAGATGATGGAAGTAACTTTGTGGACTGGGCCCGTAATCTAAGGATTATCCTTACGGCTTCCCAGAAAGCTTATGTCCTTGATGCACCGCTTGGTGATCCACCCGCTCCAGTTGAGTCTCTAGACGTTGTGAACGCCTGGCAGGCTCGTTCTGATGATTACTCAATAGTTCAATGTGCAATGTTGTATGGCTTAGAAACGGGACTTCAAAGACGTTTTGAACGTCATGGAGCATATGAGATGTTCCAGGAGTTGAAGTTTATCTTTCAGAAGAATGCCCGGATCGAGAGATATGAGATCTCCGATAAGTTCTATGCTTGCAAGATGGAGGAGAACGGGTCTATCAGTGATCACGTGCTCAGAATGTCTGGGTACTCCACCCGTCTGGCTGAATTGGGGATGCCCCTTCCGCCAGAGGCTATCACTGACAGAGTTCTTCAATCATTGCCACCTAGCTACAAGAGCTTCGTGTTGAACTATAACATGCACGGGATGAACAAGTCAGTCGCCGAGCTGTTTGCGATGCTGAAAGCCGCTGAGTCTGAAATTCAGAAGGAGCATCAAGTGTTGATGGTCAATAAAACCACTAGTTTCAAGAAAAATGGCAAGGGTAAGAAGGGTAACTCCAAGAAGAGTGGCAAAACAGTTGCTCCTCTCGTGAAGAAACCCAAGGCTGGACCCAAACCAGAAACTGTGTGTTTTCATTGCAAGGGAACTGGACACTGGAAGCGGAACTGCCCCAAGTATTTGGCTGACAAGAAGGCGGCCAACAACAAACAAGGTATATATGATATACATGTTATTGATGTGTACCTTACCAACCCTCGTTGTAGTGCCTGGGTATTTGATACCGGTGCGGTTGCTCATATTTGCAACTCTAAACAGGAACTGCGGAATAGACGGAGGCTGGCAAAGGACGAAGTGACGATGCGCGTGGGAAATGGTTCCAAGGTTGATGTGATCGCCGTCGGCACGCTCGCTCTTCGATTACCGTCGGGATTAGTGATGAACCTAAATAAGTATTATTTGGTGCCTGCGTTAAGCATGAACATTATATCTGGATCTTGTTTATTGCGAGACGGTTACTCATTTAAATCAGAGAATAATGGTTGTTCTATTTATATGAGTAATATCTTTTATGGTCATGCACCCAATGTGAGGGGTTTATTCTTATTGAATCTCGATAGTAATGATACACATGTTCATAACATTGATGCCAAAAGATGTAGAATTGATAATGATAATACCACTTTCTTGTGGCACTGCCGTTTAGGTCATATTGGCGTAAAACGCATGAAGAAGCTCCATGCTGATGGACTTTTGGAGTCACTTGATTTTGAATCACTTGACACATGTGAGCCATGCCTCATGGGCAAGATGACTAAAACGCCGTTCTCTGGAACAATGGAACGGGCAAGTGACTTATTGGAAATCATACATACTGATGTGTGTGGTCCGATGAGTATTGAGGCGCGCGGTGGTTATCGTTACTTTCTCACCTTCACTGATGACTTAAGTAGATATGGGTATATTTACTTAATGAAACATAAGTCTGAAACATTTGAAAAGTTCAAACAATTTCAGAGTGAAGTTGAGAATCATCGTAACAAGAAGATTAAATTCCTACGATCTGATCGAGGAGGAGAATATCTGAGTTATGAGTTTGGCAGTCACTTAAGACAGTGTGGAATTGTTTCACAATTGACACCGCCTGGAACACCACAGCGTAATGGTGTGTCCGAACGTCGTAATCGAACTTTATTGGATATGGTGCGATCTATGATGTCTCTTGCCGATTTGCCACTATCGTTTTGGGGTTATGCATTAGAGACAGCTGCATTCACTTTAAATAGGGCACCATCGAAATCCGTTGAGACGACGCCATATGAACTTTGGTTTGGCAAGAAGCCAAAACTGTCGTTTCTTAAAGTTTGGGGATGTGATGCTTATGTCAAAAAGCTTCAGCCTGAAAAGCTGGAACCCAAAGCGGAGAAATGCGTCTTCATAGGATACCCAAAAGAGACAATTGGGTATACCTTCTACCTCTGATCCGAAGGCAAAGTGTTTGTCGCGAAAAACGGAACATTTCTTGAGAAAGAGTTTCTCTCGAAAGAATTGAGTGGGAGGAAGATAGAACTTGATGAGGTTGTTGAACCTTTACTTCAACCTGAGAGTAGCGCAGCGCAGAAAGTTGTTTCTGTGGAGCCTACATTAGCTGAAGAAGAAGTTAATGATGATGATCATGAAGCTTTGGATCAAGTTGCTATTGAACCTCGTAGGTCGGCAAGGACGCGTACTACTCCTGAGTGGTACGGCAACCCTATCTTAGAGGTCATGTTGTTAGACAACGATGAACCTACGAGCTATGGAGAAGCGATGATGGGCCCGGATTCCGAGAAGTGGTTAGAGGCCATGAAATCCGAGATGGGATCCATGTATGAAAACAAAGTATGGACTTTGGAAGTATTACCTGAAGGGCGTAAGGTCATTCAGAACAAATGGATCTTTAAGAGGAAGACGGACGCAGACGGTAATGTCACCGTCTATAAAGCTCGACTTGTGGCAAAGGGTTTTTCACAAGTTCAAGGAGTTGACTACGATGAGACCTTCTCACCCGTAGCGATGCTTAAGTCCGTCAGAATCATGTTAGCAATAGCTGCTTTTTTCGATTATGAAATTTGGCAGATGGATGTCAAAACAGCGTTCCTTAACGGTTACCTTAAGGAAGAGTTGTATATGATGCAACCAGAAGGTTTTGTCGATCCAGAGAATGCTGACAAAGTTTGCAAACTCCAGCGATCCATTTATGGACTGGTGCAAGCATCTCGGAGTTGGAATCTTCGTTTTGATGAGGTGATCAAAGCGTTCGAGTTTATACAAGTTTACGGAGAAGCTTGTATTTACAAGAAAGTGAGTGTGAGCTCTATAGCGTTTCTAATGTTATATGTGGATGACATATTACTGATTGGAAACAATATAGAAATGCTGGAAAGCGTAAAGGAATATTTGAACAAGAGTTTTTCAATGAAGGACCTAGGAGAAGCTGCTTTCATATTAGGCATCAAGATCTATAGAGATAGATCGAGACGCTTAATAGGACTTTCACAAAGCACATACCTTGACAAAGTTTTGAAGAAGTTCAAAATGGATCAGTCCAAGAAGGGGTTCTTGCCTGTATTGCAAGGTGTGAAGTTGAGTAAGACTCAATGCCCAGTGACTGCAGAAGATAGAGAAAAGATGAGTGTCATCCCCTATGCTTCGGCCATAGGCTCTATCATGTATGCAATGCTGTGCACAAGACCCGATGTCAGCCTTGCCATAAGTATGGTCGGAAGGTTTCAAAGTGATCCAGGAATGGAACACTGGACGGCGGTCAAGAATATCCTGAAGTACCTGAAAAGGACTAAGGACATGTTTCTCGTTTATGGAGGTGATCAAGAGCTCGTCGTAAAGGGTTACGTCGATGCAAGCTTTGACACTGATCCGGATGACTCTAAGTCGCAAACCGGATACGTATTTATTCTTAATGGGGGTGCGGTTAGCTGGTGCAGTTCCAAGCAAAGCGTGGTAGCAGATTCTACATGCGAAGCGGAGTACATCGCAGCCTCGGAGGCGGCGAAGGAAGGTGTCTGGATGAAGGAGTTCATGACAGATCTTGGAGTAGTGCCTAGTGCGCTTAACCCAATGACTCTGTTTTGTGATAATACTGGTGCCATTGCTCTAGCCAAGGAACCAAGATTTCACAAGAGGACCAGACACATAAAGCGACGTTTCAATTCCATCCGCGATTACATCAAGGAGGACGACATAAATATTTGCAAAGTACACACGGATCTGAATGTTGCAGATCCGATGACTAAACCTCTTCCAAGGGCTAAACATGAACAACACCAGAACTGCATGGGTGTTCGATTCATTACAATGTAAATCACATAGTGATGTGAACTAGATTATTGACTCTAGTGCAAGTGGGAGACTGTTGGAAATATGCCCTAGAGGCAATAATAAATTGGTTATTATTATATTTCCTTGTTCATGATAATCGTTTATTATCCATGCTATAATTGTATTGATTGGAAACTCAAATACATGTGTGGGTACATAAACAACACTGTGTCCCTAGTAAGCCTCTAGTTGACTAGCTCGTTAATCAAAGATGGTTAAGGTTTCCTAGCCATTGACATGAGATGTCATTTGATAACGGGATCACATCATTAGGAGAATGATGTGATGGACAAGACCCAAACTACGAACGTAGCATATGATCGTGTCAGTTTATTGCTATTGTTTTCTGCATGTCAAGTATCTATTCCTATGACCATGAGATCATGCAACTCCCTTACATCGGAGGAGTGCCTTGTGTGTATCAAACGTCGCAACGTAACTGGGTGACTATAAAGGTGCTCTACAGGTATCTCCGAGGGTGTCTGTTGGGTTGGCATGGATCAAGACTGGGATTTGTTACTCCGTATGACGGAGAGGTATCTCAGGGCCCACTCGGTAATACAACATCACAATGAGCCTTGCAAGCAATGTGACTAAAGTGTTAGCCACGAGATCTTGTATTACGGAACGAGTAAAGAGACTTGCCGGTAACGAGATTGAACTAGGTATAGAGATACCGACGATCGAATCTCGGGCAAGTAACATACCGAAGAACAAAGGGAACAGCATATGGGATTAACTGAATCCTTGACATAGAGATTCGACCGATAAAGATCTTCGTAGAATATGTAGGAGCCAATATGGGCATCCAGGTCCCGCTATTGGTTATTGATCGTAGAGGTGTCTCGGTCATGTTTACATAGTTCTCGAACCCGCAGGGTCTACACACTTAACGTTTGGTGACGATTAGTATAATTGAGTTATTTTGTTGGTGACCGAAGGTTGTTCGGAGTCCCGGATAAGATCCCGGACATGACGAGGATCTCCGGAATAGTCCGGAGGTAAAGATTGATATATGTGATAATAGTGTTTTGATCTCCGGAAGGGTTCCGGAATTCACCGGAAGTGGTTCTGGATGTTTACCGAAGTGTTCGGGTGCAAGAACACTTTATATGGGCCAAGGGATAAAAGCCCACGAGGTATTGGAAGTGCAAAAGTAGTTTTGCTGCCGCGTAAGCGGTACTACCGCTTGGTGAAGCGGTACTACCGCCCGAGCGGTACTACCGCTTGTGTGAAGCGGTACTACCGCCCAAGCGGTACTACCGCTTGTGTGAAGCGGTACTACCGCTTGTGCGCGGTACTGCAGGGATCCGAGTTGGACTCTTTCCCTACGGGCCAAACCGACCTTGTGCGGGCAAAACCGACCTGGAGGAGGCTTTTACTCCAAGTTTAGACCCCAAGGCTCAACATATAAATAGAGGGGCAGGGCTAGCACACGGGACACATCAAGATTTCCCCAAGCCGTGTGCGGCAACCCTAACCCTCTAGTCCCTCCGTCATAATCTCCGTAGCGCTTGGCGAAGCCCTGCAGAGATTGTTCCTCACCACCATCACCACGCCGTCGTGCTGCTGGAACTCAACCACTACTTCACCATCGCTCGCTGGATCGAGGAGGTGAAGGCGTCATCAAGCCGTACGTGTGTTGAACGCGGAGGTGCCGTCCGTTCGGCGCTAGTTCGTGATCGGATCGAGGGACGACTTGCGATTTGGATCGCGGAGACGTTCGACTACATCAACCGCGTTTCTTAAACGCTTCCGCTTAGAGATCTACAAGGGTATGTAGATTCACTCTCCCTCTCGTAGATGCTCATCACCATGGATAGATCTTGTGTGTGCGTAGGAAAATTTTTGTTTCCCATGCAACGTTCCCCAACAAATACAGCTGTCTCTAATGCATAACCCCAAAACGATAGTGGCAAATCAGCAAGAGACATCATAGATCGCACCATATCTAATAAGGTTCGATTACGACGTTCGGACACACCATTACGCTGTGGTGTTCCAGGCGGTGTTAATTGTGAAACAATTCCACACTGTCTTAAGTGATTGCCAAACTCATAACTCAGATACTCTCCTCCTCGATCAGATCGTAGGAATTTAATCTTCTTGTTACGATGATTCTCAACTTCACTCTGAAATTGTTTGAACTTTTCAAACGTTTCAGACTTGTGTTTCATTAAGTAAATATTCCCATATCTACTTAAGTCATCAGTGAAGGTGAGAAAGTAACGATAACCACCGCGCGCCTCAATGCTCATCGGACCGCACACATCAGTATGTATGATTTCCAACAAGTCACTTGCCCGTTCCATTGTTCCAGAGAACGGCGTTTTTATCATCTTGCCCATGAGGCATGGCTCGCATGTGTCTAGTGATTCAAAATCAAGTGACTCCAAAAGTCCATCAGCATGGAGCTTCCTCATGCGTTTTACGCCAATATGACCTAAACGGCAGTGCCACAAGAAAGTGGTATTATCATTATCAATTCTACATCTTTTGGCATCAATGTTATGAACATGTGTATCATTACTATCGAGATTAAATAAGAATAAACCCCTCACTTCGGGTGCATGACCATAAAAGATATTACTCATATAAATAGAACAACCATTATTCTCTGATTTAAATGAGTAACCGTCTCGCAATAAACAAGATCCAGATAAAATGTTCATGCTTAACGCAGGCACTAAATAACAATTATTCAGGTTCATCACTAATCCCGATGGTAATCGAAGAGCGAGCGTGCCGACGGCGATCACATCAACCTTGGAACCATTTCCCACGCGCATCGTCACTTCATCCTTTGCCAGCCTCCGTCTATTCCGCAGTTCCTGTTTAGAGTTGCAAATTTGAGCAACCGCACCGGTATCAAATACCCAGGCACTACAACGAGAGTTGGTAAGGTACACATCAATAACATGTATATCATATATACCTTGTTTGTTGTTGGCCGCCTTCTTGTCAGCCAAATACTTGGGGCAGTTCCGCTTCCAGTGTCCAGTTCCCTTGCAATGAAAGCACACAGTTTCTGGTTTGGGTCCAGCCTTGGGTTTCTTCACGGGAGGAGCAACTGTTTTGCCACTCTTCTTGGAGTTACCCTTCTTACCCTTGCCATTTTTCTTGAAACTAGTGGTTTTATTAACCATCAACACTTGATGCTCCTTCTGAATTTCAGACTCAGCGACTTTCAGCATTGCAAACAGCTCGGCGACTGACTTGTTCATCCCGTGCATGTTATAGTTCAACACGAAGCTCTTGTAGCTAGGTGGCAATGATTGAAGAACTCTGTCAGTGATAGCCTCTGGCGGAAGGGGCATCCCTAATTCAGCCAGACGGGTGGAGTACCCAGACATTCTGAGTATGTGATCACTAACAGACCCGTTCTCCTCCATCTTGCAAGTATAGAACTTATCGGAGGTCTCATACCTCTCGATCCGGGCATTCTTCTGAAAGATAAACCTCAACTCCTGGAACATCTCATATGCTCCATGATGTTCAAAACGTCTTTGAAGTCCCGGTTCTAAGCCATACAAAATTGCACATTCAACTATTGAGTAATCATCAGAGCGAGCCTGCCAGGCGTTCACAACGTCTAGAGACTCAACTGGAGCGGGTGGATCACCAAGCGGTGCATCAAGGACATAAGCCTTCTGGGAAGCCGTAAGGATAATCCTTAGATTACGGGCCCAGTCCACAAAGTTACTTCCATCATCTTTAACCTTAGCTTTCTCTAGGAATGCATTAAAATTCAGGGGTGCTACTGCGCGAGCCATGATCTACAACATAAATATAGCAAAGATAACTTAGACTATTGTTCAAGATAATGAGTTTAGTTAATCATATTACTTAAAAAACTCCCACTCAAATTGACATCCCTCCGGTCATTCGAGTGTCACATGATCCAAATCCACCAACTCAAGTCCGATCATCACGTGAGTTGAGGTGGTTTCAATGGTGAACATCTTCATGTTGATCATATCTACTATATGACTCATGTTCGACCTTTCGGTCTCTTGAGTTCCGAGGCCATGTCTGTACATGCTAGGCTCGTCAAGTTTAACCCGAGTGTTCCGCACGTGCAACACAGGCTTGCACCCGTTGTATGCGAACGTAGAGTCTATCACACCTGATCATCACGTGGTGTCTCGAAACGACAAACTTTCGCAACGGTGCACACTCGGGGAGAACACAATTTTATCTTGAAATTTAAGTGAGGGATCACCTTATAATGCTACCGTCGTCCTAAGCAAAATAAGATGCATAAAAGGATTAACATGACATGCAAATCATAAGTGACATGATATGGCCATGAACTTGTGCTTTTGATCTCCATCTCCAAAGCACCGGCATGATCTCCATCATCACCGGCATGACACCATGATCTCCATCAACGTGTCGCCATGAGGTTGTCGCGCCGACTGTTGCTTCCACGACTATTGCGAACTCATAGCGATAAAGTAAAGCAAAACGGCAAAAATAATTAAAGACAACTCTATGGCTCCTGCTAGTTGCCGTACTCATCGACATGCAAGTCGTGATATTCTATACAACACATGATCATCTCATACATCACATATATCTCATCATGTAATTGGCCATATCACATCACAACATACCCTGCAAAAACAAGTTAGACGTCCTCTAATTGTTGTTGCAAGTTTTACGTGGCTGCTACGGGTATCTAGCAAGAACAATACTTACCTACGCAAAAACCACAACGGTGATACAAAAATTGCTTTTCAACCTTCTCAAGGACCGCCTTTGTCAAATCCGATCCGACTAAAGTAGGAGAGACAGACACCCGCTAGCCATCTTTATGCAACGAAGTTACATGTCAGTTGATGGAACCGGTCTCTCGTAAGCGTACGAGTAATGTTGGTCCGAGCCGCTTCATCCCACAATACCGCCAAAACAAGAAAAGACCAAGGGAGGAAGCAATCTGAATATCAACGCCCACAAACTCCTTTGTGTTCTACTGGAGATCTCATCTACACATAGACCTAGCTCTGATACCACTGTTGGGGAACATCGCATGGGAAACAAAAAAATTTCCTACGCACACGCAAGATCTATCCATGGTGATGAGCATCTACGAGAGGGAGAGTGAATCTACATACCCTTGTAGATCGCTAAGCGGAAGCGTTAAGAAACGCGGTTGATGTAGTCGAACGTCTTTGCGATCCAAATCGCAAGTCGTCCCTTGATCCAAACACGATCTAGCGCCGAACGGACGGCACCTCCGCGTTCAACACACGTACGGCTTGATGACGCCTTCACCTCCTCGATCCAGCGAGCGATGGTGAAGTAGTGGATGAGTTCCGGCAGCACGACGGCGTGGTGATGGTGGTGAGGAACAATCTCTACAAGGCTTCGCCAAGCACTACGGAGATTGTGACGGGAGGAACTAGAGGGTTAGGGTTGCCGGCACACGGCTTGGGAAATCTTGATCTATCCCGTGTGCTAGCCCTGCCCCTCTATTTATATGTTGAACCCTGGGGTCTAAACTTGGAGAGAAAGCCTCCACAAGGTTGGTTTTGCCTGCACAAGGTCGGTTTGGCCCGCACGGAAAGAGTCCCACTCGGATTCCAGCAGTACCGCGTACAAGCGGTAGTACCGCTCATGAGCGGTAGTACCGCTTCACACAAGCGGTAGTACCGCTTACGCGGCAGTACTGCCTTACCAGCGGTAGTACCGCTTAAGGCAGCAGCAAAACTTCCTTTTGCACTTTCCAATACCTCGTGGGCTTTACCCCTTTGGTCCATATAAAGTGTTGCTGCACCCGAACACTTCGGTAAACATCCGGAACCCCTTCCGGTGAATTTCGGAACCCTTCCGGAGATCAAAACACTATTATCACATATATCAATCTTTACCTCCGGACTCTTCCGGAGATCCTCGTCATGTCCGGGATTTTATCAGGGACTCCGAACAACCTTCGGTCACCAACACAATAACTCAACTATACTAATCGTCGCCAAACGTTAAGTGTGTAGACCCTGCGGGTTCAAGAACTATGTAGACATGACCGAGACACCTCTACGGTCAATAACCAATAGCGGGACCTGGATGCCCATATTGGTTCCTACATATTCTACGAAGATCTATATCGGTCGAACCTCTATGTCAAGGATTCAGTTAATCCCGTATGTCGTTCCCTTTGTTCTTCGGTATGTTACTTGCCCGAGATTCGATCGTCGGTATCTCTATACCTAGTTCAATCTCGTTATCGGCAAGTCTCTTTACTCGGTCTTTAATACAAGATCTCGTGGCTAACACTTTAGTCACATTGCTTGCAAGGCTCATTGTGATGTTGAATTACCGAGTGGGCCCTGAGATACCTCTCCGTTACATGGAGTAACAAATCCTAGTCTTGATCCATGCCAACCCAACAGACACCCTCGGAGATACCTGTAGAGCATCTTTATAGTCACCCAGTTACGTTGCGACGTTTCATACACACAAGGTATTCCTCCGGTGTCAGTGAGTTGCATGATCTCATGGTCATAGGAACAGATACTTGACATGCAGAAAACAATAGCAATAAACTGACACGATCATATGCTACGTTTATTGTTTGGGTCTTGTCCATCACATCATTCTCCCAATGATGTGATCCCGTTATCAAATGACATCTCATGTCCATGGCTAGGAAACCTTCACCATCTTTTGATCAACGAGCTAGTTAACTAGAGGCTTACTAGGGACACAGTGTTGTCTATGTACCCACACATGTATTTGAGTTTCCAATCAATACAATTATAGCATAGATAATAAACGATTATCATGAACAAGGAAATATAATAATAACCAATTTATTATTGCCTCTAGGGCATATTTCCAACACTTCGACGGCTCGAATATGGTCTCCGGCTTGGGAGCCGGCATCCTGCTCTCATCCCCCAAGAGCGACCGGCTGCGCTACGCGCTCCAGATCCACTTCGCTGCCTCCAACAACGTCGCCGAGTATGAAGCCCTCGTCCACGGACTCCGGCTGGCCAAGGAAATCGGCATCCGGCGCATCCTCTACTATGGCGACTCTGACTTGGTGGTCCTGCAGGTCTCTGGTGAGTGGGACGCCAGGGACGCCAACATGGCCAGCTAACGCAAACTGGTCCAGCAGTTGACCGGCGGCTTTGACGGCTGCGAGTTCCTCCACGTTCCTCGAGCCGAGAACGAGGCGGCAGATACACTTGCCAAGATCAGTTCCTCCCGGTAGGCCATCCCAGCCGGCGTCTCCCTCAAGCACCTGCGCAAGCCCTCCATTAAGCCGTCTCCGGATTCGGAGTCCGTCTTCGTCCCGGCCGACCCAACAGTCCCTGCTTCTGGCTCAGGGGCTGCCGGCTCCGACTCGGGGACTCCCGGCTCTGGCTCGGGGACTACCGGCTCCAATCTGGGGACTGCCATTCCGGTCCCAGGGGCTGTTGTCTCTGACCCAGCCCCGGGGGCTGCCGTTCCCGCCCCGAGGGCTGCCGGCTGTGGCCCGCCCCCTCCCGACCCGACTAGTCCTGTGCAAGCTGCCATCTTCATGGTGGTCGAGGCACCATCCTGGGCGCAGCCAATCCTCAACTTTTTGGTGAGCGGCGAACTCCCGGTAAACGAGGTCAAGGCCCGGCAAGTGCAGCGCCATGCCTCCGCCTACAGCATCATCAACAACAAGCTTGTCAAGCGCAGCACAACCGGCGTCTTCCAGCGCTGCGTCGAGACGGTCAAGGGCCTCGAGATCTTACGATCCACCAGGGCGAGTGCGGGAATCACGCCGCGTCCCAGTCCTTGGTGGCCAAAGCCTTCCGCCGCGGTCTACTAGCCGACTGCTCTGAAGGACGCAGAGGAGCTGGTCCTCAAGTGCAAGGATTGCCAGCACTTCAAAACCCAGAGCCACCAGCCGGCTGCGGCTCTCCAGACCATCTCCATCATGTGGCCCTTTGCCGTCTGGGGCCTTGACATGGTGGGACCGTTCAAAACCGCTCGAGGCGGCATGACGCACCTGTTGGTGACCGTCGACAAGTGCACCAAGTGGATCGAGGCAAGGCCGATCAATAAGCTCGACGGTCCCACAACCGTCAAGTTCATCAAAGACATCACTGTCCGCTATGGCGTCCCCAACATCATCATCACCGATAACGGCACCAACTTTGCCAAAGGCGCGCTGGCTCATTATTGCTATGTCTCCGGCATCCGGCTTGACCTGGCCTCCGTCGCACATCCTCAGTCGAACGGCCAGGCGGAGCGAGCAAATGGCCTCATCTTAGCCGGCATCAAGGCGCGACTCGTCGAGCCACTCGTGCGTTCACCCGACAGCTGGATCGAGGAGCTGCCGGCCGTCCTATGGAGTCTTCGGACCATGCCCAGCCGGTCAACCGGCTTCGCCCCCTTCTTCCTCGTCTATGGGGCCGAGGCGGTCATCCCCACGACCTTGAGTTCGACTCGCCTCGGGTCACCCTATACACGGAGGTAGAAGCCAAAGCAGCACGCGAAGATGGCGTTGACCTGCTCGAAGAAGCGCGCCTTCTGGCCCTCAGCCGATCGGCCATCTACCAGCAAAACCTGCGCCACTACTGCAGTAAGAAGATTAAGCCCCTCGCTTTCCACGAGGGCGACCTCGTACTCCGGCTGGTCCAGCGGATAGCCGGCCAGCACAAGTTGTCCTGCCCATGGGAGGGCCCGTTCGTCATCAACAAGGCCCTGCGCAACAACGCGTACTACCTCATCGACGCGCAGAAGAAAAACAAAAACAAGAGAGACGCCTCTGGCGAAGAGACAAAACGCCCGTGGAACGCTGAGCTCCTTCGTCCGTTTTACAGTTGAACCGTGTATGTATGTATCGCTACCCCTTTTGGAAGTTAATGAAAGCAGCAGGTCCCCCGAATGACGCTAGGGGGCTACCTTTTTTCATCTCTATCGAGCTTTACTTCCTCTTGCGTACTTTCTGCATTTGCCTCCCTCCCGCCGGGTCGGCACGTCCGGCTCGGGGGCTCGAGGGCTCGCCGGCTAGCCCGCGCCCCGCTCTTTTAAACCTGGCCCAGTAGCGTGCACACCACCAAAGCCCTCTCTCTGCCACAAGCTACAGACCAGCACCCGGCAGTCCGGCTGGCAAGAGTCAAAGGCTGAAAGCATCCTCACGCGAAAGGTGGCTAAGGACGAACGTCCGGCTCGGACAATGATGTCTACTACGCAACTTTTATTCTTGTAGACTCGTGTTGGGCCTCCAAGCGCAGAGTTTTGTAGGACAGTAGCAATTTTCCCTCAAGTGGATGACCTAAGGTTTATCAATCCGTGGGAGGCATAGGTTGAAGATGGTATCTCTCAAACAACCCTGCAACCAAATACAAGAAATCTCTTGTGTCCCCAACACACCCAATACAATGGTAAATTGTATAGGTGTACTAGTTCAGCGAAGAGATGGTGATAAAAGTGTAGTATGGATAGTAGATATAGGTTTTTGTAATCTGAAAATATAAAAACAGCAAGGTAGCAAGTGATAAAACGGAGCACAAACAGTATTGCATTGCTTAAAAACAAGGCCTAGGGTTCATACTTTCACTAGTGCAATCTCTCAACAGTGCTAACATAGTTGAATCATATAACAATCCCTCAATGTGCGACAAAGAATCACTCCAAAGTTCCTTTTAGCGGAGCACATAAGGTAGAAATTGTTGTAGGGTACAAAACCACCTCACAATTATTCTTTCCGATCAATCTATTGAGCTATTCCTATAAGTGTCACAAACAGCCCTAGAGTTCATACTAAAGTAACACCATATGATATGCATCAACCAACTCTAATGTCACCACAAGTATCCGTGAGTTGATTATACGATATGCATCAAACAACTTCAGATTCGTAATATTCAATCCAACACAAAGAACTTCAAAGAGTGCCCCAAGATTTCATATGGAAGATATACATCAAGTGTTCTCAAATCCATAAGAGTATTCAATCCGATAATAGTGAAACCTCAAAGGTAAAAACTCAATTCATCAAAACAAGATAGAGAGGGAGAAACACCATATGATCCAACTATATTAACAAAGCTCGCGGTACATCAAGATCATGCCAAATCAAGAACACGAGAGAGAGAGATCAAACACATAGCTACTGGCATAAACCCTCAGCCCCGAGGGTGAACTACTCCCTCCTTGTCATGGAGACCGCCGGGATGATGAAGATGGACTCCAGTGATGATTCCCCCCCTCCGGCAGGGTGTCGAAAAAGGGTTGTATATGAGATCGTGGAGGTACAGAGGCTTGCGGCGGCATAAAAACTTATCTAGGTTAACTTTCGGGGGTTTCTGAATATATATGATTTTTCAGCGTTGGAATCACGCGAAGAGGTGCCACAGGGGGCCCACGAGGCACCAGGGCACGCCTGGGGGGGGGGGGGGGTGGCGCGCCTAGGTGGCTGGTGGTGTCCCTGTGGGTCTTCTGCTGCTCCCCCGAAGCTTCCTGGGTCTGTTTCCTTCCAGAAAAAATCGTCAAAAAGTTTCGCTGCATTTGGACTTCATTTGGTATGGATTTATGGAAAACCAAAAACAAGCAGAAAACAGTAACTGGCACTGGGCACTAGGTCAATATGTTAGTCCATGAAAATCATATAAAATCCATATAAAAGTGCACCAAAATCATACAAAACTATAATAAACATGGCATGAATACTTCATAAATTATAGATACGTTGGAGACGTATCTACATCCCCAAGCTTAATTCCTGCTCGTCCTCGAGTAGGTAAATGATAAAAGAAATAATTTGTGAAGTGTGAATGCTAGCATAGTGCATAAGTTTGATCAATGATAATTTCAATCACTTTTCCTAGCATCATAACAACAACTCTTTCTCATAAAGCTCATCATGATAAAGTAGCAATCAATTCACATGTTATGGTTCAAACAATGCAATCTCTTGAAACTTAACAACCTATGTTCTTAGTCAGCAAACAATTGCAATTCAACTTATCTTCAACAAAGTCTAAGTAAGAGCTCCACATACTCAATTATCATTTAGTCTTCTATGATTGCTAGTACTCAAAGCATATTTTTAGAACAAATAGCATCCATCGAACGCAGAGAAAGATAGAGGCTTAATGTTTCGCCTCCCAACTTATTTATCATAGAGATAATTGTCAACAATAATAATTCATGATCAAATATATTTGACTGGCCATATGTGCCTGGATCTTTCCCCACCACATGATGCTTGCCAACTAAAGAATAATTGAGGTTGAAATGAGAAGGGATACTATTGACTCTTGCATAAAAATAAATACATAAAGTCAAAGATAGGCCCTTCGCAGAGGGAAGCAGAGGTTGTCATGCGCTTTTGATTTTTGGATGTGCAAGCCCTTAATGCAAAGGAATGTCACGTTATATTGCCCCTTGTGATAGCAACCTTTATTATGCAGTCCGTCGCTTTTATTTCTTTACCATCACAAGTTCGTACAACGCTTATTTTCCCTTGCAATAAAAGATCATACATATTTTAGGAACATTTTTTATTGCTTTTTGCATCGATGACTACTTACTTGAAGGATCTTATTCAATCCGTAGGTAGATATGGTGGACACTCATGGGAAGAAACTGGGTTTAAGGGTTTTTGGATGCACAAGTAGTATCTCTACTTAGTACGAATTTTTGGCTAGCAAAAGATCCTAAGCAAGCACCACATGTTGGAGGATCCATAACAATATAACTTCTATGCAAATATACCCAAACATAACTCATTACATTGTCTTCCTTGTCAAACATCAACTAATTTGCTCAAGTTTGAAAATAATTAATGGGTATTCACAATCATAAAATATGTCCAAGATAATATATTTATATGTGAAAGTTCTCTTCCTTATACTAATCATTCATGAATTGCTTGTATGACTAATATTGTGATTGTCAAGCTTCAATATATTTTACCTTCTAAACCCAATGTGAAGCTACTACTAGGCATGATACAAGCATGTGAAGCTCATATTATTTCAACTTTATGATATTCAATTCATTCAACAATTTACTCATAGGATATAAGTGAAGAATAAGAGTAAATGACAAACTACTCCAAAAAGATATAAGTGAAGACCAAATGAGTAGTCAAGTAAATAGGTAGCTATGTGAGGACTCTCTCTCATTTAAAAATTTCAGATCTTAAGTATTTTATTCGAACATCAAAGAAAACAAAATAAAATGACATTCCAAGAATAACACATCTCATGTGAAGAAGCAAAATCTTAGGCTCAACCAAGACTAACCGATAATTGTTGATGAAGAAAGGTGGGATGCCTACCGGGGCATCCCCAAGCTTAGATGCTTGAGACTTCTTGAAATATTATCTTGGGATGCCTTGGGCATCCCCATGCTTGAGCTCTTGTGCCTTGGGCCGCGAGCACCTCCTCAGTGGTCTCCACCACCTCGCGCTCTCCCGCGCCGCTCCGGCACCTCTGCCGGTCGGCCTCGTCTACGGCTGCCGCTGCCGCGGTCGCCTCCGCCAGCTCAAGCACATTCGTGGTCGACGCACGAAGAAGATAAGGAAGAAGAAAAACAGCACAGCCACGAAAAAAGACAAGAGCAAAGCATAAGGAAAACTAACCCTATGGCCGTGGGAACCACCCGCTTCGGGCCCGCCGATGGCGCCGCCCGGCGCGCCTTCTTGAAGAACCTCTTCATGGCGCCAGGCCGCGCCTCGACCGGCTGCTTCCCGTGTGGCCGGCCCAGGGCCGCTGGCTCCCCAGCCGTCCTCCGCTGCCGCCCCTGGGGGCGGCCCCGTCACCCGCCTCCGCATCCGGAGGTGCTGCATCGCCCGCACCATTCTCATCATCTTCATCGTCGTCCGGCCACTCGCGCAAAGGATCCGGGATTAAGGACTTGGCGGCTTGGCCCGACCCGCCGGCTTCCGCGTCCACGAGGTGCTCCTTGCCGCCTCTGACTTCCGCGTCGCCGTCTCCCTCCTCCTCCAGGTCCGAGTCGGCCCAATCCGGTTGCAGGACCAGGGGGCTCGGGCCGTCATAAATCAGCTGGCTCGGGAAGTGCTGCAGCCGGCCCAAGGCGTCAGGGTACATGAAGAGGGTGGACGCTGCAAAGAATAGGGACCAAGTACTCCCCGCTGGTGCTGGGACATCCCGGCTATACGGCTCCTTGCCGAATCGCCACTCCTTCACCTTGAGCCCGGCGGCGGAGATATCATTGACGCGCTGGGCAATCTCGGCCAATGACAACTCCTTCGTCGACAGCTGGCAGGGGTCATGCCGGCCGCTCATGTCGCAGATCCGGTGCGGCCGTCGCTGCAGCGGCAGCACCCGGCGACCAACGAAGGTCGCGATGAGGTCCACGGCGGTGAGCCCCTCGCTGTCCGTCATGTCCTTGATCCAGCGACAGACGCCCACGATCTCCGCCGACGGGCTCCTAGGGTTGTGACTCCAGTTCAGCTTCTCAGCTGGTGGCGCGTCGACGAAGAGGGGGAGGTTGATGTAGTCGATGGCCGGGTCGACGTTTCTCACATAGAAGAATGACTTTTGCCACTTCTTGGTGGATTCCTCGAGGGGAAGCTTCGGGAAGGGTCCCGCCGGCCGGGTAACCACCACAGCCACCCCGCACTCGGACATAACGCCGGCCGACGCCCCCTGCTGCTTGAGGTAGAACAGCCGCCACCACAACTCCACGTACGGGAGGAGGCTGATGTAGCCCTCGCAGAGCGCCACGAAGGCCGCGAGCTGCAGAACCGCGTTCGGGCCTAAGTGGTGTGGCTGGAGGCCGAAGAAAGTGAGGAAGCGGCAGAAGAAGCGGCTGGCAGGAAGGCCGAGCCCGCAGAGGAAGTGGGTGTAGAAGACCACCACCTCGCCATCCCGCGGCGCCGGCGCAGTCTCCTCGCCGAGCGCGCGTGCTTGCACCTCCTCCGAGATACGCGATGTCGTCGTCAGTCACCAGGGACCCCTCCCAAGAGCCTTTCGGTGGCGCCATCGGCGGGAGCGGGTGGGGCTTGGTCGAGAAGAAGGACGGTGGCGAAGCTGGGAGAGAGACCCCGCTCGCAGGTTGCGGCGCGGCGTGGTTGCGGCTCGAGCAGGCTTCGCCGCGGCAGAGCTTTGCTCACGCGCGCGAGGGAGAAGAGGAACAAAGGAGGAGACGAAGCAACGGGCGGGGGCGAGAGTGCGAATGCCTCGGCCTCTCCCCCTCCCTTCCCATTTAAAGCCCGCGGCGGACATGGGGGAGTGGGATCGTCTGCGCCCACGTTCCCCACTCCCCCGCAATGCATGGGCGCATTACTCTCGTGCCATAACTACACCGAAAACCCAACCATCGCGCGTGGCCGCAGCGGATCCCGCGCGCGGGCCGACGCCGCGGCCTTGTAGGACCCAACCCATTGCGACGTCCCGTCGCGCGCATGGCCTGGGAGGCCTCGTCCGCCACTGGGTTGCACGTGGTGGGATTTCGTCAGGCGGCAAGCGCGATCCCCCATGCCGGCTGGCCTGGCCGGCCGGGCCGTTCGAACTATATTTCGGCCAAGCGTCCCGACCCGGCTCCCGGCAGCCGGTGTTCGCGGTGTCAAGCCGGCATTCCTTCATCAACAACCGCTCTCTCCATCCGGGGGGGGGAATAAGCTGCAAAACCTCCCCCACTTGCAGCCGTCGAGCGTTTACAGCTTCGGGGACTACTGTCAGGGGGACAACCCCCGGGTAGGCGATCGAACCCGGGGCCCTTTTTAAAACTTTGGGGCAGCCCATGCCCCTCCATTCCAGCTGGCTGTCCGGCCGGCTTCCCAACGCTGGCCGGCTGGGCTCGGCCCCGTGCCAGGTCCGGCTGGCCGCTAGCCGGCTGGCGACGGGTCAGCGGCCGTCCCATCGCTCCGTATGACAAGTCGGCTCTCCACGGCGGGAGAGTGTGGCTACAACGCCGTGAACCCAGAAGAGCATGGCTACAGTGCCACCAACCCCGCTGACCCGGGCGACCGACGTCAGCGTAGCAAGCCACTATAGCCCCACGACGCCAACCACTCCGTGATGCACGAGGCGAAGGGCCACAGTGCCGGGCAGCCGGCGGGGCCCGCAGCCGGCGGGTCCCAGCAGCTGGCGGGCCCCACTGCCGGCTCGAGGCGTCGACATCTGGGTCCCGCCCGCATGTAGATTTACCCAAGTAACCCAGGGGGGTCGGGCTATAAGACCCCCCAAGAGGCCTCCATGCACAGGACGACTCTCATTAGGAACACACACACCCACACACTCACACTCACAGGAGGGGCGGAAATGGCGGCCTAGCCCCTTCTTCCTCCTCCGCACTAACAGCTCCAGGAGCAACCTTGTAGTCCTTGTGCACTCCATACTACATTCGGCAGGACTAGAGGTATTGCCTCTCCGGAGGGCCCCAAACCTGGGTACGCCATGTGTCCCACGCATGCGTGTACCGACCTCGCTTCCAGAGCCCACCGGCGTCCTCACGCAGCCCCCCACTTTTAGCCATCTCATGGCATCTGTCATGATTCCACCACGACAGAAGGGCAGCAAGGTTGATGAAGAAGCCCTCCGTGATCGATTCCCCCTCCGGCAGAGTACCGGAAAAGGCCTCCAGATGGGATCGCAGAAGAACAGAGGCTTGCGGTGGCGGAAAGGTTTTCTCTTCTGTCTCTCTGGTATATTGGGAATATTTGGGAATTTATAGCGCTGGAATTAGGTCAGGAGGGGCAACGAGGGGCCCACAAGCCTGGGGGGCGCGCCCTACCCCCCTGGGCGCGCCCTCCAGGCTTGTCACCTCCTCGTGGCTCTTTTGGTCTTCTCCTGAAGCTTCGTGGGTCTCTTCTGGTCCAGAAAAAATTAATCCAAAGTTTTTTTCTCGTTTGGACACTTTTTGATAATGATTTTCTGAAAAGGCAAAAACAAGCAGAAAACAGCAACTGGCACTAGGCACTGGGTTAATTCGTTAGTCCCAAAAATGATATATAATGGCATATAATTGCATATTAAACATCCAAGATTGATACTATAATAGCATGAAACAATCAAAAATTATAGATACGTTGTAGACGTATCAAGTAGCTTTGTTCTCTCTTCCTTCTCCTACCTCTCTTCTCTCTCCTTTAATGCCCCCTCCACCATCTCCATTAATGCACCCCTTTCTCTCTTCCTCACTTTTCTCTCCCTCCACACACCTCCTAGCTTTGTGTCACTAGCTAGCTCTCTCTCCCTCTCCACTAGTTAGAGCCATCTCCTCCCCAACTAGATCTACCCATTTAATGAAGTGTAACTTATCTACCCCCAACTAGATCTACCCATTTAATGAAGTAAGCCATCTTTGTCCACTTTCGATCCCTAGGTAGCGACATCGACGTCATCACCGTGCTCAATCTCTAGCTCTCGAGATAGGTGAGTAAAGTTGTGCTTTGCAAGAATGGAAATGTGTGTGTGTGTGTGTGTGTGTGTGCGATTTGACCGAATTGTGCGATATGACCGAATTGTGCGTGACATGAGTTGCCTAGCTATGTGTATTTGCCGAAATGTGTGCATGACATGACTTGCCTACGCTTTGCCGAAATGTCGATTTATTTCCGTTTTGGCGAATTTCGGGCAAACTCGACATGTCCTATTTTTAGGGAAGGCCATGCCGAATTTTTGTATGACTTTGATGCTGGTTATAATTCTTTTGCTTAATTATATACCGCGCAGGCGATCATGAAGGTCAATGGAAGGATGGTGGAAAGATGGTTGCGATCCGTGATGCACGACATGTATGAAAATAACCGAAAGGAAATTTTATGTCCGTGTCAAAGATGCAAAGGAGGAGTCTGGCTCGACCCCTTTAAAGATGGCAGTTTGAAGGCATACCTACTCATGAAAGGTTTCAAGGATGGCTATACTCGGTGGATAAGTGAATATGATGATGAGGACGTCGACGGGGCAGCCAATAACGACATGGGGCCAGATGAAGAGATGACCGATAATGGAACCGAAGAAGAGGGCACCGAACATGGCTGCGTAGAAGAGGCCGGACAAGGTGGAGAAGAGACCCGGACATGACGCAGAAGACGCAGACACACCGCAGTCTTCGTCGCTACAAAGTTCAGTTGTGCGAGACCCTCATGTTTGAGACCTGCTTCACAAGAAGACGACTAGCGACAGAGCTGCTTCTAGAGAGGACGCCAAGCTGGCGCAACTGGAGGTAGACTCGAAGACTCCACTGTATGATGGTTGCGATCCCGAGGTGACCCGCTTGAGTTTCACGCTCGAACTTCTAAAGACGAATGCAAAAAACAAATGGATCGACAGAAGCCTCGATGATCATTTGAAGTATCTAAAGAAGGTTCTTCCCGTGGGGAACCTGTGTCCTACTAGTGTTGAGGAGGCCAAGAAAATAGTATGCCCTCTTGATCTGCCGCTGCTACTTGTGAGCTGCGTTGGGATTTCCCCGAAGAGGAGAGGATGATGCAGTACAGTAGAGATAAGTATTTCCCTCAGTTAAGAACCAAGGTTATCAATCTAGTAGGAGAACCACACAGAACCTCGTTAGCAGCACCTACACACACAAAAGCAAATACTTGCACCCAACACGAACAAGAGGGTTGTCAACCCCCTTGGCGGTTACTTGCAAGGATTAATTCTGATAGTGATAGATAGATAAATAAATTTCAAAACAAAATAAAAGAAATAAAATTGTAGTAAGGTATTTTTGGATTTTATATATGACAGATAAATGACCCGGGGGCCATAGTTTTCACTAGAGGCTCCTCTCTTGAACACATAGCATACGATGGGTAAACAAATTACTGTTGGGCAATTGATAGAAAAATGCATAGTTATGATGGATTCATGGCAATGATCATGTATATAGGCATCACGTCCGAGACAAGTAGACCGACTCCTGCCTGCATCTACTACTATTACTCCACCCATCGACCGCTATCCAGCATGCATCTAGGGTATAAAGTTAATAAAAACGGAGTAACGCCTTAAGCAAGATGACATGATGTAGACAAAGTAAACTCAAGCAATATGAATAAACCCCATCGTTTTATCCTTAATGGCAAAAGTACAAATACATGTCTTGTCCCCTACTTTGTCACTGGGATATAGAACACCGCAAGATTGAACCCATTACAAAGCACCTCTCCCATTACAAGATAAATCAATCTAGTTGGCCAAACCAAACAGATAGATCAAAGAGAAATACAAAGCTATAACAATCATGCATATAAGAATTCAGAAAAGACTCAAATATTTCTCCTGAATAATCTGATCATAAACCCATAATTCATCGGATCCCAACAAACACACCGCAAAAGAAGATTACATCGGATAGAACTCCAAGGAGATCGAGGAGAACATTGTATTGAAGATCAAAGAGAGAGAAGAAGCCATCTAGCTACTAGCTATGGACCCATAGGTCTCTGGTAAACTACTCACACATCATCGGAAGGGCAACAACGTTGATGTAGAAGCCCTCCGTGATCGATTCCCCCTCCGGCAGGGTGCCGAAAAAGGCCTCCAGATGGGATCGCGGAAGAACAGAAGCTTGCGGCGGCGGAAAAGTTATTTTGTGGGGCTCTCTGTTGGTTTCCCAATATTTGAGAATTTATAGAGGTGGAATTATGTCAAAAGAAGCCATGAGGGGCCCACAAGGCATCAGGGCGCACCCCCTGGGGCCGCGCCCTATTGCCTTGTGACTTCCTCGTGAGGCTTCTGGCCTCCTCCCGAAGCTTCTAGGGTCTCTTTTGTCCAGAAAAAAATCATCAAAAAATTTCGCAGCGTTTGGACTTCGTTTGGTACTCATTTCCTGAAAATCCAAAAACAAGCAGAAAACAGCAACTGGCACTGGGCACTAGGTTAATAGGTTAGTCCAAAAAATGATATAAAATAGCATATTATTGCATATAAAACATCCAAGATTGATACTATAATAGCATGGAACAATAAAAAATTATAGATACGTTGGAGACGTATCAACATCCCCAAGCTTAATTCCTGCTCGTCCTCGAGTAGGTAAATGATAAAAACAGAATTTTTGATGTGGAATGCTACCTAACATGTTCATCATGTAATTCTCTTTTATGGTATAAATATTAAGATCCGAATGATTCAAAGCAATAGTCTATAATTTGATATAAACACATCAATACTCAGGCATACTAACAAACAATCATGTCTATCAAAATAAAAATGCTAAAGAAAGTTATCCCTACAAAATCATATAATCCTGTCATGCTCCATCTTCTTAACATAAAGTATTTATCATGCACAACCCCAGAGACAATCAAGCAATTGGTTCATACTTTGTAACGCGCTTCAGCTTTTTCAACCCTCACGCAATATATGAGTGCGAGCTATGGACATAGCACTATGGGTGGAACAGAATGCGGTGATAGAGATTAATAAGGGGATGTCAAAAAAGGAAGATAGTCTCACATCGACGCAGCTAATCAACGGGCTATGGAGATGCCCATCAATTGATGTCAATGAGAGGAGTAGGGATTGCCATGCAACAGATGCACTAGGAGCTATAAGTGTATGAAAGCTCAAAATAAAAGCTAAGTGGGTGTGCATCCAACTTGCCTGCGCATGAAGACCTCGAGCATTTGAGGAAGCCAATCATCGGAATATACAAGCCAAGTTCTAAAATAAAAATTCTCACTAGTATATGAAAGTGACAACATAGGAGACTCTCTATATGAAAAACATGGTGCTACTTTGAAGCACAAGTGTGGAAAAGGATAGTAACATTGCCCCTTCTCTCTTCTTCTCTCATTTTTTTGCTGGGCTCTTTTTGGCCTTTTTTTTTATTTCCTCACTGGGACAATGCTCTAATAATGATGATCATCACACTTCTATTTACTTACAACTCAAAATTACAAATCGATACTAGAACAAATATGACTCTATATGAATGCCTCTGGCAGTGTACCAGGATGTGCAATGATGCTAGCGTAACATGTATAAAAATGATAAACAGTGGCTGAGCCACAAATACTATGTCAGCTATATGATCATGCAAAGCAATATGACAATGATGATGTGTGTCATATAAACGGAACGGTGGAAGTTGCATGCTAATATATCTCGGAATGGCTATGGAAATGCCATAATAGGTAGGTATGGTGGCTGTTTTGAGGAAGATATAAAGAGGCTTATGTGTGATAGAGCGTATCATATCACGGGGTTTGGATAGACCGGCAAATTTTGCACCGACTCTCGAGGTGAGAAAGGGCAATGCACGGTACCGAAGAGACTAGCAAATTGCGGAAAGGTGAGAGTGCGTATAATCCATGGACTCACATTAGTCATAAAGAACTCACATACTTATTGCGAAAGTTTATTTGCCCTCGAAGCAAAGTACTACTACGCATGCCCCTAGGGGGGAGGTTGGTAGGAGTTAACCATTGCGCGCCCCCGACCGCCACTCAAAGGAAGATAATCAATAATAAATCATGCTCCAACTTCTTAGCATAACAAAAGACCATACGTGCATGCTTCGGGAATCACAAACCTTAACACCAATATTCTTACTAAACCACAATTATCCACTAGTACCTCCCCCATATTACCATCTTAATATCGAAAAACTATTGCAAGGAATCAAACTTATCATATTCAGTGATCTACATTAAAAAAATTATTATATCCTTTTTGAATACCTATCATATTAGGACCAGTTTCATAACCCGTGTATATTACCATTACTATTTATTAGACTCTCAAAAAGACATAAGTGAAGCATGAGAGTGCAACTATTTCTTTAAAATATAACCACTGTCGTGCTATAAAAGATATAAGTGAAGCACTAGAGCAACTGCCTAGCTCAAAAGATATAAGTGAAGCACATAGAGTATTCTAACAAATCGCGATAAATGTGTGTACCTCTCAAAAAAGGTGTGTTCAGCAAAGATGATTGTGGCAAACTAAAAATCAAACAAAGAAAATAAAACTATGGCACAAGACGCTCCAAGTAAAACACATATCATGTGATGAATAAAAATATAGCTCCAAGTGATATACCGATAGATTGTAGACGAAAGAAAGGATGCCATCTGGGGCATCCCCAAGCTTAGACGCTTGGGTCTTCCTTGAATTTTACCTTTGGGTGCCTTGGGCATCCCCAAGCTTAGGGTCTTTCCGCTCCTTATTCCTTCATCCATCGTGGTCTCACCCAAAACTTCAAAACTTCAGCACACAAAACTCAACAGAAACCTCGTGAGATCCTTTAGTATAACAAACAAATCTTAAACTTTAGGTACTGTTATAAATTGATTCATATTTAATATTGGCATAATGCTACTGTACTCCGACTTATCCATGATTTATACCCCCCGATACAATCCATACATTCATCGAAACAAGCAAACTATGCAACAAAAACAGAATCTGTCTAAAACAGAACAGTCTGTAAAGATCTATTTAAAAGCTATACTTCTGTAACTCCAAAAATTCTGAAAACTTAGGACAACGTAAACAATTCATATACCAATACTGTGTAAGAAATTCATATTTTTCTGACATTCCAGTACAGAACTAAAAATCCAGCACTGGGCGCAAAACTTTCTGTTTTTCAAACAGCATCAATTATACTATCATCCAAATCATCCCAAAGGCATTACTTGGCACAAACACTAATAAAAAAATGAAAAATTACAATCATAACAGAGGCTACAATTGTGTAAACACACGAAACAGAAAACATTGGGTTGTCTCCCAACAAGCTCTTTCTTTATAGCCATTAAGCTAGGCTTGAGATTTCAATGATGCTCACATAAAAGATAAGAATTGAAGCACAAAGAAAGCATCATATAGAATGTAACAAACACATTTAAGTCTAACATACTTCCTATGCATAGGCATTTTATAGGAAAACAAATCATCAATATAAGCAATATCTAGCATATGCAAATAGGAAGAATGAAGCATTAATAAATTCAACACAAAGAGAGGTAATTTAGTGACATAAAGATTTCTATAACCATATTTTCCTCTCTCATAATAATTACATGTAGGATCATAATCAAATTCAACAATATAGGTATCATATAAAATACCATCTTCATGATCCAAATGCATAAAAGTTTTATAATCTTCAAAGATAGTGGGATTAACATCAACTAAAGTCATGACCTCTCCAAACCCATATTTATCAAAAATTTCATAAGATTGAACAATCTCCAAATATGTGGGATTCTTTTTACCTAAAGTTGACACTCTTCCAAACCCACTTTCAATATTATTGCAAACATTATTCTCAGCAACATATTCATCATGAGGCTTAAATATATTTTCAAGATCGTAAGAAGCATTATCACCCCAATCATGATCATTGCAATAAGTAGTGGACATAACAAAACTATCATCCCCAAGCTTGTAGCTTTGCATATCATTAGCACAATTAACATTAATAGAATTTATAATATCATCATTGCAATCGTGATTTTCATTCAAGGAGCTATCAAGTGTGGGTGCAATAGCAATAATTTAATTTTTAACATAAGAAACTATACCAAGTTCATCTTCATAAGCATCATTAATATTGGCATCATGGCCATAAGAATAGCATGCATCACGTTCATTAAGAGGGGATATTTCAATCGAATCAACGGAATCATAATTATCTAGGGATTCATGCATATCATTATTCTCTTCAGCAGACATTCTCTCAATAAATTCATTAACAAAGGCATTAGGAGCATAGTTTTCATATCAATATTTAAGTATGTCAAAATTTTCAGATTTGTAGAGAGTAGCATCATACTTTTCAATCAAAGAAGCAACTTCATAACCACCCTTAAAAGCAACAAATTATTCAATTTGTTCGATATCATAGTAACTATAAACACCCTTGGCATAAGAAGATAAGATTTCATTATCATTAAACTCACATAGGTAGGGAAGGTGTTTTTTTAGGGTTCTTAGAGCAACAAGTAAAATCATAAATTTCACATAGATTCCAAGCATAACATAGCAAAACAATTTATTTGATTCCATAAGAGTCTCCCTTTTTGAGACAAACAGTGACGCACAAAATGAGCATGCTCATCTAATCATTTTCCCTCAACTAAACTAGTCGGGGTTTCAGCACGAGCACAAATGGATCGGAGATGATTCAAGTAGAAAACTTTAAGTGGATCCATAGTCATCTAAATTGTTTGCTTTCATTTTCTGTTTTTGAGTGTTGACATGAAGGCAATAAAAGCAAGCAAACTAGCAAACAAAAATATTTTTGTGTTTTTGTAAAATTATTTTAGAAATGGGGGAGATGGAAAAGAGAGGCAAATGCAAATAAAAAAGGCAAATAAAAGTAGAGCAAGTAGATGATAGTTTGTGTGAAGGTACTTGATAGGTTTTGGTGATGTCTCCCTGGAAACGGCGCCAAAAATTATTCCTGCTACTTGTGAGCTGCGTTGGGATTTCCCCGAAGAGGAGAGGATGATGCAGTACAGTAGAGATAAGTATTTCCCTCAGTTAAGAACCAAGGTTATCAATCCAGTAGAAGAACCACACAGAACCTCATTAGCAGCACCTACACACACAAAAGCTAATACTTGCACGCAACGCGAACAAGAGGATTGTCAATCCCCTTGGCGGTTACTTGCAAGGATTAATTCTGATAGTGATAGATAGATAAATAAAGTGCAAAACAAAATAAAAGAAATAAAATTGCAGCAAGGTATTTTTGGATTTTATATATCATAGATAAATGACACGGGGGCCATATTTTTCACTAGAGGCTTCTCTCTCGAACACATAGCATACGGTGGGTAAACAAATTACTGTTGGGCAATTGATAGAAAAGCGCATAGTTATGATGGATTCATGGCAATGATCATGTATATAGGCATCACGTCCGAGACAAGTAGACCAACTCCTACCTACATCTACTACTATTACTCCACCCATCGACGGCTATCCAGCATGCATCTAGGGTATTAAGTTAATAAAAACTGAGTAACGCCTTAAGCAAGATGACACGATGTAGACAATGTAAACTCAAGCAATATGAATAAACCCCATCGTTTTATCCTTAATGGCAACAATACAAATACATGTCTTGTCCCCTACTTTGTCACTGGGATATAAAACACCGCAAGATTGAATCCATTACAAAGCACCTCTCCCATTGCAAGACAAATCAATCTAGTTGGCCAAACCAAACGGGTAGATCGGAGAGAAATACAAAGCTATAACAATCATGCACATAAGAATTCAGAAAAGACTAAAATATTTCACATGAATAATCTGATCATAAACCCACAATTCATCGGATCCCAACAAACACACCGCAAAAGAAGATTACATCGGATAGAACTCCAAGGAGATCGAGGAGAACATTGTATTGAAGATCAAAGAGAGAGAAGAAGCCATCTAGCTACTAGCTATGGACCCATAGGTCTCTGGTAAACTACTCACACATCATCGGAAGGGCAACAACGTTGATGTAGAAGCCCTCCGTGATCGATTCCCCCTCCGGCAGGGTGCCGAAAAAGGCCTCCAGATGGGATCGCGGAAGAACAGAAGCTTGCGGCGGCGGAAAAGTTATTTTGTGGGGCTCTCTGTTGGTTTCCCGATATTTGAGAATTTATAGAGGTGGAATTATGTCAAAAGAAGCCATGAGGGGCCCACAAGGCATCAGGGCGCGCCCCCTGGGGCCGCGCCCTATTGCCTTGTGACTTCCTCGTGAGGCTTCTGGCCTCCTCCCGAAGCTTCTAGGGTCTCTTTTGTCCAGAAAAAAATCATCAAAAAATTTCGCAGCGTTTGGACTTCGTTTGGTACTGATTTCCTGAAAATCCAAAAACAAGCAGAAAACAGCAACTGGCACTGGGCACTAGGTTAATAGGTTAGTCCAAAAAAATGATATAAAATAGCATATTATTGCATATAAAACATCCAAGATTGATACTATAATAGCATGGAACAATAAAAAATTATAGATACGTTGGAGACGTATCAGCCGCACATTAGATACCAGGCTTGCATTAACGATTACATCATTTATCGGAAGGATGACGCGAAAAAAACCAGTTGTCCAGTGTGCAATGCTTCTCGATACAAGAAGGCTGGAAAGAAAGCTCCTCAGAAAGTTGTATGGTACTTTCCGATCACTCCCCGTCTGCAGCGTTATTTCGTAGATCCTAAGGAAGCAAAGCTCATGTGCTGACATGCGGAGAGGGTGAAGCCCGACGATGGAGATGATCGGAAGCTGAGACACCTCGTGGATGCAAGCCAGTGGAGAGCGTTCAATGCCGAATATCGATATTTCACAGATGATCCAAGGAACATCGTGCTTGGCACGAGTACCGATGACATGAATCCATTTGGCAACCAGAACACCAACCATAGCACACGGCCCGTGTTTGTATGGATGTACAACCTCCCCCTGGAAGTGCATGAAGACAAAGTACATACACATGAGCATGCTGATTCAAGGGCCGAAACAACTGGGAAATGATATTAATCTGTATCTCGGGCTACTGAAAGAGGAGCTAGACACGTTATGCACAACACCGGTCAAGACATGGGAAGCCAGCAAAGAAGAGTATTTCGATATGAGAGGCATGCTTCACCTTAAGTCCGAAGGAGATTGATCAATTCTTCAAGTGCCTTACTGGAATCAAAGTCAGTTCCGAATACTATGGGAAGATCAGCAGATTTCTAGACGCTAAGAAGAAAAGGTTCAATGGGATGAAGTCTCATGACTGTCATGTCATCATGATGCAGATACTCCCGGCTGCACTTAGAGGGATAATGGACAAGCATGTCCGTGACACGCTTACTGGTTTCTGCAACTTTTTTGACGTTATCTCTCGAAAGTCAATCAGTGTGAAGCAGCTCCGAAGGCTACAGGAAGAGATCGTTGTCATACTAAATGAGCTTGAGATGTACTTCCCGCCCGCGTTCTTTGATGTCATGGTGCATCTATGTGTCCACATTGTGGACGACATCATCGACCTCGGGCCGACATTCTTGCACAGCATGATGCCGTTCGAGAGGACGAATAGGGTCATCAAAGGATTCGTTCGTCACATGTCCCATCCGGATGGAAGCATCTTCCAGGGCTATCTGACCCAAGAGTGCATCTCCTTCTGCGAGAATTTTCTAGGCCTCAGAGACGCTGTTGTTGGTTTGCCCTTCAACAAGCACTTCGGGAGGCTCGGAGGATAAGGTCACACCAACGTGCGGAGGGAATTGCATGTGGACCACTCGAGTTGACGCAAGGACTTTGACAGAGCTAACTTAGTAGTGCTATAACACCTAGATGTGGTAGAAGATTTCGTGACACTGCACAAAGAAACCATCGCAAAGAACTACCGTGATCGAGGGCTGCGCAAGACGGACGCCGAAGTTATTAAAGAGCACCACTCCACTTTCTTGCGTTGGTTCAAAGAGCGAGTTCTTGCTAATCCTCCGAAAGAGGGATCTACGGATGGATTGCTCATATACGCCTTAGCACATGGCCCCGCGGCCAACCTCGCGACCTATCAGGCATACGATATCAACGGATACATGTTCTACACGGAGGCCAAAGATATAAACAGTTATTACCAGAACTCAGGAGTGACAATGGAATGCATGACCAGTGACAATGACGCAACTGAAAGATTCTACGGAAGGGTCGAAGAGATCTAGGAGATTGACTACTCTGGGCTGCACAATGCGATGATGTTCCGTGTCAGATGGGCTAAGACCGTCCAAAGAGAAAACCGGTATTTCACTACCATGTCTATACCTGACACCAAGAGCGCTACCATGAACATCATCACCAAAAAAGAGCCATGGGTACACGCTAAGCACTTGACACAATGCTTCTTCATAACCGACCTGAGCAATCCCAGCCGTGTTGTCGTGAGGAGTGGCAAATGGAGCATCGTTGGAATGGATGGAGTCGCCAACGAGGAAGACTACGACCAGTACGGTGACCCGATGGGGGAAGATGACGATGACGATGAAGCATATGTCAAAAGAAGAAGCAAGACTACATTACCTAAGAAAGATCATACTCTATGGAAAAGCAAAAGTCACAACGAGGGGCTCAATTATTCGACAGCGAACAAGAAAGGAAAGAAGCTCACTCCTAAATGTCGTCGACGCTGAGAAACCATCATTTATATATATGTATCTATTTTGTGTACGCACTTAACCGTTATCGGTTAAATGATGTAATATATATTATGCACTAATATATCACTAATTAATATCATGCATCGATCTGAGTTATATACATTATTATCCCGTGCCAGCTCAGTCATTCGGAGGTGAAAAAGGAAAAGAAAGAGAAAAGGAAAAGAAAAGAAAAACAAAAAGGAAAAGGAAAAGAATAAGAATAAATAATAAAAGGAAATGAAATAGAAAAATTTAGTAGTAGCGAGGGTTAATGGGGCCCGCGCTACAGCTAAGTTAGCTGTAGCGCGGGTTACAATGGCCCGTGCTACAGCTATCTTAAGTAAATAGTAAAAATAAATGAAGTAACAAAAGGTAATAGTAGTGCTGGGTACCCCGGCCCGTGCTACAGCTAAGTTAGCTATAGCATGGGGTTCTTCCCCCGCGCTATAGCTAAGTTTGACTTAGTTACCGGTCCGCGCCGTCCTCTCCATTCCCCTCTCTCCATTCCCCTGATTCCCCACTCCTCTATCGCCGTCGCTGCCATTGCACCCTGCCGTTGTCAACCTCGCGCCCGTGCTCGCCGTCGCCGGAGCCCGTCCTCGTCAGCGCGCCACCGTTGCCCGAGCCCTGGCCCCCTTGCCTCGTCGCCGCTCGACCCCGCCTGATCCCCGGCGCTCCTGCATCGCCACGAAGCCTGGCCGTCGTCCTCACCATCATCACACCCTCACTGCACGCTTCATCTCTGCTTGCACCATCCTCCAGCCACACCCGCATCACCGAGGTATGCCCCGCTGCCCTTCCCTCCCCTCCTCATGAACCCTAGGCGTTCATACGAACCCTAGGTGTTCATATGAATTTTCAGTAAATGAATTTTCAAAAATTTTGAAACCCTAGGTGATGATGATGATGAAACCCTAGGTGATATTGCTATTAAATGTGTGATGATTATGTGTTGATGAAATAGCTAGGTTTAATTTACAATTGCAAAACAGTAGACAGTAGGAATTGTAGACAGTAGGAATTTACATTTGCAGTTTAATTGGGGGATTTTAGTTCTAGGGTTCTAGGGTTCAAATTGTAGAAAGTAGGAATTTTTTGATGCAATTATTATCCATACAAATTGTCCATAGATCAAGTTTATATGCAACCATTAGCAGTTTATAATATATAGCAGCAACAGTAGTTTGATCAAATTTATATGCAAACATTGATTGAGCTTGATTGGTGTGCTATATATTTACTGAAATTCAGTTAATTCAGAGCGCATCAATTCCTCAATAAGTTGGTTGTTTTCTCTATCTCTAATATTTGTTAATATGATTGCAACCTCATTATTAGGATTTGTTTATGTGGAGAAGGCCAAGACGTTTCCCGACATCACAACCAACGAGAGCAAGCTCTGCCTCTACAGCCCCGTCAACACCGGTATATACAACAGAAATATTAATGCTCAAAATATGATGGATATGATGGAAATATTAATGTCGTGTACTACTAGTTGACCCCCCAAGTATTCAATTGATCTGCTACTAGTTGTTGTGTACTACTAGCTAGTGCTGTAGTTGCTTTTTGAATTGAGTTTGAGAGTTAAGTTTTTTCCAATATGTTCTGTGGATATTTGGACATGTGTTGCTGTGTAGAAAATGGATATTTTCTTGTTTGCAGGCAAAATGATCCGAGTGGCCTATGTTTTGCCAGAATGTTGATTCATTTCCGTTCCGGCAAATTTCAGGCACTCGATATGTTCTGTTTTTAGCAAAGGTCATGCCGAAATTTTCCGTGAATTTAGCCATGACTTGTGCTAGAAAGTAGGACATAACGAGTGCCCAGGAATTGCCGGAATGGGAATAAATCAACATTCCGGCAAAACATAGGCCAATTTTTATGCCATTATTCATTTTATTAGTTCTAGAATTAAACGAGCATATTGAACCGTAGGAAACATGGCGGAGAAAGACGAAGCCTAGGGTTCTGATCACGCCGATGCCGTCTTAGAGAATGCACACGCTTACTTCGACTTTCTGGCTAGTTAGCAAGGAGAAGGGTTGTAGGGCCCCCCTTCTCATAATGGAGGGTGGTAGTGCCGCCAACCCCGACACCGACACCGGCACCGATGGCACAGACATCAGCACCGAGACCGGCACAGATGGTGGCAATTAGACCATGGAAGTCGCTAAACAAAAGAAGAAGAGCGCACGACGCTCAAACCAGCTCGGCACCGGAAGACTGGTGGTCACGGAGGTGCACCCCGGCCAATTCGAGCCAATAGCGCTGGAGGAACCGCGCAAGTGCAACGGCAACCAAATAGGATGCATCCTATGGAAAACCGCCAACATCAACGACTCGGACTTAAAGAAGAAACCAAATATGGAGCACCTCCTCCCAACGAAGTTGCACCAGAGATTCCAGTTCCCCGGCCGGGATGACACCTAAGTTCCATGGGAAGATGATGCCATGGACAAAATAAATGACAAAGCCATGGGCAAGTTCAGCAACGCATTGGCCGCCTAGAAAGTCAGGGTGAAACGAGCGATTGAAGAGAAAGAACCCTACTCCCAGATTCTTGCGAACAATACGACACTTACGAAACCGGAGTATGAAAAAATCAAGGAGACTTGCGCTGCTAAAGAAACCAAGGTTAAGTCGGAGAAAATGAAGGGGCTTCAGGAAAGGAACATGGGGAACCACCGCCTCGGAAGCCGTGGTTACACAGGCAAGAGGCCCATATGGGCTAAGGAGGACGCGGAAGGTGAAAGTCAGGGGATCCCAGGCCCCTTGGCGGAGTTCACCGACCCGCGGGAGCATGACTTCATCAGGGCCCTAGTACATGTGGGACAAGGAAAAAAAGGTTTTTTACACGGACATGATCACGAGGGATTTCATGAGACTAGTGGTAATTATTATTTTACCACCTTATATTAGCTTCTGATCAAGTCGACTACACGTTCTAGTAACATTTGTAAATGGTTCATGTTCCTTTGGCAGAAAGAGCAACACAAGCTTGCGGCCGAAAGTGACTCGTCGACGAGGCCCAAGTGGGACACCCCTTTCAACTAGGCCATGAACGTACTGAAGGGACTCCCGCTGGACCAGCGGCCGCAGTATGGATGTCTGCACGCCGCCGGAGACGACGCCACGTGGAAGTACTACTACGGCGAGGACCCGGAGGCCAGAAGGCAGAGAAGGAAGTTCAGCCAAGTGAATATTGATGAGAAGGTGGCACCGGCGGTCGAGAAAAAAATAGCTGAGACCAACGAAGCGACCAAAGCTCAGGTCGTGCAGGAGGTAGTCCGGGCAGTGGTAACTGCCTGCAGATTGGAAATCGTATCTTTGATTTCTTCCTTGATTCCAGCTGTTGTCACCTGGACGAAGGAAAATCCAGACAAAAGTGTAGAGGATCTTCCCCTTCCCAGCTTCATCGGGAGCAACTCGGTGAACATCGCACCCGCACATGCTCTCGTAACCGCACCTACTGCCGCACCCGCATCTGCTCCCGCACCCGCTCATAGCAGCCCATCCTTCGTCTCTGGCGTGCTCGCCGGGGCTTCGACTTTGGCTGAGCTCGACGCCCTCACGATAATTACGCCTCGCACCCTCTTCAACATATCTATAATCTTTCGTTTCCGTTGCCTTTCAGACAAAATCCCGTGCATGCCCCCACAGACATGTCTTCGCAGGCTGACAAAATCGCGTGCACCATATTCTTCATGATCAACAGCCAGAAGGTGGATCTGGGAAAGGCAACGATACTAAATCCCAAGGAATGCTCGTTCCACGGCCAGCCGATGCCCGTTGGCGCCTTCAGGGTTTCCTTGGCGAGTGTCAAACCGGGCCACGAGGATTTGGCTCCTCCAATACGACTCGGGGGAGAGGCGGACGAGACCCCGATGTGGCTTGGCGAATGCAAGAGTTGGATGCTGCTGTGGCCGAAGAGTCTTCTTCGTGTGGAGGCGGCCGGGAACACACCAACGACAACACCTCAGCAAGGTATGAACACCACCCCACCTACGCAATTACCACCGCCTGTCGTGCCGGGTGAGAGCGGACGACGCGAGGAAGGGGGTCCAATAGTGGCTGATGACGTCGCCCCCGTGGAAGAAGCAATGGATGATCACATGGAGGAGGATGACCCTCTCTGGTGGCTCAATACCGGCTATGACGATGGAGGCCTGATGAGTCAGCCATATGACTCAGGCTATGAGCGTGGAGATGAGGAGATGCCTGATGTGTCGGAGCAGGAACGTCCTTGGGTTGATTGCAAGAAGTCTCTCTTCATGCAATCCTCGCAGGACACGCCTCCAGATGCCGCCTCAGCCCGGCATGAACAAGGCGAGGGTCATGCAATGCTGAGCCGATAACACTGGGGGCGGTGGTCAGGGAGGGTATGGTAGGCTCACTACCTGTAGCCAAGAAGAAGCAGAGGAAGAGAC
The DNA here is from genome assembly GCA_039707655.1 of Elymus sibiricus. Taxonomy (NCBI): domain Eukaryota; kingdom Viridiplantae; phylum Streptophyta; class Magnoliopsida; order Poales; family Poaceae; genus Elymus; species Elymus sibiricus. The sequence continues at coordinate 392,089,052 of CM077676.1, read as the reverse complement.
CGCCGAGCAAAGGCTCTGCTTCAGCCAAAGCTGCCAAAGCTTCTAGCTGCCAGCCGCCTCCTCGACCCGTTTTGCAGACAGTGTACCGTTCAAAGGTGCAGCGGTACTCCATGTTGCGGGTGAGCCGATCCTACCGGCGCAAGCGCTAGAGGGCCTATTAGGGGATCTTAGGAGATTGCATGATGATGTGCTGTCAAGGGAGAAAAGCCTTCTCGCTTCGGAGGCTCCAGGATACCCGCTTTACGCAGTTCATGTGCCGGAAGGCAGGTTGTACGTCCAGACATCCCCCGCGGAGCTGTTCTTCCTGCGATTTGATTACCTCTTCGATATGTTTCAAATGAGTCGGCTGGATTTTATGTTTGTCCGCCTTTATGCATAGCATATGAACTACATCATCAGCCGCGAGCAAATCTCTTATAATGCGGTCGCGGACCCGTACTACATGCACAAGAGCTTCTTGGCAGCCTGCCAGTGAACCATGAATATGCGAGGGACTACATCGCTGACTTCATGGTCACCAATAAGGACAAGGAAGCGATTCTCCTGCCTTATCATCCCATGTAAGTTATCCGCGGATAGCCACTATAACACATACTTCCTTTTGTACATTCCAAACATTCCTTTGCATGCATGGAGGCTAATTTGAGGTGTACTTATTTTGCGCAGCGGGGGGCGTGCTGTCCTCATCATTCTTTACCCGCAATTCTCCCACGCTCTGTATTTGGACTCGTCGAAGAACATACAAAAAAAGGATTACACACACATAAAGAGTGTTCTCGATAGTGCTATCATAAGCTTCGGCCATCAGGGTGGCAATATCAGGGTTAGAAAGGCAAAGAACGGCGGGCCATGTTTCGGCCATAAGATCAACTTCTGGTGCGTCTAGGAACCGACATCTAGTAAGAAGGATGGATTCTACGTCATCCATCACATGCTGGAGTACAGAAGGGATCGGCAACATCTTCACATGCCATCTTGTTCCGGCGATGCCCATATCCGCAAATGGGCCGAAGGCTTAGGAACCGTACTGGATCATTGACTCCGAACTGAGTTCTATCACATCCAACAGGAAATTGCACCGGTCGTCATGAAGGAGGTCGTCGAAGAAACAGGGATGTTCTACAAAGGCCCACTGTCGCGGGAGGACGTCCGAACACGCATAGCCCTACAGTGTCTGGACATGAAGCCTTTCACGAAGCTAGGGCGTGTCCTCCCGGATTTGGACGGATGGAACGACATGGCGGAGTGATTGACGATGACAATGTGTCCGTTTAGTTACTACTTTCTGTAGGACGAAACTTTGAATTTCTGTACGACACAACTTTGTGATGTAAACCATCCTCCTCAACTTGCGTAGATCGCTCTAGTTAATTAGTTTGGGTACGATGAACTTCATTATATATATTTACTATATATTGCTTGTATTTGCTAACTCTTTCTCTTCGTGTTGCTCAGCTATATTATGTTGCATATTATATATCGTTGAATTCGTCTGTTGACGATGCATCTCTAACAGGTACATAGATCATCGATGGCGAAGAAGTGCTATGTCATGTACATAGGGAGGGTTCCAGGAGTGTACGACGAGTGGCCAGAGTGTCAGACCCAAGTGCACTGCTTCCCAGGTGGCAACCAGAGAGTGTTTGATAGCCGTGGCGAAGCGGAGGCTAGTTACTTGAGGTTCATGCTAGCGCGAGAGAGGAATCAGAACCGGCGCCTCAAGAACTACTACATAATTCTGCTCTTGCTCATAGTGACCGCTCTTCTCTTGTATATCATAGTTTAGATAGATGATGAATCATGTGTATGCGATGACCATGTAGTTGCATGTATTCGAGACATGTGATAACTTGTATCGCTATTTCGAGATGATGATGAGACATCATTTGTGTTAGTCATTATGATGATGATGATGATACGATATGATAAGACTATTGTATGTGTATGATATGATGAGATTGTATGTGTATGATATGATGAGACTATTGTATAAAATCTGTACAAATACATCGTAAATACGTAGAAGAAAAAAAATACAGAAAATATTAGTAGTAGCGTGGGGACAGTGAGTAGCAGTAGCGCTGGATTAGCAGTAGCGCTGGATCCACAGCCGTGCTGCAGCTACACTAGTAGAAAACAGACCTTTCGTCCGGAGCACTAGTCCCGGCCGGGTTTGGGCCCATGACTAATGTAAGCATTAGTCCCGGTTTCAACGGCTAGGAGCGGACGGGGGCATGGCCAGGATTAGTCCCGGTTCAAATGGGACCTCTAGTCCCGGTTGGTGATACCAACCGGGACTAAAGGGGTTGCGGTAGGCTGGGGCCCCTGCGAGCCCCTTTAGTCCCGGTTGGTATCAACCACCGGGACTAAAGATAGACCTTTAGTCCCGGTTGGTATCACCAACCGGGACTAAAGTCTTCCCTATATAAAGCTATACTACTTCGTCCAGCCCGAGTCCAAGCTTTCTCTCCTCTCTGTTTCCTTCCCCAAGCTCGAGTTCATCCTCCATTTTTGCCAAGATTTGTCAAGATTGGAGGCACCCCATCTATCCAAGGGTTCTAAAAGGTTAGCAACTTCATCCTTTCATCTCTCATTGCTAGTTTAGCTCGTTTCATGCTCTATAAGTACAATGATTTGTGGGTTTTAGTTTGGGAGTAATTATGTGGGAGTTTATTTGATTTATATGCAATTTGAGCTCAAATTAACTTCTTAGTTTGCATATGTGTAGGTGTGGTTTACTTAGTGCCTTCCCGTCCCCGTCCTCACCGCCATTGATCGCCTGCGCCATCCCGTCGCCGGCACCACCTTGGTGAGCCTCTTGTTCTTATCCTTTTTGTAAAAAAATATTTTATTTGTATGATTTAGATAGTTACTTGTATAATTTTCTTACTTGTATGATTGTTTGTTATATATAGTGCCATGGTTCTGATATCCATCCCCGTCGGCCCTCGTCCGGTTAATGATTCGGATGTGGTATATTATCTTCTATAACTATTTGTTTCATTTTGTGTTTATGAAAATTATGCCCATCAAGGTGACATAGATATTTTTATCTAGGAGGTATGTGAACCGGAAATTGCAACTGACCCTCTTGTCGAGAAGTTAAATTTAGTTGAAAAAGAAAATGATTATTTGAAAGAAAAATTGAAAAGAATTGAAGAAGAGAAGATGAAATTGGAGTTGTATGTTGCCGATGTCGTCGATGATCACTAGATCAAGATGGATGCAATGCGCTTGAAGATTAGAAAGATTAGAAAATATGCCATTAATAAAGAGGCTTGGTATCATTATGCTGTTGGATCAATTATTACCTTAGTTGCAATTTTGATCGCATTTGTTGTTGCCCTTAAATGCTTTAGATAGTTGTATGTTCTTTTATGAGAAGTATGTATGAACTTTATGTATATATTTTTGCAGTAATAACATTTGGTCACTACTCTACATTGGTTTTAATGTGATGAACTTGTATTAATTTGGTCACTTCGATGTTGTGTAATGAAGATGAGCCGGCAATGGATGTACGATGACCGACGCTCTCCCCAGTTCATTAATGGCGTGCATAATTTTATGCTTGTGGCTGAGCCAAACAAGCAGAATGGTTTTATGTGTTGTCCATGTGGTGTCTGTAAGAATGATAAGGATTACTCTACCTCAAAAATCCTGCACAGCCACCTGCTTCAGTCCGGTTTCATGTCCGGCTATAACTGTTGGACCAAGCACGGAGAAAGAGGGGTTATAATGGAAGACAATAAAGAAGAAGAGGATGATGACAACTATCCTAGGTTCCCTGAATTTGATGGTACTACAATGGTGGAAGCTGAAGAAGAGGCATCAGATGAGCCCGCTGATGATCTTGGTCGGGCCATTATTGATGCAAAGAGAACCTGCGAAAGTGAAAAGGAGAGGTTGAAGTTGGAGCGCATGTTAGAGGATCACAAAAAATTGTTGTACCCAAATTGTGAAGATGACAAGACAAAGCTGGGTACCACACTGGAATTGCTGCAATGGAAGGCAGAGAATGGTGTATCTGACAAGGGATTTGAAAAGTTGCTGAAAATGATAAAGAAGACGCTTCCAAAGAATAACGAATTGCCCGATAGTACGTACGAAGCAAAGAAGGTTGTCTGCCCTCTAGGATTAGAGGTGCAGAAGATACATGCATGCCCTAATGACTGCATCCTCTACCGCGGTGAGGAGTACGAGAATTTGAATGCATGCCCGGTATGCGGTGCATTGCGCTATAAGATCAGCAGCGATGACCCTGGTGATGTTGAGGGCGAGCGCCCCAGGAAGAGGGTTCCTGCCAAGGTGATGTGGTATGCTCCTATAATACCACGGTTGAAACGTTTGTTTTAAAAACAAAGAGCATGCCAAGTTGTTGCGATGGCACAAAGAAGACCGTAAGAAAGACGCGATGTTGAGAGGACCCGCTGATGGGTCGCAGTGGAGAAAAATAGAGAGAAAGTGGCCGGACTTTGCAGATGACGCAAGGAACTTAAGGTTTGGTGTAAGTACAGATGGCATGAATCCTTTTGGGGAGCAGAGCTGCAGTCATAGCACCTGGCCTGTGACTCTATGTATCTATAACCTTCCTCCTTAGTTGTGCATGAAGCGGAAGTTTACTATGATGCCAGTGCTCATCCAAGGCCCTAAGCAACCCGGCAATGACATTGATGTGTACCTAAGGCCATTAGTTGAAGAACTTTTACAGTTGTGGGATATAAAAGGTGTACGTGTGTGGGATGAGCACAAACAGGAGGAATTTGACCTACGAGCGTTGTTGTTTGTAACCATCAATGATTGGCCTGCTCTTAGTAACCTTTTAGGACAGACAAACAAGGGATACAATGCATGCATGCACTGTTTAGATGAGACTGAAAGTATATATTTGGATAAATGTAAGAAGAATGTGTACCCGGGACATCATCGATTTCTTCCGATCAGGCATCCCTTAAGAAAGAAAGGCAAGCATTTCAAAGGTGAGGCAGATCACCGGAAGAAGCCTGGCCACCGTACTGGTGATGATATATTTGATATGGTCAAGGATTTAAAAGTAATCTTTGGAAAGAGTCCTGGCGGACAATCTGTTCCGAATGACGCTAACGGACACGCACCCATGTGGAAGAAGAAATCTATATTTTGGGATCTACCCTATTGGAAAGTCCTAGAGGTCCGCTCTGCAATCGACGTGATGCACGTGATGAAGAATCTTTGTGTGAACCTGCTAGGCTTCTTGGGCGTGTATGGGAAGACAAAAGATACACCGGAGGCACGGGAGGACCAGCAACGTATGAACAAAAAAGACGGCATGCATCCAAAGCAGTATCAAGGTCCTGCCAGCTACGCTCTTACCAAAGAAGAGAAGGAAATCTTTTTTGTATGCCTGAGCAGTATGAAGGTCCCGTCTGGTTTCTCGTCGAATATAAAGGGAATAATAAATATGGCAGAGAAAAAATTCCAAAACCTAAAGTCTCATGACTGCCACGTGATTATGACGCAATTACTTCCGATTGCATTGAGGGGGCTTCTACCGGAAAATGTTCGATTAGCCATTGTGAACCTATGTGCATTCCTCAATGCAATTTCGCAGAAGGTAATCGATCCTGAAATCCTACCAAGGTTACAGAATGATTTGGTCCAATGCCTTGTTAGTTTCGAGTTGGTGTTCCCACCATCCTTCTTCAATATTATGACGCATGTCCTAGTTCACCAAGTCAAAGAGATTACCATTCTGGGTCCTGTATTTCTACACAATATGTTCCCCTTTGAGAGGTTCATGGGAGTCTTAAAGAAATATGTTCATAACCGTGCTAGGCCAGAAGGAAGCATCTCCAAGGGCTATGGAACAGAGGAGGTTATTGAGTTTTGTGTTGACTTTATTCCTGACCTTAAGCCGATTGGTGTTCCTCAATCGCGGCATGAGGGGAGACTGAGTGGAAAAGGCACGCTAGAAAGAAAGCAGTAATAAGTATGGACGGGCATTCTTTCACTCAAGCACACTACACAGTTCTACAAAATTCCACCTTGGTTGCTCCGTATATCGAGGAACACATGGATATTGTACGCTCCAAGAACCCAGAGCAGTCTGACTCCTAGATTAAACGTACACACATGGCGACTTTCGGTGGTTGGTTGCAAACACATCTCATGAATAACACCACTGTTGGAGATGAGTTGTACTTGTTGGCCAAGTCACCATCTTCGACTATATTGACTTTCAAAGGGTACGAGATAAATGGGAATACATTTTACACGATCGCCCAAGATAAAAAGAGCACCAACTAAAACAGTGGTGTCCGCTTTGATGCAACAAACAACAATCGGAAAAAAGACACATATTATGGTTACATAGAGGAGATATGGGAACTTGACTATGGACCTTCTTTTAAGGTCCCTTTGTTTCAGTTCAAATGGGTCAATCTGACAGGAGGCGGGGTCTTGGTCGACCCGCAGTACGGAATGACAACAGTGGATCTCAACAATCTTGGGTACACAGACGAACCATTCGTCCTAGCCAATGATGTGGCTCAGGTTTTCTATGTGAAGGACATGTCTACCAAACCGAGAAAATGAAAAGATAAGGAAGCGAATACATCATACGATGAGCCAAAGCGCCACATAGTTCTTTCAGGGAAAAGAAACATCGTGGGAGTGGAGGACAAGACAGACATGTCAGAAGATTATAATAAGTTTGATGAAATTCCTCCCTTCACAGTGAATACTGACCCAAGCATCCTGTTAAATGATGAAGATTCTCCATGGTTACGGCGCAATCATAAGCAAGGGACATACGCGAGGAAAAAGTTTTATACCCCAAGATCCCACTCTGGGATGTGACCGGCTTCACCGTCATCACTTTCTCTCTAGTGAGTTTCCGGACTTCTAGCTGGAAAGTCCCACTTTGGACAAACCGGAGGGAATCTTTGTAAGAGTTAGGGTATATATGTGTTTTGCGTGTTCCTAGCTAGGTGGACTCCGGAGCGTCGGAATCCAACCAAAAAGCTAGGGCATTTTGGCATTTGAAACATGATTTTTCAATAATTATTTATTAAGTTATGAATTTTCAATTATTGTTGTCCTTTTAGTATTTTAATTATACAGAGGAGTTAATCAATGCAATTATGTCCAAACAAAATATGAATGTGTAGGTTATGTTAAGACAAACAATTTGACATCTTATTTGCTCCATTTGGCTTAACAGAACTGAAGATATGAATTTTTAAAGTTTAAATAATGTCTTCAATTACTGTATTTAATTAATAAGTGCAAAATTAATTATGGAACTTCCTGTCAAAATGATACTAGTTGATAGAAATCTTCAAGATGAATCCACAGAAATTAGAATCAACTCATTTGGTTTAGTTTTCAAATTGTTATGCATTTTACAAGAATTAATTTCAATCTGTAAAACTGAATCTGTCAAATAATTTCTTCAAATTGAAAATTAAAACTCCTCATGTTGACTAACAGAAACATAATATAATTTGGCAAAAGAATAATAAGAAAACATAAAATAAAATAATTAAAACAAAGGAAAAAGGTATAAAACTAAAAGAGCTAAACATAATCTGTTTTTGATTAAAACACCTATTTAAAATATCCTAAAAATTACCAAATTGAACATACTGATAAAACACACTAATATTAAACAGCAGGAAAAAGAATCACTCAAAAATCTATTTTTAAACTAAAGTTATTCACAAACTAGTGATTCACACAAATTTCAAAGATGTCAAATTTAAACTATTCAAATTTGAAAACTACTGGCACTAACAGAAAGTTTATAATTTTTGTGACCTAAAGCAAAAAGATTCACTCAAAAACTCTAAATATTCTAAAAGTTTTACCTAAAGTTTTCTACACAAAAAGAATCACTTTAAAAAGACGCCTTTAGTCCCGGTTGCAGCCACCAGCCGGGACTAAAGGTTCCTTCTCCCGCGCGGAATTTGGGCCGCTGAAAAGTTTGACCTTTAGTCCCGGTTTGTGGCTAGAGCCGGGACTAAAGTACCTGTAGTCCCGGTTCGTGGCTGGAGCCGGGACTAAAGGTCTTGTGTATATAACTCCGCCCGGTGTCCCGGTGCCAGCCACCGCCCGGGAGAAGGATCAGATCGACGCCGCCAGGCTGCCCAATTTCTCCGGCGATCCGCACCACCGCTCGCGTAGCCTCCGCGCCTCCCTCGCCCCTCCGACGTGTCCCCGAGCATCGTCCCCCTTTCCCCGAGCTCGAGCTCGGCCTTGCCCGGCGCCGAGCCGCCCGACCCCGATGCCGAACCGCTCGTCGCCGTCGCCGTTCCTCGTCTCCGACCTCCTCCTCGCCGGTCTCCTCCGAGCCTCGCTGCCCTTCTCCTCGACAACGCCGGTAAGGCCCAGGTCTCCCCCTCCCTCTATCCTCATCGCGCTCCGACGCCGCAAAAACTGGCTCACCGGAGCAACTCCGGCGCCGCCTGCTGACGTGGACCCCTCCTGGGTCGCTGCCTGTGGGCCTAGGGCCTTAACCACGTGATTAGCCGCTAACTAAAACCCTAATGGGTCACTGACAGTTGGTCCCACTCGACTAATTAACTAGGTTAAAACTAACTAAATACTGGTTAAGTAAATAGACACTCTCAATGACATGTGGGTCCAGAGGACCCCTTTGACCAGTCAAAATGCTGACTGGGCTGCCCCTAACAATGACTTGTGGGTCCAGAGGACCCCTTTGACCAGTCAAAGTCTCTAGTTGACTGCTGACTGGGCAGTCAACTGGGACCCACTATCAGCCACAGTGTGCACTGCTGTGTGCACTCTGCTGGGTACACATAGCATTTAGCCTTTTATTTAGAATTAATAATAATTTCAGAATATGTTTAAAACTTTGAAAATTAATATAAAATAAACCGTAACTCGGATGAAAATAATTTATATATGAAAATTGCTCAGAAAAATCCAACGAATCCGAATATGCAACCCGTTCATCTGTCACACCTCTCTAGCACTGCAAACATAGAACCATCCCCTCTCTTTCGTCTGTCCGGAAAATGCCAAACGCCGGGAAAACTTAGTGATGCATCTGCTTGCTTTAAATTTACTGTCATGCTTAGTGATGCATCATGTTGTTGCATTGCATTGATTGTGTTTCCCTCTTGTTTGCCGGTGGTTGTTCCCTCTCGGTTCAAATGGACTTCATCCAAATTGATGTTAGTTGCATAAGCTCAAACCACATCATATCTCCATGTCATGATCATGCATCAGATTGTTGCATTGCTGTGTATTGATTTCATCTCCGGTATTGTTCTTCTCGATACTATGATTCAGTTTTTGCTTATTGAATGCATTCTAATTTAAATACTAAATTGTTTTATCTTTCTTGTGGATTAGTTAAGCTATGGACGATAGTGGCAGATACCATGAAGAGGATATCTTTGACATCATACGCTCCTCCCAAAATCAAGAGAATGAACTAGATGACGGCTCACAATTTCTGAACGACTCCGGTGAGGGACTTGAGCAAGAACCAAGGGACGAAGGGCAAACAAACAATGATGGCGAAGAAAATGTTAGACAATTAACAAAGTCTGGCGAGGTATATATATATTAGGCCTCTGGTGATCATTAGATGTATTAATTGATTTGTATATATATTAACAAATCTTTCTTCTTTTAGCCCTCCGGATCGAGCCAATCTCTTAGAAGGGTACGAGGCCGAGCCAAAAAGTTGGGCGATGACGTAAAATTCAACATCGATGAAGTCGCAGAAGATGGCGAACCGATTGCTCCTGAACAGAATGCCCGTAAATTTATAAATCAACGCGGAGTTATTGTTAGGGACAACATCCCGATCAGCATTCGAGAATGGAATAAGCCAAAGGAAGATCGAGGAGTTAGTTATGTCGACGAAAGATCGAAAAATTTGCTTTGGGATATGCTCATGTCACATTTCAACCTACCAGAGGGTCTCACATATGCCAAACGATTGAAAGTCAAGCAGTGGGCTCTTAAGAAGATGGCCACACAATTCCAGAGCTGGAAGAAAAGATTATGGAGCGACTACATCAAGGCAAAAAAGAAGACTCTAGAATTCACTGGAGCACTAGAGAAGATAAAAGATCACTGGGACGCATTTGTGGAGTACAAGGAATCGGATGAAGCTCTGGAAAGGTCGAGAAAAAACAAGATAAATGCTGAGAAAAAAGAGTATCTCCATGTTCTGGGGACAGGTGGCTACAAGAGAGCCGTGCCTAATTGGGAAGCAGCTGAGGCCAAGATGCTTGCTGAAGGGGTCATTCCAGCTATAGTGGATTGGCCCCAGAGGTCCAAGAATTGGTTTTATGCGCATGGGGGATAGTTGGACCCAGCGACAGGGCAGATTATTGAAAAGGCAGATCTTAAAACAGCCTCAGACGCTTTACTTGAAGCAATAGAAGATGCTCGAAAGGGGTTGTTCCAGCCCGAGAGAGAGAAGGACGAGCTTACACGCGCCCTCAAGAATCCTGAAAATGGAGGACGAACACGAGGCAAAGGCGTTGTTTCGTGGGTTCAGGGGTTTTCAGAGTGGAACGACACTTATAGAAGCCGTCAGAGAAAAAAGAAGCAGGATGCAGACCGGCTTAAGAAGATAGAAACAAAGAACGAGGAGTTGGAACGCATATTCAAGCAGCAGCAGGAGCAACTGGACACAATTAACCAGCAAAGGGCATCTCCGCGGCAGGAGCAAGCAGATCCAGCATTGGATAGTACCATCCCATCTATGCGGAAAAGCAGCGTGGGCTCCCACGGGGGTCCGTGTTGGAAATATGCCCTAGAGGCAATAATAAATTGGTTATTATTATATTTCCTTGTTCATGATAATCGTTTATTATCCATGCTATAATTGTATTGATTGGAAACTCAAATACATGTGTGGGTACATAGACAACACTGTGTCCCTAGTAAGCCTCTAGTTGACTAGCTCGTTGATCAAAAGATGGTGAAGGTTTCCTAGCCATGGACATGAGATGTCATTTGATAACGGGATCACATCATTAGGCGAATGATGTGATGAACAAGACCCAAACTGTAAACGTAGCATATGATCGTGTCAGTTTATTGCTATTGTCTTCTGCATGTCAAGTATCTGTTCCTTTGACCATGAGATCATGCAACTCACTGACACCGGAGGAATACCTTGTGTGTATCAAACGTCGCAACGTAACTTGGTGACTATAAAGATGCTCTACAGGTATCTCCGAGGGTGTCTGTTGAATTGGCATGGATCAAGACTGGGATTTGTTACTCCGTGTGACGGAGAGGTATCTCAGGGCCCACTCGGTAATACAACATCACTATAAGCCTTGCAAGCAATGTGACTAAAGTGTTAGCCACGGTATCTTGTATTACGGAACGAGTAAAGAGACTTGCCGGTAACGAGATTGAACTAGGTATAGAGATACCGACGATCGAATCTCGGGCAAGTAACATACCGATAAACAAAGGGAACATCATACGGGATTAACTGAATCCTTGACATAGAGGTTCAACCGATAAAGATCTTCGTAGAATATGAAGGAGCCAATATGGGCATCCAGGTCCCGCTATTGGTTATTGACCGTAGAGGTGTCTCGGTCATGTCTACATAGTTCTCGAACCCACAGGGTCTACACACTTAACGTTTGGTGACGATATAAGTATAGTTGAGTTGTTATGTTGGTGACCGAAAGTTGTTCGGAGTCCCGGATGAGATCCCGGACATGAAGAGGAGCTCTGGAATAGTCCGGAGGTAAAGATTGATATATGGGATAATAGTGTTTGGTCTCCGGAAGGGTTCCGGAATTCATCGGAAGGAGTTTCGGATGTTTCCCGAAATGTTCGGGTACGAGAACACTTTATTTGGGCCAAGGGGTAAAGCCCACGAGGCTTTAGGAAGGTGCAAAAGGAAGTTTTGCGGAGGCCAGGGGCCAGACGCCAGGGACCCTAGCGTCTGGGGCCAGGCGCCGAGGACCCTGGCGTCTGGTCCTGGAGTCCGAGCAGAACTCTTGCCTTGCGGGCCAAACCGACTTTGAGGAGGCTCTTTCTCCAAGTTTCGACCCCAGGGCTCAACATATAAATAGAGGGGCAGGGCTAGCACCCGGAACATATCAAGAATTCCCCAAGCCGTGTGCCGGCAACCCTAACCCTCTAGTTCCACCGTCATAATCTCCGTAGCGCTTGGCGAAGCCCTGCAGAGATTGTTCCTCACCACCATCACCACGCCGTCGTGCTGCCGGAACTCATCTACTTTTTCACCATCGCTCGCTGGATCGAGGAGGTGAAGGCATCATCAAGCTGTACGTGTGTTGAACGCGGAGGTTCCGTCCGTTTGGCACTAGTTCGTGATCGGTTCGAGGGACGACTTGCGATTTGGATCGCGGAGACGTTCGACTACATCAACCGCGTTTCTTAACGCTTCCGCTTAGCGATCTACAAGGGTATGTAGATTCACTCTCCCTCTCGTAGATGCTCATCACCATGGATAGATCTTGTGTGTGCGTAGGAAAAATTTTGTTTCCCATGCAACGTTCCCCAACAGTGGCATCCGAGCTAGGTCTATGCGTAGATGAGATCTCGAGTAGAACACAAACGAGTTGTGGGCGTGGGTGTATACATATTGTTTGCCGTTACTAGTTGATACTTGATTCGGCGGTATTGTGAGATGAAGCGGCCCGGACCGACATTACGCGTACGCTTACGCGAGACAGGTTCCTTCAACTGACATGTAACTTCGTTGCATAAAGATGGCTAGCGGGTGTCTGTCTCTCTCACTTTAGTTGAATCAATTTCAATGAAGAGGGTTCTTTTAGAAGATCAAAAAGCAATCACTACACCACGTTGTGGTTTTGCATAGGTAAGAACGGTTCTTGCAAACCCGTAGCAGCCACGTAAAATTTGCAACAACAATTAGAGGACGTCTAACTTGTTTTTGCAGGGTATGTTGTGATGTGATATGGCCAATTACATGATGAGATATATGTGATGTATGAGATGATCATGTGTTGTATAGAATATCACGACTTGCATGTCGATGAGTACGGCAACTGGCAGGAGCCATAGAGTTGTCTTTAATTATTTTCGCCGTTTTGCTTTACTTTATCGCTATGAGTTAGCAATACTCGTGGAAGCAACAGTCGGCGCGACAACCTCATGGCGACACGTTGATGGAGATCAAGATGATGGAGATCATGGTGTCATGCCGGTGACGATGGAGATCATGCCGGTGCTTTGGAGATGGAGATCAAAAGCACGAGTTCATGGCCATATCATGTCACTTATGATTTGCATGTGATGTTAATCCTTTTATGCATCTTATTTTGCTTAGGACGACGGTAGCATTATAAGGTGATCCCTCACTTAAGTTTCAAGATAAATTGTGTTCTCCCCGAGTGTGCACCGTTGCAAAAGTTCATCGTTTCGAGACACGCCGTGATGATCGGGTGTGATAGACTCTACGTTCACATACAATGGGTGTAAGCCATGTTGCACGTGCAGAACACTCGGGTTAAACTTGACGAGCCTAGCATGTACAGACATGGCCTCGGAACACAAGAGACCGAAAGGTCGAACATGAGTCATATAGTAGATATGATCAACATGAAGATGTTCACCATTGAAACCACCTCAACTCACGTGATGATCGGACTTGAGTTGGTGGATTTGGATCATGTTACGCTCGAATGACCGGAGGGATGTCAATTTGAGTGGGAGTTTTTTAATATGATTAACTAAACTCATTATCTAGAACAATAGTCTAAGTTGTCTTTGCTATATTTATGTTGTAGATCATGGCTCGCGCAGTAGCACCCCTGAATTTTAATGCGTTCCTAGAGAAAGCTAAGTTGAAAGATGATGGAAGTAACTTTGTGGACTGGGCCCGTAATCTAGGGATTATCCTTACGGATTCCCAGAAGGCTTATGTCCTTGATGCACCGCTTGGTGATCCACCCGCTCCAGTTGAGTCTCTTGACGTTGTGAACGCCTGGCAGGCTCGTTCTGAAGATTACTCAATAGTTCAATGTGCAATATTGTATGGCTTAGAACCGGGACTTCAAAAGTTTTTGAATGTCATGGAGCATATGAGATGTTCCAGGAGTTGAAGTTTATCTTTCAGAAGAATGCCCGGATCGAGAGATATTAGATCTCTGATAAGTTCTATGCTTGCAAGATGGAGGAGAACGAGTCTATCAGTGATCACGTACTCAGAATGTCTGGGTACTCCACCCGTCTGGCTGAATTGGGGATGCCCCTTCCGCCAGAGGCTATCACTGACAGAGTTCTTCAATCATTGCCACCTAGCTACAAGAGCTTCGTGTTGAACTATAACATGCACGGGATGAACAAGTCAGTCGCCGAGCTGTTTGCGATGGTGAAAGTCGCTGAGTCTGAAATTCAGAAGGAGCATCAAGTGTTGATGGTCAATAAAACCACTAGTTTCAAGAAAAATGGCAAGGGTAAGAAGGGTAACTCCAAGAAGAGTGGCAAAGCAGTTGCTCCTCCCGTGAAGAAACCCAAGGCTGGACCCAAACCAGAAACTGAGTGTTTTCATTGCAAGGGAACTGGACACTGGAAGCGGAACTGCCCCAAGTATTTGGCTGACAAGAAGGCGGCCAACAACAAACAAGGTATATATGATATACATGTTATTGATGTGTACCTTACCAACTCTCGTTGTAGTGCCTGGGTATTTGATACCGGTGCCGTTGCTCATATTTGCAACTCAAAACAGGAACTGCGAAATAGACGGAGGCTGGCAAAGGATGAAGTGACGATGCGCGTGGGAAATGGTTCCAAGGTAGATGTGATCGCCGTCGGCATGCTCGCTCTTCGATTACCATCGGGATTAGTGATGAACCTGAATAATTGTTATTTAGTGCCTGCGTTAAGCATGAACATTATATCTGGATCTTGTTTATTGCGAGACGGTTACTCATTTAAATCAGAGAATAATGGTTGTTCTATTTATATGAGTAATATCTTTTATGGTCATGCACCCAATGTAAGGGGTTTATTCTTATTGAATCTCGATAGTAATGATACACATGTTCATAACATTGATGCCAAAAGATGTAGGATTGATAATGATAATACCACTTTCTTGTGGCACTGCCGTTTAGGTCATATTGGCGTAAAACGCATGAGGAAGCTCCATGCTGATGGACTTTTGGAGTCACTTGATTTTGAATCACTTGACACATGTGAGCCATGCCTCATGGGCAAGATGACTAAAACGCCGTTCTCTGGAACAATGGAACGGGCAAGTGACTTATTGGAAATCATACATACTGATGTGTGCGGTCCGATGAGCATTGAGGCGCGCGGTGGTTATCGTTACTTTCTCACCTTCACTGATGACTTAAGTAGATATGGGTATATTTACTTAATGAAACACAAGTCTGAAACGTTTGAAAAGTTCAAACAATTTCAGAGTGAAGTTGAGAATCATCGTAGCAAGAAGATTAAATTCCTATGATCTGATCGAGGAGGAGAATATCTGAGTTATGAGTTTGGCAGTCACTTAAGACAATGTGGAATTGTTTCACAACTAACACCGCCTGGAACACCACAGCGTAATGGTGTGTCCGAACGTCGTAATCGAACCTTATTGGATATGGTGCGATCTATGATGTCTCTTGCCGATTTGCCACTATCGTTTTGGGGTTATGCATTAGAGATAGCTGCATTCACTTTAAATAGGGCACCATCGAAATCCGTTGAGACGACGCCATATGAACTTTGGTTTGGCAAGAAGCCAAAGCTGTCGTTTCTTAAAGTTTGGGGATGTGATGCTTATGTCAAAAAGCTTTAGCCTGAAAAGCTGGAACCCAAAGCGGAGAAATGCGTCTTCATAGGATACCCAAAAGAGACAGTTGGGTATACCTTCTACCTCAGATCCGAAGGCAAAGTGTTTGTCGCTAAAAACGGAACGTTTCTTGAGAAAGAGTTTCTCTCGAAAGAATTGAGTGGGAGGAAGATAGAACTTGATGAGGTTGTTGAACCTTTACTTCAACCTGAGAGTAGCGCAGCACAGAAAGATGTTTCTGTAGAGCCTACATCAGTTGAAGAGGAAGTTAATGATGATGATCATGAAGCTTTGGATCAAGTTGCTATCGAACCTCGTAGGTCGACAAGGACGCGTACTGCTCCTGAGTGGTACGGCAACCCTGTCTTAGAAGTCATGTTGTTGGACAACGATGAACCTACGAGCTATGGAGAAGCGATGATGGGCCCGGATTCCGAGAAGTGGTTAGAGGCCATGAAATCCGAGATGGGATCCATGTATGAAAACAAAGTGTGGACTTTGGAAGTATTACCTGAAGGGTGTAAGGCCATTCAGAACAAATGGATCTTTAAGAGGAAGATGGACGTGGACGGTAATGTCACCGTCTATAAAGTTCGACTTGTGGCAAAGGGTTTTTCACAAGTTCAAGGAGTTGACTACGATGAGACCTTCTCACCCGTAGAGATGCTTAAGTCTGTCAGAATCATGTTAGCAATAACTGCCTTTTTCGATTATGAAATTTGGCAGATGGATGTCAAAACAGCGTTCCTTAACGGTTTCCTTAAGGAAGAGTTGTATATGATGCAACCAGAAGGTTTTGTCGATCCAGAGAATGCTGACAAAGTTTGCAAACTCCAGCGATCCATTTATGGACTGGTGCAAGCATCTCGGAGTTGGAATCTTCGCTTTGATGAGGTGATCAAAGCGTTCGAGTTTATACAAGTTTACGGAGAAGCTTGTATTTACAAGAAAGTGAGTGGGAGCTCTATAGCGTTTCTAATATTATATGTGGATGACATATTACTGATTGGAAACAATATAGAAATGTTGGAAAGCGTGAAGGAATATTTGAACAAGAGTTTTTCAATGAAGGACCTAGGAGAAGCTGCTTTCATATTAGGCATCAAGATCTATAGAGATAGATCACGACGCTTGATAGGACTTTCACAAAGCACATACCTTGACAAAGTTTTGAAGAAGTTCAAAATGGATCAGACCAAGAAGGGGTTCTTGCCTGTATTGCAAGGTGTGAAGTTGAGTAAGACTCAATGCCCAGTGACTGCAGAAGATAGAGAAAAGATGAGTGTCATCCCCTATGCTTCAGCCATAGGCTCTATCATGTATGCAATGCTGTGCACAAGACCCGATGTCAGCCTTGCCATAAGTATGGTCGGAAGGTTTCAAAGTGATCCAGGAATGGAACACTGGACGGCGGTCAAGAATATCCTGAAGTACCTGAAAAGGACTAAGGACATGTTTCTCGTTTATGGAGGTGATCAAGAGCTCGTCGTAAAGGGTTACGTCGATGCAAGCTTTGACACTGATCCGGATGACTCTAAGTCACAAACCGGATACGTATTTATTCTTAATGGGGATGCGGTTAGCTGGTGCAGTTCCAAGCAAAGCGTGGTAGCTGATTCTACATGCGAACGCGGAGTACATCGCTGCCTCGGAGGCGGCGAAGGAAGGTGTCTAGATGAAGGAGTTCATGACAGATCTTGGAGTAGTGCCTAGTGCGCTTAACCCAATGACTCTGTTTTGTGATAACACTGGTGCCATTGCTCTAGCCAAGGAACCAAGATTTCACAAGAGGACCAGACACATAAAGCGACGCTTCAATTCCATCCGCGATTACATCAAGGAGGACGACATAAATATTTGCAAAGTACACACGGATCTGAATGTTGCAGATCCGATGACTAAACCTCTTCCAAGGGCTAAACATGAACAACACCAGAACTGTATGGGTGTTCGATTCATTACAATGTAAATCACATAGTGATGTGAACTAGATTATTGACTCTAGTGAAAGTGCGAGACTGTTGGAAATATGCCTTAGAGGCAATAATAAATTGGTTATTATTATATTTCCTTGTTCATGATAATCGTTTATTATCCATGCTATAATTGTATTGATTGGAAACTCAAATACATGTGTGGGTACATAGACAACACTGTGTCCCTAGTAAGCCTCTAGTTGACTAGCTCGTTGATCAAAAGATGGTGAAGGTTTCCTAGCCATGGACATGAGATGTCATTTGATAACGGGATCACATCATTAGGAGAATGATGTGATGGACAAGACCCAAACTGTAAACGTAGCATATGATCGTGTCAGTTTATTGCTATTGTTTTCTGCATGTCAAGTATCTGTTCCTTTGACCATGAGATCATGCAACTCACTGACACCGAAGGAATACCTTGTGTGTATCAAACGTCGCAACGTAACTGGGTGACTATAAAGATGCTCTACAGGTATCTCCAAGGGTGTCTGTTGAATTGGCATGGATCAAGACTGGGATTTGTTACTCCGTGTGACGGAGAGGTATCTCAGGGCCCACTCGGTAATACAACATCACTATAAGCCTTGCAAGCAATGTGACTAAAGTGTTAGCCACGGGATCTTGTATTACGGAATGAGTAAAGAGACTTGCCGGTAACGAGATTGAACTAGGTATAGAGATACCGACGATCGAATCTCGGGCAAGTAACATACCGATAAACAAAGGGAACATCATACGGGATTAACTGAATCCTTGACATAGAGGTTCAACCGATAAAGATCTTCGTAGAATATGTAGGAGCCAATATGGGCATCCAGGTCCCGCTATTGGTTATTGACCGTAGAGGTGTCTCGGTCATGTCTTCATAGTTCTCAAACCCGCAAGGTCTACACACTTAACGTTTGGTGACGATATAAGTATAGTTGAGTTGTTATGTTGGTGACCGAAAGTTGTTCGGAGTCCCGGATGAGATCCCGGACATGACGAGGAGCTCTGGAATAGTCCGGAGGTAAAGATTGATATATGGGATAATAGTGTTTGGTCTCCGGAAGCGTTTCGGAATTCATCGGAAGGAGTTTCGGATGTTTCCCGAAATGTTCGGGTACGAGAACATTTTATTTGGGCCAAGGGGTAAAGCCCACGAGGCTTTAGGAAGGTGCAAAAGGAAGTTTTGCGGAGGCCAGGGGCCACACGCCAGGGACCCTGGCGTCTGGGGCCAGACGCCGAGGACCCTGGCGTCTGGTCCTGGAGTCCGAGCAGGACTCTTGCCTTGCGGGCCAAACCGACTTTGAGGAGGCTCTTTCTCCAAGTTTCGACCCCAGGGCTCAACATATAAATAGAGGGGCAGGGCTAGCACCCGGAACATATCAAGAATTCCCCAAGCCGTGTGCCGGCAACCCTAACCCTCTAGTTCCACCGTCATAATCTCCGTAGCGCTTGGCGAAGCCCTGCAGAGATTGTTCCTCACCACCATCACCACGCCGTCGTGCTGCCGGAACTCATCTACTACTTCACCATCGCTCGCTGGATCGAGGAGGTGAAGGCGTCATCAAGCTGTACGTGTGTTGAACTCGGAGGTGCCGTCCGTTCGGCACTAGTTCGTGATCAGTTCGAGGGACGACTTGCGATTTGGATCGCGGAGACGTTCGACTACATCAACCACGTTTCTTAACGCTTCCGCTTAGCGATCTACAAGGGTATGTAGATTCACTCTCCCTCTCGTAGATGCTCATCACCATGGATAGATCTTGTGTGTGCGTAGGAAAATTTTTGTTTCCCGTGAAACGTTCCCCAACAGTCCGGGCTTATGATGCACTGCTGGCTCGCTACCCCGTGGATGATATCAAAGAGAGGACAAATTGTGAGCTACACCAGAAAATGAAGAACATATCCATGAAGGTGGCGGCCGGCTTTGCTTTACCGAATGCACCTGAAGCAACCATCCATGGCAATCCGATTCCAGCTGGCTATGCACGTGTCGGGGTG
This sequence comes from Elymus sibiricus, assembly GCA_039707655.1. NCBI lineage: Eukaryota > Viridiplantae > Streptophyta > Magnoliopsida > Poales > Poaceae > Elymus > Elymus sibiricus. The sequence goes on along the minus strand of CM077676.1, from coordinate 392,069,297 downwards.
GATGAAGTTCTGCCGGGATATGACTCACTAGAGCTTGACATTCCTAGAGGTGAAGGGGAGCAGACACAGGGAGAAGTCATACATGGTGTCATCGTATGGAGAAAGGAATGCATCGTGTTTCCAAAATCGGCGCCAAGGCCACCGACTCCTCCGAGTAGCAATACACCTCTAAGTCCACCCCACCTCGAGAGGGAGCCCAGCACGAGTCCATATCGATCTCCGCCGCGTCAGCCGACTCCACCCCCTGTTTTCCAACAGGGCCAAAAGTGGAAGACAGCTACAAAGAAGAAAGCCAACGACGAGCCTCCTGCCAAAAATAAGTTAGCTTACGATATGACTGATGAGGAAACCAGAGCGGTCGTGCTTTACGAAGTGAAGTCCCATTTTGCACCGAAACCGCCCCCGCCACCAAAGGAGATAATACCTACGAAAACCGTAGAGCACTTTGTGGAATTTCTTGAGCGACCCCCGGCACATGTGGAGAATAGGCCATCAGACTATGACCGCTCTATTAGGAAGTCATATGAGAAACAAATGCAGCAGTCGAGACGTAGAAGTAGTAATAAAAGAGGGAAAACAGTTCCCCAGCTCGAAGAACAGGCAATGCAATCGATCCCCCCGCTCAAGGTGATTACCGATAAGGTAACCGACGCTGCTAGAGACTTTGGTACCAGTGTTGATCAACTCCTAGGCACCGAGGAATTCTCCGTGGCTGATGTAGCATGGCAATATGTCCCCGGGAAAACTCTGGTCAGACCTGAGCAGGTCCCGCATCTATCAACACAAATGCGAATATTGCCTGAGTGGTACATGAAAGAAGTAAAGAACGGGCGAGAGATGCTCATGGTGAAAGTCAAGGAAGAGCATTACTTCTATGAAAACGAGCTATGCATTGAGTTTCCAGAAATTTTTCAATTATACAATCAAGACGCACTCGACAAATCTATCGTCAGTTGCTATTGTCTGTAAGTGATTTCTTTCTGTAATTTAAGTCTCTAGCTCAGCTCGTTCATTGCCTGTAATTATCCTCACTATATTCTTTTGTACGCTATTATGCAGAATGAAGATTCTCGAATGCAAAAGAGGTGGAATCTATGGCATTGGTTTCGTTGACCCATATATCATTTATGAAAAAATGATACAAGACCACCCCCGAGACTCAGAGGAAAACTTACTAAGGTTTATGAATGCACAAAATACCAGAGCAGACATACTATTTCCTTACAATTCAGGTGAGTGTTACTGTCTTGTACTACAAATTCTATTTTGCTTACTCGATGTTAAGTGTAGTTGATGAGTAATGCATGCCTGCTTATATAAACGTGCGTCGTTTCTACTAGATCCTGCTAATCATTAAAGTTGACGCTGGAACTGTTGAAGCCCTGGACTCACTAGGTAAAGACCCTCGAGAATACACCAACGTGTTTTGGATGCTCGACAGGTAATTTCAATCATTATCGCACTATATCGGCCTCTTTCGTTCGATCATTTCCTGATATCAAGTAATTAATAACTCCTTTATTCATTTTCTTTGCTGGGCAGGGTTTGGAAACGGTTCATCAAAGATGTTGTCGGTGAATGGAAACCGGAGCTGCGTTGGCGACGGCCCAAGGTAATTAAGTAGTACTAGCTAGGTCCACGCATCTCTTTAATTCTAGTTTCAATACCATTATCATGCTTGATTATTATATGATTGAATTCTATTCTCGCAAAGTGCATGAGGCAGAAACAGGGGACTAATTTATGTGCATACTACGTTTGCGAGAACATTCGCATGATGACCGAATGGCGCAGAGATGTAAGACAAGTTCAGGTATGTAAACACTATTCACAATTTTTTTATGATGATCTAATATATATACACACAACTAATATATTCATCTTGATCTCCTTCTTTAAAGATGGAAGAGATGCGGGAGAAGCTCCTACTAGAGAACCGCATACGAGCAATTCAAGAGGAAATTGCGGGATTTTTGCTTACGGAGGTCATATCTGAAAGCGGAGAATACCATTGCCGCTAATGCCTGCATGTAATGATCTCCAAATTGTAGGAGAAATTGTATATACCAAATTGTATATATATATATATGTATGGTCGTACGAGAAATTATATGATATATGTAGGAGATATGCCCTAGAGGCAGTAATAACAGATATTTTGTATCTCCGAGCTTGTAATGAATGTTTATGTTCCATGCTATAACTGCAATGATTCTCGAGTCTGCAATATCCACGAGGCTTGGAGCGAAACTCATATGCACGTGTGGTATAATAAACGGTAAAATGTATTCCTAGTTATGCCTCTAAGACTGGCTCAAGTATTGCATGATGATCGTGTTTTCCCGATCATGAGCATGTCTGTGCTGGCAATTTTGAGGGCACAATGTTAGTAGAACACTTGTGTTGAATCGACCCGAATTGATGTTATGCTATGAGATACATTCTTCACAAGTTAATGGTTAATAACACAGAGATAGTTAATGTTTGCATAATTCCTCAGACCATGAGAGTATCGAGTTCCTTCGTACTTGCTTCGTGAACTTTGGGGTTTGTTAAACGTCATCCGTAACTGGGTGGCTATTACGGCGGCTTACGGGTTCACGGAAAGGTATGACAAGAAACGAGATAGCTCAAGATTGGGATTTGCTCCTCCGACGATGGAGATATATTCTCGGGCCCTCTCGGTGTTACGGTATCCATCATCGTCTGGCCAGATACATTGTGATTTGATCACTGGGATGCCGGAACGCGGAAACGAGAAAAGAGAACAAAACCGGTAACGAGGTAACTGGCATAGTGGACAAGTTGTTGATCTACGGGGATGCCAATAAATCTCACCTCGGGTGATTGTAATATATCGTGAAGCAACAGGAATAGCACACGGCAAGTGGAGGTTCACTCGAATATTCATTCGTGTGGGTATAGGGGTCAATATGGGTGTCCACGGCTCCGATGTTGATCATTGATCGGAAAGTGTTCCAGGTCATGTCTATACTTCACCAAACCTATAGGGTCACCCGCTTAAGGGTCATCTATCTGCTGAATGCTAGACAAGGAGTCAGAGAGAAAATCACCGAAAAAGTTTCGGACGAAATGGAAACGTTCCGAAGAGAACACCGGAATAGTTTCAGTGAAACTGAAAAGTTGTTTTAGGGTATTCCATTAAGTCATATTGGTTGCGGCACACGCCTGGAAATTCTTGGAGGGTGCCAGAATTGTTCAGGTAACTTCTGGAATTTTTCCGGAGAGAAAACCGGAAATGTTCCGGAGCAGCCGGAACCGCAATGGTAGCTTTTCGCTGAAGAAAAACATTGTTCCGGAATTGTTTCGGAATGCGTTCAAAATTGTTTTAGTGGGTACTGGATTTATTCTGGGCACACAGAAATAATTTGGGATTTAACGGACGCAGAAAAATGTCTTCGTGAATAGTGAAAGTGCTTTTTGGAAAGTCACCTTTTCGGATATTTCCCAAAAGGCTTCTAGAAGGGATTGGGGAGCAAGGCACCTCCATGTGGGGGGGGGGGCTAGAGGTGGCCGGCCAAGGTGGGGCTTCTCCATGGAGCTCCACATGCCACCCCTTTTTGCCTTTTATTCTTTTATGTGAGACATAAAGTGGGGGTACTTTTGGAATTTTTGTAAGCCAACTTTATCCCTTGGCTTCCCTATAAATAGATGTGGAGGGGTGCTCTCCAAAGCTCATCCTTGCTCTCATACACATGCCATACTCGTCTGGCTCTCTCTCTCTCCCTCCCATGAAATAGTTTTGTAGAGCCGAAAGGCTGTCTGGGTTCCGGTAGGAACTAGTTCTGGACGTCGAAGCCCTGCCATATAGCTGACACCGTATGTGTGCAACCCTGTAGAGAGGTCGTAGTTTCGATCTTTTGCCCGAGTTGCTGTTCGGGTGTCCACCCGAAGGGCTGTTCGTGACATCGTCCGAGGGACTGTCCGACCGCCTCCCGAAGGGCTGTCCGACGAGGGAGTACATCCTCACAGTTGGGAGGTTGTAAATCCTATCTGCGGGGATCTGCACCGACGATCTACACCGACTCTTCTTCCGCTGCGCTACGAGTCGGTACGGATCAGATCAAATCCTGTATGCAGTCTCCATAGTGGTCCTGGGCGTGCTCGCTGTACCGAAATTTTTTGTTTTCTGTCGCGTTCCCCTACAGTTGCATCATGAGCCATGCTATGCATAGATGCAGGTTACGATCTAGAATACATGGAGATGTATGGGTATTGCATAATATAATTTTGGAGTAGATGAAATCTATTGCTGAAAATTATTTATGCGGGTAGCAGATGAAATCTGTTACCCGATGTTCTTGTTGCTTCCCTAGAATTTGCGTATTTTTGATCTCGAGACAACATGGTGGAATTTCACAAAGTTCTGGCAATCCGCGGTCCTGATTGATCAACGAAGTGCTATCAGTTCTTTGGGTTCCGCCATAGTCAAAAGAAAGATGAAATTCGCAGACGAAAGGGCAATGCAGATATGATCTGCACGGGGGTCATGCATATGACGAAGTTTAGTATGGGGCTCGAGATTTTATTATCTCGTGTTTCATACACCCCGCGATGTTAATCTAGCGACTTGAATAATCATACTTGATGATAAAACGTTGGTAGCTGCGGTTTAAGTCAAAACCTTAGAAGCCACGTAAAATAAAATTTTGCATAAACCGATTAGAGGCGTCTAACTTGTTTTTGCAGGATGTGCATGTGATGTGGTATAGCAATGCTCATATTAATTCAATTATGTATGAGATGACTATATGATGTAAATTTATTAACATGACCTGCGTGTCATGATTCGGCATGATGGCTGGAGCCATATGATTGTCACTTTAATGACCTGCGTGTCAACCTTAAGTAATGCACTTATTTTATTAGCTATAGAGATAGCAATATTATCTGGTGCATCGACAAGGTAGTGGCAATCTTCACGAAGGTGAACACTGACGCAAATGCCGAAGACGAAGAAATTAAAGACTTCTCCGTCAGAAGGGGCTATACCATATCATGCTATTATGAATTGCCTAAGATGTTTATCCCTTATGATGCACCCTTTTGATTGCGTGGTAGTCGCTTTTTATTAGGGTGATCTCTCACTTAAAAATATCAAGTAGTTAGTGTTCTCCCAAGTGTAGCACCGTCTACAACACGTATCTTTTCGGGGTGCGCCGTGTCACACGGGTACGAACGATTAGAGAGGTGTAAGGCGGGTGACGATGAGACCTCGCAGCAAGATCACTTGGCTGTCTTGACGTTCAAGCATGACCGTCATGAGCTCGGAACACGCCCATCGAAAGATGAACAAGAATCGTATAGAGATGTGATTGGCAAGTTGGCCTACCGGTTAAGATTTTCGTCTTCAGTGGTATTACACCAATGGCGAACAATCAAGACGCGGATCTTGAATCACTCATAATCAATTTTGAGAGATATTGATTTGAGTGGGAGCGCACTTTAGAATAAAATTGTTTATTCACTAGTGCAAAAAATCATTATGAACAAAGTCTAAGTGAAACTTGTGTTTTCCGTTGTAGATCAAATGGCTCGCAACACCGCGTTCAACTTAGGCCCGATGTTAGAGAAAGAGAAGTTAGCTGCGACTGGAAACAACTATGCGGACTGGGTTCGTAACCTGAGGATTGTCCTAAGGAGCGCTAAGAAAATGTATGTGCTTGAAAATGCTCTTCCAGCTAAACCGGCGGCCGATGCCCTGGAAGATGAACAAAATGTCTGGGCCACTAAGGATGATGATCATAACTTAGTGCAGTGCCTCATGCTAGCTTGCATGAGTGCAGGGCTTCAAAAACGTTTTGAATTCCATAAACCCCGTGATATGATCCGGGAATTGGATGCTCTGTACAAGGAAACTGCAAGGTCTGAACAATTTGATATCATGAAGACCTTGATGGAATGCAAGATGGCTGAGGGCAGTTCAGTTGGCGAACAAGTAGTCAAAATGATTGGCTATGCTGAAAGGCTTAAAACCCTGGAATTTCCAATTCCGCCTGGCCATATGATGGACATGATGCTTTCTTCACTCCCCCCGTCTTATGACGGTTTTGTCATGAACTACAACATGAGTGGGATGGAGAAGACACCGGAAGAGGTGCTCGCATGCTGAAAACTGCGGAAGGAGGACTGCGGAAAAATCCCAAGCAAGTGTTGCTTGTGAATAAAACCGCCAGTTTCAAAAAGAAAGGCAAGCCAAAGAAGGGCAAGGGCGCTGGTAAGACCGGCTCCCAAAGCAACTCTAAGGGCAGAGCCAAGAATGAAACTGAGTGCTTCTACTGCAAGGGCACAGGACACTGGAAGAGAAACTGCAAGAAGTATCTGGAAGATAAGAAGTCCGGGAAAACCGGAAAAGGTATAATTGTTATACAAGTTAATGTCATTGACGTTTTGCTTGCTAGCGAAAATTCTAAGTCTTGGGTATTTGATATCGGATCGGTTGCTCACATTTGCAACTCGATACAGGGACTTTAGAAGGTGCGCAAGCTAGCAAAGAATGAAGTCGTGATGCGCGTCGGGAATGGCGCTGGGATCGCCGCTCAAGCCGTCGGCATTATGCCTCTACGTCTCCCTTCAGGATTTATCTTAGAACTAAATAACTGTTATTTTGTTCCACTATTGTGTAGAAACATTATCTCCGGATCATGTTTAGTACACGATGGGTATTCGTACAAGTCTGAGAACAATGGTTGTTCACTTTATTGTAAGGATATGTTTTATGAATTTGCACCCATTGTTGGGGGCCTTTTCATAATAAATCTTGATTGTGGAAATGATGTCTTTAACGTGAATGCTAAACGCCTTAAGAAGGCTGATACCACCACCACTTTCATGTGGCACAGTCGCCTTGGCCACATCGGAAAGAAACGCATGCAAAGACTCCATAAAGATGGAGTTTTACCGTCCTTTGATTTTGAATCATTTGACACATGTGAAGCTTGCTTGATGGGGAAAATGACCAAGACGCCATTCATGGATCATCCTGAACGGGCGAGTGAATTGTTGGAAATAATACATAGTGATGTATGTGGTCCAATGAGCACAATCGCACGGGGTGGGTATTTCTACTTCGTGACCTTTAGTGATGATTTGAGTAGGTATGGATATATCTACTTGATGAAGCATAAGTCGGAAACCTTTGAAAAGTTCAACGAATTTCAGAATGAGGTAGAAAATCATCATAACAAAAGGATTAAGTTTCTGCGGTCTGATCGTGGGGGCGAATACCTTAGTCATGAGTTTGGCCAACATCTGAGTGATCGTGGAATCATTTCACAGCTTACGCCTCCCGGAACTCCACAGCGAAACGGAGTGTCGGAAAGACGTAACCGAACCCTGTTAGACATGGTAAGGTCGATGATGTCTCTTACAGATCTGCTGATATCTTTTTGGGGTCATGCACTAGAAACTGCCGCTCACACACTAAACAAAGCACTGTCTAAGTCTGTTGAGATGACACCATATGAGATATGGCACGGGAAGAAACCCGACCTGTCGTTTCTCAAAATTTGGGGTTGTGAGGCATACGTAAAGCATTTACAGCCAAGCAAACTTGATCCTAGATCAGACAAATGTTACTTTGTAGGTTATCCCAAAGAGACAGTTGGGTATTCTTTCTACCACGCCTCTGAGAACAAAGTGTTTGTTGCAAAACACGGAGTCTTTCTCGAGAAAGAGTTTCTTGCTAAAGATGTGGGTGGGAGGACAGTACAACTTGCTGAGATTAGTGAATCTTCGGCAACCGTTGATATGGCTAAGGAACCGGAAGAAATTCCGCTAATTATCCCTTCAACCGAGCCGGAAGATGTCGTATGTGATGCGGAAACTTCAGACAATGTTGTAACTGAACCGCGCAGATCAGGTAGGGCTATCCAGCCACCTGTGTGGTTTCATAACGAAATCTTCATTCTTGAAGACGATGAACCTGCGCACTACAAGGAAGCGATGGCGGGGCCCAGCTCAAGGGAACGGCACAAGGCCATGAAATCCGAAATGGAATCCATGACGAAAACCAAGTTTGGAACTTGGAAGAACTTCCAGAAGGCGTAAAGCCCATTGGTTGTAAATGGATTTTCAAAAGAAAGACAGACACGGATGGTAACATTACTATCCACAAAGCTAGACTTGTCGCGAAAGGGTTCACGCAAGTTCCAGGAGTGGACTACGACGAGACTTTCTCGCCCGTAGCTATGCTTAGGTCTGTTCGGATATTACTAGCAATTGTTGTTTATTTCGATTATGAAATATGGCAGATGGACGTCAAAACGGCTTTCCTAAATGGAAACCTCAAAGAGGAGGTATACATGATACAGCCAGAAGGTTTTGTCGTTCATAAGGATGCTGGAAAAGTATGCAAACTTCAGAAAGCCATTTATGGTCTGAAGCAAGCGTCAAGGAGCTGGAACATTCGTTTTGATGAAGTGGTCAAACAGTTTGGCTACATCAGGAATGACGAAGAATCTTGTGTTTACAAGAAGTTTAGTGGGAGCGCAAAAGCATTTCTAATCTTGTATGTGGATGACATATTGTTGATTGGAAATGACGTGAATTTTCTTAGCAAAATAAAAGACTCATTGAAGAAAAGTTTTTCAATGAAAGACTTAGGCGAAGCGGCATATGTATTGGGCATCAGAATCTATAGAGATAGATCAAAACGCCTGATAGCGCTTAGCCAAAGCACGTACATTGACAAGGTGTTGAAAAGGTTCAACATGGAGAACTCCAAGAAAGGCCTACTCCCCATGTCACCTGGCACAGTGCTTTGCAAGAATCAGTGTCCTCGGACACTCGATGAGCGAGTACAAATGAATGATGTTCCATATGCCTCGGCAGTTAGTTCTATTATGTATGCCATGCTATGTACAAGACCGAACGTTTCCTATGCGCTAAGTGTTAGCAGCCGGTACCAAAGTGATCCAGGATTGGAACACTGGGCCGCAGCCAAGGGTATTCTTAAGTACCTCAGAAGGACCAAGGATTTACTCCTTGTGTACGGAGGTGATGAAGAGCTCATTGTAAGTGGTTACACTGATGCAGGCTTCATGACTGACCCAGATGACTTCAAATCTCAATGAGGCTATGTTTTCATATTGAATGGCGGCGCAGTTGATTGGAAAAGTTCCAAACAAAAGACTGTAGAGGATTCTACGACGGAGGCGAAATATGTTGCAGCTTCAGAAGCCTCCAAGGAGGCGGTATGGATCAAGCAATTTCTTGAAGACCTTGGTGTGGTTCCAAGTCCTCTGGACCCGGTGGAGATCTATTGTGATAATAGTGGCGCCGTGGCTCAGGCAAGGGAGCCAAGTTTGCACCATAAGACAAGACATATTGAACGCAAATATAAACTCATTCGACATCATGTCGAAGCGGGTTTAGTGAAAGTACGCAAAGTTCACACGGATCTGAACGTGTCAGACCCGATGACAAAGCCTCTACCACGAGCAAAGCATGAGCAGCACCGGATAGCCATTGGTGTTAGGGAAGCCATGTAACTGGATTATGACTCTAGTGCAAGTGGGAGTCTGTAGGAGATATGCCCTAGAGGCAGTAATAACAGTTATTTTGTATCTCCGAGCTTGTAATGAATGTATATGTTCCATGCTATAACTGCAATGATTCTCGAGTCTGCAATATCCACGAGGCTCGGAGGGAAACTCATATGCACGTGTGGTACAATAAACGGTAAAATGTATTCCTAGTCATGCCTCTAAGACTGGCTCAAGTATTGCATGATGATCCTGTTTTCCTGATCATGGGCATGTCTGTGCCGGCAATTTTGAGGGCACAATGTTAGTAGAACACTTGTGTTGAATCGACCCGAATTGATGTTATGCCATGAGATACATTCGTCACAAGTTAATGGTTAATAACACAGAGATAGTTAATATTTGCATAATTCCTCAGACCATGAGATTATCGAGTTCCTTCGTACTTGCTTCGTGAACTTTGGGGTTTGTTAAACGTCATCCGTAACTGGGTGGCTATTACGGTGGCTTACGGGTTCACGGAAAGGTATGACAAGAAACGAGATAGCTCAAGATTGGGATTTGCTTCTCCGACGATGAAGAGATATTCTCGGGCCCTCTCGGTGTTACGGTATCCATCATCATCTGGCCAGACACATTGTGGTTTGATCACTGGGATGCCGGAACGCGGAAACGAGAAAAGAGAACAAAACCGGTAACGAGGTAACTGGCATACTGGACAAGTTGTTGATCCACGGGGATGCCAATAAATCTCACCTCGGGTGTTTGTAATATATCGTGACGCAACAGGAATAGCACACGGCAACTGGAGGTTCACTCGAATATTCATTCGTGTGGGTATAGGGGTCAATATGGGTGTCCACGGCTCCGATGTTGATCATTGATCGGAAAGTGTTCCGGGTCATGTCTATACTTCACCGAACCTATAGGGTCACACGCTTAAGGGTCATCTATCTGCTGAATGCTAGACAAGGAGTCAGAGAGAAAATCACCGAAAAAGTTTCCATAAATGATTCAAGATTATATCTTGATAAACCCTTCGGAAGACTTAGAGTCTAACGAACATTAATGGAACTATAAACTGATTTGGATAAAATATTTTATCCATAAAGCTCGACTTGTTGCAATAACAAGTTCAAGGAGTTGACTACAATGAGGTTCTCTTAGCGATGCTTAAAGTCAGATCGGGTTAAACTAGCAATTAATACATATTTCAATCTTGAGATATGATACATGGATGCCAAAAGGATTTCCATATGATGGAAATGCAACCTAGGACTTGTATGTGGTACAGTCCGAAGTATTTTGTCAATCCAGAGGATGCTAGTAAGTATGCAAACTTCAGAGTTCCAGCGATGGACAGAAGAGAGCAAAATGGAGTTGGAATCTTCGTTTTTGATGAAATAGTTTGATTTCATCAATGGATAACGAAGATGCTTGTGGTTTCAAGAAAGTAAGTGGGAGCATAATAATATTTCTAAAAACTTTGTGTGCTTGACACATTGTTGATTGGAAATTTCTTGACATGAATTAGGACTTCATTAAAAATAGTTTTTCAATGAAGTGCTTGGGCTAAATAGCCTTGACATTAGGCATATTTATCTACGAGATAGAATTGCCTAATAGGCTAAAGCCAAAAATACATATTGACAAGATGCTAAAACTTTTTAGCATTAAAACGCCAAGGAGTGATTCTTGCCGAAGTCACATGGAAAGGGTTTTTGCAAGACTCGGTGTCTCAAAACACTGATGAGCGAAATACATGATGGAAATTCCACACACTTTCGTGTTTGGATTAGTCATGTATTCCATGGTATGTAAAACAACCAGATATGTCCAATACTCCAAAGCTGTTGCGAGTATAGATACCAAAGTGATCAAAGTACTGATCATCGGACAACAGTGAAAAATGTCATTAAGTACTAAAGTAGCACTGATGACATGTTTTCTCGCAGGCAGAGATTATGAAGTGCTCGTTGTAAGTGATTACATCGATACAGTCTTCATCAATGCTCCATGCGATTTTTGATTTAAGTTAAGGGTTTTGTGTAACACACAATATGGTGGCATAGTATTTGGAAATCGTTTCCAAACAGGTTGCTGTGGCGAATTCTATAACAAATGGCTAAGTATGTTGACGCTTTAGAAGCGACAAAGAAGATGTTGAATCATATAGTTCATTCATGAACTTAGTATGGTTCCAAGATGGCTTTTGTCAATGGGACACTACTGCAGGTAGTTGCTCCATAACTCAGTCTGAGGAATCCAGGTTCGACCTGTGATTCACATATATACAAAGCCAAGTCCACACAAAATATGAATTTTGTGAAAGCGTGAAAACGCGAGGACATGCAAAGATACACACGAAACTGAAGTTGTCAGATCCGTTGGACATCAGGCTATACCACATGCGAAGCATTTTTACACCGGTGTGCCACAGGTGTAATGTGCATTAGCATTGACTAGATTATTGACTCTAGTGCAAGTGGGAGTCTGTAGGAGATATGCCCTAGAGGCAATAACAAATGTTATTATTTATCTCCATGTTCATAATTATGTTTATGTTCCATGCTATAACTGCTATGGTTCCCGAGCCCGTATATCCATAAAGGCTCTGAGGAAAACCCATGTGCACGTGTGGAATAATAAACGGTAAAAAGTATTCCTAGTCATGGCCTCTAAGACTAGCTCAAGTGTTGCATGATGATCACGTTTTCCTGATCATGGGCATGACTATGCCGGCAACTTTGAGGGCACAATGTTAGTAGAACACTTGTGTTGAATCGACCCGATTGATGTTATGCTATGAGATTCATTCGTCATAAGTTAATGGTTAATAACACAGAGAAGTTAATGTTTGCTTAATTTCTTAGACCATGAGAGTGTCGAGTTTCTTCATGCTTGCTTCATGAACTTTGGGGTTTGTTAAACGTCATCCGTAAATGGGTGGCTATTACGGCGGCTTACGGGTTCCTGGAAAAGTATGTCAAGTAACTTGATAGCTCAAGATTGGGATTTGCTCCTCCGACGATGGAGAGATATCTCTGGGCCCTCTCGGTGTTACGGTATCCATCATCGTCTGGCCAGACACAAGAGTGATTTGATCACAGGGATGCCGGAACACAGAAACGAGAAAAGAGAACAAAAACCGGCAACGAGGTAACTGGCATTGTGGACAAGTGTTGATCCACGAGGATGCCGATGTTTCTCACCTCGGGTATTTGTAACATATCGCGAAGCAACAGGAATAGCACACGGCAACTGGAGGTTCACTCGAATATTCATTCGTGTGGGTATAGGAGTCAATATGGGTGTCCACGGCTCCGATGTTGATCATTGATCGGAAAGAGTTCCGGTCATGTCTATACTTCACCGAACCTATAGGGTCACACGCTTAAGGGTCATCTATCTGCTGAATACTAGACAGGGAGTCTGAGAGAAAATCACCGAAAAAGTTTCGGACGAAATGGAAACGTTCCGGAGAGGACATCGGAATAGTTCCGGTGAAACTGAAAAGTTGTTTCAGGGTATTCCATTAAGTCAAATTGGTTCTGGCACACGCCGGGAAATTCTTGGAGAATGCCAGAAGTGTTCTGGAAACTTCTGAGAATTTTCCGGGACAAAAACCGAAAATGTTCCGGAGCTGCCGGAACCGATTTGGTTGCTTTTCGCTGAAGAAACATTGTTCCGAAATTGTTTCGGAATGCGTTCAAAATTATTTTGGTGGGTACTGGAATTGTTCTAGGCACACAGAAATAATTTGGGTTTTAACGGACGCAGAAAAATGTCTTCGTGAATAGTGAAAGTGCTTTTTGGATATTTTTGGGAAAGCACTTTTTTGGATATTTCCAAAAAGGTTTCTAGAAGAACTTGGGAGCCAAGGAAGCCCCCCTTGGGGGCCCCCCATGAGGGCTTGGCCGGCCACAATGTGGGCACCTCCATGGAGCCCCACTTGCTCCATACTTCCCTAATATGCCCTTGTGGAAAGTGTTCCTTCATGGGCATTTTTGGGTTTTTGGAATGGCAACTTTACCCCTTGGTTTTCCTATAAATAGGAGGTGAGGGGGCTGCCCCAAACCTCATCCCTTCTCACATACAAGTGCCATGACATTTCTGGCTTCTCTCTCCCTCCCAGCGAAATAGTTTCGTAGAGCCGAAAGGCTGTCTAGTTTCCGGCAGGAACTAGTTCTGGACGGCGAAGCCCTGCCGGATAGATGACACCGTATGTGTGCAAATTTGTAGAGAGATCGTAGTTTCGTTCTTAGTTCAAGAGTGCCTCCCGAAGGGCTGTCCAAGTGATCGTCTTAGTTTCGGGGGTCCTCCCGAAGGGCTGTCCGAGTGACTGTCCGGTTTTTGAAGGTCCTCCCGAAGGGCTGTCCGCGACACCGTCCGAGGGACTGTCCGACCGCCTCCTAGAGGGCTGTCCGAGGGGCAGATATGGGAGTTCATCCTCGCGGTTGGGAGGTTGTAAATCCTAGCTGCGGGGATCTGCACCACCGGTCGTCATCGACTCTATTTCCGCTGCGCTACGAGTCGGTAACGAAACAGATCAAACCTTGTATGCAGTCTCCATAGTGATCCTGGGCTGGTGCGTAGGTCAGAATTTTTTTGTTTTCTGCTGCGTTACCGTACACTTCATCTTACACATTGATGGCGGAGGATCTCGGCGGCGTGGCGCTGTGGAGACTCGGAGTCCGATGCACGGAGATGGACTCGCGCAGGAGGTGGATGCTATCTGGCGTCATGGTGGCATCGATGGCAGAGAGGCCTGGCAAGGTCGGTGCATTAGTTTTTGCTCTGAAGATGGATTGGTGGAAGATGGCGGCGACGACACAAAGAGTGCGTCAGACCAGTTTGTGCCCCAAACCCAGTATGTGGCTTGGTTGGGGCCTCTGTCTTTAGATGTTAGGCATTTGTGCGATGTCTGTTTGGTATTAGGCTCGAACTATCGGCACCCCTTCATCAGGTGGATAGGAGTAGCGACAGTTGTTGCTAAGATGGTGGCTTCATACTACCTAATGTACTACTTTGTAAGGTCTTTGTGAATAATTAATAAAATGGCTGCATGCATCGTCTAGATGCAGAGGCCGGGGGTAATCCTCGTTTTCAAAAAAAAAGCTAATACATTATCAATTTTGCACTTAAATTCATAAGATATATGTCACTGATTCAGCAGGCCCTTATATTTACTATCTACTGCCTTGCCTGCAATCAGTGGCGGAGCGTAACGAACAATCAAGCCGGGGGCTTGTCTGGTTCCCTGTGCGGAGAGAATTGCTTCTGATTTTCCCCCAGCTAGGAATGAGATTGCGATCGAGCTCGCGGCAATGGCACCAACTAACCTTACCCTGTTAGTTATGCAGCATGATGGTGGGTTCAGGTTTCTTCAGAAAGAGAGGCGCGCCAAAAAGCATCGCCAGAAAAGTGTTGACATAGATTCCACCATGGAAAGCTTGCTGCCTTGCTGCCATGGTGACTCGGCCGCAGAGTTTCACAGTCAGCTCTGGCCCCCTATATATAGGGTCGTGCCTGGAAACCCTAGGACCAACACCACTCCCTCCCCTCCCACCCGTGCCGCCGCCACTGCGGCTTAGGAAACAGAAGCGATGTCTGATGGCGGACGCGGCCGTGGAAGGGGCAAGAGCAAAGGAGGTAGGGGTGAGAACCTTGGATCTTGGCAGCCGGATCAGTCGCTGCAAACTCAGATGGGGCTGGAACCTCAGATGGGTCCGCCTCAACAATTCTTTGGGTATGGCTTCCAAGGAGCACCACCACCTTGGGGTTTCTCGGGGCAATTCCCGCCCCCATACGCTCAGTAGCAGTGGGGAGGACCGCAGCAGCAGTGGTTTGGGCCGCCACCACCTCAATCTGGTCCGCAGCTGGGGCACGCCCCAGGGGGATCCGCTGAACCCAATTCTTCCCCATCTGGGAGCCAGGTCAGTAACAGATTGCAGAGCAAGAATTCCCAAAAGAAGAAGCAGGACCTAAATCCAAAGATTTCTTCTGCCCCAACCTCTGGTTTGATGGCTTACATTGATGTAGTTTGCTACAATTGTGGTGACCCTGGTCATCATGTGGACAAGTGCTTGAAGCCTAAATCTTGTTTCATCTACAAAATGGTGACCCACAAGGTGGACAACTGCCCTGTCAGGAAGAAGCCACACTCTTCTGCCAGATATGTAGGCAGTGCTGCTCCTGGTCTGGGTTTCTATCATGTGGATGCTTTGGATGTTAATGCTCAGCACCTTGGAGCTCTGAAAAATGTTGGCATTGTGCTTGTTGAAACTGGAGAAGTGACTAAGCATGAGCTGGCTAGTGAATTTGCAAATATCTATAAGACCAACAGGCAATGGCCTATCAATGCCTTGGATGAGTGGACCTTCCTAGTGAAATTCCCTCCTGAAATTGATGTGGACAAGTTGCTGGATATCCATGTTTTGGTCTCAAAAAGGACAATGTCACTGTTAATGTAGAAGTCTGGAAAGGTAATGTAGAAGCTGAGGAGGATCTTCAAGAAGTTTGGATCAAAATTAGGAGGCTGAATCCAAAGTGGTGTGAATGGTCTATGTTGGATCAGATCACATCAGTTTTGGGAGTACTGATTGATGTTGATTGGCAACATAATTTCAGGTCCTTCTATGAAACGGTTAGGGTTAAGATCTCCTGCAAGGACCCCACTAGAATTCCTGGAGAAAGGCTGTTAGGTATACATGGCAAGATCTACAGGTTCCTGATTGAGGTAGAACCTCCCATACCTGCAGCTGAACCAGTTACCTCCGCCAACCCTTCTTTTGGGACTCATTTGTCTATGGACACTGAACACAGAGAGAACACATCTGAAGATGTAGGGTCTAACAGGGGCTCTAGGAATGGGTCTGATCATGGCTCTGGTACTGGCTCTGGAACTACCAATCCAAGAACCTAGTCACTGGGCCATAATCATCAGATTGGGGAAAACACTCCTACTTCTTTGCTTAAAGCACACCTCCCAGAATCACAATACTCATCCAGAATTAGTAATTTAGAGAAGCTCCTGAACTCAGTGCAGGGAGATGCTGCTGGGTTCAACTTGCCCAGGGACATGGAACTGTTGGACGATGAGGATCTTACAAAAGATGTGGACTTTGAAGACCTGCAAGATGATCAAGAGAGCTCTGGTGGTGGAGGGGCTGACAATACTCTCCCCATAGAGTGCCAATATGAGACTGAATTCCCTGTGCTCTCTAAACACAAGAATCTAGTCAAATGGGGGCCTGTTCAAGCTGCTAAAGTGAGCTCAAGGATAGCTGGTGACAAAAGGACCATCATTGAGAAAGCTCAATAATTCAAGGAGGTTCAGAATCTGGAGGTGTCTAAAGAGCATGGTAAGAACCCCCCCCCCCTTTCTCTCTTTTCAATAATCCCTCCTTTGTTTCTGTGGCTTCAAAAATTGGTGTAGAGGTAGATTCTGTAGAAAATGAACTTGAGATTAATACCTCCTTGGCTGCTGATAAGACCTATGACAGAACTGTGGGTTCTGTTCAAAGGTCTGATTCTACATGTAGCACCTCTAGTAATGTCTCTTCAGACTCTCATGCTAGTCATAATGAAGGGCTCTGGTCTCTTATTTGCAAGCATAGACGGGGCAAGCACCCCTTTAACCGGGCTTCCCCATGAATGCCCTTTTCTGGAATGTGAGGGGTATTTTAGCCCCTGGTAGAAAACCTTTAATTATTGATACTATTAGTAAAACCCATGCTACTGTCCTAGGTTTCCAGGAAACTAAAAAAGAAGATTTCTCTACTTCTTATCTTAAATCTCTAGTTGGGTCTAGAGATTTTTCTTGGCACCATCTACCATCTAAGGGCTCTGCTGGTGGCATCCTGATGGGAATGGACCTAGATATCTTTGATGTTATTTCCTGGTCTCATCTAGACTCCTCTGTTAGTTGTTTAGTTAAGGTGAAATCTAATGGTCACATCTTTAGAATTGTTACTGTTTATGGCTCTCCCTATGATGAGGGTAAAGAAGCCTTTATCTCTGAGCTCCACAACCTGTTTTTGGATGTGGGCACCCCCACCCTTATTGGTGGGGACTTTAATCTGGTTAGGAGTCCTGGGGATAAGACCAATGGTGTGATTAATCATAAATGGAGTGATAATTTTAATGCTTGGATTGAAATTTGGAGCCTCCTAGAGATTAAGCTTTCTAGTAGGAAATTTACTTGGGCCAACAATCAAGTGGATCTTATTATGTCCACTATTGATAGGCTCTTCTGTGATACTAACTTAGATAAAATCTTCCCTTTGTCCACTTGCAAAGATTTGCCTAGATGTGGTAGTGATCATACTCCCCTTCTTTGGGATTCTGGTATTAATCAAGTCCCTAGGAAAAGTAGTTTTAAGTTTGAGAAGTGGTGGCTTCCGAGAGAGGATTTCTCTGACTTAGTCAGGAAGATCTGTCAGAACCCACTGGTACTAGCTGTCCTTTGGAGAGCTAGCAGATCAAAGTCAGGAGGTTTAGGAAAGCCACCAAAGGGTGGAGCTCCAATGAAGAAGCCAGCCTTAGGAAGTACAAAAGGATTCTTCTTCAGGAATTTGACTCTTTAGATGTTAAGTCTGAAACTTTAGATCTCTCTGAGCCTGAGTTAGCCAGAATGAATTTCATTCATGGTGAGCTTAAGAAAATTTGGCTAAAAGAAGAAACTAAAGCTAAACAGAGGTTTAGGTATAGAGACATTAAAGAGGGGGACAGGAACACTGCATATTTTCATGTCGTAGTCGCCAATCAGAGGAGAAGGAAGACTCTCATCCACTCCTTAGATGCCCCTGATGGCCCTGTCACTGACATTAAAGATATGCTTGGGGTTTCTATGACTTTTACAAGGACCTCTTCAAGAAAGAAGAGAGCTCTGGGTTCATTTTAAACTATGAATTCTTTTCTGCTGATGAAAAAGTTTCTATAGCATAAAATGAAATGCTAGAAGCTCCATTCTCTGAAGAAGAGATCAAAATAGTTGTGTTTGGCTCTTACCCAGATGGGGCCCCAGGCCCTGATGGGATTCCTTTCATTTTTTACCAACATTTCTGGGATCTCATCAAACCTGATTTGATTGCTCTTTTTCAACTTTTCCATAAAGGAGAGCTGAATATATGTAGACTTAATTTTGCCATGCTCTCCCTTATCCCTAAAGAAGCGGAGGCTACTTCTATGTAGAAGTTTAGACCAATTAGTCTCATTAATTGTAGTTTTAAATTTTTTTCTAAGGTCCTCACTAATAGGCTCTCTAGGGTTTTACAGAGACTGATTGCTAGTAATCAGTCTGCCTTCCTCAAAGGGAGATACATTTTAGAGAGTGTTGTTACTGCTCATGAGGTCCTCCACTCAGTTCACTCTAGTAAAAATGAGGGGTTGATTCTCAAACTAGATTATGAGAAAGCCTTTGACAAGGTTGACCTGAGTTTTTTAATTGAACTTTTAAAACTCAGATGCTTTGGTGGTAAATGGACCCAATGGATCTATCAGCTTACTCATGGTGGTTCTGTGGGGGTTAAACTTAATAATGTAGAGAGTGACTTCTTCCTCACTGGAAAAGATTTGAGATAGGGGGATCCTATCTCACCACTCCTTTTTAATCTAGTGTTAGATGTGCTTACCAAAATGCTGGCTAAAGCTGCTAACCAGGAACTGATTGCTGGACTCTGTCCAGAAGTCTGCCCTGGAGGGATCATCTGTCTCCAATATGCAGATGACACCATTCTGGTCCTTGACAAAAACCTCTGCAATGCCAATAACCTCAAAATTTTCTTGACTTGTTTTGAACAAATCTCTGGCATGAGGATTAACTATTCCAAGAGTGAACTCATCCCCATTAATATTGAGGTGCCTGAGTTCAATAACTTTCTTTCCATTTTAGAGTGTAGTGGAGGCAAATTTCCTATCAAATATCTAGGGATCCCCCTCCACTATGACAAGCTGAGAAGGGAAGACCTCCAGCCTCTTTTAGACAAAATCCTTAAAAGGATTGCTGGATGGAGAGGAAAACTCCTCTCTTACAAAGGCAGACTGGTCTTGATACAAGCCTGCCTTGCCAGCATTCCCATTTATCTCCTCTCCTTTTTTAAGTTTCCTAAATGGGCTCTCCAGATGATCAATTCACAAATGGCTAATTGTCTGTGGAATGACTTTGAGGGTCACAGAAAACTCCATCTAGCCAATTGGGGGATGGTCTCTATGAAAAAGGATTTTGGAGGGCTTGGTATTCCCAACCTCCAGGAGATTAACATTTGCCTTTTGGGCTCTTGGATCAAAAGTATTATGAGGGGGGAGGAAAACCTTGGAAAATGATCATTGATCACAAGTACATGACTGGTAGGACCAATATTTTTGCCCCTGCTCTAACCCAGAATACCTCCAGATTCTGGAAGGGGGTTAAATCCATTGTCCAAGCTTTGAAGTTTGGATATAGATGGAAAATTGGTGTGGGTAATAAAATTAGGTTCTGGGAAGATACCTGGTTTGGCACTTCTCCTTTAGCAGTCCAGTTCTGGCCTGTCTATTCTGTTTGCAATGAGCAAACCAAGTGTGTGAGTGATATTTGGGATGGCCAGCAACTGAAACTCTCCTTCAGGAGAAACTTTGATGACAAGCTAATGGAACAATGGTACTAGCTAGTGGAGATAGCTAGTAGTATTGTTTTTTTCTCTGACCGTGACATGCTAGTTTGGCAACAAGAAAACAAGGGACAGTATTCCTCTAGTTCACTTTACCATGTTATTAACTTTAGAGGGGTTCAACCTATGTTTGTCCCTACGGTGTGGAAGCTTAGGGTTCCTCCTAAAATTCATGTTTTCCTCTAGCTACTTTCCTATAATAAGCTGATGACCAGTGGCAACTTAAGAAAAAGACACATCATTAAACCCCTGGATTGTGTTTTTTGTACTAAACCTGAATCTAGCTCTCACCTGTTCTTTGACTGTATTGTGGCCAAAAATGTTTGGTCCTTCATTGGTGAGCACTTTGGTGCTCAGATTGGGTGTGATTTTGAATCTGTTGCTAGGTTTTGGGTCTCTAACAACAAAAACTCAGCTTTGAATATTGTTAGTTCAGCAGTCCTTTGGTGTCTTTGGAAATATAGAAATTCTATGATTTTCAATAAAACTACTTGGATGTCTGTCAACCAGGTGTTGAGGTTGCTCTTGAACATGATCAGGAACTGGACTGTGCTGTCCCCAGATCTGTGCAAGGACAGGCTGTTGGCCTTTACAACACAGTTAACAAAATTCCTTCAGAAACCATTGATGATCACATGTGGCTGACCCCAAAAGACCTGCTGGCCTTTGACCCGTGGGGGAAACTCAAAATTTCTGAAGATGATGAAGGCTTCCTGTCTCCCAAGAAGAGAGATCTCGGTGACAATACTGCTTCGACTAGCCTGGTGTCCATGCTCATCAACTGCTGGTCACCTCAAGCTGCTGCTACCCCGCCCATGAAAGCCAGGAGGGCATCGCTGGAAGTCGCCTGTCTCCAATACCCTGTTTTGAGCTGTGCTAGTTGTTTGTTTCCTCTCTCTGGATGATCGGAATAATCTGTAATCTTCTGTCGTTTAGATGTTTCACTTGTTTTTGTGCTTTTCGAACTGCTCCTCTCAGTGAGCCGATGTGTAACACTCTGTGATGGTTTCATTCGAGTAATGGAACCGGGGAGGAGCCTCCATGTTCTTCTAAAAAAACAATCAAGCCGGGGGGGGGTGTGCTGGGGGCAAATTTCAAAATAAAAGCAAACATATGAAGACAGGTGCAGCTCACATGAAATTACATGTCAATCCAATATATTTTGCTCCTTGCCTCCTTTGGCGGTTCGGCTCATCAACAGTCATCGGCACATCGTCTTGGCGGTTGGGCCGACGACCGTGCGTAGTAGATAGTCGAAACCGAGAAGGGGGAGAAACATGATTGTGGAATTGGGCGGATGACTTAGAAATTAAATCGCCATGCAGGGAGACACGTCACGGATAGATGACGTTGAATTGGGGAAAATAAGAGACGAACGTCCCAATATATTATTTGTTTTAGCTTATGACGAGTCGTTGTGGAGGGTTTTGACCAAGAGAGCTTCACGTACATATACAAAAATCAAGCAAGCTAGCTATGCACGTACATGACATATTGCACTTTTTTTTTGTTCGGGGGGGGGGGGGGGGGGGGGGGGGGATGTCAGGACCCCCTTTGGCCTCCATGAGCCTCCGCCGGTGCCTGCAATTGTTTGGTTTGCTTACTGATTTAGTACTACCACAATCTATTTGTCGGCTTAGCACAAACAATCAAAGCCGCGAGCCTGTGATCTAAACATTAACGCAATATTCTTCAAAAAAAAAAACATTAATGCAATATACTATAGTAACATAATATAACGTACATACAAATGACTCACTGACAGACCGGAGTTGCAATCTTCAATTTTGTGTAGTTGTCTAATCACGAAAACGGCTTTTGCCTCGCTTTATAGATAAAGCAACAACCACCGTACAAATGACAACACAACTCTACATACGAGCCACATACACACACCCAAGGCATGATACAAAGATGTTGATGAATAGCCACACACCCCGCAAAACTCCAAGAAAATTATAGGTGGGCAAACAAACCACCACTTGGAGTCGACGGAGCACTCAACCTTGGACAAACCACCATAAAGAGACGAAGCCGAACAACGACGAGCCAGGAACTACAAATCGGCGCCTATAGGAAGGGTACGACACCGGAGCGCCACCACCATCCGATCCAAAGGATCAGGGTTTTCACCCAGAGCGACAAGGACAGAGAGTAACCATGACTGTGCCTTCAAGAAGGGGGCGGCGCCCGTGGTTGCCGCCACCGTCGGCCTGACTAACACCAGACTAAGTTTTAACCCCGCCCACACGACCATGACAGTCAGCCAACACCCGAGCTATGAGCTTCGCCCACGAGCATCGCCGCTCCCCAGCATCCAAGACTGCCCCTCAACCGTTGTCGAGGCTACGAACCTGACAATGGGTACTAGGGGTACGAACGATGGGCAGAGCCTAGCTACGGCGCAAGTGTATCACTCGGATTTAGCGAGTTCAGGCCCCTCTCGGAGAGGTAATAGCCCTACGTTTCATGCCCGGAGGCTTGTGTTTTCTCTTGGGGTATAGAATTACAAGGAGTGCTGAACCCTTGCCATGGAGCTGAGGGGAGGCTTATATAGAGTACGCCTCGGTCCATCAATGCCATGTCGCAAGGGAGATGAATGTACATAAGTGCTGCAGTTACTGGTAACGGCAGCTATAACTACACTTTAATGCCAACGTAAAGCTACTCGACCATTACGGCTCCCACGTCTCCCGTTCGTCTTCTCTCGTCCGAGTGACTCCGGTATGGCCGAATGGAGGGAGGCGTCCGAGTGTCGTTGATGCATCCGAGTGGATAGTCGATGTTGCGCATCCGAATGCGCCTGTGGTCCGGAGACCCACCAATGATGGTGTGGGGCCACTAGTAGAAAAAGGGCATATAGTCCCGGTTCCCAACCCCCTTTAGTCCCGGTTTTCCCAACCGGGACTATGGATTCGGGACTAAAGGCAAGATCCTTTGGTCCCGGTTGTCACAACCGGGAGTAAAGGTCCTCCAGGCTAAAAATAATAATGCCTCCCACCAATGCAACTCGGGGGATTCGAACTCAAGACCTCATGTATTGCCTCGCGCGTAGCCTACCACCCCACCTACACAGCACATGTGACTTTGGATGGGATGCTTTCCTTTTGAACTAGCCTATGGAGGACCTTTAGTCTGGGTTGGTGTTATCAGCCGGGACTAAAGGGTCCTTTAGTCCGGGTTGGTAATACCAACCGGGACTAAAGGTAGACCCTTTTAGTCCGGGTTAGTGTTATTAACCGGGACTAAAGGGTCAAGGCCTTTAGTGCCGGTTGGTAACACCAACCGGGACTAATGTAGGACCTTTAGTCCGGGTTGGTGTTACCAACCGGGACTAAAGGTCCTCTGACGCCCATGAAACATGGAACCGGGACTAATGCTCATATTAGTCCCGGTTCCAACTCTAGCCGAGACTAATGTGCTGAACCAAAGGTCCTTTTTCTACTAGTGGGCCCTAGGTGGGCCCTAGATGTCAGGTCTATGACCCTACCCTTAGTAGGTGACCCCATCAACCGCCGCCACAGCAATCAGACACCGTCGACCGGCGAAGGGGCAGAAGGCCCCTCATTCTGCCCCCAAGCAAGCCCCCTTGCAACAGGTGGCCAGATCAGAGCTAGGGAAGGTCACCAACGGTCGCCAGCCAGGCTACAACTACCCACTGCCCCCACTCACCTGGGACCAGAGCCGCCGTCATGCCCTACCAACCTCCCCAGATCACCCCTGCTGTCACCGACTGGTCAAACTGGCGCCACACAACGAGCCTCCGGCGCCATCCATCAGGGCCCGCCACTGGGCGTCGGACCTAGCAGCCACAAGTGGATAGGAGGGGTAAGGTCTCCTTGCCGCCCCGAACCCGCATGAACTGCCGCGTACCGCCACGGCCCATCTGGACCCGCCACGCGCCAGATTCACGTACCAAGGTACCCCTGTGCAGGCGTCGTAGATCCCCCGCCCGCTCGCACTGCCGGCCCGGACACACGTTTCAACGCTGCCACGTCCCGATCGAGCGTCACACCATGGCGGTGGCATCACATCCTGCGCTGCAGTGCACCCAACCAAGGAGGAAGAGGATCCCCGCCACCGCGTACGCCGGCTGGGCTTTGCCCGGCGGCGCCGAGGGGAGATGAGGTGTGGGAAAGACGGGAAAGGCGAAGCTAGGTTTCGCCCTCCGCTCGCGGGAGCGGAGTGGGCGAATCGTTTTTTTCTTCCAAACCAACACTTGTATTCTGCTTTCTGTAGTTGTCTAATAAAGACTATACAGAAACAACGCATCAAGTCATCAACCTATTGTTTCTATAAATAGGATACTATATAGGACATACTTATGTTAGTACGAATAGTTCATCGTGATTCACACTTCAATGCCATGTTGTCGAGCCAATATGATATAGAAATGACCACAAGGGTAATTATCCGCGCAATTGTGTGACACACAAGCTAGTTTTCATTATTATAAAAACTAATAATGACGGGAACATGTTCTTCTTAGGGCATCTCCAACGGCAACCCGCAAAAATCCTCCCGCATCCATCCGCAGACAGGGGGGGACTAGTCCGCGAACACGGATGCAGGAGGCAGCCATCCAACGCTAGCCGCATACATTTTCACAACAACTCGAACCAACCGGACGAAATTCGATCAAACCGGACGAATTTTGATAAAAACATGACGGATTTCATACAAAAATGCCGGATTTTCATATAAACATGATGGATTTCATTATATTTACATCAACTAAGCGGTGCTAGTCCGGCTATGGAGGTATACTTAATACCTAATCTAAATGGTCGTCCGCGGATCCCTTTGTCTTCCTCATGTCCGGCAGCCCGTCCACCGGGCTGCCGGGAGCCCCGGAGGTATATGCTTCAGCGCAAAGGACGGCTCGCTTCCCCACCGCTCATCAGAGTGGAACCCCCGGCTGATGCTTCAGTGGGAGGGTAAGGGGGTGCCTCCGCTTCCGTGGAGCCCATGCGGGGTCGACGAAGGTCCTCGCAAAAGAAGAACCGGGCAAGACACCGGTTGTGTACACCGATGTCGCCTCGGCGGTGGCCTTCATGGGACCCAAGCGGCGGCGGCCTCCCGTGTGCTACTTCTCCTCGACGATGGCGGCGGACGCGGAGGCGCTGGCCACCGGCTCGTCGCTCTCCGCGCACCCGGCTTCTGTCTCTGCCTGCATGGCGCGGTCGCTGGCACGGGAGGCGCGAACGCAGGCACGGGAGGCGCGGTACGACGCGGTGTCGTCGACGACAGTGACGATGGCCGTGCCGCCGTGCTCCCCGCCGTGCCGGCGTGGAACAACTCGCCACTCCTCATCGAGCTGGCCTGGAGCAGTGAGTTGCTGAACCACGCGCCGGCTTGGGGCGGCAACTGGCTCCGTCGGGCTAGGCGAGGGAGGTGGAGCAGCGAGCTGTCTCGCTCGTATCCGGCGGGCTCGGCGGGCCACCTAGCCAGCTTGTATGCCGGAGAACTGCTCTTCGGAAGCCATCGGAAGAGTGGAGAACATGGTGAAGGAGGAGATGGGGGAGTGGTGGAGGGGTGCGATTCTTGCCCGGCGTATGGCCTCGTTTATATAGAGGGCGGACGGGAGGAGCTCGGTCGGCGTTGCGCTTAATGCCGGCCCGCTCATGAACGGACGTGTGGCCGGAGTAGGTTTCTCGGCTTCCACGCGGGTTTAATGAAGGCGTCTGAATGCGGCGAGGAGGCGTGTTCAGCCGGGCCTGCAGCGGGCGGCGCCCTCGGCCGGCGCACCGCTTCAATGACGGAAGCAGTGAGAGGTCGCGTCCGCCCTGAGCCGTCTTCAATGTGGAGCGGCACGCTCTACAGCGGCATGAATGCGGGCAGGTGGCGCCGGGCGGGAACGCGCGCAGGCAAGGGAGAAGTGGTTTTGGTTGGCCAGGGCGGTCAGAAGCGGGCTTGGGATCACTCCAGACTCCCGCAAACCTTCCCGACTTTTGTCTCCGGTTTGCGGGAGAAAACGCGTCAGGACCGCGCCGCAGACCGATACAGGTCGGCGTTGGATGGCTTCCGCGGTCCGGACGGATGCCGGCGGTTTACACGTCAGCCTTTCTCTTATCTATTGATGCCCAATTGAAGCACGCATTCGAAACCAAGGCTCCAAAGATGAATTAGTAAGGGGTCTAAACTTAGTTTATATAAAACAATGTGTCTAATTTGAAATTTGATTATCTTGGTCGAAACAGCCTCTAGTCAATTTGGAGAGATATATATCCCTATTGTAATTAATCTCCTTTTGTATTTGCGCATTATGTTTTTCTTTTTATTGAGGGGTGTTTATGCATATTATGTGGACCAAAGCTAAAAACCTAAAACCTAGAAAGATTGTCAGAATCTGGACGGTATAAAACATCGGGAAACCCGCCGCCCTGTCCTCTCGAGGGCCCAAATCCCACGGACCACCCCGAGCGCCGCCACTCCCACAGTACCGCGGAAATGCCGAAGTCGCGAAAGCGGAAGGCCACCGTGCCGGCGCCGCCCACGGCCCCGAATGGAGTACCGCGCGCGGTCCGACGAGGCGTGGTACGGCGCGCGCGTGGTGGTGCAGGACGGCTTGCTCCGCGTCATGTTCGAGAATTCCACCGAGGATGAGGACGAGTGGTACGATCCAGAGGCTGACTTCGCATCCCCGGGCGACGTGGACGCACTCCGCGCCAGGTTCCGCCGGGAATGCCCACCCCTCGACGACGCCCGCTGCGGTGATCTCCGCCCGGGCGACCAGCTCTGCCTCGCCTGCGATATCTACGGCGACGCCGACGATCTCAAGTACTACGACGCCGTCCTCGAAACCGTAAGTCCTCCGCGTCGCGCCCTACTCAGTGCGTTCGTCAACACACGCATAAGCTCCAGTAATAATAGGCGCCGACCAAATATGCAGGTAGAGAAGGCACCTCACGGCACCGTGGACGGCGAGGAGCAGTGCGCGTGCCGTTTCATCGTGCGCTGGACGGAGGGGCCGCGCCGCGGTTGCTTGGACAAGGTGGGCGTCAAGGTGGTCTGCTGCGTGCCGGAGTCACCGATCCAAGATCCGGTGCTGAGCGAGTTCCTGGACGATGTCACAAACAAGTTCGGCGAGGACCAAGGGACGGCGACGGCTACGTCTCAGCAGGCAGCCCCGACCCCGATGAGCGAGGAGGAATTGTGCCGGTACAGTCTCGCATACACCTCGAGTAACTAGACTTTTCGTCTTTTAATGAAGGGATTTTCTCCCCTGAAATCATCAGAGATTTGATACATGACAGCCATGGGCTAAAAGAAAACAAAAGATACACCTCAGTACTCTGTAGGGATCTACAGTTAGTTTTAACAGACGTGACACACTAGTGACACCACCATGTGTCTTTTCCCTGAACCGTCTGGTACCATCCTTTTGTCCGATCAAACACCTCGATCGGCTGCGCCATGGCTGCGAGTTTTCTCGGTCCTCGCTGGAGATCTCCATTGCATTTTTCTAAAATAGACTAGCCCAATCATCGATTATAGCGACAGTTTAGGTGAATCATAGAGGATAGGTCACCGGGAACTCTCCCTGGAAACACACTTTATGCCATCATTCTCCTACAACCAGGAGGGAGGTGTTCAAGCAATTAATGCAACATGTTGCTTTTGGTTGGAGGGAGCCGATGTTGTTGATAAAAGGATTTAACCATGAAAACCTTTGTCTAGTTGAATACCACGGGACAACAAATTTATGTAGGACTTATCATATGCAGACCTTTCATAAAGTTGCTATATTGTATGCATCTTTCCGTGTGCTTGAGATTTCACATCGTCTGAGATGATTGCTTTTGCTTGACGCTTAACTTTTTATTATTGCTGGTTTTATGTGCTGCAAATATACTTTCATAATCTATTGATGTATTGGGCCCTTATTTGAGATGGTCCCTAGGCCATCACACTCCTTGACATGGCCCATGGCCGACTGTGATAACACCGATCATTAGTACAATGGACAAAGAGTAGTTCAATTTTCTTAAGATGATCTAGCAAAAGAATTATTGGGAAGAGATGTTTAATTTAATTAAGTCGGCTAGGCAAAAGTAATAGGTGACATGGGAAAATGAATGAACTAATCGACACATTTAACAGTTTAAATAACTAAACAATCAAGCTTCAAAACTGTTATGATTAAACTATCGTTGAATTTCATGGTTAACATTGTACAAAGTTGACTTTTACATTATGATTTTTTTAACTATCTAATTTCATGGTTACTATTTTACAGAGTACTTCTTTCCTTGAAGGGGGCATCAAAAAGTTCGACCGGAAAATCGTGAAGAGGGGGTATGGTATCGGATAGGTTGATATCTCTATGTGTGCTCAATAGAGAAAGTGTCCAATGAAAACTCAGTTTCAGTGGAAGCATGGAAACCGAAACTTGTGCCTTTGGATCACAAATCTTTGGTCCAGATTAGTTTACATGTTTCTCAGATTTTGCAACCTGCTTCTTGGCGGGTATTGTACCTACACTGAAATGAATCCTTTAAAGTTGGCACGGCATGTTTGGAGTTTCGGGCCTGTACTCCATGCCTTTGCTGTTTTCAGATTTAATTCCAGTAAATTTTATGTGTGTTGTCTTCAGATTTAACTCCAATGTAGTTAATGTGAAAATAGAATCTCCTTTCGCATGTTGTTTTGGTCCGAACATATAAACTATTGATCATTAGCCCCTTAGGTTGATCATAAAATTTTCGGTTATCCTTTGTTATCAAAAGTCAGTAAGCCTATGCTCACTCGGATGTGCAACATGGTGCCACATGCGGGCTTTGCTTTGTGTTCAACCGGTCACAAAAAAATCATTTTTCTCTCAAAGAACAAGGAGCATTGACGAGTGGTAGCCAGTGTTTGCAAACTAGCTGTTGTGTGCTCCAATACCTTCACCAGTTACTACGTACCTACGAGAGAGCGGACGTTTGAAAAAGGATAACATATACGAAATCGAGTGGACCCATGTGCCAGTGAGCCATAGCATGAGGAAATCAAACCCAAACTCACCACTGCCGGCTTAGGGAGCTCACACTAGCAATATGCGCATAAGAGTATCTCAATGAGCATCGAGCTACGCCATGTACATTTTGTTTTTGTTTTTTTTGCCCCAAAAGAAACATGGGTATTGACTATTGGTAGCCAGTTTGTGAACTCATTAACGTGTCCACCCATGTCATCGCAGTTTATAAATAGATGTGGAGGCGAGAATTTGGAAAAGGAATATTTTGATAAAATGACACAGATTTTTTGACTTAGACAAAATGACAAACCATGGTGTCATTGCCATGTAAACACAACATCCATAGCAGCGCATGTACAAAAACTAGTCGACCCACAAGCCAGCTAGCGAGTCACAAAAACCCTGAATTAAACCAAACCCCACCGAATTTAGGCCCTCGCGCCAGTGATATTCGCCCAAGAAAGGGTATTATTGAGTGCCAATCGCCATGTACATTTGGAATTTTTTTTCAAGAAGGAACATGAGCATGAACTCGCTCTCATGTGCACCCATGTCACCATTTCTTATAACCGACGAGGTAGAGCGGACATTCAAAAAGGAAAAATTGACAGTATGATACACCTTTGTTAGGCTTCGATAAAATCAATATATGACTTCTCAACCGAAGCAAATAGAAGCGACACACCACCAAGTGTCTTCCCTGAATCATCTGGTAGCACCGTGGGTTTTCTGGATCCTCGCCGGAGACCTCCATCGCCTTTCCCTTCCATAGAGACTAGCCCAATCATCAATGTAGTGACAAATTAGATGAATCGTAGAGGACAGTCATGGGGAACTATCCATGGAAACACACTTTATGCCATCATTCTCCAACAACTAGGAGGGAGGCGTTCAAGCAATTAATACAACATGTTGTATTAAGTTGAAGGGAGCCAAAAACATTTGAAGCACATCGGATAATACCCCAAACGAACCTCCCACAGAGCACCGAAACAAGAGATGGCCAATAGACTCATCATGGGCACAAAAAGGACAACTCTTCTCCCTCATCCACCTACGATGCAACATAATGTCTCTGTTTAAAATACTACACTTCAGTAATCTATGGTGGGATTTTAAATTTTCCAATGAAATCTACAACCATCAAAGGGGAGATGATACAGTTGTTGATAAAAAGCATTTTAACTGTGAAAACTTTCCCAGGAATAGTTTTGAATGCCCAGAAACATAGGACCAGTTGAATGCCACCGGAAAACAAAGTTATGAATATAATTGTTCATCCAAAGAACCACAAACGTCATTGTTTAGACATCTGGTTCGTGGGCTTGCCTTGCTCAATTCAGTGTAACTCTAATGTTATGGTGCTCCAACACTAACGAAGCACCATTGTGTTCCTATCCTGTGAGAGACAGAAGGTGACACATTAGGCATCCTGCGTTGATATTGATAACAAATGAAGACATTAAATGACGATAGTTGTGTACCGCATATGAAGGCTTGAATATATTTTGTGGTGGGAGCGCCCCATCAGCACGACTTCTATCTACTACGCTTTAGAAATTATGCAACATAACCACTCATGCTCCACATTTGGGAAGTGCTAATTCAAAAACGGGATTTATTTCTAGATTCATTATATGCACATGTGCCTATTTTGGAAGCTTTTCATATTGCATCCAATTCTAGCTAGTCCTGAATACAACAATGGCGCACACACATGTTAAACATGATCTTTAGCTCCAGGAAAAAAAATCTATGGGTACAATTTCATGGCTCAGTGAGTTGTCTCAAAAATCAATAAAAGTTTGATTATGATCAATACTACTATAACAAAGTGTCTCATAAAATTGATAATTACAAAGAGTCAAGTCAAAAGTGGTTCGTCCAACACCGACATTAACAATAATGCCAAAAGCAAGTCACACAATCATTTAACATTCAGCTCAAATTAAATGTACCAGAACTTCCACTCTAATTCAATAATTTCTCTAAATATCGCTACAAAACAGTAAAATAGAGATTATCAAGGGAATTTGCTCTGGAATTTTTGCCTAGATAGCTCGTTTCTCCTTGTCTCTCTATGTTACTCATATTTTCTTTCCAGCCGGTCAAAAGCCCCCATACCTCACCTCAACAGAAAGCTGGGCTGAGTTTACCATCTTCTTAAGATGCTATGTATCTCTCGTGCGCATATGAGCTGACTCGTGGACCATGTGGCCATGGTCCTCATCCTTCCTCTCTATGGTTCGTATCCGGGTGTTTCCTACATGCGTGTTGTAGATTTGTTCGCATGTTGTTACTCATGTTGCGTTCCTCCGAATGATTACAATTTAGTCACCGTACAAGTGTTTACAATTCAGTCTACTTTGTCTAGTCAATTGAAAACATGATTAAACGTAGTTCTAGGTTTGGAAGAACGTCATTCCACATCTGCATTCCCTATTGTAGTGATTGTGTATTCAGGCTGTTTGTTTGTGGATTATTTTATAGATCCCATTGTTTCGTCTTTGTTCTGAAGTTGCTACACCCGACACAACAAATGAGTACGAGAAAAGGAGGCA
Organism: Elymus sibiricus; assembly: GCA_039707655.1. Taxonomy (NCBI): domain Eukaryota; kingdom Viridiplantae; phylum Streptophyta; class Magnoliopsida; order Poales; family Poaceae; genus Elymus; species Elymus sibiricus. Next base: position 392,037,616 of record CM077676.1, on the reverse strand, counting down.
AGAAAACATAATGGAGAATGCTATCTGTTTGTCGGCAAAATTTAAGGAAAATGGAATGGATTCAAACCCAGTTATAGGGGATATCTCTGAACTTGCATACAAATTTGTATATGGTGCTTCTAACGCTGCTGGAAAGACACAGCAAAAACGGCAAAGCAGGCAGAAAAAATGTGATTTGCAGGAGGAGAAAGAGTTAGCGAACGACCCTATATATGAAGCAGATGGTTCAGAAGAGGAAAATGACAATGACGAAGGTGACAATAATCCAGAGGGAGGTGATGATGCCCCACAGTTTCCCCAAGCAGTTGAGGTACCAAAATATACATTTCTAGTACATTTTAATTTTACAGCATCTTGTAGCTATATCACGTTGGTGTTTAACTACACTCCTGTCATTCAGGCAACACAGGAGAAGCAGACTGAAGCTACTGTTCGTCCAACTCCAGTACGCACAAGATCTAGAGCAGCCATAGACGATGCCTTATATGATTCCCAGATGCCTGAATATCATGATGACGAGGACATGACACAAGATTTGTAGCTCATGCCAGCAGAAAATCTGACCTCTCGAGATAGCAACTCCCCTATAGACAATTCAGATGAAAAATCATGAAGCAGTTGATCCCGGGGCAGAAAACCAGGACACGGGCCTGTGCACACAACAACATCCAGTAGAAAGGACAAACCGTTCCAAGAAGAAGAAGAGGCGATGTAAGCGCAGACCTACTTGTTCGCATGGTTTAAAAAAAATATTGGAAGGACATGAAGTAAGATGAATGTGGACTTTATGGAGGGAGCAAACATGCCTATTGACCCTCTGCAAGCAGCAAAACTTAGTTCAGAGGTTGGCTATCAAGTCAGAACTAAGATGCCCATAAAAACCAAGTGGAAGAAGTACAATGTACCGGGGAACCAGCATTTGCTTCCTGAATTTTTTGACGACTTGATGGTCAGCCATGAAATGAATCCGTTTAGCAATTGTGCCATACCACATCTTTTTATCTTCCCGCCCTAAATGTTCTCACATGCATGTGTGTATGATGTCTGCAGCAAAGGTTTGAGTTTCCAGACAATGCTAAATTGGCCAGAGCAGTGACTGATGGTATCATTCAGAAAAGCGTGCGGTCACACAAGCACCGACTCAAGGAGAAATTTTACAGTAAGGTTAAAAATATTACTGACGAGCAAGCGTCGCTGTTGAAGCCAATGACTATTACAGATGAAGACTGGATAGATCTAGTAAAATAGTGGAAAAATGAGCACTACCAGGTAATTCGTGTTTAATCTAAGAGATTCAACTTTTACTATACCATGTGGTCAAAACTAAATTTATGCTTCAATCCATAGGAGATATGTGCCAAGAATAAAGCAAACCGAAGTGCCGTGAGGCTCCTTCATAAAACTGGCTCTAGAAGCTACATTGCAGCTTATCACAGTTGGGTAAGCACTCCAGCTTCGTACATGCAAATTATCATATATTTTCATAAGTAAATGGCAATAATGTTCATCATATCCTGTTTGATGTACTAGTGTAAAGAGCAAAACCAGAAACCTACACCTGTTGAATTGTTTGAAGCAACTCACACCAGAAAGAAGGATGGGGTGATGAGTGAGACTGCAGCAAAAGCAATCGTAAGCGTTCTGCAATTTCTTGATTTCACATGTAATGTGCCAGCCAAAATATTATGTTTGTAAGACCGTACCAACAACGCTTCAACCATATTGCAGAAGGACATTAAGGACAAGCAACGCGCAACTCCAGCACTAGATGAAGAGCCAAAAACAGATGTGCAGATTGTTGCAGAGGTTCTCAAGGGCGTTTCCGAGCATAGCACGTTCCTCGCAAACATGGGAGAGTCATCTGCCTCCAGGTAGAAATCAACCTCTCATGAACGCATTAGAGATCTTGAAGAGAGGCTTGTAACTCAGGAGGTAGCTGCGAGATCAGCATCCGATAGGTATCAAGAAGAGCTGAATGTAAGAATGGCAGTGCAGCAACAGGAAATCGAAGAGATGAAAGCAAAGCAACTAGATAAAATTGCAGCTCTCAAGAAGGCACATGAGGAGAAAACTTCTTCTATGGAACAGAAGCAATCACAACTGGAAGGAGCTTTAGGTTTTCTCTTAAGGATGCAGGGCGGCTTTGACAAAAGCATGTCTCAGCCTATTTTGGGGGGCTTTGACAACAGCATGTCACAGCCCACTTCGGGGGGCTTTGACAACGCCATGTCGCTACCCTGATGGTGGTCTTCTTCGTCCAAAAACTTATGGTCGTCCCTTATTATATTTTGTAATGTGTGGTAAACTGTAGGTTTCCTTTTATGTCGTGTGTGATACTTCCTCAGTTGGCTGATCATTATCAGAATTGTGTTCAACATGTCTGTTTTCAGTTTTAACGAAAGTCATTTCATTCTCATATTTGATATTTTACAAATTTTAAAATTCAAATTCAAATTTAAATTTGGTTGGCAGTTGCAACAATGAATAAACTGTGACGGTAATAATGACAGAAATGCGTGTCGTCACCAGCTTCTGGACCCACATGTAAGCAGCCACGTCAGCATCCCATGGGCCCACATGTCAGGATCTTTGACCGGTCAAACCTGATTATCACTGACGGGCACCGTCAGTAATAAAACATTAGCCGGTCCCAGCTGTAAGGTGCCAGGTCAGCATATTATGGGCCCATACGGCAGATTCATTGACTGGTCAAACATGTTGGGTCGGTTGTTAGTATATACTGTGACAGTTCTAGTGACATTTTTGAGCCGTCGCAGAAGATAGTTTAGTCGACGGTTTTGCATCCGTTGCCTAAGATACGATCTTGCGTGACGGAGAAAGTGGTACCGTCGAGATTTTATTTTCTATGACGGCGCTTCGGTGATGGTCGGAAAATGTCGCCAGTGTATTTTCCGCGACGAAAAAGGGTTATACGTGACACAAGTGAAACGTCGTAAAATAGAGCAAATTTTGTAGTGAAAAAACTGTAAAAAAAAATATTATTGTCTTTTTTTTTCTCCATGTGTATGTCAAATTTTGATCTGAATTTTTTAGGGGTTGTTGACATATGTGTTGTGAACATCCATGATTTTTTTTCAGAATTTTTTGACATGATTAAATTTGAATTTTGAAAGTTGGTATCACGGTAGCATGTAAGGTTGGTATCATCTGATATTTTCCCTCGTGAGGACAAGATGTCACGATTTGACGGTAATAAATTATGTGAGTTTGATCACCGTGCTATTTTGTGCACTTCTTGGTCATTGTACTCTGGATCATTCCAGGATTTCTGTGCCAGGCTAAATTCATCCATGTTCGGCTACTGAGAAGAATCGATCCTTATTACTTTGTTTATTACGGTTTTAAATATATTGCAATCAATAGATCTCTATTGTTATATTTAAAGGAAAACTGAAAGGCCTGCCGTGAGGACAAGATGTCACGATTTGACGGTAATAAATTATGTGACTTTGATCACCGTGCTATTTTGTGCACTTCTTGGTCATTGTACTCTGGATCATTCTAGGATTTCTGTGCCAGGCTAAATTCATTCGGCTACCGAGAAGAATCAATCCTTATTACTTTGTTTATTATGGTTTTAAATATATTGCAATCAATAGATCTCCATTGTTATATTTAAGATATCTCAGTTAATACATTTTGAAATTTGTGGACATTTTTTCCCGGTTGTAGTTTTGAATGCACATTGTTGTTTTGTTAAAAAAGAGTCGTTATTTCCTGCTCCTATGTTTAATAATGAGACAAACAAATGGTTTGTGAGGTAAACATTTTTTCTAGACTTGGATGTTAATGTAGACGACGCTATTACATCCTCTCCTCATCATGTACGAAAATGGTCATGCAATTAAAGAGACACGTCAAAGCCTGTATGCACGGACGCGGATGTTCTAATCCCGAGCTCATGTGAGCTCGGGTGAACAGTAAAATCGAAAAAAATAGCAAAAAAATTCAAAAAAATCTGATTTTTTTTGTGAAAAACATTGATGTTTTTCCCACATGCCTGCCAAATTTCATCACCAGATGACATTTGTGGAAAATGTGGTAAAAAAAACAAAATCGATGCTCCAAAAAGTCTGTTTTTTGTACCGTTTTGGACCATCGATTTTGTTTTTTTTTGCCACATTTTCCACGACTGTCATCTGGTGATGATATTTTGCAGGCATGTGGGGAAAACATCAATGTTTCTCACAAAAAAAATTCAGAATTTTTTAAATTTTTTTGCTATTTTTTCGATTTTACTGTAGCAGAGGGAGCATGTGTGCTCGAGCTAAGAAGAGCACTTTCGCTGTATGCACCTCAATCTTACTTTATTTTGAGAACCGGAGCATCTACTTGCTCCCATGCCAAATCCATCTACGCAATATATTAAGCGCGTCAGCCGTCCTTCTCGCGCGAAGAGCTGCCAATGAGCTAGGAACAGGACGCTGCTAGTGGGGTAATCTGGGCTGATACATACTAGTTTATGTACATAGGCCCTAGCTTCAATGGATGCCAAATTCTTTAACGTTATGTGGGCGGTGCACAATTTTTTTTCATCTGGCGTCGACGTGGGCGTGGCATACTTTTCAGAGTTTTGGCACCGCCTACATAGTGAAGAGCCTTAGAACACTAATTATAAACTTCAATGCTACCAGTAGTATAATGGAATGTGAAAACATGTCGAGCAACTAGCTTTGCAATGTTAGGGCATCTCCAACGCCGACCCGCAAACCGTCTGCATATGTCCGGATCGCGGAAGCCATCCAACGCGGTCCTGTATCGGTCTGCGGCACGGTCCGGATGTGTTTTCTTCCGCAAACTAGAGACAAACGTGCGCCCCGGGGTGGGGGGGGGGGGGGGTGGGGCTTTGCGGGAGTCCGGACTGCTACTACGTCCACTTCTGACCGCCCTGTCCCACCCAAACCCCCTCCTTCCTCCCGCGCGCGCGTTCCCGCCTGGCGCCAGTTGCCCGCATTTATGCCGCTGTAGAGCACGCCGCTACACATTGAAGACGGCTCAGGGCGGACGCAACCTCTCACTGCCTCCACCATTGAAGGGGCACGCCGGCCGAGGGCAACGCCCGCGACGCGCCTCCGGTGTCCGCGCCTGTTCAATGCCGGAGACGCGTTACTGGACGGGACGGGACGGATATCTACCACGTCCGTTCAATGCCCCGTCCATCTGTATGCCGCCATTAAGCAGGCTCGCCGACAGAGAAACCCACTCCGGCGCCGCGCATTGACGCACCCGGACGCCAGCTCTGACCGGAATCCGTTATTTAAAGACGGTCACACCCGGCTAACTCCACACCACAACACATCCGCTCAACATCCTCCTCCCTTGCACCACATCCATCATGACCGTGAGCGGGAGCGCTTTGTGGGAGAGCCGGTCGACGGAAATGAAGCACGCGGTGGCATCCCTTGCCGACGCCTGCGAGAGCCGCCGTGCCAGGCGGATCGAGGCCGGCTTGCCGGCCAGCTCGCCCGAGGTCTCCGACGACGAGGACGACCCACGATGGAGACGGGCTCCGACGACACCGCCCCGGCTCCCGCACCTCCTGTGCACGTCGGCTTCACCATGGAGCAGGCGCAGGTGCAATACAACGCCGCCATGGCGGAGGTGCCGCCTGCGCTGGCGCCTTTGTCTGCGTCCCAGCAGGCGCATGAGGAATAGCGGTACAACCTGTTCCTCCTGGAGCAGCACTGGCTGGCGGAGGGCCAGATCTATGGCGAGCGCGTGAGCGAGGAGGCCATGGCGGCCATGGCCGCGGCGAACCCCAACTTCATCACGGAGTAGCGTGCCATCTACGATGCCCTCCGCGCTCAAGCCGCCGCTCGTCAGGAAGCGGCCGCCGCCCAGGCGCAGCTCCAGGCGATCACGGAGGAGAACAACGCCAGCTGCACCGCCGACGAACAATCCGGCGGCCGGTGGGAAGACGACAGCGCGGGCGCCACCATTTCCACAGTGGACCTCACGTCCACCAACGACAGATAGGTCGTGGACTCCTCCGAGGATGAATAGGGCACGGGAGGCGGCAGGGCCTTATGTCCCATGTGGGTCGGTCCGTCTCTCGTGTTCTACTCTTCCTCGCCGGAGACCGCACCTTCATTTCACGGGTCTTATCGCCGGTGGTCATGAAGACGGCGGATGGAGGACAACAAGGGCTCGGACGCAGGGCGCCGCCGCCGTGTAGGATAGTTTTAGGGTCGGGTCGGTGTTTTTTGTTCTAAATGTTTGAAATCTAATGAAAATCCGCCGTGTTTGTATGAAATCCGTCATGTTTATATAAAATCCGGCCGGATTTGCAGTAATTTCATCCGGTTTGTTGAAAAAGAGTTTGAAATGTATGCGACTAGTGTTGGATGGTGGCCTCCCGCATCCGTGTCCGCAGACTGGTTCCCCCCTCCTGTCCGTGGACGGATGCGGGAGGAAATTTGCGGGTCGCCATTGGAGATGCCCTTGGGGAGGTATGTCTATGCTTGTCGAAACACTGGAGTTAATCAAGCAAAGATCATGGTATAACATTATCCAAAATGGATTGGAATCGTGGTTCTTGTAGCTTGGTTTCCACTTCTGAACTATTTTGTGTAAGTTATGTGCTAAGGACTCGAGGGGTTCCACTGGCAACCTTGCTATATTAGCAAGAAAATCATCACTAGCAGTCCTGTATAAGACTTTATGTAAGTTGTGGTCTATATTGCTGGAAGACGGGAAAAATCCCCCCCTCCCGCGCCATCTCGCGTAGGAGACTCCGGGGCGATTAGGTCTTCCCCCAAGCGCCGCCACCCCTGCTGCCTCCCCTCGCCGCCGTCGCCGGCGGCCTCCGGCCGGCCCGCGGCGGCGGCGGGACTTCTTCCACCTCCTCCTCCCTCCCTCCCCGTGTTGGCCCTCCTCCCTGCTCGCCCGCTTCGTCTTCGGTGGCGCGGGAGATGCGTGGAGGTCGCCGCCGCTGGATCCCATCTTGGTCGCCTCCCCGCGGGTTTGGGCCTGGCCTCCTGTCGCCGACCGGTCTGGGGAGCACGCGTGGCCGCTACTGGCTGCTGTCCCGTCCGGTGGGTCGCTCCCGTCTCTTGGAGCGGCCAGATCTGGAGCTTGGCGTGGGGGTGCATGGAGCAGACCGTTCCGGTGTGGGGCCTCGGAGTGGTGCTTGGTGCGGTGGCTGGAGCGGCCGGCTTCGCGTGAGCTGCACGTTTCTCCGGAAACGGGTGAGCGTGGCTCCCTGGATTTGGGGCGGCGGCCCTTCTGATGAGGCTCCACTTGCTCTATAGTGAGCGATGGGGCAGGCGTGGTACTGGTGGCTTGGCCATTCGGACGGCAGGCCTAAGGTGGACTGGAGCCTTGGCGTGGCTGCTCTGGCAGCTGGCGGCGCCAGATCTGTCTGTTGCTCTTCTGCCCATGCTCGGTGTGCTCCCTTCCCTCCGGATTTGGGTCGTGCTTGCGTGTCTAGCCGGTCTCCGGGCTGCGGTTGGAGCTGGTGGTGGGGATCTAGACTGGGAGAAATCCCTGGTCGGCTCCGGCCGCGACGACGACGACGCCGCGACGACGACGACGCCCGAGGGTGTCGTAGTTCTTCATGGAGGCGTCGGTCAAGTCTGCTCCACCTCTTCCCTGCCAGAGCCTCCCGGGTGAAAACCCTAACTGCGGCGGCAGCGGCGTTCTCACGTCGTTGCCTTCTTGAAGGCGCCGCCTTGGGAGCTTTGCGGTGGTGGGTACTGTTGGGTTAGCGTGGCGGCGGCTGCTGGTGTGCTCTTCTTCGTCCAAGCTTGTGCTTTTCCTCCGATGTGGTCAGGCCGTGGGCTGCGTGGTCTCTGCTTGCCCTCGGAGTTCCTAGTCGGTGCATCAGGTGCGCGTTAACCCTCTCTAAGTGATCCTTCGGTGGCATTCATCCATGTTCTTGGGAACTTTCCGATCTTCCGACGGTGTGGCGCCTTGCGATCCAGGCGAGGAGGTTGTGGCCTCCTTCGGAGATGGATTTGGATGGATGGGTGGTGCCGGGGTAATTAGTGTTTGGTGTTGGCAAGCCATGTCGATGCTTACTCATTTCTACTCCAGTGCCGGCATTGCTTCATGTTCTCGATCAGTCGCGGAAGAGGACCTCGACGTCTTCAGCTCTTAGTTTGTTTGTTTATCCTTCCTGTGTAAAGCGTTTGAGGCCTTGTTAGCTGCTTTCCAGCGCCTTTGTATCTTTCCGCTTTCTATTTGTTCTTGTGAGTTGTATGCTGCAGTTGTATCCTGGCTGGTTGATGGCTTTGTTAATTCAAAGTTGGGCAAGGTTCGAGTCCTCCTCGGACTCGGCTGCGTCTTTTCTCTGAAAAAATATTGCTGGAAATTGTGACAGTCAATTTGATTCACAATAGTTACAGAAATTTGACAGTAAATAAATTGAGTTCAACAAGGGGAAAATATATACCTGCCAGAGATGCCCTAGCTAGGTCTTGCAATTTGTAATATATTTTCTCTTTTGACTATAGTTCTTCTACTCACGTTCTTAAGAATCTATGTATTGCCAACCTCAGAAATAAAACATGCATGTTTGTTGATCACTAAATGTTGTCACACTTCCCTTGCAAACAATGACAAGATATATAAAGCATGACGAGAAACGCTCACCACAACTTTGACAATAATTTGAAAAATTGAGCTGAGGCATAATGCTATAGAAAAAGTGTATCATCGTGTGGCTGTGAATTTTTTTTTAAAATAGTATGCACAAACAACTGCCATACACGTGGCAATTAAAGTTCGACAACATATGACTATAAACTAATCATTTCCAATACCTCACATCTATTATTATATACTGAAGCACAATATAGTACCCCCTCCGTCTCGTAATATAAGACGTTTTCGCAGAAAAGACACCTTCTACTCCCGAGCTCATTTGAGCTTGGGATGAACAGTAAATTCCAAAAAAAGGAAAACAAACATTCGAAAAATTCTGAAATTTTTTGGGTGCAAATTTTGACAAATGTTCTTTGTGCTCGTAAAATTTCACACCAAAATAACATTCGTGCAAGTCGTGGAAAAAAAAACAAAAACAGGACTCCAAAATGCTTTTGAAAATAGCATTTTTGGAGTGTCGGTTTTGTTTTTTTACCACAACTTCCACAAATGTTATTTCGGGATGAAAATTTGCAAGAACTGAGAAATTTTGTTAAAGTATGCACCAAAAAAAATCAGAATTTTTTACTATATTTTTCGATTTTACTGTTCATTAGGGAGCATATGAGCTCGAGCTGAGAATAGCTGCATCCGTTTTTGCAAGCTAACATAGCTTGTAAAAACATCTTATATTGTGGGATGGAGGGAGTAGATAAATTAAAGATATGCTAGAAACAAAACCTCCAGAAAACAAAAAACGCCCGTCAATCATATCTATAATTGATGAACCACGGGCAATGCATCTTCAAAATTGTATCTGAAGATGTGTGAACCCGTATATCATCATAATTATACCTAAAAAAAATCCAGGATCAACATATCAGATATCTCGAGTTGAAATTTCGCGTCCATCCAAAATCATTTGGGATGGATATGTTCCCCAACAAATAAATTAAGATTGATAATATCTTCAATCTCTCTGTGCTAATTTATCCATCCTATTGCCTCCATCCGGCAAGGCTCTCTTATCGGGGTTGTGCTCCTAAGACAATGACAAAGGTAATGGCAGACTCGACCTGACAGACTCACGTACAAAGAAACCTGAAAGGCAAGTCGAGAGAACAAAACGTCAGGAATTTACAGTAATGAATCGGGTACCTTTGATAAGCTTAATATTTTTGCACCCTTTAGTCATGTGTGTACTCCGGATCGTACCAAGATTCATATGCCAGGCTACGTTCATCCAAGTTCAACCGACAAAAGGAGCCCTTATTACTTTGCTTATTATTGTATTTAAATATATTGTAGTTAATAGACATTCCTGGTTGTATTTAAGATATCTCAGCTAATACAATATCAATTTTGCACTTAAATTCATAAGATATATGTCACTGATTCAGCAGGCCCTTATATTATCACATGCAAACTATCTACTGCCTTGCCTGCAATCAGTGGCGGAGCGTGGCGGACAATCAAGCGGGTTGGGGGCTGGGGGCAAATTTCAAAATAAAAGCAAAGATATGAAGACACGTGCGGCTCACATGAAATTACATGTCAATCCAATATATTTTTCTCCTTGCCTCCTTTGGCGGTTCAGCTCATCGACAGTCATCAGCTCATCGTCTTGGCGGTTGGGCCAATGACCGTGCGCAGTAGATAGTCGAAACGGAGAAGGGGAAGAAACATGATTGAGGAATTGGGCGGATGACTTAGAAATTAAATCACCATGCATGGAGACACGTCACGGATAGATGACGTTGAATTGGGGAAAATAAGAGATGAACGTCCCAATATATTACTTGTTTTAGCTTATGACGAGTCGTTGTGGACGGTTTTGACCAAGAGAACTTCACGTACATACAAAAATCAAGCAAGCTAGCTATGCACGTGTTGTATTACGTTGAAGGGAGCCAGAAAAATTTGAAGCACATCGGATAATACCCCAAACGAACCTCCCACAGAGCACCGAAACAAAAGATGGCCAATAGACTCATCATGGGCACAAAAAGGACAACCCTTCTCCCTCATCCACCTACGATGCAACAGAATGTCTCTGTTTAAAATACTACACTTCAGTAATCTATGGTGGGATTTTAAATTTTCCAATGAAATCTACAACCATCAAAGGGGAGATGATACAGTTGTTGATACAAGCATTTTAACTGTGAAAACTTTCCCAGGAATAGTTTTGAATGCCCAGAATCATAGGACCGGTTGAATGCCACCGGAAAACAAAGTTATGAATATAATTGTTCATCCAAAGAACCACAAACGTCATTTTTTAGACGTCTGGTTCGTGGGCTTGCCTTGCTCAATTCAGTGTAACTCTAATGTTATGGTGCTCCAACACTAACGAATCACCATTGTGTTCCTATCCTGTGAGAGACAAAATGTGACACATTAGGCATCCTGCGTTGATATTGATAACAAATGAAGACATTAAATGACGATAGTTGTGTACCGCATATGACGGCTTGAATATATTTTGTGGTGGGAGCGCCCCATCAGCACCACTTCTATCTGCTACGCTTTAGAAATTATGTAACATAACCACTCATGCTCCCCATTTGGGAAGTGCTAATTCAAACACGGGATTTTATTTCTAGATTCATTATATGCACATGTGCCTATTTTGGAAGCTTTTCATATTGCCATCCAGTTCTAGCTAGTCATCCTGAATACAACAATGGCGCACACACATGTTAAACATGATATTTAGCTCCAAGAAAAAAAATCTATGGGTACAATTTCATGGCTCAATGAGTTGTCTCAAAAATCAATAAAAGTTTGATTATGATCAATACTACCATAACAAAGTGTCTCATAAAATTGATAATTACAAAGAGTCCGTCCAACACCGACATTAATAATAATGGCTTGCAACAAGACGAGTGAGATGAAACTTTTGAGACCATTGTGAATATTCTTCTATATATTATTGGTCCAATGCCAAAAGCAAGTCACACAATCATTTAACATTCAGCTCAAATTAAATGTACCAGAACTTCCACTCTAATTCAATAATTTCTCTAAATGTCGCTACAAAACAGTAAAATAGAGATTATCAAGGGAATTTGCTCTGAAATTTTTGCCTAGATAGCTCGTTTCTCCTCGTCTCTCTATGTTACTCATATTTTCTTTCCAGCCGGTCAAAAGCCCCATACCTCACCTCAGCAGCAAGCTGGGCTGAGTTTACCATATTCTTAAGATGCTATGTATCTCTCGTGCGCATATGAGCTGACTCGTGGACCATGTGGCCATGGTCCTCACCCTTCCTCTCTATTGTCCAACATACTATTTACAGAAGTAATGAGGTTCCCAGTTTTGAGAAGCTTATAGTACAAAGTCAACATAAAATGGGGATCTATCGGGCACCCGCTTTATTAGACTATTAGTTCAAATTTATGTAGGATGTAGACTTCATATGATTAAGTGTATTTCGCCTTTATTTGTTTTTTTTGGAACTTGGACTTGGTTATGGCTGTGTGCATCTCAGTTATGCAGAGGCCGGGTGTAATGCTTAAATCTTTGAAGTAATAAAGCGCCCTTTATCGAAAAAAATGTAGGACGTATCATATGTAGACCGTTCATACATAAGGTTGCTATACTGTATGCCTCTTTCCGTATGATTGAGATTTCATATCGTCTGAGATGGTTGCTTCTGCTTGACACTTCATTGTTGGTGGAGTCAGGTATCCATCAACAAATCCATTTTAACTTATTATTATTGTTGGTTTTATGTTTTGCAAACATATTTTATTAATCTATTGATGTATTGGGCCTTATTTGAGATGGGCCCCAGGCCGTCATACTCCTTGACATCACCCATCGCCGACCCTGAGAGCACAGATCATTAGTAAAATAGGCAAAGAGTAGTTCAAATTGCTTAAGAGGATCTAGCAAAAACATGTTTGTGAAGTAACATATAAGGTGTAAAACAAATGAATTACTAAATAACAAGGATAACTACAAAAAATCAATGGTCGATAAAGCTTCAGTGCTTATGATTCAACTATCTCACCGAGTTTCGAAGTAGCACAAGTTTAACTTTCTAGAACTTGATGCTACTTAAAACAAATGCATGCTACCTTGGTAGATACATCAATTCTTCAATGAAATGAGTTCCATCTATCAATTATTGAGAAGAGTAGTTTAATTTACTTAAGGTGGCCAGGCAAAAGTAAAAGGTGACATTGGAAAATGAATGAACTAATGGACACATTTAACAGTTTAAATAACTGAAAGATGAAGCCTCAACACTGTTATAATTCAACTATCTTTAAATTTCATGGTTAAAATAGTACAAAATTGACTTCTCTTTCACAATTTTTTTCAACTATCTAACTGGACTTCATGGTTATTATTTTAGAGAGTAATTTTTTCCTTGAAGAGAAAATCACAACGGTGAGACCGGAAGATCGTGCTGAGGGGGTCTGGTATCAGACAGGTTGATATCTCTATCTGTGCTCAATATAGAAAGTATCCAATGGAAACTCGGTTTCAATGGAAACATGCAATCAAAACTTGTGCCGTTGGATCTTAATATTTGGTCCAAATCAGTCTACATGTTTTTCGCATTTTGCAACCTGCTTCTTGGCGGCCATTGTGCACAAAACTCCTTGTTATTTCTACCTATACTGGAATGACTCCTAGAAAGCTGGCACTACATGTTTGGAGTTGTAGACCTTGTATTTCATGCCTTTGTTGTTTTCAGATTTAATTCCATTATAGTTTATGTATTTTTTTTCCAGATTTAACTCCAATGTAGTAAATGTGAAAATACAATCTCCTTTGGTATGTTGTTTTGGTTCGAACATATACATTTTAATTCTATTCCCAAGCTTCGGGATTGATAAAATGCATATACATATTAATTCGATGGTCCTTATCTTCCGGAACGTTGGTCTTAATGCATTCTCTAGACAGAAATATATTAAAGAAAGTTATCATGTAGGCAAAGAGAACGGTCCGTTTATATTTCCTTGGTACTGAGTGTAACAGGTTGTTGCTTGAAAAATAACTAGAGATCTCAAAGACAACATCTTTAGAGAGATGCAATGATGATTTAATATCATTACCTCAGATGCACCTACAACCAGTTGGTGTCTCAAGTGCAGATTTACGAACATATACAACACAACAGATTAACCATCTACTAGTTTAGGGAGTCGTCACGGCGCTTAGTAGTTCACATTAAGAGAAAAAGGGGAATGTGCTAAAGATTATAATATCAACTGGAGTCCCCATGTACACAATGAACTGATCCTTTTTTACTTCGGCTTTATCCAGTACAAAATCCAAATGGCAGGCCTAGAGTGCGAAACCAATAATTAGAAGTACATATGTTAACTTCAGTTGCAATAACCCGAGTAGATAACGATGAATGAATATTAGCTAACACTATCACAATAACATGCCAATGTCCGTCGTTAGATTTATTGTTAGGCATTACCCTTAATTTTTTGGTTAAATGGGCGTTTTCACACTTTAGGTGGCACGATTTATCTCAATGAAAACAAATAAAGCCACTGCCTACTTATTTCAGTCAAAGCCCGCATGTATCACATGCCTCAACTCCAATAATGTACATATGGCATCACATAAGCTTCATACTCCAAAAACAGATAAGAATTTACTTACCCTAATCCACAATATAATTTGTACTTCAAATTTATGTGCAAACACGTTGCCTCAGATAAAAAATAATTATATACTATGTATATATAATCTAGTAATACCCATTTGATATTTTAGAAATTAGTTATTAATTCATTTATGGACAATAGCAATCAGACCAAAGAAAGTTTAGAACTGGATAGATGGTTTTGAAAGGAGCAAGGCAATATTATTTGTGTCCCATATAATGTCTCACATATGGTCCTCAATAACATAGCTTTACTCCAAATCCATTAATCCTAGGACCAACAAATATTCATTGCAAATTCTAAGATAAGAAGTTATGCAAATAGATGGGATATCAAGTTTAGCGTGTTGACTGTCTTTAGGATTGGGGAAGTTCTCTTTGATGAGACACATTGCAATCTCATCCATTGGGTTTCAGAGGAAAAGATGCAATCGCGACATGTATAAGAACAGTAATATAAAATGATGCGAATTAAAAAAAAAACTCTATCATAATCTTCCGCGAGACACTTTTAGTATTACCGACGTAATGCTCAACCGATAGAAATGTGAATACTTGGGCACAATTAACAATAATATAAGGTACATTACAGTTTGAACTTTGAAGGAACCAATGCTTTAGATGAGTTACCTATGTCAGCTGCAATATCTAAGAAGACATCACCAAGCCTGCCAATGCGAAGACATAATTCAAGAATCACATTATTCTTGCACATTAGTCATATCCGATATCTGAGAAATGTAATATGTTTCAAAACATAGATCAAAATAAAGGACAAAGTACACGTTGTCCTTTGTTGAGAAGTGCTTTTGTAAGAGAGACAAATTTATTGGTTACCTTTCTAGTTTCATTGTTATATAATATGATAGGAAATCAGTGAGAGTGATCGTTTGGATAATCAAAGTATGCAAATGAAGCGCGTGGGCTTTCTAGAAAAATTGAGCCTGCTTCTAATTCCAAATGGAAGCAAGAATTCGTTGGTGATGATTAATCGTTACTTCATTTTTTATCAGCTGCTAAACTAAACTGCTAGGAGCACGCATAATGAATCGATCGATTGGGGACCAACTCTTGAAGCAGTTAAAAAAATTAGCATGCATCTCAAGAAGTCAATATTATGTCAATTTGCCCAAATGCAAGGCCCTAGTTGGTTTAAACTATAACTGTAGAAATCTAAAAAAATCAATATTCTAAGTAATTCTGATCAAGCAAGGCCCTAGGTGCAGTTTAAGAATTGTAAAAATTTGGTTTGACCGGGTGCGTCCATAACTTAAGAGCAGCTCCACCTCTTTCATCTCGAGTTCCAAGCATATATATGTGGATTTAGGCATGTGTCCGGCCGGCTTTTGGCGGGCCGGGTCTTGCCTGGCATGGACTGGCGCGGTGGGCTGACTCGGTGTTGGGGATGACATCCAACCCGGCGGCTGACTCGCCGATGACGCCGATGAAGACATGGATTTTGCCGAAGGGGACCCGGTACCCGTACTTGATTGAGTCGGCATTAGGGCCCCAGCCAGAATCATCGATGCAGAGCTTGCCACGGCGACTCTTGGTTATCTGACCGATCGTGTATCCCTCGATCTCTGAAGGAGCTCCCGCCAAGAACTCAACTCCACCGTGCGCTGGCCCCACGGTGGGCGCCAACTGTCGTGGTTTTGTCACGGCAAATGTCCTCGTGAAAGGACTTAGTCGTGAGGCCATCGCAGTTGCGTGGAAGCTTGAACGGGGTTGAACGGAAAGAGGGAGACGGATTTACCCAGGTTCGGCCCCTCTCGGCGGAGGTAAAAGCCTACTCCTGCTTAATTGATATTGCTTTGGATCTCTATTACAAGGATGCGAATTCGCTAACCTAACTCTCGAGAGATTGCAACTTAGTCTTTTCGTCCTAGGTGCTCCCCTTTATATAATAGGTAGAACCCTTAGGTTTACATGAAAGTCCGGGTCATGGTCACAACCCGTGTCCTAATCTAACTCTTGCATACATATTGCTTAATTAAGAAACTTCCTCCTGGGCCTCCCACACAAGCCGGACCATGAAGTTTGGGAGAGCCGGCCTTCACGCCGGGTCTTCCTGCTCATACGATTAACCCGCCTTTCCTAACTCCAGAGGGCCAGCAAAGATATGACCCACGAGGTGCTAGGCCATGGGCCGGGTCATGGCTTTTGCCGGGTCTCAACCACAGGTAATATCCCCAACACGCCCGATGATAGGTCAACCTCGGAATCATCCCGCTCGTCTTCCATGAGTCCGGCGTCGAGCCTTGACCTCAATTTTATCCGGATCATGGAAGGGCCGCCACCGCCCGAGTCGTCGGACGACGACCAGACAGACGAGGAGCCGTTAGAGGACGAAGAAGACGACGACGATGATGAGGAGGAGGAGGAATGTTCGAACGAGGAGGACGACGACGAGGACATCAATGACGATGACGACAGCGGCGGCGATGAAAAGCTAACGGTCAGCGGCAAGAAGCGTCCTTGCCAAGACGATGTCGCGGGGCCATCCAACAACAACAACAAGACGAAGGACTAAATTAAGCAGACTGTATATCTCTGTTGCCGTTCGCTCATATTAATTTGTTATCTCTGTGTCCCCTGTCAATCTCATCGCAGAAGGTTAGCAATACGTATTAAACAGAGATCTTTTACATTATCGCCCACAGTTGGTTTCTTGAATTGTGTGCCCTGTCGAGCACACAATTCACAACAAAAAATTGTATGCGCTGTTTATAATTATCGCACACAATTCTGATTACCGACCTATTTGCCGGATGCTACTCGTAGACTGCGTTGGTATTTCCCCGAAGAGGAAAGGATGATGCAGTATAGTAGAGATAAGTATTTTCCTCAGTTAAGAACCAAGGTTATCAATCCAGTACGAGAACCACACAAAACCCCTTTAGCAGCAACTACACACACAAAAGCAAACACTTGCACCCAACGCAAATAAGAGGGTTGTCAATCCTCTTAACGGTTATTTGCAAGGATTAATTCTGATAATGATAGATTGATAAAGTAAAATAATAAATAAAATAAAGGTAATTAAATTGCAGCAAGGTATTTTTGAATTTTAATATATGATAAAAGTAGGCACGGGGGCCATAGTTTTCACTAGAGGCTTCTCTCTCGAACACATAGCATACGGTGGGTAAACAAATTACTATTGGGCAATTGATAGAAAAGTAAATAATTATGATGGATTCATGGCAATGATCATGTATATAGGCATCACGTTCGAGACAAGTAGACCGACTCCTGCCTGCATCTACTACTATTACTCCACCCATCGACCGCTATCCAGCATCTAAGGTATTAAGTCAATAAAAACAGAGTAACGCCTTAAGCAAGATGACATGATGTAGACAAAATAACAATATGATTAAACCCCATCTTTTTATCCTTAATGGCAACAATACAAATACGTGTCATGTCCCTTTCTGTCACTGGGATTGAGCACCGCAAGATTGAACCCATCACAAAGCACCTCTCCCATTGCAAGATAAACCAATCTAGTTGGCCAAACCAAATCGATAGATCGGAGAGAAATACAAAGCTATAATAATCATGCATAAAAGAGTTCAGAGAAGACTCAAATATTTCTCATGAATAATTTGATCATGAACTCACAATTCATCGGATCCCAACAAACACACCGCAAAAGAAGATTACATCGGATAGAACTCCAAGAACATCGAGGAGAACATGGTATTGAATCTCAAAGAGAGAGAAGAAGCCATCTAGCTACTAGCTATGGACCTGTAGGTCTGTGGTAAACTACTCACACATCATCGGAAGGGTAGCAAGGTTGATGAAGAAGCCCTCCGTGATCGATTCCCCCTCCGGCAGAGTACCGGAAAAGGCCTCCAGATGGGATCGCGGAAGAACAGAGGCTTGCGGTGGCGGGAAGGTTTTCTCTTCTGTCTCTCTGGTATATTGGGAATATTTGAGAATTTATAGCATTGGAATTAGGTCAGGATGTGCCACGAGGGGCCCACAAGCCTAGGGGTGCGCCCTACCCCCAGGGCGCGCCTCCCGAGCTTGTCGCTCCCTCGTTGCTCGTCTGGTCTTCTCCCGAAGCTTCGAGGGTCCCTTCTGGTCCAGAAAAAATTAATACAAAGTTTTTTCTTCGTTTGGGATTCCGTTTGATAACGTTGAGCCATGGATATAGCACTATGGGTGGAATAGAATAGGGTGATAGAGATTAATAATGGGAAGTCAAAAATAAGAAGATAGGCTCACATCGACGAGGCTAATCAACGGGCTATGGAGATGCCCATCGATTAATGTCAATGCAAGGAGTAGGGATTGCCATGCAACAGATGCACTAAGAGCTATAAGTATATGAAAGCTCAACATGAAAACTAAGTGGGTGTGCATCCAACTTGCTTGCTCATGAAGACCTCGGGTGACGGTGTCCTGGACTAGGGGGTACTCACCATGTCATCTCCCGACCAGTGGGTCGGGCCGAGGACCCCCATGGCGTTTCACTAATGGGCCACTTCGAGCAGCCCATGACGCATACAATGAAGACTCCACAAGACTTACGCACAAGACGAGGACTATTCTAAACCCTAGGCCTCCGGTGCATTATATAAACCGAGGCCAGGCTAGTCAACAGATCATCTCATAGTCATTAGAACAATCTCGTGGTAGATACATGTACTCTGTACTACACCCCATACGAATACAATCAAAAGCAGGACGTAGGGTATTATCTCTTCGAGAGAGCCCGAACCTGGGTAAAATCATGTGTCCATGTTACCATCGCTCCAAGACGCCTAGCTTAGGACCCCTACTATGAGATATGCCGTATTTAGAACCGACATTGGTGCTTTCATTGAGAGCCTGCTAGCAGTCGCCGCGGTGGGATGGTAATTCAGATCGTCTCCGGCGCGATCTACGCGTCGGAACCGAGCTTTATTGTCGATGTCGGCATCTTCGTCGCCGGCTCGATTGGTCACCTCAGCTGGACCGAGGACTGCGCTCCGCGTCGGATCATCAAGATCGGATGGATACTTTCATCATCATCAACTCCGATCTCTATCAAGATCATGGGGAATCATCCATGGAGTTCGGGGGCTCGACGTCAACATTGTCCTCGGGCGACGGTGCAGTTTTTCTAGACAACGGATTCATGTTTGCCGTCCCCGCCTCCTCGAGCATCGCTTTGACGATTGCTTCAGTGGAATTGTGCGGAATTGAATCTAGAGCAACTCTGTACAATTTCATCGCGTTCCGATGGAGGAATCTCCGGCAAACTCCGATCTATCGGAGCCCTGTCGAATCTGGACGGGAATCTGGACGAGTTTAGGGCGAGGAGTCTAGCGTCCAGCTCGGACATCGTTTGGAAGATCCCACCGTTCATCGGCTGCGGAATTCCCATATCGATCACCCCTCAAAAGTTTAGCTCGATCCGACCGTTCAAACTCCGAGAAACGTCCGATGAGTGTATCAATTTTCGGATATGTTTTCTGCGCGAAAACGAATCCGACCCGAGTTCATCTTTCTTCATGAACGGGGTATTGGACATCCTTTTTGGAGGAATTTATCTTAGGGTATTTTGTGTTGTTCTCAAACACATGCCCACAAATTTTAAAGTCTTTTTCGAGGTAATCTTCACCGTCGCGTTGGTGTCAAACCAGCCCAACAATGCTGCTCCACGGGTGCCGACCTGCGCTAAGACAGGTCGTCGCTTCATCGAGCCAAGGACAACCACCTCGGATCATCACCTCGGCGAGCCGACCAAGAGTTCGGCATCGTGAAGGACAAATAATCAGCAAGACAAGATCGTCGCCCCACGGATTGCACGGGTCGGGCACGCCAGCATCGCCGCGCGGTCACTTCTCAAGCCGGCATTGACCGCGTCACAAGTTCCGACTTGCGTCGGCATTGCCGCGCCATTGCTTCTTCAAGCCGATGTCCCCTACGCTGACCTGCTTCGACACCTCGGCTGGCATGGGGGCTGCAACGTCACCTTACCGACCTGCTTCGACACGTCAGCTAACATGGGGGCTCTGACACCTCGGCTAGACCGGGGGCCTCGCCACCTCTTCATCAACCTACTCCGGAGACTTCGGCGTCACTAGCCGACCAGCTTCGTCACCTCGGCTGGACCAGGGGCTTCACCTCAACATATCGGAAGTATTGCGCTGTCACTTCATCAAGCCGATCTCTTCGCTCGGACACCTCGGGAACGGCTTGGGGGCTGGGGCCTCGACCCGCTGCAAGCTCGGCCCTCGTCATCAACACCAAGCACATTAACCAGCTAAGTCGCTTTCATGCTCAACTTTTTTCAATTTTTGATTTCTATGCGCTTCAACCACGCATTATAGTTGTGCTAAACAAAAAAGTTGTTTTTGAAAAACGGTGTTTGTTAAAAACACTCTTTTTTCTTTTCCCAAGTTAACTGGTGGCTCCTAAATTTGTATGAATTGTTTTTTAATAAGTGTTTTCTTCTTAGTCGTTGCAAAGTCTTTTTCTACCACTCCTTTCTCGACTCGAGAGTGTGGTCAATAGTCGGATAGCCTGGTTTCTCTCTAAAGCCGCTTGAGTTTAGTTCGCTAAACTGGCCTGAGAAGCACTCCGCCTTCGGGATAGGAGGTTGAAGCCGAAGGCTGACACGCTTGAAGTCTTGAGATCGGATGTGTCATGTTAAAGTACGACGGAAGCACAAACTAATTTTAAGACCAATTTTTGGATTGGTATCAAAAAACTTGCTTTAATTCAGACGTAAAGTTTTTATGTAAGTTTTTTTTGGTTTTCCAAGTTTATGCCACTTTTAACCTATTTATGTGTCTCCAGCATAACTCTCGAAGTGCAACGCCAGACGCCTTTACAGCATCAGCAATATCAACGGGGGCTGCAGCTAGAACCGAAGCCACCAAATGCCGAGGTACTCCATGGAGTTCTCGGCAAAATACTCTCGGATATTGCTTTATATGCATCGGTTTCGAATTGTGTCTTCGGTCAATAGTTGGGTTGCTCGGCTCCTGTGCTTACTCCTTACGTTCCCGATTGTTCGGCTAAGGGTAAAGGGAGAACCACTGTGATTGTACTTCCGGTTTAACTGGTCAAGTACCTTAGTGGAGAAAGCCAAAAACTGACTGTCACAATAAGCGTAAACTGGTCAGCGATCCGATGACTGTGTCAAACGCTAGATCGATAGAGGTTACCCCGTGTTAAACGATGGGCCTTTTATAAAATAGGCCGAAGTGTTACTTGCTTGACCTCGGCTGACGCCGAACACTAACCGGGGGCAAGTAACTGGCCTTCCAACTTTATGCTCCTTTGACTAAGTGAAAGTTATAAAGCCTGCATATCTGATTGCCTCGTTTTCGCTAACACAACCGCCTCTGGGCACCGAGACATCAGCTAAGGGTTTTATTGTTAGTACGGCAACACCCTGCGTAGCATCTACAAAGGGCTGGAAACTGATGATGGGCCACTTTCAGATTATAAACAGTCGCAACGGAGTCAAAATAACATATAGCATAAAGATGCAAATACAGCTTAAAAGCTGACTATGACAACATGTGTCGAGGGCTCCTTGCGGCACCTCGGCACGGTTACATCGGGACTCCTAGAGAGCCCAACATATCATTAGAGTTTGTATTCGATATATGAGCGCTGCCTTCCGTAATCATCGTTATAAAGCCATAAATATGCATCAATTTGACTTAAGATTTTGGCCAAGCTGGGTTGCCTGGCTCCCGTGCTTACCCCCTATGTCCCCGATTGTTCGGCTAGGGGGTAAAGGGAGCACCTCTGTGATTGTTACTACCAGGTCATCCGGGTTAGTACCTCAGACTGGGTGAAGCCAAAAGCTAGTTGTCTTAAGAATATAATTGGTCGGCAATGACGGAAGTGAAAAATTTGGTTCATTAAGACCACAGAGTTCGGGAACTTTTCCCAAATTGAATCCTCAATATTTTCCTCCCATATTGATCGGAGTTGAGGTTTCATAATCATGGTCAACATGACAGCCTGGGAAAAGGAACTTATAAAGGAACTATTTTTTCCAGAAGATGTTTCTTACGTTAAATAGTAATATAACATATCTCTCTGCGTACCTTTGTTTATAAAACCGTATGGCCAGATGGCCTTGTTTTTCGTAAATCTTTTCCCTTATAACGGCTTTATAAAGTAGGACAAACACTCCTTGGCTACTGGCCGAGGAGGTTGAAGCCGATGGTCGGTCAACAAAGTTTTGTACAATGCGGATTCGAGCGTTAATGATGTAAAGTACTTGGATACATAGAATCATTACACATAAATTATGATTAAAGTCAATTTACTCCGGATATCGATCCTTAATTCGGCCACCCTTGCCCAAATTAAGGCTCGGGAGCTACTGGGCTTCGCACTTCTCGCTTAAAAGCCATTAAGGGGTTACATCGATCCCCTAATCTGGTGTTGCCACCCGACCAGTGGCTCGGGGGCTACTGCATTGACGATTCAATGCAGACAATTTACAAAGTGAAAAACAGTTCCCGAGGAGATTAGAATCCTCAGGTCGGTCGGCCGTACCCAACTTGAGTCTCGAGGACTATGCACATCGCATTTCCATTCCTAAGTATGTTGCCGAGCTAGGAGTTGATCCTCAGACCGATTTCGTGAATCGACCTGAGTCTTAGGGGCTACTGGGATTAGCGGTATTATTTTATCCTTCAGGCGCATCCCGGATTTTAGGCCGGCACACACCTTAAGGGCTACTGGTTATACATCTCGGTAGAGAATAAATTGCACCAATCGAAAAAGTATTTTAGCGCAAGGCTGAGGTGGTGCACCACCTCGGAAGCAGTCCGGCATAAAGCTCGGCTGCGAGTGGCTGGCTCCATAGAGAACTTTTTTCAGCGTTAAGCTCGGATAAACCTCCTTCAACTTTTTCAATACCGAGGTAACACCTCGGATGCATACCGGCATTGGATCTCGGCTGCAAAAAGACACCTCGAATGCAGTCCGGCGATGGAGCTCGGACGCAAGAGGACACCGCTGCATGGGAAAAGCTTCGAAACCCGAGGTGCGGTGTAAAAAATAACAAGGCATTGATAAAAAGCCAGGAACTTAAAGGGGCTCCTTGGATGCCCAACATGTGAGCTCTTCGGATACACCTCGGTGATCCTCAAGATCAGAGATGGGAAGATTTGTTGGACCAGCTTTCAAGACCGATGACAGACGAGGAAGAACTGTTCGGAAGAACCGAGGAGCGTCCCCAACTTGAAGACCGGTTCAGGGGGCTACTGACGGTGTCCTGGACTAGGGGGTACTCACCACATCATCTCCCGACCAGTGGGTCGGGCCAAGGACCCCCATGGCGGTTCACTAATGGGCGACTTCGAGCAGCCCATGACGCATACAATGAAGAATCCACAAGACTCGGCGCACAAGATGAGGACTATTCTAAACCCTAGGCCTCCGGTGCATTATATAAACCGAGGCCAGGCTAGTCAACAGATCATCTCATAGTCATTAGAACAATCTCGTGGTAGATACATGTACTCTGTACTACACCCCATACGAATACAATCAAAAGCAGGACGTAGGGTATTATCTCTTCGAGAGAGCCCGAACCTGGGTAAAATCCTGTGTCCATGTTACCATCGCTCCAATACGCCTAGCTTAGGACCCCTACTACGAGATATGCTGGATTTAGAACCGACATTAACCGACATCGGGCATTTGAGGAACCCCATCATCGGAATATACAAGCCAAGTTCTATAATGAAAAATTCCCACTAGTATATGAAAGTGACAAAACAGGAGACTCTCTATATGAAAAACATGGTGCCACTTTGAAGCAAGTATGGAAAAGGATAGTAACACTACCCCTTCTCTCTTTTTCTCTCATTTTTTTCTTCTTTCTTTCTCTTTTTTTTTTCTTTTTTTTCGTGGGCTCTTTTTGGCCTTTTTTTCTTTTTTTATTTCCTCACTGGGACAATGCTCTAATAATGATGATCCTCATACTTCTATTTACTTATAACTCGAAAGAAAATTACAACTCGAAACTAGAAGAAAAATATGACTCTATATGAATGCCTCTGGCAGTGTACCAGGATGTGCAATGATACCAGCGTAACATGTATGAAAAATGATTAACGGTGGCTGAGCCACAAATACTATGTCAGCTATATGATCATGCAAAGCAATATGACAATGGTGATGTGTGTCATATAAAAAAGAACGGTGGAAGTTGCATGGCAATATATTTCGGAATGGCTATGGAAATGCCATAATAGGTAGGTATGGTGGCTGTTTTGAGGAACATATAAGGAGGCTTATGTGTGATAGAGCTTATCATATCACGGGGTTTGGATGCACCGGCGAAGTTTGCACCAACTCTCGATGTGAGAAAGGGCAATGCACGGTACCGAAGAGGCTAGCAAATTGCGGAAAGGTGAGAGTGCGTATAATCCCTGGACTCACATTAGTCATAAAGAACTCACATACTTATTGCGAAAGTTTATTAGCCCTTGAAGCAAAGTACTACTATGCATGCCCCTAGGGGATAGATTGGTAGGAAAAGACCATCGCTCGTCCCTGACCGCCACTCATAAGGTAGACAATCAAGAATAAATCATGCTCCAACTTCTTAGCATAACGACAGATCATGCGTGCATGCTTCGGGAATCACAAACCTTAACACCAATATTCTTACTAAACCACAATTATGTACTAGCACCTCCCACATATTACCATCTTAATATCGCAAAACTATTGCAAGGAATCAAACTTATCATATTCAGTGATCTACATGAAAGTTTTTAATATATCCCTCTTGAATACCTATCATACTAGGACCAAATTCATAACCCGTGCATATTACCATTGCTATTCATTAGACTCTCAAAAAGATATAAGTGAAGCATGAGAGTGCAACTATTTCTTTAAAATACAACCACCGCCGTGCTCTAAAACATATAAGTGAAGCACTAGAGCAACTGCTTAGCTCAAAAGATATAAGTGAAGCACATAGAGTATTCTAACAAATCAAGAATAATGTGTGTCCCTCTCAAAAAGGTGTGTTCAGAAAAGATGATTGTGACAAACTAAAAAGAAAACAAAGGCAAACAAACTATAGCACAAGACGCTCCAAGTAAAACACATATCATGTGATGAATAAAAATATAGCTCCAATGAGTTACCGATAGATTGTGGACGAAAGAGGGGATGCCATCCGGGGCATCCCCAAGCTTAGACGCTTGAGTCTTCCTTGAATTTTACCTTGGGGTGCCTTGGGCATCCCCAAGCTTAGGCTCTTGCTGCTCCTTATTCCTTTATCCATCGTAGTCTCACCCAAAACTTGAAAACTTCAGCACACAAAACTCAACAGAAACCTCGTGAGATCCGTTAGTATAACAAACAAATCTTAAACTTTAGGTACTGTTGTAAATTGATTATTATTTAATATTGGCATAATGCTACTGTACTCCAACTTTTCCATGACTCATAGCCCCCGATACGATCCATAGATTCATCAAAATAAGCAAACTATGCAACAGAAACAGAATCTGTCTAAAACAGCATAGTCTGTAAAGATCTGAATTAAAGTCATACTTCTGTAACTCCCAAAATTCCTAAAAATTAGGACATCGTGGGAAATTCATATATAAATATAGTGTAAAAAATTCAGAGGGTTCTGACACTCCAGAAAAAAAATCAAAATTCCAGCACTGGACGGAAAAGTTTTTTGTTTTCAAACAGCATCAATCATACTATCTTTCAAATCATCCCAAAGCCATTACTTGGCACAAACACTAATTAAAAGACAAAAACACAATCATAACAGAGGCTATAATTGTGTAAACACACAAAAACAAAAGGTAAAACGAAAATTTATTTTATTCATTGGGTTGCCTCTCAACAAACGCTATTGTTTTATGCCCCTAGCTAGGCATAATGCATAGTTTCAAGTGTTGTCATCCTTGGTTTCCAAATCCTCAATTACACACCCACTCTTTCTAGGATATTTAACATAGGAATTTCTTATCATCACTCTCCTAGACACAAAATTAAGAATTTTGCTTTTATAGATAGGTTTCTTTATTATATCAATGAAATTGGGGTGCACACTAATCATTTTAAGATCCTCATTCCCCTTGCTAGAAGTGGCACTCTCAGTCTTAGGAACATACATAAACTTGCAATTCTTATCGGGAGGAGTCCTATCAAAAGTTTTAACGGAGGAAAAAGCGGAACCCAAATTATTAATAACCTCCTCTAACTTATCGATTCTAGAGGGACTTTGTTCTATCCTTTCGTTAATTATAGGTTCCTTTTCCTTTAAGGTTTTCAATGCAATTCCCACCTTAGAACCAAATTGAGTAATATGATTATGGACCTTTTTATCTAAATTCTCAAGATGTTCAATAGTAGACATTTTATTTTCGATAACTTCTAACCTTTGCATAACATGTTCCAAGGTCAAAGCTGTTTCATTAATAGTGACAGGTGGTGATCCCACAAGATTACCCATAGAATTAAAAGCATCCATAGAGGGACACATCAAGAAATTCCCTCCGGTAATAGTATCAAGCACAAATCTATACCAAGTAGTAATTCCCACATAGAAATTGTGAAGAAGAACAGTGGTGGATTGCTTACGAGTTGATCTATTTTGAGCATCGCAAATCCTATACCAAGCATCTTTTAAATTTTCTCCTCCCCTTTGTTTAAAATTGAGCACTTCATTTTTAGGGGTAATAGTAACAAGCGAAAAACTAGTCATAGTGGTGAAGCAAACAAACAAGCAAACGAAAATATTTTTGTGTTTTTGTAAAAAAAATTTAGAAGTGGGGGAGATGAAAACGAGAGGCAAATGCAAATAAAAAGGCAAATAAAATAAATGCAAGTGGATGATAGTTCGTGCGAAGGTACTTGATAAATTTTGGTGATGTCTCCTCGGCAACGGCGCCAGAAATTCTTCCTGCTACTTGTAGACTGCATTCGTATTTCCCCGAAGAGGAGAGGATGATGCAGTATAGTAGAGATAAGTATGTCCCTCAGTTAAGAACCAAGGTTATCAATCCAGTAGGAGAACCACACAAAACCCCTTTAGCAGCACCTACACACACAAAAGCAAACACTTGCACACAACGCAAATAAGAGGGTTGTCAATCCTCTTAGCGGTTATTTTCAAGGATTAATTCTGATAGTGATAGATAGATAAAGTAAAATAATAAATAAAATAAAGGTAATTAAATTGCAGCAAGGTATTTTTGGATTTTAATATATGATAAAAGTAGACCCGGGGGCTAGAGTTTTCACTAGAGGCTTCTCTCTCGAACACATAGCATACGGTGGGTAAACAAATTACTGTTGGGCAATTGATAGAAAAGCAAATAATTATGACGGATTCTTGCCATTGATCATGTATATAGGCATCACGTCCGAGACAAGTAGACCGACTCCTGCCTGCATCTACTACTATTACTCCACCCATCGACCGCTATCCAGCATGCATCTAGGGTATTAAGTTAATAAAAACAGAGTTACGTCTTAAGTAAGATGACATGATGTAGACAAAGTAAACTCAAACAATATGATTAAACCCCATCTTTTTATCCTTAATGTCAACAATACAAATACGTGTCATGTCCCTTTCTGTCACTGGGATTGAGCACCGCAAGATTGAACCCATCACAAAGCACCTCTCCCATTGCAAGATAAACCAATCTAGTTGGCCAAACCAAATTAATAGATCAGAGAGAAATACAAAGCTATAATAATCATGCATAAAAGAGTTCAGAGAAGACTCAAATATTTCTCATGAATAATCTGATCATAGACTCACAATTCATCGGATCCTAACAAACACACTGCAAAAGAAGATTACATCGGATAGAACTCCAAGAACATCGAGGAGAACATGGTATTGAAGATCAAAGAGAGAGAAGAAGCCATCTAGCTACTAGCTATGGACCCGTAGGTCTGTGGTAAACTACTCACACATCATCGGAAGGGCAGCAAGGTTGATGAAGAAGCCCTCCGTGATCGATTCCCCCTCCGGCAGAGTACCGGCAAAGGCCTCCAGATGGGATCGCGGAAGAACAGAGGCTTGCGGCGGCCGAAAGGTTTTCTCTTCTGTTTCTCTGGTATATTGGGAATATTTGGGAATTTATAGCATTGGAATTAGGCCAGGATGTGCCACGAGGGTCCCACAAGGCTGGGGGGCGCGCCCTACCACCCAGGGCGCGCCTCCCGAGCTTTCGCTCCCTCGTGGCTCGTCTGGTCTTCTCCTGAAGCTTCGAGGGTCCCTTCTGGTCCAGAAAAAATTAATCCAAAGTTTTTTCTTCGTTTGGACTCCGTTTGATAATGATTTTCTGAAAAGGCAAAACAAGCAAAAAACAACAACTGGCACTGGGCACTGGGTTAATAGGTTAGTCCCAAAAAATGATATATAATGGCATATAAAACATCCAAGATTCATACTATAATAGCATGAAACAATCAAAAATTATAGATACATTGGAGACGTATCACCGGATATCACACACATCTTGTTACGCCGAATCATTTGTGTTCTTCTGGATCATCACAAACAGTTCATCCGAGTGAACTGTATGTCGTCTATCACACACACCTTGATATGGCTGACCGTTTGTGTTTTTTTGGCTCATCACAAACAGTTTGTATGGATCAACTGTATGCCAAGATTCGCACATGCAACTCTAATCTGAATCGTGCTTGATGGATCCACCATCGCACACAGTTCATCTTATTGGTGACGGTTTCTTTTCGATACCGTTTGCGATTCATGCATCGCACAAAGTTTCGTCGAAGGGTATCTGATACATGTGTCTCGTTAGCAGCATCCTACAGTAGTGTGGTGTGATGTTTAAATAGCCAGTGCAACTTAATTTGATGTGGCACTGCCTCACAAAAACAGACCCCTGAGGAAAACTATGGTAAAGGACACACAGTGCCGGGATATGTTGAAAGAACTAAATTTCATACTCAATTTTTTCAAAACAACAAATAACAAACCTTATTGAAATCAATTAAAAAGCACATTATATGTTGAAATAACAAAAATAGTTCTCCAAATTTACAAAACAATGACCGCAAGGTTTATTTAGTCGGCATGATAGGGCACTATAGACACATTTAGATGCAAAATGTCTGTAATGACCATATCGTATCACTTAAATGAAGCTTGAGATATAGCAACTTCCCATCCGGTCACCCATCCTTACACTGCTCCAGCCACAGCACGCTTAACCTGTGCGTTCTATTTGAATTAGCTAGCGGAAGGGAAGCTGCACCTTGCTACTAAGAGTTGCCTCTTCACATTTAAGGCATATCCCGATGGTCACCGTGTGGGACCTACTCCCTATCACACATGTTTGTGCTTTTGGAAACTATGTGCAATCTTGGTGGTAGTGGCAGCGGATTCTGGCAGTGCGTACGCCGTCGGGGACAATTATGGAGCTGACGGCGGCTGCCCATTCCTGGCGGGGAACTGGGATGCTTACCGGCCCTGGAAACAGCCTCTCGACTGGTTGAGTCAACAGGATGCTGACACGGCTTCGCTCAAATAGTGCGGCGCACCGCACCTGATGCGCGGCTGAAAGCACATTTGCTCCCTTGGTGGTTTTGGTAATTCATAACAACATATATCTCATTGAACTAATGTCCATTCAAGTGAAAGATTTCAGGATGTTCAATGATTGGCATGGCATGGACTAGAGATGTGGACCCCTCAAAATGCTAAGGACAAGGATTGGCAAAAGCTCAAGACTCTACATTTTTGGTTTAGTGATCCAAGATCACATTGAGTCCATAGGAAAGCCAATACTATTAAAAGGGGATGAGGTGTTGCTTAATGGTCTTTTTGCTCAAGTGCTTAGTGACAATACTCCTAAACCCTCAACCACTCTCTCTACCTCAAATATGTCCAAAACCTACATTCCAACTCAGCCCCACCAAAATTCTCTATCCGGCCCCACCGAGTTCATCCAAGACTTAGCCACTGCCAAAACCCTAACAAATCGGATCCACCGAAATGGATCTCGGTCTCACCGAGATGGCCTTGCCAACTCTCTGTAATCATTTGCACTTACTTCGGTCTCACCGAGATGGCTTGCCAACTCTCTGTTGCCTTATTGCTTCACTTCGGTCCTACCGAGTTGATGCAATCGGTGCCACCGAGATGAGGATTGCCCTAGCCATTGCACTTCGGTCCATCCGAGTTGTTCGTATCGGTCCCACCGAGATTCCTAAAGTTCATATCTTTTACACAGTTCGGTGCTACCGAGATTATTGTTTCGGTGCCACCGAGTTGAGTCAAAAGTGTGTAACGGTTGGATTTTGTGTGGAGGCTATATATACCCCTCCACCACCTCCTTCTCAGAGAAGAGAGCCATCAGAACGTGCCTACACTTCCACCATACATTTTCTGAGAGAGAACCACCTACTCATGTGTTGAGATCAAGCTATTCCATCCCTACCATTTGAACCTTGATCTCTAGCCTTTCCCAAGTTGCTTTCCACTCAAATCCTTCTTCCACCATAGCCAAATCTATGAGGAGTTGTTTGAGTGCTGGGAAGACTATCATTTGAAGCACAAGAGCAAGGAGTTCATCAACAACACATCGTCTATTAACTTTTGGAGAGTGGTGTCTCCTAGATTGGTTAGGTGTCACTTGGGAGCCTCCAACATGCTGTGTAGTTGAACCAAGCAGTTTGTAAGGGCAAGGAGATCGCCTACTTCGTGAAGATCTACCCCAAGTGAGGCTAGTCCTTCGTGGATGTAAGCCATGGTGGAATAGACAAGGTTGCTTCTTCGTGGACCCTTCATGGGTGGAGCCCTCCGTGGACTCGCGCAGCCGTTACCCTTCGTGGGTTGAAATCTCCATCAACGTGGATGTACGATAGCACCACCTATCGGAACCACGCCAAAAACCAGCATGTCTTCATTGCGTTTGAAATCTCCGATCCCCTCCTTTACTTACATATGCAATTATCTACTTTCCGCTGGTATACTCTTAGAATTGCATGTGTAGGGTGATGCTTGACATGTACTATTGCTAAAATCTGCCCACAATTAAAATCTGGGAAAAGGTTAGGTTTTATTTGGTCAAGTAGTCTAATCACCCCCCCTCTAGACATACTTTCGATCCTACAGTGGCAGCGCTCTCCTGGTCTTGTGCGGCATCGCTTTGCCGCTCTTGCTCTCCTCTGTTCCATGGGTGGCGACGAACACATGTGTAGACATTGGCCCGCTCAAGCACTAGGGCGCAATGATACCTCTCATGCTCGGCGGCGCGCGGCCGTTCTTGCTCGGCGGCACGCGGCCGTTCTTGCTCTCCGGCCTGCTCCGGCTCGTTCTCCTCGTCGAGGAGGTTGATGATGAGGGCGGTGCTTCACCGGATTGGCATGCTTGGAATGGTATACAGCGGTATGGCGTACTGACAGTGGTGGCGGGGAACCGACGGGGGGAGTTGCGGGAAACTGATTGGGGGAGTGGCGGGAAACGGTAGCGTGTTTGGATATATAACACCATTAATATGGAAAACTTAGGAAAGAAGGAAACGTGAGCTCAGCATGACGCGTGCGCACACAGTGCTTACCCACGGGTGCTAGACGGTTCACCAGAACTGCTTTAAATTATTCATAGTTCGTTTGGCCTTTTTTTATAGATTAATTGAGTTTTCTAGGAATTTACTGTGCAAAATTCGAATTTGAACCACAAGCACATGCTTTAGTGAACCAAAATGGATTGAAAAATCATTTTTGTGTCCTTGGGTGCATGTTTAGGTCCCATGCAAGAAATGGGAATGAATTACAAACATCTCGGCATCGTGGCTCGCCCGCAAACATTGAGAAACTTGGTTATTAAATCCCCGTAAATCCAAAACTCGCCTGAAATTCATGAAACTTGGCATGGTGTCTTGACATGGCACGTATATGCCGTGGTAAAAAATTTGTCCAATTTGGGGAAAGTTTTGGTAGAAGGCTCTTACAAATCGGAGCTTCCTATAAATTAGGGGCAAAATTTGTTGCCTTTACATATGATTAGCGACTTAAAATGTCGATAAGCGACATTTCCATACAATTATAATAAAATATAGGCTAAAAGGCTGCATTGGTGGCCTTCCGACGACGGTCTTCTCGGACTCCATGATCAGCACTTCAGCAGCACCCTTGCGGCCATTCATTCCAACTGTCAGGACCCGCGGCCACGGTACCCATCGCAGCCTGCGGAGCTGCTAGCGCTGGGAGGCTCTTGGGGCTACTGGGCCTCGTCCAGTAGAGCTTGACAGCGTGCAATCACGCACATGACACGCCCGCGGCACTGCTCCATCTCCATGTCTCTCCACTGGTAGCAAATTCCATCCATGACCTGCATCCCCAAGATATTACGGTAGTGTTGCTCTACTTCGCCGGGGATATTATTTCCGCCAACGAGGCGCTTGAGCCTGGCCACCACATCATCGGGATCGAGGATGACACGGCCGCCGGTGGCAATAATGAGGCGGCGGACAGGCTTTCTCATAACTGAATCGCAGAGGACCTCTGCCCATTCCTGGCGGGGCATCATGCTCTCGATGGGAACCAGTGACGATGGCTCTTCAGGTGAGTCATCGATCATGCCGCCTAGCAGCTCTGGATCTTTTGCGCGGTGGATGGCAAACTGCTCTTCCCACTTCCTCTGCAATACGTCCATTATGCGCCCAAGGAACGACACGACGATATCGCTGCCGATGGGCCATGGAGCATGCACCGGCCGACGAAGCTCTTGCTCCCTGACCTGCTCCGGCTCGTTCTCGTTGTCGAAGATGTAATCCATGAAGGGGCCGACATCGAAGCGTTGGTTGCCTGGCATGCTTGGAATAATTAGTGGTAGATGGGTGTGGACTAGATCTGCGCACAGTGTCACTACGGTGCATTGTCGCCTGGGTCATATAGAGCTAGCCACTCGCTGGTGGCTGGAAACCGATGGGGGAAGAGGAGGGAAGCATTGGCATGGATTGCGGGACACGTCTGTGTTGGTAGGTACGAGTTGGTGCACGCACAGTGTGGTCAAACGGTGTGATGTGAACCGCAACGTCGTCGTTCCCCAGGACGCCACCGACTCGCATCCGCCGGCTTGTGGACAGCTATTCCCTGCGTGTTTAACTGCTATATGCATGTGGTTGCTCGCAGTTGAGGCGGCCACGGCGAGCTCTGCTCGCGTCCCTCCATGCGCTCTGCTCGCCGTTGAGGCGGCCGCGGCGCGCTCTACATGCGTCCCTCTACGCACTCTGCTCTCGCGTCCTTCAACGCGCGCTCTGCTCTGGCGTCCCTCCGCGCGCTCTGGTCGCGTCCCTCCACGCGCGCTCTTTCTGCGGTTGGGGCCGGCGCACGATCACGTTTTGGGCGCCATTAATATGGAAAACTTAGGAAAGAAGGAAACGCGAGCTCAGCACGACGCGTGCGCACACGGTGCTTACCCACGGTTGCTAGACGGTTCACCAAAACTGCTTTAAATTATTCATGGTTCGTTTGGCCTTTTTTATAGATTAATTGAGTTTTCTAGGAATTTACTGTGCAAAATTCAAATTTGAACCACAAGCACCTGCTCCAGTGAACCAAAATGTGTTGAAAAATCATTTTTGTGTCCTTGGGTGCATGTTTAGGTCCCATGCAAGAAATGGGAATGAATTACAAACATCTCGGCATCGTGGCTCGCCCGCAAACATTGAGAAACTTGGTTTTTAAATCCCCGTAAATCCAAAACTCGCCTGAAATTCATGAAACTTGGCATGGTGTCTTGAGATGGCACGTATATGCCATGGTAAAAAATTTGTCCAATTTGGGGAAAGTTTTGGTAGAAGGCTCTTACAAATCGGAGCTTCTCACAAGAAGCGTCGTGGTTCCAATAGGGAACATCTCACCCTTGTGGGCGAAACGACATTCCCTGCATCTTCTCGCCTTGGATTTTTTTTCTAGAGGCAACATAGACCAATAGGAGTGTTGTACTGAAATATAGAACTTTTCAGGGTTTATTTGGACTTTTTATAGATTAATTGAGTTTTCTATTCATTTAATGTGCAAAATTCAAATTTGTACTACAAGCACATGCTCCAGTGCACCAAAATGGGTTGAAAAACCATTTTTGTGTCCTTGGGTGCATGTTTAGGTCTCATGCAAGAAATGGGAATGAATTACAAACATCTCGGTGTCGTGGCTCGGCCGCAAACATTGAGAAACTTGGTTTTTAAATCCCCGTAAATCCAAAACTCGCCTGAAATTTATGAAACTTGGCATGGTGTCATGACATGGCACATATATGCCGTGGTAAATTTTTTGTCCAATTTGGGGCAAGTTTTGGTACAAGCCTCTCACAAATCGGAGCTTCTCACAAAGAAGCCTCGTGGTTCAGATAGGGAACGTGTCACCCTTGTGGGCGAAACGACATTCGCTGCCTCTTCTCGCCTTAGATTTTTTCTCTAGAGACAACATAGACCAATAGGAGTGTCTTGCCGAAATATGAAAATTTTCAGGTTTGTTTGGACTTTTTGATACATTAATTGAGTTTTCTAGGCATTTAATGTGCATAATTCAAATTTGAACTACAAGCACATGCATCAGTGCACCAAAATGGGTTGAAAAATCATTTTTGTCTCCTTGGGTGCACGTTTAGGTCCCATGCAAGAAATGAGAATGAATTACAAACATCTCGGTGTCGCGGCTCGGTCGCAAACATTGAGAAACTTGGTTTTTAAATCTCCGTAAATCCAAAACTCGCCTGAAATTCATGAAACTTGGCATGGTTTCATGACATGGCACATATATGCCATGGTAATTTTTTTGTCCAGTTTGAGACAAGGCACACACATTATCAACAAACATAGGCATTTTGGCACAAATAGCTGCCAAGTTATTATCGCAAATGGTTGTATTATTTAAACCGTGGGCATTGTACTAACCATTTACGTGCTTCCATGCGTCCCACTATTTATTGGAATGGAGGTGCCATGTGGGCAGCTATTTGATTAGATGGGACGAGTGCGAGAAGTCCGCCGCGCAGGCTCGACGGGACGCATGTGAGCAGTCCGCCGCGTAGGCTCAATGGAACGCGTGCGAGCAGTCCTTCGCGCAGACTCAGCGCGCCTGGACAGAGGTAGTTTGCTTGTGATCCCATGGCCCAGCTCAACGTTTAGCATTGTTTTATTCATGCCTCGCTGAGAACGCGCCTTTTAGCCTGTTTTCGACTCGTATACATGTACAATACCTACGAATCAAATAATACGACGACAAATTTACAATGGCAACAGATAATAATTGTCTTACATATTCAAGATAATTTAAAATGTCACATGCGGCAACGCCCGAAAAACACAGGGGCAAGAGAAGAAGGAAGACGCAGAAGAAGGAAGATGCAGAGAATGATCTGGGTCGCTGCTCTCTACTTCTTGATGGGTTGCTGGGCGCGGAGTTTCTCCATCTCCTTCTTCATCGCCTCCAGGACCTTCTTCTCCTCTCACCTCTCCCCCGCCATCTTCTGCAGTGCCTCCATTGCACGGGATTTCTCATGGAGAGTGTCGATGCTGTGCTTCACATCCGCATGACTTTGCTTGACAACAGCCACAGATTCCTCCACCAGCCACTGGCGCTCGATGCGGAGCTTCACCACATCATCCAGCAGTTTCCCAACGAGGGCTTTCAGACTCTTTCCCGAGGCACTGCACTTCTCATGATGCTTCTTCCAGGCGGTGGACAGCTTCCTCTACTTCTCGTACTCGCCGAGGAGCTTCGCATTGTGAACGGTTTGTTGCTGGATGAGGCCGGTCGCCTTCTCAACCGAGGCATTGGTCTCCTCCAGCAGCTTCACCAAGCAGGCGTTCGCCTCCTTCTGCTTATTGAGCTCAGCGCGCATGTTGTCGCTGGCTAAGGAATCCACCTCTGCCGGCTCGTCTAGTTCGCCTCCGCGGCGAATGCGCTTGTGCGAGCCCTTGCCTTTCCGCGAGAGATCGTTCGAGGCCTCCGTGGCGCTACAGGACATCTCTGTTGCGGCTAATGCAGCACGGCGGGACCTCTCTGTTGCTTCCGCGGCCTTGATCTTTTTTCCCTGGTTATATGTCGACCCAGAACTCGTCGTACCAGCCATGGCAGACGCAAGGTACGACTAACAAGAAAGACCTGTTTGTTTGGTGATGAGGAGAGGAATGTGCAGTAATTTTTGAGTGGGTAGTTTTTATAGCCGACTAGTAAACAACTGCTAAGTGGGAACACGTTTAGGTTTCATAGGTGTGAACAGATTTGCAATTTATTATAGCGTGGTAATTTGGAATGTGACGGGAAATAAGCTTAAAATTTATTGATGGTTTTGGTTTCGAAGCCCGAAACGGTTCCCGGATGGCGTATGTGGGCCCGCGTTCTCGGATGTGTACGTGTTTGCCCACTATCACACATGGTTAACATATCATCATCGTGCCCGATGGATGGGCCGTCACGCCTCCCACGGGTGCCAGACGGTTGACCAAAACTGGCTTTATAAATTATAAAAGACAGAAATGCTCAAAGAAATGTTGGTACTTCCTATAAATTAGGGGCAAAATTTGTCGCCTTTACATATGATTAGCGACTTAAAATGTCGATAAGCGACATTTCCATACAATTATAATAAAATATAGGCTAAAAGGCTGCATTGGTGGCCTTCCGACGATGGTCTTCTCGGACTCCATGATCAGCACTTCAGCAGCACCCTTGCGGCCATTCATTCCAACTGTCAGGACCCGCGGCCACGGTACCCATCGCAGCCTGCGGAGCTGCTGGCGCTGGGAGGCTCTTGGGGCTACTGGGCCTCGTCCAGTAGAGCTTGACAGCGTGCAATCATGCACATGACACGCCCGCGGCACTGCTCCATCTCCATGTCTCTCCACTGGTAGCAAATTCCATCCATGACCTGCATCCCCAAGATATTACGGTAGTGTTGCTCTACTTCGCCGGGGATGTTATTTCCGCCAACGAGGCGCTCGAGCCTGGCCACCACATCATCGGGATCGAGGATGACACGGCCGCCGGTGGCAATAATGAGGCGGCGGACAGGCTTTCTCATAACTGAATCGCAGAGGACCTCTGCCCATTCCTGGCGGGGCATCAGGCTCTCGATGGGAACCAGTGACGATGGCTCTTCGGGTGAGTCATCGATCATGCGAACTAGCAGCTCTGGATCTTTTGCGCGGTGGATGGCAAACTGCTCTTCCCACTTCCTCTGCAATACGTCCATTATGCGCCCAAGGAACGACACGACGATATCGCTGCCGATGGGCCATGCAGCATGCACCGGCCGACGAAGCTCTTGCTCCCCGACCTGCTCCGGCTCGTTCTCATTGTCGAAGATGTAATCCATGAAGGGGCCGACATCGAAGCGTTGGTTGCCTGGCATGCTTGGAATAATTAGTGGTAGATGGGTGTGGACTAGATCTGCGCACAGTGTCACTACGGTGCATTGTCGCCTGGGTCATATAGAGCTAGCCACTCGCTGGTGGCTGGAAACCGATGGGGGAAGTGGAGGGAAGCATTGGCATGGATTGCGGGACACGTCTGTGTTGGTAGGTACGAGTTGGTGCACGCACAGTGTGGTCAAACGGTGTGATGTGAACCGCAACGTCGTCGTTCCCCAGGACGCCGCCGACTCGCATCCGCCGGTTTGTGGACAGCTATTCCCTACGTGTTTAACTGCTATATGCATGTGGTTGTTCGCAGTTGAGGCGGCCACGGCGCGCTCTGCTCGCGTCCCTCCATGCGCTCTGCTCGCCGTTGAGGCGGCCGCGGCGCGCTCTACATGCGTCCCTCTACGCACTCTGCTCTCGCGTCCCTCAACGCGCGCTCTGCTCTGGCGTCCCTCCGCGCGCTCTGGTCGCGTCCCTCCACGCGCGCTCTTTCTGCGGTTGGGGCCGGCGCACGATCACGTTTTGGGCGCCATTAATATGGAAAACTTAGGAAAGAAGGAAACGCGAGCTCAGCACGACGCGTGCGCACACGGTGCTTACCCACGGTTGCTAGACGTTTCACCAAAACTGCTTTAAATTATTCATGGTTCGTTTGGCCTTTTTTTATAAATTAATTGAGTTTTCTAGGAATTTACTGTGCAAAATTCAAATTTGAACCACAAGCACCTGCTCCAGTGAACCAAAATGGGTTGAAAAATCATTTTTGTGTCCTTGGGTGCATGTTTAGGTCCCATGGAAGAAATGGGAATGAATTACAAACATCTCGGCATCGTGGCTCGCCCGCAAACATTGAGAAACTTGGTTTTTAAATCCCCATAAATCCAAAACTCGCCTGAAATTCATGAAACTTGGCATGGTGTCTTGACATGGCACGTATATGCCGTGGTAAAAAATTTGTCCAATTTGGGGAAAGTTTTGGTAGAAGGCTCTTACAAATCGGAGCTTCTTACAAGAAGCGTCGTGGTTCCGATAGGGAACGTCTCACCCTTGTGGGCGAAACGACATTCCCTGCATCTTCTCGCCTTGGATTTTTTTTCTAGAGGCAACATAGACCAATAGGAGTGTCGTACTGAAATATAGAACTTTTCAGGGTTTATTTGGACTTTTTTATAGATTAATTTAGTTTTCTATTCATTTAATGTGCAAAATTCAAATTTGAACTACAAGCACATGCTCCAGTGCACCAAAATGGGTTGAAAAACCATTTTTGTGTCCTTGGGTGCATGTTTAGGTCTCATGCAAGAAATGGGAATGAATTACAAACATCTCGGCGTCGTGGCTCGGCCGCAAACATTGAGAAACTTGGTTTTTAAATCCCCGTAAATCCAAAACTCGCCTGAAATTCATGAAACTTGGCATGGTGTCATGACATGGCACATATATGCCGTGGTAAATTTTTTGTGATGTGAACCGCAACGTCGTCGTTCCCCAGGACGCCGCCGGCTCACATCCGCCGGCTTGTGGACAGCTATTCCCTGCGTGTTTAACTGCTATATGTATGTGGTTGCTCACAGTTGAGGCGGCCGCGGTGCGCTCTGCTCGCGTCCCTCCATGCGCTCTGCTCTCCGTTAAGGCGGCCGCGGCGCGCTCTACATGCGTCCCTCCGCGCACTCTGCTCTCGCGTCCCTCAACGCGCGCTCTGCTCGCGTCCCTCCATGCGCGCTCTTTCAGCGGTTGGGGCCAGCGCACGATCACATTTTGGGCGCCATATGTATACGGTTGTGCCTCGCGCGTTGATAACCCACAAGTATAGGGGATCGCGACAGTCTTTGAGGGTAGTATTTCACCCAAATTTATTGATTCGATACAAGGGGAGCCAAAGAATATTTATGAGTATTAGCAGTTGAGTTGTCAATTCAACCACACTTGGAGAACTAAATATCTGCAGGAAAGTGTTTAGTAGCATAGTAATATGATAGTTTGATAGCAGTAGTAACAGTAGCAATAGTAACGGAAACAGTAACAATAGCAGTTTTGTAGTGATTTTAACAACAGCGGCAACGGTAGTAACTTAGCAAAGATCAATATGAGAAAAGCGTAGGCATTGGATCAGTGATGGACATTTGTGTTGGATGACATTCATCATATATCAGTCACAACCTAGAGCGATGCACAATAGCTCCAATTCGTCAATGTAATATAGGCATGTATTCCGTATATAATCGTACGTGCTTAATTATAATAAGAACTTGCATGACATCTTTTGTCCTACCCTCCGTGGCAGCGGGGTCCATAAGGAAATCTAAGGGATATTAAGGCCTCCTTTTAATAGAGAACCAGAACAAAGCATTATCACTTAGTGAATACATGAACTCCTCAAACTACGGTAATCACTGAAAAGAATCCCAATTATTGTCACCTTGGGGTATGCGGATCATAACACGTAATAGGTGCATACAACTTGCAAGATAGGATCAAGAACTCAAATATATTCATGAAAACATAAAGGGTTCAGATCTGAAATCATGGCACTCGGGCCCTAGTGACAAGCATTAAGCATAGCAAAGTCATAGCAACACCAATCTCAGAACATAGTGGATACTAGGGATCAAGCCCTAACAAATTGACTCAATTACATGATAAATCTCATCCAACCCATCACCGTTCAGCAAGCCTATGAAGAAATTACTCACTCCCGGTGGTGAGCATCATGGAATTGTTGATGGAGGATGGTTGATGATGACGATGGTGACGAATCCCCCTCTCCGGAGCCCCGAACGGACTCCAGATCAGCCCTCCCGATGAAGAACATGAGGTGGCGGCGGCTCCGTATCATAAAACGCGATGAAACTTCTTCTCCTACTTTTTCTTGGGGAAACAGAATTTATAGCGCTGGAATTAGGTCAGACCACCGCCTGTGTGTCCCACAAGGTAACAGAGGGTGCCCTGGGGGTGGTCGCCACCTGTTGCCTTGTGGGCAACAGGTGGCCCCTCTCCGGTGGATTTTTGCTCCAATATTTTTCATATATTCCATAAAAAATCTCCAGAAAGTTTCGTCCAATTTTGAGAACTTTTATTTCTTCACAAAAACAACACCATGGTAGTTCTGCTAAAAACAGCGTCAGTCCGGGCCAGTTTCATTCAAATCATGCAAATTAGAGTCCAAAACTAGAGCAAAAGTGTTTGGAAAAGTAGATACGATGGAGACGTATCAACTCCCCCAAGCTTAACTCATTGCTTGTCCTCAAGGAATTCAGTTCACAAACTGAAAGTGACAAAAGAGAAACTTTTACGAACTCTTTTGTTCTTGTATCCGTATATAAGCTTAAATAGCACCCAAGTTTTCAGCAAAGATCTTGAACTAACCATGCAAACGATAACACTTAGAATTTATATTTACTCATATCAATGGCATAATCAACTAGCGATCAATAATAACATATCTCCAATACCAACAATTTGTCAAAACAATCATGATATAATATGATAACATGGTATCTCGCTAGCCTTTTCTAAGACCGCAAAACATAAATGCAGAGCACCTCCAAAGTTCAAGCAGTGACTAAACATTGTAATTCAGGGTAGAAGAGATCCATTCATCGTATACCCAACATTAACTATACTCAATGCATAAAAATGACAATGGTGCTCTTAGGTTGGTGCTTAAAATGAGAAGGTCATGACTCAACAATAAAAGTAAATAACGTAAAAGTAAATAGATAGGCCCTTCGCAGAGGGAAGCAGAGATTTGCAGAAATGCCAGAGCTCAAAGCTTAAATCAGAGAAGGAAACAATTTTGAGAGGTGTGCTTTTCCTGTCAACGTCACGACCGAGGATTTTCAATATCTTCCATGCTAAATAGATTATCTGTGGTTCCCAAGCGGAAAGGTAAAGTTTACTCCCCCTCCACCATACAAACACAAGCCATGGCTAGCCGAATTCTCGGGTGCCCTCCAAACAATCAACTTTCCGGGGGAGTTTGTTTTATTATATTTTTCTTTATTTTGATTATAGGACTGGACATCCCAACTACCAGCCTCTCTCGTGCAATGATAAGTGAATAAACACTCATCGTGAGAATAACC
The DNA here is from genome assembly GCA_039707655.1 of Elymus sibiricus. Classification (NCBI taxonomy): domain Eukaryota; kingdom Viridiplantae; phylum Streptophyta; class Magnoliopsida; order Poales; family Poaceae; genus Elymus; species Elymus sibiricus. The sequence continues at coordinate 391,995,905 of CM077676.1, read as the reverse complement.
CGCTTAGCATGGAAGATACTGACCGCCTCCTGTTACTCCATGAGCTGTACGGGCACACAAAATAGATGCTTATTTGAATGATTAGAGGTGACAAATGCAAATTTACTTGAAACGGCAGAGTAATACCGCATATAGGTAGTTATAGTGGACTCATCTGGAACAACTTTGGTTTAAGGATTGTGGATGCACAAGCAGTATTCCCGCTTAGTACATGCGAAGGCTAGCAAATAGATTGAGAATCGACCAACTAGAGAGCGACAACGGTCATAATCATGCATTGCAAATAATTAACATTGAATACTAGCATTAGTAGGATATAAACACCTTGAACATAAATATCGTCAAGGCTGCATTGGTTTTGAATCAACTGCATGTGTGAACATGTGCCAAGTCAAGCCACTTGAAACATTCATAGGAGGATACCATACTAACATACTACATCATAACCATTTTAATGCATATTGACATCCAAGATAAATCATTATCCACTGCTACCTACTTAAGCATGGCATGAGCAACTATAATCTCTAATTGTCATCACAAACATGTTTACTCATAATATGTTGAATCATGGATACTGAGTTAAACATATTTACAAAAACAAAAACAAAAAGAGTTCATACCGGCTTTTCCTTGCCACAGTCACTTCATCAAATCATCGTCATTATTGCCTTTCACTTGCATGACCGAATGATGTGAAAATAATAATAGTGCAAGAGTGTCGTGAACTAAGCTGGAATCTGCAAACAATTTATTCAAAGGAGAAGGCAAGGTAATATTGGCTCTTCGTTAGATCAACCACAAAGCATATGAGAGCCACTCAACAATTTCATCGTGGTCTTCTCCCTACGATGACTCAACAAAAAGAAAAGAAATTCAGAGAAACACACTGAAATATTTTTGGAGTTTTTAGTTTTTCTGAAGAAAGCAAACTGAAGAAGAAAAATGAAAAGCGGGAAACACTATTTACATAGGAGAACTCCCAACAAACAAGAAAATAAGAAACGAGACATCTTTTTGGGTTTTCTTTTAATACTATGAACTAACTAACGATAAAGAAAAACCGAAAAGAAGCGAGAAATATTTTTGGATTTTCATAGTTTTTCAAACACACAGAAAGAAAACGAAAGTATAAAAACTAACATCATAAAATGAAAGAGGATGAACACCGACAACTGGAATAAATGTGAGAACATGAAAGTAATGTCGGTGAGAAATACGTACTCCCCAAGCTTAGAATTTTGGCTTAACTTGGTAATCACCATCGCTGATCAGGATAATAATTGAAGTGGTAGCTCATGGAGGCGTTCTGTGCCGCCTCCTTAGCGAGACGGGCAGCCTCTACTGCTGCATTATACTTGCGTGCCTCATTCTCATAGACAAAATATCTCTGTTTGCTCTGGAAATCAAAGAGGACAGGCGCAGGCAAAATAACAGAGACAACACGGTATTTATCCAACTAGCAAAATGGCCCGCTCGATGCGCGGCCTAGGATTTTTTAAAGTTTAACAATAAGAACATATTATTTGTTTTTTCTAAAGATAAACTTGGAACTAAATGTCATACTAATTGTAATTTCTATGATCAGTTCTGTTGTGCAAATTATATTCTATCCTTTTTTCGGCATTTCATGTTGCATTGTAATATTTTTTTTTATGTAACCACATTATATATGCATACCATAGTTGCTTACATTGTTATGATTTCATCTACTCTAGGGAAACTTAATATGTAATTGCCTAAACTCCTCCAATATTGAACATTGTTGGTCCCCAAATTGTCGAAATCATCTTAGATTTGATTCCTCTCACATGGCATTTCTATTAGCACACAAAACGGAAACAAAAGGTGTTTACTAAACGTGAATAGGATAGGAAAAATTAAAGATAGTTTTGAATGCTGAGATGTTTCAAAGGAAAATACAAAAATAGTGACATATTAAAAACCATTAATATTATTCAAGAAAATTGCTTGAGGTGCTCCGAAAATTAAAATAGATAACATTATAAAGTATTTTTAAATGGAAAATAATGTTTGTTTCCTACACAAACTAAGAGTGTATGGACGGTAAAAAGGAAATCCAATCATATTCGTAAAATTAAGAGTGTGTTTGTACAAATAATTTGTTCTAATAACTACCCGAGACATATGACCAGACAAATGTGTCATAGACTTGCAACACACAATTTCAGAGGAGGGAAGGGTGACATTTCTTGATTGAATATACATGGGACTACATGGATTTTCTCGTCCATTTCCTACCAAAACCAAATTAGTACCAATAAACAATATGAGTTTCTATGAATCACAATCCAACGTACAACTTTTAGAAGTGATTAATTTAGCATCACAGCCATATGTTAAACTAATGGAGAAGAAAGGGGCAAGCATATGTTCTCATCTAGTTCGGTAAATATGTATGCATATATAAAAGAAAATTTCCTTCTATATAATGTTGTACTATATATTTGATAATCGTGAATTCAGGAAGGAAATAAGAAGTTATCCGTGCAACATTCATGAATGGGAATTGTATAGCATCAAACATATAAATTGGAATAGCCTAGTCGATCTATCTCTAGTAACAATTACTGCTAGTTCCTGCATTGCACTACACACCTATACACTTATGAGCTAGGCCAAGGATGCAAACATTCATTATGTACTAAAACAATGGGTGCAAGTTAATGTTCAGGACTGGAATTAGATTTGCACATACTTGAAAAATAATAGTGCAATAGCTCTGATGCTGAAACGGTATTCAGTTCTCATAGACATTAACCACGAATGCACAGTGCTGGAACAGCTCGCTTACTGTGCTTGCCCAATAAACCTAGTGTACAAATGATTTCCGGTTGTACATCTAACCTTTGATGAGGAAGGTTTCTTGGCAGACGGGTTATTAACTTATTATCGCGCATGAAGAAAATCACAGCTGTAGAACACTTGTCAGCGTATGACGTTTTGCTTTTGCAGCTGTAGAATAGTGTCGAAGATTAAGTGTGTGCGCCACGATACCAAGAAGAAGCAGAGAGTAGTGATGTCATTGTTCCTCCCTATTCCTTGTGGCTCACGGTATGGATTCTCCGCAGGCGTGCCTGCATACTGGTTTGCAAAGTAGTGGCTACTCTCGGGTGTACTACACCCGAGTTAGCAAAAAATTGAAAAAACTGCATCAAACAAACTCCAAAAAATCTGAAATTTTTCGACATTAAACTTTATCAAGTGTTTGAGGTTACTGCGAAATTTCATCCAAACATAACATCCGAGGAGCTCTCACCAGGAAAAAAAAATTCACTGCTAAAAAAATACACAAAATAGTGAAAAGCGAATTATTTTTTTTTGGGTCTGAGCTCCTCGGATGTTATTTTTGGATGAAAGTTTGCAAGAACGTTAAACACTTGATAGAGTTTGATGTCGCAAAATTTCAGTTATTTTGTAGCTTTTTTATACCGTTTTTCAAAAAAATTGCTAACTCGGGTGTAGTACACCCGAGAGTAGAAAATCCAGTCTCATACTGATTCCAAGCGAATAATGATATTTGGACGTTGGTGGCGCAGGCCTCAATTCGCAGATTAGTTCCAATGATTGGGGTGAAGCAAGCTAACACGATTTGTTTGCTGCCGACGTACAAAGCTAGCTCGATCTGTTCCGATTAATCCTGCTGTACAAAGCTAGCTTGATCTGTTCAGATTGATTTGCTTCACAGCCAGGCACAAAGCTAAGAAAGCTCACACGATTTGTTGGCTGCCGGCTGTACAAAGCTAGCTCGATGTATTCCGATTAATACTATGATACAAAGCTAGCTTGATCTGTTCTGATTGATTTGCTACATAACCACGTACAGAGCTATTAAAGCTAGCGACGCTAGCTAATCAACTCGTCTCCGGCCGGAAACGCAAAATAATCCATACACGAAACACGCATGGGAGAGTCAATTAGATCAATCAGGAAACCTAGATGACAACTTGATAAGTGCCTATGTTGGCGTCGCCGCGTCGGTTGTCACCTTCATATCTACATGGACCATGTGACCGCACGGATCAATAACTTGCTGGCATCATCATCCAGATGAATGCACGACGGCACAATTTCAGATGCGGGATGATGAAGTCCATAGAGAGAAGAAAGGCGGTGCCGCATCCGCTGGTTTCGGACATAGCCGAGGAGCGCATCGTGAGTGGAAAGGGTTTTCCCTTGATTTTCTTCCCCGAGGAGATGGACTTTTTTTTAATTTTGAAACTGAGAAGGATATAGACTTGAGAAGGATATGTTTTTATGTAATGGTACCGTGGGTAATTTAGCAAGGATGGCATCGGTGGGTCAGTTTTCTAACTTTAAAGTAGATCTAATGGTTGTAATTTTTTTTATCTACAAAATTAATGGCTAGATGATTCTGATTTCTCTTGAGATTTTATAATTTATTTCTTTTTTTTGGGTTACCCGTCAAATAACTTTTTATATATAATAGATATCAAGTTATAGTCATATTCGTGAGTGTTGTTCTTAATAAAATCATGGCGCTGCATTGCCTCAAAGTCTAAGTATTTATCAGGTAATATAGGACCATTAGGCCTAGGTAAGACCAAGCTTTGCAGCTACGCGGGAGGCATAAATTCCTCCATATAAATCACCTTTGCCCGCGTTGTGGTGCAACCGACGTGCAACAATTGCCCCAAGATTGTAATGTCTTCTGCCTGTTAAGGCGGCATGAATAATGCTCAAATCAGGAACACAAAGTGCACTACAGTCTTACTTACCAACAATACACTTCCCATTAAGAAGTGCAAAATATGGAATGGAGTGAAAATGAATGTTTTTTATTCTAGCTTGTGTAACTCCCCTATCCTCACCATTGAAAAGACTTATAAGAAACATTTCATAATCAGATTTCCGCGGTTCGTCAAGCGAGCCCCAATACGGAATTTTGCATGCATCACAGAATTCTTCTAGAGACATACCAAAGGATCTATCATAAAGGTGAAACAGAACTCTAGAATCATGGGAATGATAATCAAACCTTCGCGTGAATGAATGAGTAAGGTTGTAGTACTGAGTTCACTTATCTGCGATGAAGCAGGTGAGCTCAGTGTTCTGAATGTATTGATAAAAAATTTCCTTAATACCCGCACCTATCATGAACTCGTCACAAGGCAATCGGCATGATTTTGCTTCAGCCACTCACACCGAACTTGCCCTTGGTTCAATATACAGTTGGCGTGCCGAGCTCTCGCTCGACGATACTTCCGAGGACCTTCTCCTTGAAGAACTCCTCCTAAAGAAGTTCATTTCCCTAAGAACAAATTTCTGAATTTTTTGTGCCAAAAAATGATGTCAACAAAACTTCACAAGATTGATAGCAACTACTCATATGAATATCTAGAGGCTACATCAAGCATTCAAACTACTTAGAACTCAAAGAATTCAACATGCAAGCTCATTTTCAGTAGCGCCAATAGCAGCAAATTATGCAAAATATAATCCACTAAAGCAAAAACTAATTGGGAGATGGAGGAGTCACATACCAAGGAGTAATCTCCCAAAACAGTTTCGGAAACGGAGCTCCGAGCAAAGAGATCGAAAATCTCAGGTTTGGGAGTAAGAACTCGAGGGAGAGAGCTACAAAGATTTTTTTTTCTGGAGGTAGGAGATGAAGTAGGCTGAAGAGGTAAGTGAGTGGGGTCCTGTGGACCCCACAAGGCATCTTGGCGCGGCCAGTGGGTGTGGCCGCGCCCTGTTGCCTTGTGAGCAACAGGGGCACCCCCCCGGGATGTATTCAGTGCCACAATTTTTTAAATATTCCAGAAAAAATCATGTTAAAATTTTACGACATTCTGAGCACTTTTATTTTTGGGCCATTTTTTATTGCATGGATAATTCAGAATACAGGATAATCATGGCATTGTACTTTATTAAACTAAGAATAACAGAGAGCAAACTATAATTACAGAGAGTTGTGCTTACTAAATTCATCGACCACATGCCCCTCAAAAAGAATCCATTAATAAGGTTGATCAAGTCTTAATGACAAACTATTTCCGAGTAACATGAAACCGAAGAACTTTCGTATAACACTAAGTTTACTCAACGGGGATATGCATCTCCCCAACAATAAGAGTTTCATATTTCTTTTTGACGGTAGGAAGAGGAAATTTGAAACCTCCAATAGTGATTGTCGAAACTTTTTCAATATAGTTGATACTATTCACCGAACTTTGTTTCTTTGGAAAATAAACCGTATGCTCATTACCATTGACTTGAAAAGTGACTTTGCTTTGGTTGCAATAAATAACAGCTCCTGCAGTATTCAAAAAGGGTCTACCAAGGATAATCGACATGTTGTCGTCCTCGGGCATATCAAGTATAATAAATCTGTTAAGATAGTAACATTTGCAACAACGACGGGCACATCCTCGCAAATTCCAATAGGTATAGCAGTTGATTTATCAGCCATTTGCAGAGATATTTCAATAGGTGTCAACTTATTCAAATCAAGTCTTCTATATAAAGAGAAAGTCATAACACTAACACCGGCTCCTAAATCACATAAGGCAGTTTTGACACAACTTCTTTTAATGGAGCATGGTATAGTGGGTATTCCCGGATCTCCTAACTTCTTAGGCACTCCACCCTTAAAAGAATAATTTGCAAGCATGGTGGAAATTTCAGCCTCAGGTATCTTCCTTTTGTTAGTGACAATATCTTTCATGTATTTAGCATATGGAGGCATTTTCAAAATATCAGTCAAGCGAGTGTGCAAAAAGACAGGTTTAAGCATTTCAACAAAGCGCTCAAAGTCTTTCTCATCTTTATTTCTTGGTGGCATAGTAGGAAAAGGCATGGGTTTTTTAACCCATGGTTCTCTTTCTTTTCCATGTTTTCTAGCAATGAAATCACTTTTATCATATCTTTTATACTTGGGAGGTGGGTTATCAAGATCAACAGCAGGTTCTATTTCTACATCATTATCTGGTTGAGCATCAACATGAATATCATTATCATTATCATTATCACTAGGTGGGTGTCCATTACCAGATTGTGTCTCAGCATCAGAAATGGAAACATCATTATGATTCTTCGGAGGTTTTTGATCTCAGGTTCACTAGAAGCATGCAAAGTCCTATCATTTTGCTTTTTCTTTTTCTTCTTAGATGAACTGGGCACATCAATATTATTTCTCTGAGAATCTTGCTCAATTCTTTTAGGATGACCTTCAGGATACACGGGCTCCTGAGTCATTCTACTTCCTCTAGTCATTACCCTAACAGCATGATCATTCATTTTATTATTCATCTCATTAAGCAAATCATTTTGTGATTTAGCAATTTGTTCTAAGTGGGTATGAACCATGGACAAATGTTTACTTAAGCCTTTAACATCATTAGCAATTGTAAACATCAAATCACTCAAACGATCTATCATGGAAGCATTACGTTTTAATTGCTTGCTAACATACATATTAAAATGTTCTTGCTTAACAATGTAATTAGCAAATTCATCTAGGCATTGACTAGTAGATTTATTATAAGGAATATCACCTTCGTGAAATCTAATAAGAGAATTTACCTCTACTAACTGTGTCGGGGTTTCGAGCCCATGTATTTCTTCAATAGGTGGTAAATTCTTAACATCTTCAGGCTTAATACCTTCTTTCATAGATTTCTTTGCCTCTTGCATATCTTCAGGACTGAGGAATAGAATACCTCTCTTCTTTGGAGTTGGTTTGGGTGGTGGTTCAGGAAGTGTCCAATCATTGGCATTCTTTAATATATTATTCAATAGTTCTTGATACGTCCATTTTGCATCATGTTTTGCTACTGTTATTTATAGTGTTTTTGATCAATATAACACTTTGTGGAGCAATTCTAATGCCTTTTCTCTCTTAATATGCAAGATTTACACAAGGAGGGAGAATGCCGGCAGCTGGAATTCTGGACCTGAAAAAGCTATGTCAGACATACCTATTCTGCACATCTCCAAATGAGCTGAAATTTCACGGAGAATTATTTTGGAATAAATAAAAAATACTGGAATCAAGAAGTACCAGAGGGGGCCACCTAGGTGCCCACGAGGCACCAGGGCGCGCCACCCCCCCCCCCCCCTAGGCGCGTCCTGGTACCTCGTGGGGCCCGTGGCAGTCCTCTGGCTCCCATTTTCTGGTATATAAGTCATTTTGCCCTAGAAAAATATAGAGAAGACTTTTGGGACGGTGCGCCGCCGTCTCGAGGCGGAACTTGGGCAGGAGCACTTTTTCTCTCCGGTGGAGAGATTCTGCCGGGATACTTCCCTCCGAGAGGGGGAAATCGTCACCATCGACATCACCAGCAATCCTCTCATCGTGGGAGGAGTAATCTTCATCAACATCTTCACCAGCACCATCTCATCTCAAACCCTAGTTCATCTCTTGTATTCAATCTTTGTCTCAAAACCTCAGATTGGTACCTGTGGGTTGCTAGTAGTGTTGATTACATCTTGTAGTTGATGCTAGTTGGTTTATTTGGTGGAATATTATATGTTCAGATCTATTATGCTATTCAATACCTCTCTGATCTTGGATATCAACATGATTTGTGAGTAGTTACTTTTGTTCTTGAGGACATGGGAGAAGTCTTGTCATAAGTAATCATGTGAATTTGGTATTCGTTCGATATTTTGATGATGTGTATGTTGTTGATTCCCTTAGTGGTGTCGTGTGAACGTCGACTACATGACACTTCACCATCTTTGGGCCGAAGGGAATGCATTGTGGAGTAGTAATTAGATGATGGGTTGCTAGAGTGATAGAAGCTTAAACCCTAGTTTATGCGCTATTCCGTAAGGGGCTGATTTGGATCCATATGTTTAATGCTATGGTTAGAGTTATCTTAATTCTTCTTTCGTAGTTGCGGATGCTTGCGAGAGGGGGTAATCATAAGTGGGAGGTTTGTCCAAGTAAGGGCAGCACCCAAGCACCGGTCCACCCACATATCAAATTATCAAAGTAGCGAACGCGAATCAAACAAACATGATGAAAGTGACTAGATGAAATTCCCATGTGTCCTCGAGAACGCTTTACTTACTATAAGAGATCGTTCCGGCTTGTCCTTTGCTACAAAAAGGATTGGGCCAACTTGCTGCACTCTTTGTTAATATTGCTACTTGTCACTTGCTACAATTTATCTTGCTATCAAACTACTCATTACCGATAATTTCAGTGCTTGCAGAAAACACCTTGCTGAAAACCGTTTGTCATTTCTTTCTACTCCTCGCTGGGTTCGACACTCTTACTTATCGAAAGGACTATGATTGATCCCCTATACTTGTGGGTCATCAAGACTCTTTTCTAGCGCCGTTGCCGGGGAGTGAAGCGCCTTTGGTGAGTGGAATTTTGTAAGGAAACATTTATATTGTGTGCTGAAATTTACTGTCACTTGTCACTATGGAAAGTAATCCTTTGAGGGGTTTGTTCGGGGTATCTTCACCTCGACCGGAAACACAAATAGTTGCTCCTCAACCTACTGCACCTACTGAAAATATTTATTATGAGATTCCTCTGGGTATGATAGAAAAACTGCTAGCTAATCCTTATGCAGAAGATGGAATGAAACATCCTGATATGCACTTGATCTATGTGGATGAAATTTGTGGATTGTTTAAGCTTGCAGGTATATCCGGAGATGGAGTTAAGAAGAAAGTATTCCCTTTATCTTTGGAGGGAAAGGCATTAATGTGGTATAGGCTATGTGATGATACTGATACATGGGACTGGAACCGATTGAAACTAGAATTCCATCAGAAATTTTATCCTATGCATTTGGTTCATCGTGATCGGAATTATATATATAATTTTTGACCTCGTGAAGGAGAAAGCATCGCTCAAGCTTGGGGGAGGCTTAAGTACATGATGTACACATGCCCCAATCATGAGCTCTCAAAAGAAATTATCTTACCGAATTTTAATTCTCGGCTTTCTCATGATAATCAAACTACGCTTGATTCTTCTTCGACTGGCTCCTTTATGAAGAAAACTATTGAATTCAGATGGGATCTTCTGGAAAGAATTAAACGCAACTCTGAAGATTGGGAACTCGACAAAGGTAATGAGTCAGGTATAATACTTGAGTTTGATTGTATTAAATCTTTTATGGCCACCGATGCTTTTCATAAGTTTAGCACTAAATATGGACTTGACTCTGAGATAGTAGCTTCCTTTTGTGAATCATTTGCTACTCATGTTGATCTCCCTAAGGAGAAGTGGTTTATATATCATACCCCTATTAAAGAAAATATTGAGGAACCTGTTAGTGTTAAAGAAGAAACAATTATTTACCATGTTGATCCAGTTGTGCCTACTTCTTATATTGAGAAACCACCTTTTCCTGTTAGGATTAAGGAACATGCTAAAGTTTCAACTATGGTTAACAAAAGTAATATTAAAGCACCTAAACCCTCTGAACAAATTAAAGTTGAACCTAATGTTGCTATGGTTAAAGATCTCTTGGTCGATAATATAGATGGGCATGTTATTTACTTCTGTAATGAAGCAGCTAGAATTGCTAAACCAGATCCCACCAAGGATAAAAACAGACCCGTAGTAGGCATGCCTGTTGTCTCTGTTAAAATAGGAGATCATTGTTATCATGGCTTATGTGATTTGGGTGCTAGTGTTAGTGCTATTCCGTTTACCTTATATCAAGAAATTATGAATGATATTGCACCTGTTGAAATAGAGGACATCGATGTTACTATTAAGCTTGCAAATAGAGATACCATTACACCACTTGGGATCGTTAGAGATGTTGAAGTCTTGTGTGGAAAAATAAAATATCCTACTGATTTTCTAGTCCTAGGTTCTCCACAAGATGACTTTTGTCCCATTATATTTGGTAGACCTTTCTTGAACACTGTTAATGCTAAGATTGATTGCGCTAAAGAAACTGTCAGTGTTGATTTTGGTTGTACATCTCATGAGTTTAATTTCTCCAAGTTTCGTAGACAACCTCATGATAAAGAATTGCCTAGTAAAGATGAAATTATTGGTCTTGCTTCTATTGCCGTACCTCCTACTGATCCGTTAGAACAATATTTGCTAGACCATGAAAACGATATGCATATGAATGAAAGAAATGAAATAGATAAGATGTTCTTTGATCAACCACCTATCCTTAAACATAATTTGCCTATTGAAACCCTTGGGGGCCCTCCTCCACCTAAGGGTGATCCTGTATTTGAATTGAAGCAATTGCCTGATACATTGAAATATGATTATCTTGATGAAAATAAGATATATCCTGTTATTATTAGTGCTAACCTTTCAGCGCATGAAGAAAAGAGATTACTAAAAACTCCGAGGAAGCATCGAGCTTCCATTGGTTATACTCTTGATGATCTTAAGGGCATTAGTCCCACTCTATGTCAGCACAAAATTAATATGGAGCCTGATGCTAAACCAGTTGTCGACCACCAACGACGATTAAATCCTAAGATGAAAGAGGTGGTAAGAACCAAAATATTAAAACTTCTGGAAGCAGGTATAATCTGTCCCATAGCTGATAGTAGATGGGTAAGTCCCGTTCATTGTTTCCCTAAGAAAGGAGGTATTATCGTTGTTCCTAATGATAAAAATGAACTCATTCCACAAAGAATTGTAACTGGTTATAGGATGGTAATTGATTTTAGAAAATTAAACAAAGATACTAGAAAAGATCATTACCCCTTACCTTTTATTGATCAAATGTTAGAAAGATTGTCTAAGCATACACATTTTTGTTTCCTAGATGGTTATTCCGGTTTTTCTCAAATACCCGTATCACAACCCGATCAAGAGAAAACCACCTTCACTTGTCCTTTTGGAACTTATGCTTATAGACGTATGCCTTTTGGTTTATGCAATGCACCTACCACCTTTCAAAGATGTATGACTGCTATATTCTCTGACTTTTGTGAAAAGATTGTTGAGGTGTTCATGGATGATTTCTCCGTTTACGGAACTTCTTTTGATGATTGCTTAAGCAACCTTGATCGAGTTTTGCAGAGATGTGAAGAAACTAATCTTGTCTTGAATTGGGAGAAGTGCCACTTTATGATGAATGAAGGCATTGTCTTGGGGCATAAAATTTCTGAAAGAGGTATTGAAGTTGATAAAGCTAAGGTTGATGCTATTGAGAAAATGGCATGTCCTAAAGATATTAAAGGTATAAGAAGTTTCCTAGGTCATGCTGGGTTCTATAGGAGATTTATTAAAGACTTCTCTAAAATTTCTAGGCCTCTTACCAATCTTTTGCAAAAAGATGTTCCATTTGTTTTTGATGATGATTGTCTAGAAGCCTTTGAAACACTTAAGAAAGCTTAACCACTGCACCTATTGTCCAACCACCTGATTGGAATTTGCCTTTTGAAATTATGTGTGATGCTAGTGATTATGCTGTTGGTGCTGTTCTAGGACAAAGAGTTGATAAAAAATTAAATGTTATCCATTATGCTAGTAAAACTCTAGACAGTGCCCAAAGAAATTATGCTACTACTGAAAAAGAATTTCTAGCAGTTGTGTTTGCATGTGATAAATTCAGATCTTACATAGTTGATTCTAAAGTAACTATTCACACCGATCATGCTGCTATTAAATATCTTATGGAAAAGAAAGATGCTAAACCTAGACTCATTAGGTGGGTTTTATTGCTACAAGAATTTGACTTGCATATTACTGATAGAAAGGGAGCTGAGAATCCCGTAGCAGATAATTTGTCTAGAATGGAAAATGTTCTTGATGACCCACTACTTATTAATGATGATTTTCCTAATGAACAATTAGCTGTCATAAATGCTTCTCGTAATACTCCATAGTATGGAGACTATGCTAATTATATTGTTGCTAAATACATTCCACCTAGTTTCACATACCAACAAAAGAAAAAGTTCTTCTTTGATTTAAGACATTACTTCTGGGATGACCCACATCTTTATAAATAAAGAGTAGATAGTATTATTAGACGTTGTATACCTGAGCATGAAAAGGAACAAATCCTACGGAAGTGTCATTCCGAAGCTTACGGAGGACACCATGCGGGAGACAGAACTGCACACAAGGTATTACAATCTGGTTTTTATTGGCCTACTCTTTTCAAGGATGCTCATAAGTTTGTCCTATCTTGTGATGAATGTCAAAGAATTGGTAATGTTGGTAGACGTCAGGAAATGCCTATGAATTATTCACTTGCTGTTGAACCATTTGATGTTTGGGGATTTGATTATATGGGACCTTTTCCTAAGTCCAATGGGTACACATATTTTAGTTGTTGTTGATTACGTTACTAAGTGGGTAGAAGCTATTCTAACTAGTAGTGCTGATCATAACACTTCTATTAAAATGCTTAAAGAAGTTATTTTCCCGAGGTTTGGAGTCCCTAGATATTTAATGACGGATGGTGGTTCACATTTTATTCATGGTGTATTCCGTAAATTGCTTGCTAAATATGGTGTCAACCATAGAATTGCATCTCCCTATCACCCTCAAACTAGTGGTCAAGTTGAATTGAGCAACAGAGAAATAAAATTAATTCTGCAGAAAACCGTTAATAGATCTAGAAAGAATTGGTCTAAGAAACTTGACGATGCATTATGGGCTTATAGAACTGCTTATAAAAATCCTATGGGTATGTCTCCTTATAAAATGGTTTATGGAAAAGCATGCCATTTACCTCTTGAGTTAGAACATAAAGCATATTGGGCAATTAAAGAACTGAATTATGATTTAAACTTGCCGGTGAAAAGAGGTTATTTGATATTAGCTCATTAGATGAATGGAGAACCCAAGCTTATGAAAATGCCAAATTGTTCAAAGAAAAAGTAAAAAGATGGCATGATAGAAGAATTCAAAAACGGGAATTTAAAGTAGGTGAACAAGTTCTATTGTACAATTCTCGTTTGAGATTCTTTGCAGGAAAACTTCTCTCTAAATGGGAAGGACCATATATCATCGAAGAAGTTTATCGCTCCGGAGCAATCAAAATAAATAATTCCGAAGGCACTAATCCGAGAGTGGCGAATGGGCAAAGAATTAAACACTATATTTTAGGTACCCCCATTAATGTTGAAACTAATATTATTGAAACAATTACACCTGAGGAATACATAAGAGAGACCTCCCGGAACACTCCAGAACCCTGAAAAGGAAGAGGTATGTGATACGGTAAGTAAACCGACTCCAAAAATTCCATAAAAATATTTTCTGTCAGTTTTGGAATATTTAGAAAAATACAAAAATAAGAAACAGCCGGGAGGACCCACCTGGTGCCCACGAGGCACCAGGGCGCGCCACCCCCCCAGGCGCGCCCTGGTACCTCATGGGCTTCACGTGAGCCTTCCCGACTTCGTTTTCTTCTGGATTACTTGTTTTGCAAGATAAAAAATCTTTATATATACTCCCGAAGGTTTTGACCACCGTATCGCAGAAATCTCCTCTGTTCTTGTTTCGTGCTATTTTTCTGACAGATTTAGATCGCCATGGCTCCCCAAAAGCTCCATGCCAAGCACCGCATTGTGCAACCATCGCTGGGCAAATGCCCCTACAGCGAGGTCTGCTATGAGTTGTCGTCAGGAGAAGAAGACAATGGCAAGGAGGGCAAGGTCGAGGAAGTTGAAGGAGCTCCGGCCGTGGGAGAGGGGCAAGCGGTTCCCATGGAGGAGACCGCAGAGAAGGGAGATATACTTCAACCCTTATATGATCATCTCTCCCCATCCGTAATTGAAGCCTTAAGAGTCTTTGAAATAGTTTCTATTCAGAATACATCTCTCACTCGTGAAGTTGTTTTGCTAGAAGAGCAAAACATCGCCCTTCGGAGCATCAACCGCAGGTTGATGTATCTGCTTGAGCTGAAGGACAAGCTTGCCACTTCATCACCACCATCATCTCCGAAGAAGGAGACTTGAGCACATGGGTATGGGCACTCCCCTTGGCTTGTGCCAAGCTTGGGGGAGATGCCCCGGTATCGTATCACCATCACCTCTATTATCTTTACCTATTTTAGTTCGATCCTTAGTAATTTCATGATCTAGTTGAATAAAAGTTTAGTATGATCTATTTTCGAGTGTTAGCTTCGTGATCTATCTATCTATGTAATCGAGTTGAGAGTTATATAATAAAGAGTAGTTTGAGTTTTTGCTTCTTTACTTTCATGTTTCAATTCTAGCAATGAAAATAATGAAAAAGTTCATATGCTAATCTTATGGAAAGTAATGACATTACATAAAGAAAAGTATAAGTGGTAAAATTTATTGGAAGTTAACAAACATAGCATTATTCAATGATGCAATTCATGAAAGAATTAATAAGGGAAGAGAAGATTCACATGCAAATATACTATCTTGGACATCTTTTATGATTGTGAGCCCCCATTAAGTATTTTATGCCAAATTGTTGACGTTGGACAAGGAAAACAACGTAATGAATTATGTTTGTTCATATTCACATAGAAGTTATATTGTTATAGATCCTCCAACATGTGGTGCTTGCCCAATATCTTTGCTAGCCAAAAATCCGCACCAAGTAGAGATTCTACTTGTGCATCCAAAACCTTTAAACCCAGTTTCATGTCATGAGAGTCCACAATATCTACCTATGGATTGAATAAGATCCTTCAAGTAAGTTGTCATCGGTGCAAAAAGCAATAAAAGTTGCCTCTAAATATGTATGCAACTTTTATTGTAAGGGAAATAAGCTTTGTACGAACTTGTGATGGTAAAGAAATAAAAGCGACAGACTGCATAATAAAGGTTGCTATCACAAGGGGCAATATAAAGTGATGTTCCTTTGCATTAAGAGCTTGTGCATCCAACAACAAGAAGCGCATGACAACCTCTGCTTCCCTGTGCGAAGGGCCTATCCTTTACTTTTATGTATTTACTTTTTATGCAAGAGTCAATAGTGTTCTCCTCTACTTTCTTTTTATTTTTATCTTTCGCAAGCATTGTGTGGTGGGGAAAGATCTAGGCATATATATCCATTTGGATATGAGTGATCATGAGTTATTATTGTTGACATCACCCTTGAAGTGAATAAGTTGGGAGGCAAAATCACAAGCCCCTATCTTTCTACGTGTCTGGCTGAAACTTTTTGCTCCATATATATGTCGTGAGTGTTAGCAATCATAGAAGACTAAATGATGGTTGAGTATGTGGACTTGCTAAATAGCTCCTACATGAGACCCTTCCTGAAAATATGATGAATTGCAATTGCATTGTTGACTGAGAACATAGTTTGTTAGTTTTCAAGAAAGTTTATGCCTTATACTCCATTGTTGTGATGAATTGTTACTTGCTCATGAGAAGTCTATGATAATAAATATTGCTGTTATAATAATGCTCATGATGCTACTATGTCCGTATTTTGTTTTTATCGACATCTCTCTCTCTAAACATGTGGATATGATTATCGATATCGGCTTTCGCTTGAGGACAAGCGAGGTCTAAGCTTGGGCGAGTTGATACGTCCATTTTGCATCATGTTTTGCTACAGTTATTTATAGTGTTTTTTATCAATATAACACTTTGTGGAGCAATTCTAATGCCTTTTCTCTCTTCATATGCAAGATTTACACAAGGAGGGAGAATGCCGGCAGCTGGAATTCTGGACCAGAAAAAGCTATGTCAGAGATACCTATTCTGCACATCTCCAAATGAGCTAAAATTTCATGGAGAATTATTTTGGAATAAATAACAAATACTGGAATCAAGAAGTACCATAGGGGGCCACCCAGGTGCCCACGAGGCACCAGGGCGCACCCCCCCCCAGGCGTGCCCTGGTACCTCGTGGGGCCCCTGGCAGTCCTCTGGCCCCCATTTTCTGGTATATAAGTCATTTTGCCCTAGAAAAAAAATATAGAGAAGACTTTTGGGACGGTGCGCCGCCGTCTCGAGGCGGAACTTGGGCAGGAGCACTTTTGCTCTCCGGCGAAGAGATTCTGCCGGGGATACTTCCCTCCGGGAGGGGGAAATCGTCGCCATCGACATCACCAGCGATCCTCTCATCGTGGGAGGAGTAATCTTCATCAACATCTTCACCAGCACCATCTCATCTCAAACCCTAGTTCATCTCTTGTATTCAATCTTTGTCTCAAAACCTCATATTGGTACCTGTGGGTTGCTAGTAGTGTTGATTACATCTTGTAGTTGATGCTAGTTGGTTTATTTGGTGGAAGATTATATGTTCAGATCTATTATGAAATTCAATACCTCTCTGATCTTGGATATGAACATGATTTGTGAGTAGTTACTTTTGTTCTTGAGGACATGGGAGAAGTCTTTTCATAAGTAATCATGTGAATTTGGTATTCGTTCGATATTTTGATGATGTGTATGTTGTTGATTCCCTTAGTGGTGTCGTGTGAACGTCGACTACATGACACTTCACCATCTTTGGGCCTAAGGGAATGCATTGTGGAATAGTAATTAGATGATGGGTTGCTAGAGTGACAGAAGCTTAAACCCTAGTTTATGCGCTATTCCGTAAGGGGCTGATTTGGATCCATATGTTTAATGCTATGGTTAGAGTTATCTTAATTCTTCTTTCATAGTTGCGGATGCTTGCGAGAGGGGGTAATCATAAGTGGGAGGTTTGTCCAAGTAAGGGCAGCACCCAAGCACCGGTCCACCCACATATCAAATTATCAAAGTAGCGAACGTGAATTAAACAAACATGATGAAAGTGACTAGATGAAATTCCCATGTGTCCTCGAGAACGCTTTACTTACTATAAGAGATCGTTCCGGCTTGTCCTTTGCTACAAAAAGGATTGGGCCAACTTGCTACACTCTTTGTTATTATTGCTACTTGTCACTTGTTACAATTTATCTTGCTATCAAACTACTCGTTACCGATAATTTTTGTGCTTGCAGAAAACACCTTGCTGAAAACCGCTTGTCATTTCCTTCTGCTCCTCGTTGGGTTCGACACTCTTACATATCGAAAGGACTACGATTGATCCCCTATACTTGTGGGTCATCAGTTCTTCAGCCTGTTCAATAGTTTGTTCCCTGAAAACACAACCAACACAACTATCTAGGTTGTCCCTAGAAGCATCGGTTAGTCCATTATAGAAGATATCAAGTATTTCATTTTTCTTAAGAGGATGATCAGGCAAATCATTAAGTAATTGGAGAAGCCTCCCCCATGCTTGAGGGAGATTCTCTTCTTCAATTTACATAAAGTTAAATATTTCCTATAAGGCAACTTGTTTCTTATGAGGAGGAAAATATTTTTCAGAGAAGTAATATATCATATCCTGGGGACTACACACACAACCAGGAGGAAAAGTATTAAACCATTTCTTAGCATCACCCTTCAATGAGAAAGGAAACAACTTAAGTATGTAATAGTAACAAATTTTTTCGTCATGAGCAAATAGGGTGGCTATATCATTCAATTTAGTAAGGTGTGCCACACCAGTTTCAGTTTCATAACCATGAAAAGGATCAGATTCAACCAAAGTAATTAACTCAGGGTCGACAGAGAATTCATAATCCTTATTGGTAACAAAGATAGGAGAGGTAGCAAACTTGGGATCATATTTCATTCTCTCCATCATAGACTTTTCTTTTAGCTTACTCAATAATTTTCTAACATCATCTATATCATTACAAGCAAGAATTTCCCTAGCTGTCTCTCCATCTATAACACAACCATCAGGTATCTTAGACATTTCAACTCTAGTAGGAGAGCTAGGCATAATAGGTGAATCATAATTTTCATCAATTTCAGCAATCTCAATTTCTTTAGCTTTAGCAATTTGTTCATCAAGAAATTCATCTAGTGGCACAGTATTATCAAGCAGAGTACTAGCATCATCACAAGTTTCATTTATAGCAGAAGTAGTATCATCAATTACTTGCAACATATCAGAATGAATAGCAGGTGGTGGTGTCGCAAGCTTACTCAAAACAGATGGTGAATCAAGTGCGGAGATAGATGGGAGTTCCTTACCTCCCCTCGTCTTAGAGGGTATGATCTTGGTCTTTGCGTCTTTCAGATTCTTCATAGTGATCAACAGATATAATTCCCAAGTGACTCAACAAATAGAGCTATGGTCCCCGGCAACGGCGCTATAAAAAGGTCTTGATAACCCACAAGTATAGGGGATCGCGACAGTCTTCGAGGGTAGTATTTCACCCAAATTTATTGATTCGACACAAGGGGAGCCAAAAAATATTTATGAGTATTAACAGTTGAGTTGTCAATTCAACCACACCTGGAGAACTAAATATCTGCAACAAAGTGTTTAGTAGCATTGTAGTATGATAGTTTGATAGCAGTAGTAACAGTAGCAATAGTAATGGAAATAGTAACAGTAGCAGTTTTATAGTGATAGTAACAGCAGCGGCAACGGTAGTAACTTAGTAAAGATCAATATGAGAAAAAGCGTAGGCATTGGATTAGTGATGGACATTTGTGTTGGATGACATTCATCATATAACAGTCACAACCTAGAGCGATGCACAATAGCTCCAATTCATCAATGTGATGTAGGCATGTATTCTGTATATAGTCATACGTGCTTATAATAAGAACTTGCATGCCATCTTTTGTCCTACCCTTCCGTGGCAGCGGGGTCCATAAGGAAATCTAAGGGATATTATGGCCTCCTTTTAATAGAGAACCAGAACAAAGCATTAGCACTTAGTGAATACATGAACTCCTCAAACTACGGTAATCACCGGAAAGAATCCCAATTATTGTCACCTTGGGGTATGCGGATCATAACACGTAATAGGTGCATACAACTTGTAAGATAGGATCAAGAACTCAAATATATTCATGAGAACATACAGGGTTCAGATCTGAAATCATGGCACTCGGGCCCTAGTGAAAAGAATTAAGCATAGCAAAATCATAGCAACATCAATCTCAGAACATAGCAGATACTAGGGATCAAGCCCTAACAAATTGACTCAATTACATGATAAATCTCATCCAACCCATCACCGTCCAGCAAGCCTACGAAGGAATTACTCACTCCCGGTGGTGAGCATCATGGCATTTTTGATGGAGGATGGTTGCTGATGACGATGGCGACGAATCCCCCTCTCCGGAGCACCGAACAGACTCCAGATCAGCCCTCCCGATGAAGAACAGGAGGTGGCGGCGGCTCCGTGTCGTAAAACGCGATGAAACTTCTTCTCCTATTTTTTCTCGAGGAAACGGAATTTTTTACCGCTAGAATTAGGTCAGATGGCCGCCTGTGGGCCCCACAAGGTAACAGGGCGCGCCCTAGGGGGTGCTCGCACCCTGTTGCCTTGCGGGCAATAGGTGGCCCCTCTCTAGTGGATATTTGCTCCAGTATTTTTCATATATTCCATAAAAAATCTCCAAAAAGTTTCGTCCAATTCCGAGAACTTTTATTTCTGCACAAAAAAACAACACCATGGTAGTTCTGCTGAAAACAACGTCAGTTCGGGTTAGTTTCATTCGAATCATGCAAATTAGAGTAAAAAACAAGAGCAAAAGTGTTTGAAAAAGTAGATACGACGGAGATGTATCACGCGTCGCCACGATGCAGTTAATACGTGCAGCACAATGGAGTTACGCGCTGCAACAACTACCACCCGGACGTGCGATACTCCAGGACGTTCGACCTCCCCATTTATTCTCGCGGCCATTATAACCTTAGTCTCTTCAACCTTTTGACCGCGCCCCACAACACAAGAAGCACACCCACGATGACAAATACAGAGAGGATATCTAGCGGCGCTGCAGTGGAGTTCGACGTGTATCCTGTGGACACCCACGTGAGGGATAAGGACCTCTTGGTGGTGTACACCAATGACCCGGTCGTGGTGGAGGAGAGCATCAACACCATGGATTAGTTGCTTGCTGAGGATGACAAGTACAAAGTGGTCGGCTTCGACCTCCAGTACACCAGCGGTCATCCCGGGCATGATGAGAAGGTTGCCGTTGCCCGGTTGTGTGTGCGCCATCACGTCCTCATCTACCACTACTGCCTGGCCACAAGTCCTTGCGAGTGTTTTGCCATGTTTGTCAACAGCCCCGACTATAACTTCACTACGGTTGACACCATCGATGATGTAAAAGTGCTCGCGACTTCGGGCTTGGCCTGCCAGAAGCTTCTCAATATCCATGGCCACTACAGTGTCTGGGGCAACATTAAGCAGAAGGCATCCCTGGTTGACCTCACCAAGGCCATCATCGACCCCTACTATAGTAACATGAAGGATGCCTCCAAGATTAATCATGTACTCTGGCAAAGGGCCT
This sequence comes from Elymus sibiricus, assembly GCA_039707655.1. Classification (NCBI taxonomy): domain Eukaryota; kingdom Viridiplantae; phylum Streptophyta; class Magnoliopsida; order Poales; family Poaceae; genus Elymus; species Elymus sibiricus. The sequence continues at coordinate 391,974,665 of CM077676.1, read as the reverse complement.
GGGTGCGGAGGCTGGATGAAGATCAGCTCAAGTTTGCGGGCAAGAACACGTACACATGCTACGAGATGTACAGGCGGATCCTTGACATGAGGAAGTGCCTCCTTCATGTTAACAACGAGGGATTGAGCCACAAGCAGAGCAGTGACGACAAGCGTCACAAGAAGTAGATGATGATTAGATTATCATTTCTCCTAGTTTATTATGCATGTAATTGTTTACTTTGGTGTGTGCAAATGTTATGTGTGTAGTCACTTATGTAATTGGATGTTTAATTTGGTTACGCAATCGTGTTCTTATAAGTATATATGTTGTTGTTCTGTAGACAGAGCATAGATGTTGTGCAGACTGAGCAAATCACATCGCATACGGAATAAACTACGGAACCCATCGGTGCTGATTTCATCAATCACTGACAATTGTTTACCAGCAACCGTTTTCCCACAACACACATAGCTTATTAGGAGGAATCGTCTGTGTTATTATCGGTCTTCCCACACAATTCTGATTACTGACCTATTTGTCGGGTATCACACACATCTAGTTAAGCCAAATCATTTCTGTTTTTTGGCTCATTGCAAATAGTTCATCCGAGTGACCTGTATGCCGCCTATCGCACACACCTTGATCTGGCTAACCGTTTATGTTGTTTTGGCTCATCGCAAACAATTCATCTGAGTGACATGTATGCCGTCTATCGCACACACCTTGATCTGGCTGACCATTTTTGTTGTTTTGGCTCATCGCAAACGGTTCATCTGAGTGAACTGTATGCCATCTATCGCACACACCTTGATCTGGATGACCGTTTCTGTTGTTTTGCCTCATCGCAAACAGTTCGTATGGATCAACTGTATGCCGCGGTTCGCACACGCAACTCTTTTCTGAATCATGCTTGATGGATTCGCCATCGCACATAGTTTGTTTTATTTGTGACGGTTTTATTACGATACCGTTTATGATTAATGCATCGCACACAGTTTGGTCGATTGGTCTCCTATACATGTGTCGTGTTAGGACCATCCTGCAGTAGTGTATATTGCCATGCAACTTCCACCGTTACTATTCACATGACTTGAGCATTCATTGTCATATTGCTTTGTATGATCGTAAGATAGCTAGCATGGTATTTTCATGGCTTGTCCGTTTTTGATATCTTTGCTACACTAGATCATTGCAGATCCTCGTACACTGCCAGAGGCATTCATATGTAGTCATATCATTCAGTTTATCGAGTTGTAAGTAAGTAGAAGTGTGATACATTCTAAAGTGTTGCCCCTACCTGTGAGGATTTTTTTTGAAAAAAGAGGCCAAAAAGAGCCCACCAAAAAAATAAAAAAATAAAAAATTAGAGAAAAAGAGCGAGGGGGTACACTACTATCCTTTTACCACACTTGTGCTTCAAAGTAGCACCATGTTCTTCATATAGAGAGTCTCCATAGTTTGTCACTTTCATATACTAGTGGGAATTTTTATATTATAGAACTTGGCTTGTATATTATGCTGATGCTCTTCCTCAAATGCCCGAGGTCTTCACGAGCAAGCAAGTTGGATGCACACCCACTTAGTTTCCATAGTGAGCTTTCATACACTTATAGCTCTAGTGCATCCGTTGCATGGCAATCCCTACTCCTCGCATCGATATCGATTGAAAGGCGTCTCCATTGCCTAACAATCTGCTGAGTTGATGCGAGATTTTCTCTATTTTTGTCTTCCCTTGAACCCCTACCATCATTCTCTATTCCACCAAAAGTACTAAGTCCATGGCTCACGCTCAGGTATCGAGTGAAGTTGAAAATACTGAAGCGCGTGAAAAAGTATGATACAATTGCTTGGTTTGGCACCGTGGTACTCTTGATTTCATATATCTATGCAGGGAAGAATGAGTGTGTCATGCTTACCACAACTAAGTGTATAGAGGCTGTTTCCTTTAGCTCCATTAGTATGAAAGGCAATGATGAATTACATGCATGTTTTGTATTATTGTTTCAATATCAAATTGATAGACTATTGCCTTGAATCACTCGTATCCTAATATTCATGCCATGATTAGATTATATGATCAAGATTATGTTAGGTAGCATTCCACATAAAAAATTATCTTGTTTTATCATTTACCTACTCGAGGACGAGTAGGAATTAAGCTTTGGGATGCTGATACGTTTCCGTCGTATCTATAATTTTTTATTGTTTCATGCCATTATCCTACAATTTCCACATACTTTTGGTAACAATTTATATGATTTCTTGGACCAAGATATTGATCCAGTGCCCAGTGCCAGTTCCTGTTTGTTGCATGTTTTTTGTTTCACAGAAAATCCATATCAAACGAAGACCTTAAGCGATAAAATTTTATGGAATTTTTTTTGGAATATATGTTAATTTTTTCGCAAGATTCAACGCAAACGGAGGCCCATAGTCTCCACAAGGCAACAGGGCGCCACCACCCCCAGGGCGCGGGGTGATGCCTTGTGGGCCCCTTGTAAGTGAGTTGAAGCTCTTCTTCGGCCGCAAGGAAGCTTATATCAGGAAAAACCATGTTAAATTTCAGCCCGATCGGAGTTACGGATCTCCGGGAATATAAGAAACGGTTTTCGGTCAGAAACAGAGATGCAAAAAGAGAAGAGAAACAGAGAGAGAGAGAGAGAGAGAGAGAGAGAGAGATCCAATCTAGAGGGGCTCCCACCCCTCGGGGGCCTGGGAGACCAAGGACCAGAGGAGGAAACCCTTCTCCCATCAAGGGAGAAGGCCAAGGTGGAAGAAGAAGGACGAGGCTCTCTCCCCCTCTCTCGCGGTGGCGCCGGAGTGCCGCCGAGGGAATCATCATGACTGCAATCTTCATCAACAACTTCACCGTCATCAACAACAACTCTCTCCCTCTCCTTACAGTGGTGTAACCTCTCTTTCCGCGCTGTAATCTCTACTTGAACATGGTGCTTTATGCCGCATATTATTATCCTATGATATGTTGCCATCCTATGAAGTTTGAGTAGATTCTTTTTGTCCTACGGGTTAATTGTGGTATGGTGTGATTGATATGAGTTGTATATTGACATGGTGCTGTCCTATGGTGCCCTCCGTGCCGCGCGCACGTGTGGGAATTCCCGCTGTAGGGTGTTGCAATATGTTCATGATTCGCTTATAGTGGGTTACGGGGGTGACGGCGGCCTAAACCCGAGTAAGAGGATTGTTGCGTATGGGATTAAAGGGGACTTTACACTTAATGCTATGGTTGGGTTTTACCTTAATGATCTTTAGTAGTTGCGGATGCTTGCTAGAGTTCCAATCATAAGAACATGTGATACAAGTACGGAAAGTATGTTAGGATATGCCTCTCCCTCATTGCATATAATAAGTATCACACATGTCATATTCAATTGCCTATGGACAATATTTATTATCGTTCTACAAAAGCTCTCTATTAAACCACTTAACTTTTATTATCTTGCAAAGTACTTCTAGTTTTATTCTCGCAAAGTAAAGTTAGTTTTATTCTTGTTCTAGGTAAAGCAAACGTTAGTGTGCGTAGAGTTCTATCGGTGGTCGATAGAACTTGAAGAGAATATAAATTCTACCTTTAGCTCCTCGTTGGGTTCGACACTCTTACTTATCAAAAAAGGCTACAAACGATCCCTTATACTTGTGGCTTATCACATGCCTGGTGTACCAAGAGAACTCGCTGAGCACTGCCTAAATGTTGATCCTAAGATGAAACCCGTCAGACAGTACCTCCGTCGTTTTAACAAGGAGAGACGAAAAGCTATTGGGGAAGAGGTAGATCGGCTCCTTGCAGTCGGATTCATCCACTAGTAGAAAACAGGGCATCAGTCCCGGTTCCAGAGGGCCTTTGGTCCCGGTTCTGCAACCGGGACAAAACAATCGGGACTAAAGGCCCCCACTTTTAGTCCCGGTTGGGTTACGAACCGGGACTAAAGGAGCTCCACGTGGCTACTGTGGGCGCCCAGGCAGGAGGACCTCTAGTCCCGGTTGGTAACACCAACCGGGACTAGAAGGCAGCCACGCGTCAGCAACTGCCAGGCGCTGGTTTTTTTTTTTTTGAAAGGAGGGGTTTAGGGGTTTTGGAGGGTTTAGGGGTTTCATATTGTGTTTCCCCTTTCCTTTTTGTGTTTACCATTCAATTCCTTTACATTTAGGGTTTTCATTTTCATTTTATGCTTTTTGTTCAACTCGACGCTAGCTACTACATATAGCAATGAAGGAACCATTACACAACATCGTCATGATCAATATATAGAGAGAAGTGACCTCTCTTTCTCCGTGCTTGGTCGAACAACAAGTTTTCGTATATCTATTCGACGCTACTACATATAGTACACGTTCATGCATATATACAATATAACATCTCTTACGATCCCTAATATCTAATTACCAATATCGCATTGCAAATCCCGATGGTATTCTCCGTCTGTAGGTATGACATGCTCAACAAAGAATCCCGCCAATTCCTCTTGAATTGCTCGTATGCGATCAGTTGGTAGGAGTTCGTCCCGCTTCCGCGAGATCTAATTTAAAGAAGGGGGTCCATATATATATATATATATATGAATGAAACTCAACACAATTGATGGTAATAAAATAAAAATGTGAATATTGTTTACGTACTTCAAATTGTTCTTCAGATCTACGCCGCTCAGAGATCTTGTGGCGAATGTACTCGCAAACGTAGTATCCACATAAATTATTCCCGGGTTCCTGCCACAAGAACGTTACGAGAATAGAGTTCAATCAAAATGATAATCAAGCATGATAATGGTATTGAAACTACAATCAATGAGAGATGCGCGGAACTAGCTAGCTAGTAGTACTTACTTTGGGGTGTGAAAATCGCAGCTCCTTTTTCCATTCACCCCTAACCTGGTTGGTGAACTTTTTCCAAACCCTGCCCGGCAAAGAAAATGATTACTTGATATCAGGAAATGAATGAAAGTTGCCGATATGGTGCGATAATGATTGAACTTACTTCTGGAGCATTTGACTCAGGTCCGCCCACTCCTTAGGGTCTTTACGTCTCGAGTCCAAGACAATTACTAGTCCCGCGTCAAGCCGAATGGCTAGCAGAATATAGTGGAACCTGCGCACGCATAACTCATCAATTACACTTAACCTCGAGTAAGCGAAACAGAATGTGCACAAGACAGTAACACTCACTTGAAGTTGTAAGGAAATAGTATTTCCCTTTTGTTTTGTTGTCCAAGTAATGCGTTTAGCAAGTTTTTCTCAGTATCATCGGGGTTTTTTTGTACTGTATATTCATTTACGGTATTTGGGTTAATGAGCAAAATCTCATAGATTTTTCCTCTGCATTCGCGGATCTCCAATCTGCATAATATAGTGTGAGGATAATTATACATGCAATGAACGAGCTGAGCTAGAGACTTAATTACAGAAAAAATACTTACAGACAATAGCAACTGACGATAGTTTTGTCGAGGGCGTCTTGATTGTATAACTGAAATAATTCTTCAAATTCAATGTACAATGCCTCGACTCCATTGAAGTAGTGCTCATCTTTAATTCCCATGTAGATACTGTCGGTCCCTTCCTTGCAGGCTTTCAAGTACCAGTCATGCAATCTTCGCATCATAGTTGATAGACGCGGGAGCTGCTTAGGTCTGACGAGAGGCTTCCCGTGCTCGTATCTAAAGGCAACCTCAGCCATTTCGAACCGTACCTCATCGCCTAAGTAATCACCAAGAGTGTAACCAGGATGAGCGGCCGCTACCCCCGTATCATTAGCGATATCGGGAAACACCTTGAGCGGGGGGCATGATTGTTTTTCCTGTTCGCTGAGCTGGGGAATTGTATTCCCACTTCTTGCAGCACTGCTACTTCTGCTACTTCCCAACCTTTTCACTTCATCAAATGTCTTTACAATACATCGGTCATAGTGTGATAGCGGCGGAGGCGGTGGTGGTCGCTTAAGGGCATCCAGAAAGCGCTTCGCTTTTACCGAATATATTTTCTCCTTTGGATCTGGATGTTTTGGTGCAAGCTGGCGTTTCACATCGGCAGCTACGAACTCGTTGGTTTCCTCCTCAGTCATGTCGTATGGTAACTTGGCAGGAGCCTTCTTGACGCTTGGACCTGCTCTGGATTTCTTCGTTGTTGTACTGCTAGCCGCCGGAGCGGCGGCGGGTCTCTTCCGCCGTTGCTGAGGAGGCGGAGTCAGCTGACGCAACGGAGGAGGCGGAGTCCGCTGAGGCGGCGGAGACAGCGGAGGCGGCGGAGGATTCTGCTGAGGGGCCTCCTCCGGCGGAGTCCGCTGAGGCGGCGGAGACAGCTGAGGCGGCAGAGTGTTGTGACACGGCGGAGACGACTCAGGCAGCGGAGATAGAGCTGGACTGTGAGGAGTCTGTTCAGGGGCCTCCTCCGACTCAGTCTGCTGACGCGGCGTCCATTGTGGAAGCACGATGTATTCCTTTCTCCATAGAATGGTAGTCCTTACGGCATCTACCAGATGAGTCTCTCCTTCACCTGTAGGGTACTCAAGCTCCAGCCCCTCGAATCCGGTGGTAACTTCATCCACCCCGACAATAGCAAAGCCATCTGGAATCAGATTGCAATGGAAAGTTGCATCAGGTCTAGGAGGTAAGACATAGCCGACCGCCACCTTCAAGGTTAGGCTGATGCATTTCGCCATTAGCTCACAATGTTCCCTCTCCGTGATATCATCCATGGGGTAGCGAGGAGCCGTGATATCAGGCCGAACGAGCTCCGTGGAAGCCACGCTGCTTTTCCGCTGAGATGGTGGGGTAGCAGCTTTGTGGGTAGTATCGAATGAAGTATCTTCGTGCTGCTGAGATGGTGTGCCGGTAACTCGCTGACTGGTAAGTTCCTCTAGTTTCTTCTCCTGTAACGCTAATCTTTGTTCTACATTCTGCATCCGGTCTGCTTCCTCTTTCCTCTTTCTCCCTCGGCTTCTATAACCAGTGCTGTCGGGAAACCCATGCACCCACGGAACGGAGCCTGATGTGCCTCGTGTTCGTCCAGGGTGTTCAGGATTCCCGAGGGCGCGTGACAGCACGTCCTTCTCTCTGTCGGGATGGAACCTCCCTTCCTGCACGTCCTTGATTGCTTCCTGAATCTTTATGACGGGTGTTTGAAGTTGTTCTTTCGTGTAAACACACTTCCCTATTTCTGGGTCCAAAGTTCCCCCATGCCCGAAGAACCAAGTCCTTGCCCGTTCGGGCCAGTTCAATGTCGCTGGTTGGATCCCTTTAGCAAGCAGGTCATTCTCAGCTTTGTCCCACATAGGCCGGGCAACCTTGTAGCCACCTGACCCCGTAACATGGTGATACAGCTTCTTTGCAGCATTTAGCTTATTTGTCTGTGACCTGTTCTTAGCTTTCTCCGATTTCTTGTACGCCACAAATGCGGGCCAGTGATCTTTTATCTTCGCATATTGACCGGTGAATTCTGGAGTCGCGTCTTTCTCGACAAACTGTTCATTCAATCTTTTCTTCCAGTTCTTGAATTGTTCTGCCATCTTCTTAAGAGCCCATTTTTTGACTTTTCGCTGTATAATTGGGTTATTTGGATCCTCCTCTGGCGGTAGGCTGAAATTTATCATGAGCGAGTTCCAAAGCTCATCTTTGCATCTATCGTCGACATAAGATACTCCATCGTCCTTCTTCGTATTCCATTCTTGGATGCTGATTGGGACGCTGTCCCTAACAACAACTCTGCACTGATGTATAAATTGGTCTTGGGTCCGCTTGGGAACAGTCGGTTTGCCATCTGGATCGACTTGTTCGATCGTGAACCTTTCATTCTCGTCCAACCTTTTCTTCGGGCCTCGTCTCCTTATAGAAGTTTGGCTCGACGATCCGGAGGGCTAAAAGAAGAAAGAAGCGTGAATATATGTACATACAAAACAATTAATGCATCTAGTCAGCAGAGGCTTAATTAATATATATATATACCTCGCCAGACTTTGCAACAGTTAAGGCTCCAACACCGGCGGAGCCGTCATCTCCTCCCTCCATTCGATCACCGGAGCCGTCATCTTCTCTTCCCTCCTGCATTCGACCATTGGAGTCGTTGAGAAACTGTGAGGGGCTATCATCACCTCCGTCACGGATTATATCCCCCAACATCTCTTCTTTTTCTAAGTCTCTGTCGTGTTCCATAGTTTCTGCAAATATTACAACATGGCAATATACAACCATGAGAGATGGATTAGTGGCAAACATAGACCTAATCACAACAAGGAATCATATGCATATGAGCAATGGATTAGTGGATTATCGGGGTTATGTTTTAACGACCCCCTCCCCCCTCATGTTGAAGTTATACCGAAATTATCGGGGTTATGTTTTAACGACCCCCCCCTCTCATGTCGAAGTTACGACGATATTTGTACAAGATGAATACAAGATTTATACACAAGATGAATACAAAATGAATACAAGATTTATCCACAAGATGAATACACAAGATGAATACACAACTCAACAAATGAACCAACCATTATCCTATGAACAAAACTCAACATACGACAAATAGACACCTTTTGTCGAACAGCGGAGGGACGATCAGGGACCAACTCCACGGAGATGCAACACCACAACCTGTAATTCCACCGAGTGAAAAAAAATTAGGCAAACCCAAGTATGGCACTGGATAGAATGGAAGATTTTAGTTGAAATGGACCTATAAAGATCATGGCAAACGGATGCACGGAACTCAAATGGTGATCAAAGCAATATGCAATGCAAATCTATCCATTATAGCTAGATACCAATTTGAAAGCAAGATTTGAACATGCTACAGAATTTCTACATGGCAACAAATGGCATGACATGAATGTACATGTAACACATGGCAAAACAGGCTTACTGAACTAATTCAAATGACCCCTAGATCAATGGCAATCATCATGACAAGTTGACAAGTATTAACAGATTTTCAGACTTAGTGATATTTGCATGGCATGGCTGAAATGAATAGATAGCAAGTTTACAAGCTTGTAGCACTCACTACAGGTCCTAACATGGCATGAAGTAAAATGTACCAGCAAGATGACATCAAAATGCTCCTACTTCATGTTCAAAGATTGCCCAAAAGATGCTTTCATTAAAACATACAAAAAAGACAAAATGAACTCTAATGCAAAAAAAATTGTTCTTTGATTTGCAAAGGAGCTATATTCTCCCCAATTCTTTTGCACCCACAAAAATTACTCCATCTATTTGACAGTACCCACAACCCATTCCACCAAAAACATTTGGTTCCATAGTTCAAAATTTTCAAATTTCATTCAGTTCAAATTTGGACCAGATTCAAACTCCATGGTCAAAGCCCAATTTAAATTGCTCCAAAAATTCTGAAACTTTGCCAGACTCTCTTTTGTGCATCAACACCTCACCACAAAAATTCTCAAAAATTCCTAAAATTCCTAGAGCCCTCTGGCATTTCATCATACACTTGATGTGCACTGTCAAAAAATTCAGAAAAAAATTTGTTCTTCAATTTGTTTAATGCAAAAGATGCTTGCATTAAAACATACCATTTCTATCACCATTTCTTCATGTTCAAAAATTTCTATCACCAACATACAAAAAAGACAAAATGAACACGGGCGGCGTCGTCGGGGCGCGGGCGGGCGGCGGCGTCGGGGCGTGGGGGGAAGGAGGAGGAGGGGAATGGCGCGGCGGCTCACAGTGTGTTGCAGGGGAGCGGGGGACGGCGGCGTCGGGGCAGGGCTCGGCGATGGCGACGTTGGGGCAGGGCGCGGAGAGGGCGTCGGGGCAGGGCACGGCGAGGGCGTCGGCGAGGGGGGACGGCTCGGAGGCGACGGCGATCTCCGGCGCAGTAGCCTGGTGGTGTCGGGGCAGGGCTTCGGCGTCGGGGGAGAGATTGGGAGAAAAACTCTTAAGTGCTGCTTATATACCCAGCCCTTTAGTCCCGGTTGGTGGCTCCAACCGAGACTAAAGGCCCCCCTTTAGTCCCGGTCCGAGACACCAACCGGGACTAAAGCTCGTTTTTAGCAGCCCAAAGGGCGGGAAACCCAGGCCTTTAGTCCCGGTGGGTGGCTCGGACCGGGACTAAAGGGGGGCCTTTAGTCCCGGTTGGAGCCACCAACCGGGACTAAAGGGTGGCACAGCCGTGGGGTGGTGAAAGTTTAGTCCCACCTCGCCAAGCAAGAGGAGATCGCATCGGTTTATATACGCGGCTGCGATGTCTCTCCCAAGCTCCTCTCTAAAGCAGGCATTTAATTGCCTAACCAATGCCCTGTTGGGCCTACTAGCCCCGCGGGCCTGCATCCTGGCCCATATATAGTTGGGTTTCTAGTCATATGCAGGCCGTGGTGTCTGCTAGTAGGCGGGTATTTTTTTATTTTTTATGTTATTTTTTGCATATGTTATGTTTTTTTATTTTTTATGTTATTTTTTGCATATGTTATGTCAATTTTATTTTTTATTTTTTATGTTATTTTTTGCATATGTTATGTCAATTTTATAGAGAGGAGCGGGCTTGAGGTAAAGTCAGAGGTATGTACCTCATTTTTATATAATTTTAAGTTAATATTATTTTGATCATAACTAGAGTTTTATAAAAGCTTTTTAGTTGATTCTTTTTGCTATTGAAGAATATTATAGTTTTGTTTTAGATGATCATAACTAGAATTTTATATAACTTTATTCTTTGACACATCAGGTGGTGGTTTGTCAATATGTTTTTGAAAATATTGAGCAACCAACCGGTGCTCACAAGACATTCATATTATGTTTGGACATAATTGCATTGATTAACTCCTCTGTATAATTAAAATACTAAAAGGTTAGGAATAATTGAAATTTCATAACTTAATAAATAATTATTATAAAATCATGTTTCAAATGCCAAAATGCCCTAGCTAGCTCTTACAAAGATTCCCTCCGGTTTGTCCGAAGTGGCACTTTCCAGCTATAAGTCCGGAAACTCACACTAGAGAGAAAGTGATGGCGGTGAAGCCGGTCACATCCCAGAGTGGGATCTTGGGGTATAAAACTATTTCTTCGCGTGTGTCCCTTGCTTATTACACCGTAACCATTGATAATCTTCATCATTTAACAGGATGCTTTGGTCAGTCTTCACTCTGAAGGGAGAAATTTCATGAAACTTTTCATAATCTTCTGACATGTCTGTCTTGTCCTCCACTCCCACGATGTTTCTTTTCCCTGAAAGAACTATGTGGCGCTTTGGCTCATCGTATGATGTATTCACTTCCTTATCTTTTCTTTTTCTCGGTTTGGTAGACATGTCCTTCACATAGAAAACCTGCGCCACATCATTGGCTAGGACGAATGGTTCGTCTGTGTACCCAAGATTGTTGGGATCCACTATAGTCATTCCGTACTGCGGGTCTACCTGTACCCCGCCTCCTGACAGATTGACCCATTTGCACCGAAACAAAGGGACCTTAAAATCACGTCCATAGTCAAGTTCCCATATGTCCTCCGTGTAACCATAATATGTGTCCTTTGCCCTATTGGTGTTTGCTGCATCAAAGCGGACACCACTGTTTTGGTTGGTGCTCTTTTTATCTTGGGCGATCGTGTAAAATGTATTCCCATTTATCTCGTACCCTTGGAAAGTCAATACAGTCAAAGATGGTGTCCTGGCCAACAAGTACAGCTCATCTCCAATAGTGGTGTTACCCATGAGATGTGTTTGCAACCAACCGCCGAAAGTCCCCATGTGTTCACGTGTAATCCAGTCGTCAGACTGCTCCGGGTGTTTGGAGCGTTGAATATTCTTGTGTTCATTGATATATGGGGCCACCAAGGTAGAATTCTGTAGAACTATGTAGTGTGCTTGCGCCGAACAATGCCCGTCCCTACATATTATTGAGTTCGGTCCTAGCATGCCTTTTCCACCCAGTCTTCCCTCATGCCGCGATTCAGGAACACCAATCGGCTTAAGGTCAGGAATAAAGTCAACACAAAACTCAATGACCTCCTCTGTTTGATGGCCCGTGGAGATGCTTCCTTCTGGCCTAGCACGGTTACGAACATATTTCTTTAAGACTCCCATAAATCTCTCAAAGGGGAACATATTGTGTAGAAATACAGGACCCAGAATTGCAATCTCGTCGACTAGGTGAACTAGGACATGCGTCATAATATTGAAGACATTGGACCAAATCATTCTGTAACCTTGGTAGGATTTCTGGATCGATTACCTTCTGAGAAATTGCATTGAGGAATGCACATAGCTTCACAATGGCTAATCGAACATTTTCTGGTAGAAGCCCCCTCAATGCAACCGGAAGCAGTTGCGTCATAATCACGTGGCAGTCATGAGACTTTAGGTTCTGGAATTTTTTCTCTGCCATATTTATTATTCCCTTTATATTCGACGAGAAGCCAGACGGGACCTTGATACTGAGCAGGCATTCAAAAAATATTTCCTTCTCTGCTTTGGTAAGAGCGTAGCTGGCAGGACCTTGATACTGCTTTGGATGCATGCCGTCTTTTTCGTTCATACGTTGCTGGTCCTCCCGTGCCTCCGGTGTATCTTTGGTCTTCCCATACACGCCCAAGAAGCCAAGCAGGTTCACGCAAAGATTCTTCGTCACGTGCACCACGTCGATTGTAGAGCGGACCTCTAGGTCTTTCCAATAGGGTAGGTCCCAAAATATGGATTACTTCTTCCACATGGGTGCGTGTCCGTCAGCGTCATTCGGAACAGATTGTCCGCCAGTACCCTTTCCAAAGATTACTTGTAAATCCTTGACCATATCAAGTATATCATCACCACTACGGAGGACAGGCTTCTTCCGGTGATCTGCCTCACCTTTGAAATGCTTGCCTTTCTTTCTTAAGGCATGCTTGGTCGGAAGAAATCGACGATGTCCCAGGTACACATTCTTCTTACATTTATCCAAATATATACTTTCGGTCTCATCTAAACAGTGCGTGCATGCGTGGTATCCCTTGTTTGTCTGTCCTGAAAGGTTACTAAGAGCAGGCCAATCATTGATGGTTACAAACAGCAACGCTCGTAAGTCAAATTCCTGTTGTTTGTGCTCATCCCACACATGTACACATTTTATGTCCCACAGCTGTAAAAGTTCTTCAACTAATGGCCTTAGGTACACATCAATGTCGCTGCCGGGTTGCTTAGGGCCTTGGATGAGCACTGGCATCATAATGAACTTCCGCTTCATGCACAACCAAGGAGGAAGGTTATAGATACATAGAGTCATAGGCCAGGTGCTATGATTGCTGCTCTGCTCCCCAAAAGGATTAATGCCATCTGCACTTATACCAAACCACAAGTTCCTTGCGTCACCTGCAAAGTCCGGCCACTTTCTCTCGATTTTTCTCCACTGCGACCCATCAGCGGGTACTCTCAATTTCCCGTCTTTCTTACGGTCTTCTTTGTGCCATCGCACCAACTTGGCATGCTCTTTGTTTCTGAACAGACGTTTCAACCGTGGTATTATAGGAGCATACCACATCACCTTGGCAGGAACCCTCTTCCTGGGGCGCTCGCCCTCAACATCACCAGGGTCATCTCGTCTGATCTTATATCGCAATGCACCGCATACCGGGCATGCATTCAAATTCTTGTACTCCTCACCGCGGTAGAGGATGCAGTCATGAGGGCATGCATGTATCTTCTGCACCTCTAATCCTATAGGGCAGAGAACCTTCTTTGCTTCGTACGTACTGTCAGGCAATTCGTTATCCTTTGGAAGCTTCTTCTTCATTATTTTCAGTAGCTTACCAAATCCCTTGTCGGATAAACCATTCTCTGCCTTCCATTGCAGCAATTCCAGTGCGGTACCGAGCTTTGTGTTGCCATCTTCGCAATTTGGGTACAACCCTTTTTGTGATCCTCTAACATGCGATCGAACTTCAACTTCTCCCTTTCACTTTCGCATCCTCTCTATGCATCAACAATGACCTGGCGAAGATCATCATCGGGCACACCTGGTGCCTCTTGATCTTCAGCTTCCCCCGTTGCAGTATCACCGTATTCAGGGAACATATGATAGTTGTCATCATCCTCTTCTTCTTCGTTGTCTTCCATCATAACCCCTCTTTCTCCGTGCTTGGTCCAAACATTATAGTGGGGCATGAAACCCTTCTCAAGCAGGTGGAAGTGAAGGGTTTTCGAGGAAGAGTAATCCTTCGTATTCCCATAGACAGTACATGGACAATACATAAAACCATTTTACTTGTTTGCCTCAGCCACTTCGAGAAAATTATGCAGGCCCGTAATGTACTCGGATTTGCGTCGGTCACCGTACATCCATTGTCGGTTCATCTGCGTGCATTATATAATTAAGTGTACCAAAAACCATTACAGAACATCATGAATAGAGAAATGGCTAAATTAATACAAGTTCATCATCACATTAAAACCAAAGTACAGTAGTGATCAAATGTTATTACTGAAAAAATAAATACATAAAGTTCATACTTAGTTCTCATAGAACAACATACAGCTCTCTAGAGCATCTAATTAAAACATACATTGAAACTAACATACAAGTATGTAAAACATTTAAATGCAACAACAAATGCGATCAAAATCGCAACTAAGGTAACAATTGATCCAACAGCATAATGATACCAAGCCTCATTATCAATGGCATATTTTCTAATATTTCTAATCTTCAAGCGCATTGCATCCATCTGGATCTTGTGTAGATCGACGACATCGGCAACATGCAACTCCAATTTCATCTTCTCTTCTTCAATTCTTTTCAATTTTTCTATTAAATAATTGTTTTCTTTTTCAACTAAATTTAACCTCTCGACAAGAGGATCGGTTCGAATTTCTGGTTCACATACCTCCTAGATAAAAACATCTATGTCACGTTGGTCGGCATAATTTTCATAAACACTAAATGAAACAAATAGTTATAAAAGATAATATACCACATCCGAATCATAGACCGGACGAGAGCCGACGGGGGCGGATACCAAAACCATGGCACTATATAATAACAAACAATAATACAAGTAAGAAAATTATACAAGTAGCTATCTAAATCATACAAGTAAGAATTTTTTCTTTTAAAAAGAAGATAAGAACAAGAGGCTCACAACGGTGGTGCCGGCGACGAGATCGGCGCGGGCGATCGACGGCGGTGAGGACGGGGACGGGGACGGGACGGCACCCTACACATGTGCAAACTCTAAGAAGTTAATTTGAGCTCAAATTGTGCATCTAAATCAAAAGAACTCCCAGATACACACCTCCACTAAAGCCCACAAACCACTCTACTTCTAGAGCATTTGAAATGAGCTAAACTAGCAGTGAGAGATGAAAGGATGAAGTTGCTAACCTTTTAGAACACTTGGATAGTTGGTGCACCGCCAAACATAGGCAAATCTTGGGGAAAATGTAGCTTGGAGGTCGAGCTTAGAGAGGAGAAAGCTTAAGTGTGGCTCGGGCATTTCATCAAACACCTCATGTGCATAGGAGGTGAGAACAGAGTAGCACACACCTCCCACACGCCGGCCGGCCAAAAAATAGAGGAGTGAGCGCGCAGGGGCGAGCATATATATAGGCCATCTTTTTAGTCTCGGTTGGTGTCTAGAACCGGGACTGAAGACTGACCTTTAGTCCCACTTCCAGACACCAACCAGGACTAAAGGGGTTGCGCCAGGAGCGAGGCCCTTTAGTCCCGGTTGGTAGCTGGAACCGGGACTAAAGGTCCCAGCCGAACCGGGACTGGTGCCTGCCGAGGCCCGGCCGGCGTCCTGGCCACTCGAACCAGGACTGATGCACGCATTAGTCCCGGTTCATAAGTAGACCGGGACTGTTGCTCTGATCTGGCAAAAACCAATGCCCTGTTTTCTACTAGTGATCGTTGAAGTTTTTCACCCTGAGTGGTTGGCTAACCCAGTCCTTGTACTAAAGAAGAACGGAACTTGGAGAATGTGTATTGTGTTGGGGAACGTTGCATGGGAAACAAAAATTTTCATACGCACACACAAGATCTATCCATGGTGATGAGCATCTACGAGCGGGAGAGTGAATCTACATACCCTTGTAGATCGCTAAGCGGAAGCGTTTAAGAAACGCGGTTGATGTAGTCGAACGTCTCCGCGATCCAAATCGCAAGTCGTCCCTCGATCCGATCACGAACTAGCGCCGAACGGACGGCACCTCCGCGTTCAACACACGTACGGCTTGATGACGCCTTCACCTCCTCGATCCAGCGAGCGATGGTAAAGTAGTGGTTGAGTTCCAGCAGCACGACGGCGTGGTGATGGTGGTGAGGAACAATCTCTGCAGGGCTTCGCCAAGCGCTACGGAGATTATGACGGAGGGACTAGAGGGTTAGGGTTGCCGCACACGGCTTGGGGAAATCTTGATGTGTGCCGTGTGCTAGCCCTGCCCCTCTATTTATATGTTGAGCCTTGGGGTCTAAACTTGGAGTAAAAGCCTCCTCCAGGTCGGTTTTGCCCGCACAAGGTCGGTTTGGCCCGCAGGGAAAGAGTCCAACTCGGATCCCTGCAGTACCGCGCACAAGCGGTAGTACCGCTTAACACAAGCGGTAGTACCGCTTGGGCGGTAGTACCGCTTCACACAAGTGGTAGTACCGCTTGGGCGGTAGTACCGCTTCACACAAGCGGTAGTACCGCTTGGGCGGTAGTACCGCTTCACAAAACGGTAGTACCGCTTACGCGGCAGCAAAACTACTTTTTGCACTTTCCAATACCTCGTGGGCTTTATCCCTTTGGCCCATATAAAGTGTTGCTGCATCCGAACACTTCGGTAAACATCCGGAACCCATTCCGGTGAACTCCGGAACTCTTCCGGAGATCAAAACACTATTATCACATATATCAATCTTTACCTCCGGACTATTCCGGAGATCCTCGTCATGTCCGGGATCTTATCCGGGACTCCGAACAACTTTCGGTCACCAACAAAATAACTCAATTATACTAATCGTCACCAAACGTTAAGTGTGTAGACCCTGCGGGTTCGAGAACTATGTAGACATGACCGAGACACTTCTACGATCAATAACCAATAGCGGGACCTGGATGCCCATATTGGCTCCTACATATTCTACGAAGATCTTTATCGGTCGAACCTCTATGTCAAGGATTCAGTTAATCCCGTATGCTGTTCCCTTTGTTCTTCGGTATGTTACTTGCCCGAGATTCGATCGTCGGTATCACTATACCTAGTTCAATCTCGTTACCGGCAAGTCTCTTTACTCGTTCCGTAATACAAGATCCTGTGGCTAACTCTTTAGTCACTTTGCTTGCAAGGCTCAATGTGATGTTGTATTACCGAGTGGGCCCTGAGATACCTCTCCGTCACACGGAGTAACAAATCCCAGTCTTGATCCATGCCAACCCAACAGACACCCTCGGAGATACCTGTAGAGCACCTTTATAGTCACCCAGTTACGTTGCGACGTTTGATACACACAAGGTATTCCTCCGGTGTCAGTGAGTTGCATGATCTCATGGTCAAAGGAACAGATACTTGACATGCAGAAAACAATAGCAATAAACTGACACGATCAAATGCTACGTTTACAGTTTGGGTCTTGTCCATCACATCATTCTCCTAATGATGTGATCCCGTTATCAAATGACATCTCATGTCAATGGCTAGGAAACCTTAACCATCTTTGATCAACGAGCTAGTCAACTAGAGGCATACTAGGGACACAGTGTTGTCTATGTACCCACACATGTATTTGAGTTTCCAATCAATACAATTATAGCATGGATAATAAATGATTATCATGAACAAGGAAATATAATAATAACCAATTTATTATTGCCTCTAGGGCATATTTCCAATAGTCTCCCACTTGCACTAGAGTCAATAATCTAGTTCACATCACTATGTGATTTACATTGTAATGAATCGAACACCCATGCAGTTCTGGTGTTGTTCATGTTTAGCCCTTGGAAGAGGTTTAGTCATCGGATCTGCAACATTTAGATCCGTGTGTACTTTGCAAATATTTATGTTGTCCTCCTTGATGTAATCGCGGATGGAATTGAAACGTCGCTTTATGTGTCTGGTCCTCTTGTGAAATCTTGGTTCCTTGGCTAGAGCAATGGCACCAGTATTATCACAAAACAGAGTCATTGGGTTAAGTGCACTAGGCACTACTCCAAGATCTGTCATGAACTCCTTCATCCAGACACCTTCCTTCGCCGCCTCCGAGGCAGCGATGTACTCCGCTTCGCATGTAGAATCTGCTACCACGCTTTGCTTGGAACTGCACCAGCTAACCGCACCCCCATTTAGAATAAATACGTATCCGGTTTGCGACTTTGAGTCATCCGGATCAGTGTCAAATCTTGCATCGACGTAACCCTTTACGACGAGCTCTTGATCACCTCCATAAACGAGAAACATGTCCTTAGTCCTTTTCAGGTACTTCAGGATATTCTTGATCGCCGTCCAGTGTTCCATTCCTGGATCACCTTGAAACCTTCCGACCATACTTATGGCAAGGCTGACATCGGGTCTTGTGCACAGCATTGCATACATGATAGAGCCTATGGCCGAAGCATAGGGGATGACACTCATCTTTTCTCTATCTTCTGCAGTCACTGGGCATTGAGTCTTACTCAACTTCACACCTTGCAATACAGGCAAGAACCCCTTCTTGGACTGATCCATTTTGAACTTCTTCAAAACTTTGTCAAGGTATGTGCTTTGTGAAAGTCCTATTAAGCGTCTCGATCTATCTCTATAGATCTTGATGCCTAATATGAAAGCAGCTTCTCCTAGGTCCTTCATTGAAAAACTCTTGTTCAAATATTCCTTTACGCTTTTCAGCATTTCTATATTGTTTCCAATCAGTAATATGTCATCCACATATAACATTAGAAACGCTATAGAGCTCCCACTCACTTTCTTGTAAATACAAGCTTCTCCGTAAACTTGTATAAACTCGAACGCTTTGATCACCTCATCAAAACGAAGATTCCAACTCCGAGATGCTTGCACCAGTCCATAAATGGATCGCTGGAGTTTGCAAACTTTGTCAGCATTCTCTGGATCGACAAAACCTTCTGGTTGCATCATATACAACTCTTCCTTAAGGTAACCGTTAAGGAACGCTGTTTTGACATCCATCTGCCAAATTTCATAATCGAAAAAGGCAGCTATTGCTAACATGATTCTGACGGACTTAAGCATCGCTACGGGTGAGAAGGTCTCATCGTAGTCAACTCCTTGAACTTGTGAAAAACCCTTTGCCACAAGTCGAGCTTTATAGACGGTGACATTACCGTCTGCGTCCGTCTTCCTCTTAAAGATCCATTTGTTCTGAATGGCCTTACGCCCTTCAGGTAATACTTCCAAAGTCCATACTTTGTTTTCATACATGGATCCCATCTCGGATTTCATGGCCTCTAACCACTTCTCGGAATCCGGGCCCATCATCGCTTCTCCATAGCTCGTAGGTTCATCGTTGTCTAACAACATGACCTCTAAGACAGGGTTGCCGTACCACTCAGGAGTAGTACGCGTCCTTGTCGACCTACGAGGCTCAATAGCAACTTGATCCAAAGCTTCATGATCATCATCATTAACTTCTTCTTCAGCTAATGTAGGCTCCACAGAAACAACTTTCTGCGCTGCGCTACTCTCAGGTTGAAGTAAAGGTTCAACAACCTCATCAAGTTCTATCTTCCTCCCACTCAATTCTTTCGAGAGAAACTCTTTCTCAAGAAATGTTCCGTTTTTAGTGACAAACACTTTGCCTTCGGATCTGAGGTAGAAGGTATACCCAATTGTCTCTTTTGGGTATCCTATGAAGACGCATTTCTCCGCTTTGGGTTCCAGCTTTTCAGGCTGAAGCTTTTTGACATAAGCATCACATCCCCAAACTTTAAGAAACGACAGTTTTGGCTTCTTGCCAAACCAAAGTTCATATGGCGTCGTCTCAACGGATTTCGATGGTGCCCTATTTAAAGTGAATGCAGCTGTCTCTAATGCATAACCCCAAAACGATAGTGGCAAATCGGCAAGAGACATAATAGATCGCACCATATCCAATAAAGTTCGATTACGACGTTCGGACACACCATTACGCTGTGGTGTTCCAGGCGGTGTCAATTGTGAAACAATTCCACACTGTCTTAAGTGACTGCCAAACTCATAACTCAGATATTCTCCTCCTCGATCAGATCGTAGGAATTTAATCTTCTTGTTACGATGATTCTCAACTTCACTCTGAAATTGTTTGAACTTTTCAAATGTTTCAGACTTATGTTTCATTAAGTAAATATACCCATATCTACTTAAGTCATCAGTGAAGGTGAGAAAGTAACGATAACCACCGCGCGCCTCAATACTCATCGGACCACACACATCAGTATGTATGATTTCCAATAAGTCACTTGCCCGTTCCATTGTTCCAGAGAACGGCGTTTTAGTCATCTTGCCCATGAGGCATGGCTCACATGTGTCAAGTGATTCAAAATCAAGTGACTCCAAAAGTCCATCAGCATGGAGCTTCTTCATGCGTTTTACGCCAATATGACCTAAACGGCAGTGCCACAAGAAAGTGGTATTATCATTATCAATTCTACATCTTTTGGCATCAATGTTATGAACATGTGTATCATTACTATCGAGATTCAATAAGAATAAACCCCTCACATTGGGTGCATGACCATAAAAGATATTACTCATATAAATAGAACAACCATTATTCTCTGATTTAAATGAGTAACCGTCTCGCAATAAACAAGATCCAGATATAATGTTCATGCTTAACGCAGGCACCAAATAACACTTATTTAGGTTCATCACTAATCCCGACGGTAATCGAAGAGCGAGCGTGCCGACGGCGATCACATCAACCTTGGAACCATTTCGCACGCGCATCGTCACTTCGTCCTTTGCCAGCCTCCGTCTATTCCACAGTTCCTGTTTAGAGTTGCAAATTTGAGCAACCGCACCGGTATCAAATACCCAGGCACTACAACGAGGGTTGGTAAGGTACACATCAATAACATGTATATCATATATACCTTGTTTGTTGTTGGCCGCCTTCTTGTCAGCCAAATACTTGGGGCAGTTCCGCTTCCAGTGTCCAGTTCCCTTGCAATGAAAACACACAGTTTCTGGTTTGGGTCCAGCCTTGGGTTTCTTCACGAGAGGAGCAACTGTTTTGCCACTCTTCTTGGAGTTACCCTTCTTACCCTTGCCATTTTTCTTGAAACTAGTGGTTTTATTGACCATCAACACTTGATGCTCCTTCTGAATTTCAGACTCAACGGCTTTCAGCATCGCAAACAGCTCGGCGACTGACTTGTTCATCCCGTGCATGTTATAGTTCAACACGAAGCTCTTGTAGCTAGGTGGCAATGATTGAAGAACTCTGTCAGTGATAGCCTCTGGCGGAAGGGGCATCCCCAATTCAGCCAGACGGGTGGAGTACCCAGACATTCTGAGCACGTGATCACTGATAGACCCGTTCTCCTCCATCTTGCAAGCATAGAACTTATCGGAGATCTCATATCTCTCGATCCGGGCATTCTTCTGAAAGATAAACTTCAACTCCTGGAACATCTCATATGCTCCATGACGTTCAAAACGTCTTTGAAGTCCCGGTTCTAAGCCATACAACATTGCACATTGAACTATTGAGTAATCATCAGAACGAGCCTGCCAGGCGTTCACAACGTCTAGAGACTCAACTGGAGCGGGTGGATCACCAAGCGGTGCATCAAGGACATAAGCTTTCTGGGAAGCCGTAAGGATAATCCTTAGATTACGGGCCCAGTCCACAAAGTTACTTCCATCATCTTTCAACTTAGCTTTCTCTAGGAACGCATTAAAATTCAGGGGTGCTACTGCGCGAGCCATGATCTACAACATAAATATAGCAAAGACAACTTAGACTATTGTTCTAGATAATGAGTTTAGTTAATCATATTACTTAAAAAACTCCCACTCAAATTGACATCCCTCCGGTCATTCGAGTGTAACATGATCCAAATCCACCAACTCAAGTCCGATCATCACGTGAGTTGAGGTGGTTTCAATGGTGAACATCTTCATGTTGATCATATCTACTATATGACTCATGTTCGACCTTTCGGTCTCTTGTGTTCCGAGGCCATGTCTGTACATGCTAGGCTCGTCAAGTTTAACCCGAGTGTTCCGCGTGTGCAACATGGCTTGCACCCGTTGTATGTGAACGTGGAGTCTATCACACCCGATCATCACGGCGTGTCTCGAAACGACGAACTTTCGCAACGGTGCACACTCGGGGAGAACACAATTTATCTTGAAATTTAAGTGAGGGATCACCTTATAATGCTACCGTCGTCCTAAGCAAAATAAGATGCATAAAAGGATTAACATCACATGCAAATCATAAGTGACATGATATGGCCATGAACTTGTGCTTTTGATCTCCATCTCCAAAGCACCGGCATGATCTCCATCGTCACCGGCATGACACCATGATCTCCATCATCTTGATCTCCATCAACGTGTCACCATAAGGTTGTCGCGCCGACTGTTGCTTCCACGACTATTGCTAACGTTTAGTGATAAAGTAAAGCATTACATAGCGCTTAAAGATTGACACGCAGGTCATACAATAATTAAAGACAACTCTATGGCTCCTGCCAGTTGCCGTACTCATCGACATGCAAGTCGTGATATTCTATACAACACATGATCATCTCATACATCACATATATCTCATCATGTAATTGGCCATATCATATCACATCATACCCTGCAAAAACAAGTTAGACGTCCTCTAATTGTTGTTGCAAATTTTACGTGGCTGCTACGGGTTTGCAAGAACCGTTCTTACCTACGCAAAACCACAACGTGGTGTAGTGATTGCTTTTTGATCTTCTAAAAGAACCCTCTTCATTGAAATCGATTCAACTAAAGTGAGAGAGACAGACACCCGCTAGCCATCTTTATGCAACGAAGTTACATGTCAGTTGAAGGAACCTGTCTCGCGTAAGTGTACGCGTAATGTCGGTCCGGGCCGCTTCATCTCACAGTACCACCGAATCAAATATCAACTAGTAACGGCAAGCAATATGTATACACCCACGCCCACAACTCGTTTGTGTTCTACTCGAGATCTCATCTACGCATAGACCTAGCTCAGATGCCACTGTTGGGGAACGTTGCATGGGAAACAAAAATTTTCCTATGCACACACAAGATCTATCCATGGTGATGAGCATCTACGAGAGGGAGAGTGAATCTACATACCCTTGTAGATCGCTAAGTGGAAGCGTTTAAGAAACGCGATTGATGTAGTCGAACGTCTCCGCGATCCAAATCGCAAGTCGTCCCTCGATCCGATCACGAACTAGCGCCGAACGGACGGCACCTCCGCGTTCAACACACGTACGGCTTGATGACGCCTTCACCTCCGCGATCCAGCGAGCGATGGTGAAGTAGTGGTTGAGTTCCAGCAGCACGACGGCATGGTGATGGTGGTGAGGAACAATCTCTGCAGGGCTTCGCCAAGCGCTACGGAGATTATGACGGAGGGACTAGAGGGTTAGGGTTGCCGCACACGGCTTGGGGAAATCTTGATGTGTGCCGTGTGCTAGCCCTGCCCCTCTATTTATATGTTGAGCCTTGGGGTCTAAACTTGGAGTAAAAGCCTCCTCCAGGTCGGTTTTGCCCGCACAAGGTCGGTTTGGCCCGCAGGGAAAGAGTCCAACTCGGATCCCTGCAGTACCGCGCACAAGCGGTAGTACCGCTTAACACAAGCGGTAGTACCGCTTGGGCGGTAGTACCGCTTCACACAAGCGGTAGTACCGCTTGGGCGGTAGTACCGCTTCACAAAACGGTAGTACCGCTTACGCGGCAGCAAAACTACTTTTTGCACTTTCCAATACCTCATGGGCTTTATCCCTTTGGCCCATATAAAGTGTTGCTGCATCCGAACACTTCGGTAAACATCCGGAACCCATTCCGGTGAACTCCGGAACTCTTCCGGAGATCAAAACACTATTATCACATATATCAATCTTTACCTCCGGACTATTCCGGAGATCCTCGTCATGTCCGGGATCTTATCCGGGACTCCGAACAACTTTCGGTCACCAACAAAATAACTCAATTATACTGATCGTCACCAAACGTTAAGTGTGTAGACCCTGCGGGTTCGAGAACTATGTAGACATGACCGAGACACTTCTACGATCAATAACCAATAGCGGGACCTGGATGCCCATATTGGCTCCTACATATTCTACGAAGATCTTTATCGGTCGAACCTCTATGTCAAGGATTCAGTTAATCCTGTATGCTGTTCCCTTTGTTCTTCGGTATGTTACTTGCCCGAGATTCGATCGTCGGTATCACTATACCTAGTTCAATCTCGTTACCGGCAAGTCTCTTTACTCGTTTCGTAATACAAGATCCTGTGGCTAACTCTTTAGTCACTTTGCTTGCAAGGCTCAATGTGATGTTGTATTACCGAGTGGGCCCTGAGATACCTCTCCGTCACACGGAGTAACAAATCCCAGTCTTGATCCATGCCAACCCAACAGACACCCTCGGAGATACCTGTAGAGCACCTTTATAGTCACCCAGTTACGTTGCGACGTTTGATACACACAAGGTATTCCTCCGGTGTCAGTGAGTTGCATGATCTCATGGTCAAAGGAACAGATACTTGACATGCAGAAAACAATAGCAATAAACTGACACGATCAAATGCTACGTTTACAGTTTGGGTCTTGTCCATCACATCATTCTCCTAATGATGTGATCCCGTTATCAAATGACATCTCATGTCAATGGCTAGGAAACCTTAACCATCTTTGATCAACGAGCTAGTCAACTAGAGGCATACTAGGGACACAGTGTTGTCTATGTACCCACACATGTATTTGAGTTTCCAATCAATACAATTATAGCATGGATAATAAACGATTATCATGGACAAGGAAATATAATAATAACGAATTTATTATTGCCTCTAGGGCATATTTCCAACATATTGACTGCACCGACCTGAACAAGGCCTATCCCAAGGACCCGTTTGCTCTGCCTCGCATCGATCAGATTACTGACTCCACATCTAGTTGCGCGAGTCTATGTTTCCTGCATGCTTAACCTGATTATCATTAGATCAAGATGAAAAAGGAATACAAAGAGAAAACGGCGTTCATCACACCCTTTGGAGCATTCTGTTATACATTGATGGCCTTTGGTTTGGAAAGTGCAGGGGAAACTTATAAGCATTGCATCCAAAATTGCCTGCACACATAGATTAGACACAATGTGCACGCCTATGTTGTAGTCAACTCCTAGAAGAGCGACACCCTAATCACCGATCTGCAGGAGACGTTCGATAACCTACGAGTATATCAAATAAAGTTGAACCCGGCCAAATGTGTGTTCGGAGTTCCAGCAGGTAAACTACTGGGTTTCATCGTCCCGGAGCGTGGAATTGAGGCAAACCCCAAAAAAATTCAGGCCATCGTCAATCTAAGAAACCAGCTTCTCTCAACGCCGTTCAGAAGCTCACAAGCTGTGTTGCAGCCCTGAGCCGGTTTATAAGCCAGCTCGGGGAGAAAGCCATCCCATTATACCGACTCTTGAAGAAAACAAACAACTTCGTCTGGGACGATGCGGCTAATGAGGCTTTCAAGGCGCTCAAAAAGCAGTTGTCTGAAGCACCCATCCTTGTAGCTCCCTAGAAAAAGGAGCCTATGTTGTTGTACGTCGCCGCTAACAACAAAGCTGTCAGTGCAGTAGTGGTGGTTGAGATCAAAGAGGAGGACAAAGAATATCCAGTTCAATGACCAATCTACTACATCAGCAAAGTCCTCACAGAATCCAAGCAGAGATACCCACATTGGCAGAAGCTGGTTTTCGGTGTTTTCATGGCAAGCCGCAAGCTGAAGCATTATTTCCAGGAACACCCAATCACCGTCGCCAGTTCAGCACATTTGGTAGACATTATTCAAAACAGAGAGGCGACAGGGAGGTTCGCAAAATGGGCTATCGAGCTTGGGCCACATCATCAGAAGTATGTGCCACGTACAACTATCAAGTCACAGGCCTTGGTCGATTTCTCAACGACTGGACAGAACTGCAAGCCGCTCCCGAGAAACCAGCCACCAAATATTGGACGCTGCACTTCGACGGGTCCCGGCATTTGGAGGCCTCGACGGCTGGGGTGGTTCTAACCTCCCCTCGAGGCGATAAGTTCAGCTATGTTTTGCGGATCATGTCCAGCTGCACTAACAATACAACAAAATATGAGGCTCTACTTCACGGACTGTGCATTGCCAAGGAGATGAACATCAGTCGAATCAGATGCCTAGGTGATTCCGACCTTGTCTCCCAGCAAGACACTAGGACCTGGGATTCAAAGGACCCAGTCATGACAGCCTACAAACGTGCAGTTACAGCTATGGCAGGTCACTTCAAAGGGTATCAGGTTGATCACATCGACCACCGGCTCAATGAGGCGGCAGATGCACTGTCTTGGTTGGGCTCCCAGCGAAAGCCAGTTCCACCCAAAGTTTTTCTGGATGTTCTGCATAACCCGTTGGTAAAGTTACCAACGGAGGACGACATCGCCAATCTAGACCCAAAATCAGAGTTGGTTGCAGCACTTCATGCAACACTATACTGGACGGAACCCTATCTAACTTATCTGACACGAAGCGAGCTCCCTGATGAGAAAATCAACGCCTGGCAGATTGTCAGACGTTCTAAGACGTTCACAACTCAACGGAGAGCTTCACAGACGGAGTACTACAGGAGTTTTCCAACGTTTTGTCTCCCCGGAAGAGGGAAGGAGATCCTCAATGAAATTCACTCTAGTGATTCTAGTCATCATGTAAGTTCCAGGTCTTTAGTTGCAAAAGCCTTCCGACATGGATTTTTCTTGCTTACAGCAAATGCTAACGCAAAAGATATTGTTCACAAGTGCGATGGATGCCACAGATATATAAGGCAGGCGCATGTGCCAGCTTAGGAGCTCAGAATGATTCCGATCACTTGGTCGTTTGCAGTTTGGGGACTCGATGTGGTTGGACCCTTCAAACCATCGTCTTGCAAGAAGACCCACCTCTTGGTCGTAGTCGATAAATTCACCAAGTGGGTAGAGGCAGAACCCGTCAGTAGTTGCGACACGGAGACAGTAGTAAAATTCCTAAAGAAGATCATCTACCATTTCAAATATCCTCACAGCATCATTACAGATAATGGCAGTAACCTCTCTGAAGGAGCGATGGAAAAATTCTGCCAGAGGGAACATATCTAGCTTGATCTGGCTTCAGTAGCACATCCACAGTCCAACGGGTAGGCAGAGCATGCGAACCAAGAGTTGCTACATGGTATCAAACCTTGACTTCAAGTTTCCCTCGAGCGCACCCCTGGCTGCTGGGTTGAAGAGCTTCCCGGTGTCTTTTGGACCATACAGACTACTCCCAACAGGTCTACATGCTATATGCCATTTTTCCTTGTGTATGGTGCAGAAGCCGTATTGCCAAGTGATATCTGTCATGACTCTCCATGGGTTGCTGTATACATAGAAGCAGATAACGAGGTGGCTCGTCAAGACTCCCTCGATGCCTTGGAAGAAGAACGCGACCTTGCAGCATCAAGATCAGCGATATATCAACAAGACCAATGTCGCTATCATAGCAGTAGAGTCAGAAGTCGTACTTTCCAGGAGGGTGATTTAGTGCTCCATCTGATACAAAAGAAGACAGGAATGGACAAGCTCTCCCCACCTTGGGAAGGACCCTTTATTATCAGCAATATTCTGCATAATGGTTCTTACTACCTCGTTGATATACATGATGCATATAAGTCACGTACCTCCGAGGAAGAAACCAACAGACCCTGGAACATCGCTCATCTGCGTCCTTATTATACATAAGTCATGTTTTTCGTTTAGTTTATATTCTGTATAGTTTGAGTATCATCATGTACATATTATGATCAATGGAATAAAGCCGGCACCTCTGGACCCCGGAGTTTGTCGTTTCACCTCATATAACTATGTGTTGAGTCTTTATTTTCTTATCATTGATCATTGGTTACTTGGGGGCTTGTAACTCACCGAGTTCAGCTAATCACCCTTGAACCTGACCTATGCCAACAAATATTATCCGGTTACACCTGCCTGTAAGCTTGATACAACTCGCATTTATGTGACCCGGCTATGCGCTTGATAAGTCAATCAACTCTGATGCCTATTATGGACTTTGTTGACCCTGAACTTATCAAAGCTGAAAACATCGGTGTATGTCACGCTGATACGTCTCCAACATATCTATAATTTTTGATTGTTCCATGCTATTATAGTATCAATCTTGGATGTTTTATATGCAATTATATATCATTTTTTTGGGACTAGCCTATTAACCTAGTGACCAGTGCCATTTGCTGTTTTTGGCTTTTCTAAAAATCAATATCAAACGGAGTCCAAACGAAGAAAAAAATTTGGATTAAATTTTTTTGGACCAAGAGAGGCCTGAGAAGGTTCGGGAGAAGACCAGACGAGCCACGAGGGAGCTACAAGCTCGGGAGGCATGCCCCCCAGGCTTGTGGGCCCCTCGTGGCACCTTTTGACCTAATTCCAAGTCTATAAATTCTCAAATATTCCCCGTATACCAGAGAGCCACCTCGAATAACTTTTTCGCCGCCGCAAGCTTCTGTTCTTCCGTGATCCCATCTGGAGGCCTTTTCCGGTACTTTGTCGGAGGGGGAATCGATCACGGAGGGCTTCTACATCAACCTTGCTGCCCTTTTGATGATGTGTGAGTAGTTTACCACAGACCTACGGGTCCATTGCTACTAGCTAGATGGCTTATTCTCTCTGTTTGATCTTCAATATAATGTTCTCCTCGATCTCCTTGGAGTTATATTCGATGTAATCTTCTTTTGCGGTGTGTTTGTTGGGATCTGGTGACTTGTGGGTTTATGATCAGATTATTCATGAGAAATATTTGAGTCTATTCTGAACTTATTTATGCATGATTTTTATAGCTTTGTATTTCTCTCCGATCTATCCGTTTGGTTTGGCCAACTAGATTGATTTATCTTGCAATGGGAGAGGCGCTTTGTAATGGGTTCAATCTTGTGGTGCTCTATCCTAGTGACAAAGTAGGGGACAAGACACGTATTTGTATTGTTCCCATTAAGGATAAAACGATGAGGTTTATTCATATTGCTTGAGTTTACTTTGTCTACATCATGTCATCTTGCTTAAGGCGTTAATCTGTTTTTATTAACATAATACCGTAGATGCATGCTGGATTGCGGTCGATGGGTGGAGTAATAGAAGTAGATGCAGGCAGGAGTCGGTCTACCTGTCTCGGATGTGATGCCTATATACATGATCATTGTCACGAATCCGTCATAACTATGCGCTTTTCTATCAATTGCCCAGCAGTAATTTGTTTACCCACCGTATGCTATGTGTTCGAGAGAGAAGCCTCTGTTGAAAACTATGGCCCCCGGGTCATTTATCTATCATATATAAAATGCACAAATACCTTGCTGCAATTTTATTTCCTTTCTTTTGTTTTGCAATTTATTTACCTATCTATCACTATCAGAATTAATCCTTGCAAGTAACCGCCAAGGGGATTGACGACCCTCTTGTTCGCGTTGGGTGCAAGCATTTGCTATTCTGTGTGTAGGTGCTGCTAACGAGGTTCTGTGTGGTTCTTCTACTAGATTTATAAACTTGGTTCTTAACTAAGGGAAATACTTATGTCTACTGTACTGCATCATCCTCTCCTATTCGAGGAAATCCCAACGCAGCTCACAAGTAGCAAGAAGAATTTTTGGCGCCGTTGCCGGGGAGACATCACCAAAACCTATCAAGTACCTTCGCATAAACTATCATCTACTTGCTCTTATTTTAATTTGCCTTTTTATTTGCATTTGCCTCTCGTTTTCATCTCCCCCACTTCTCTAAAAATCAAAAATACCAAAAACATTTTGTGTGCTTTCTTTGGTTGTGCTTCCATGTGCCTTCTATATGCTTGCATCTTTGCTTGCTAAAACTTATTGATATGGACCCTCATCCACTTGCTAATATTTTCAAACGATCCAATTATGATGAACCAATTTCTAGTGAGTTGAGTGCACTTGATTATCATTATGAAGTTTTGCTTGAAAATCATGAATCTGAAAATTGTGATGAAGTGTTAAAAGAAGAAATTTATAAAGTGATTCATGATAGCTCCTTGAATGAAAAGCATGATTGCAATGATGTTATTATAAATTCTATTAATGTCAATTGTGCTAATAATATGCAAAACTATAAGCTTGGGGATGATAAATTCATTATGTCCACTACTTATTGCAATTATCATGATTGGGGTGATAATGCTTCTTATGATCTTAAAAATGTATTTAAGCCTCATGATGAATATGTTACTAATAATAATATTTAAAATAATATTCAAAGTGGGTTTGGAAGAGTGTCAACTTTAGGTAAAAGGAATCTCACATATTCGGAGAGTGTTCAATCTTATGCAATTTTTGATAAAAGTGGGTTTGGAGAGGTCATGACTTTAGTTGATGTTAATCCCACTATCTTGGAAGATTATAAAACTTTTATGCATGTGGATCATAAGGAGAATAATGTTTATGATAGCTATATTGTTGAATTTGAATATGATCCTACATGTAATTTTTATGAGAGAGGCAAATATGGTTATAGAAAATTTCATGTTACTAAATTACCTCTCTTTGTGTTGAAATTAGTAATGCTTCATTCTTCCTATTTGCATATGCTGGATGTTGTTTGTCTTGATAATTTGTTTTCCTACAAAATGCCTATGCATAGGAAGAGGGTTATACTTAAATGTGTTTGTCACATGTTTTATGATGCTCTCTTTGTGTTTCAATTATTATCTTTCATGTGATCATCATTGAAATCTCAAGCCTATCCTAATGGCTATAAAGAAAGACCTTGTTGGGAGGCAATCCAATAGTTATCTTAAATTTTTGCTTTTATTTTCTGTTTTGTGTATTTAGACAATTATAACTACTGTTATGATTGTGTTTTTATCTTTTAATTAGTGTTTGTGCCAAGTAATGCCTTTAGGATGATTTGGATGATAGTATAATTGATGCTGTTTGAAAACAGAAAGTTTTGTGCCCAGTGCTAGATTTTTAGTTCTGTACTGAAACGTCAGAAAAACCTGAAATTTTTACAAAGTATTGGTATATGAATTGTTTACGTTTTACTAATTTTTCGTAATTTTTTGAGTTACATAAGTATAGATTTTAAACAGATTTTTACAGGCTGTTCTGTTTTAGACAGATTCTGTTTTTGTTGCATAGTTTGCTTATTTCGATGAATCTATGGATTGTATCGGGGGGTATAAAGCATGGGGAAGTTGGAGTAAAGTAGCATTATGACAATATTAAATATGAATCAATTTATAGCAGTACCTAAAGTTTAAGATTTGTTTGTTATACTAACGGATCTCACGAGGTTTCTGTTGAGTTTTGTGTGCTAAAGTTTTCAAGTTTTGGGTGCGACCGCGATGGATGAAGGAATAAGTAGTGGCAAGACCCTAAGCTTGGGGATGCCCAAGGCACCCCAAGTAAATATTCAAGGAAGACCCAAGCGTCTAAGCTTGGGGATGCCCTAGATAGCATCCCCTCTTTCGTCTACAATCTATCGGTATATCACTTGGAGCTATATTTTTACTCATGACATGATATGTGTTTTACTTGGAGCGTCTTGTGCCATAGTTTTCTTTTCTTTGTTTGATTTTTAGTTTTCCACAATCATATTTGCTGAACACACCTTTTTGAGAGGGACACACATTATTCGTGATTTGTTAGAATACTCTATGTGCTTCACTTATATCTTTTGAGCGAGGCAGTTGCTCTAGTGCTTCACTTATATCTTTTAGAGCACGGCGGTGGTTATATTTTAAAGAAATAGTTGCACTCTAATGCTTCACTTATATATTTTTGAGAGTCTAATAAATAGTAATGGTAATATGCATGGGTTATGAATTCGGTCCCAAATGATAGGTATTCAAGAAGGATATAATAAAAACTTTCATGTAGATCACTGAATATGATAAGTTTGATTCCTTGCAAAAGTTTTGCGATATTAAGATGGTAATATGTGGGAGGTACTAGTGGATAATTGTGGTTTAGTAAGAATATTGGTGTTAAGGTTTATGATTCCCGAAGCATGCACGTATGGTCTGTCGTTATGCTAAGAAGTTGGAGCATGATTTATTATTGATTGTCTTCCTTTGCGTGGCGGTCGGGGGCGCGCAATGGTTAACTCCTACCAACCTCCCCCTAGGGGCATGCGTAGTAGTACTTTGCTTCGAGGGCTAATAAACTTTCACAATAAGTATGTGAGTTCTTTATGACTAATATGAGTCCATGGATTGTACGCACTCTCACCTTTCTGCAATTTGCTAGTCTCTTCGGTACCGTGCATTGCCCTTTCTCACCTCGAGAGTCGGTGCAAAATTCATCGGTCCATCCAAACCCCGTGATATGATACGCTCTATCACACATAAGCCTCTTTATGTCTTCCTCAAAATAGCCACCATACCTACCTATTATGGCATTTCCATAGCCATTCCGAGATATATTGCCATGCAACTTCCACCGTTCCGTTTATATGACACACATCATCATTGTCATATTGCTTTGCATGATCATATAGCTGACATAGTATTTGTGGCTCAGCCACTATTTATCATTTTTATACATGTTACTCTAGCATCATTGCACATCCTGGTACACTGCCAGAGACATTCATATAGAGTCATATTTGTTCTAGTATCGAGTTGTAATTTTGAGTTGTAAGTAAATAGAAGTGTGATGATCATCATTATTAGAGCATTGTCCCAGTGAGGAAATAAAAAAAGGGGAGAAAAAAAAGAGGCCGAAAAGAGCCCACACAAAAAAATGAACTGAGAGAAAAAGAGAGAAGGGGCAATTTTACTATCCTTTTCCACCCTTGTGCTTCAAAGTAGCACCATGTTTTTCATATAGAGAGTCTCCTATGTTGTCACTTTCATATACTAGTGGGAATTTTTCATTATAGAACTTGTCTTGTATATTCTGATGATGGGCTTCCTCAAATTCCCAAGGTCTTCATGAGCAAGCAAGTTGGATGCACACCCACTTAGTTTTTATTTTGAGCTTTCATACACTTATAGCTCCTAGTGCATCCGTTGCATGGCAATCCCTACTCCTCTCATTGACATCAATTGATGGGCATCTCCATAGCCCATTGATTAGCCGTGTCGATGTGAGACTATCTTCCTTTTTTGACTTCCCCTTATTAATCTCTATCATCATATTCTATTCCACCCGTAGTGCTATGTCCATGGCTTGTGCTCATGTATTGCGTGGGGGTTGAAAAAGCTGAAGCGCGTTAAAAATTATGAACCAATTGCTTGATTGTCTCCGGGGTTATACATAATAAATACTTTATGTTAAGAAGATGGAGCATGACAGGATTATATGATTTTGTAGGGATAACTTTCTTTAGCATTTTTATTTTGAAAGGCATGATTGTTTGTTAGTATACCTGAGTATTGATGTCTTTATATCAAATTATAGACTATTGCTTTGAATCATTCGAATCTTATGTAACACCCTGGATTTTGCCCTTTTTCTTTAATGGGATTTATTGAATATTTTAATTTGCATTTGGGTTTTTCAGTCAATTCTTTTGGACTTACCACTTGGAATTATTTTTGATTTTCTTCCAAGTGGGTTCTATCATACATAAACCCTCCCTAGACCTCATCCCTCTCACCATAACGCCATTGGATATTTTTATTTAATGGCATTATATTCTTTTTCTTCCTGAAAATGCCTATTTTCTCAATAAGCTATGAAGCAACCCTCATTTTTTATTGCTTCAAAAATTCCAAGAAAATTCCCAAATATTCTTTGGATCATGCCTCACATCCCTATGCAAAAATATCCCATGGTCATTTGGAAATTTTCAGTCAAGGAAAATACTTTTGCTTCTGGTCAGAAATGGCACTTTGTGAAGCAACTATATTTTTCCTTCATCTGCTGGAGCTGAAATTTTTACCACATGACTACCCTCCTAAGATGTGCTTAACCCCAAAATTTCAGACTTAAACTCCTAGCCGTTTGTCCCCAGCACTTGGCACAAGTTTCTGTCCAGAAACTTTGCATCAATCTCAAGTCACCTCCACTGCGCCAGATGGCAAGCCAAGCGCAGTTTTAGGCACCGTGTTGAAGGCACTTCACGATGGACACGGTTTGGCAACGCCGAAAGCACCGCGTGTGCCAGTGCATGCGGTGACCGCGTGAGTGCACTGTGCATTGCATGCGCTCCCCGCGCTCTGTGCATCGGGTCCCTCTGCCGCCGCCCGTTCGCCCTCCGCTCGCCACCGCAGCGTGTCCCAGCTCCCCAGCAGCCCCTAGCGCGCCACCTAGCCTCACCCTGCTCCTCCCCGACGCCGGCAAGCCGCTCGCCGGAAGCGGCCGAACACTACGCGGCGGAATAGTGGGCGCGCATGCTCCGCTTTCTCCGCGTAGTGCGCCGCACTATGCTTGCACGCGTGCACCGCATAGCCTATACACCACTGCTCCTCCTCCATGGCGCCCGAGCTTATCTTCCCCTCTCCTCTTCTACAGCTCATCGCCGGCGGAGACCCGAGCACAGCCACACTCCATCTATAAATAGAGGCATCCCCGAGCCTTGCTAGTCATCCCATTCACATCCTCTGGCCACAAATAACTCCCCTACAAGCGCGGCAAGGCCGGGAGGGCCTCCTGCCGCCGATCATCACCGGAATCCGCCATGGATCCCCTTGGAACGTGCACTCATCATAGCCACCCCCAGCTCCATCGACTGCTCCCATCGAGGTCATGGTGATCTCCAGAGCTCGACGGTACCACTTGCTCGCCGAATCATCGCCGGAATCCCCAAATCAGACGAGCTCCGCCGCCGCCGTCTCTGGAGAAGACCGGCCGTCCGACCACCCCAGTCGTCGCCTCGGGTATGTGCGTGTTCGCCGTGCTGAGTTGAGTCCATCCCGCCCCTCGCCGGCGACCGAGCCGATGTGCACTGTTCCCTCTCTCTCTCTCTTTTAACCCTAACAGGGGGCCCCACCTGTCAGCCTCTCTCTCCCTCCCGTGAACTGTTGGGGATATTCCCCACGGTTTAACCCGGCCCATCACTTGGCGGCTCATGGGTCACCTCGCTTACCGGGTCGATATGGACGACAAGGCCTAAGGTCCAGTGTGCAACCCGGCAGAAGGCCGGCTCACGGAGAGGCTTGGAGGGCCGGCTCGCAGAGAAGGACCAAGAAGAGGAAAGCAAGACCTGACAAGGGAAGCAACACCCGGACTAGTATCCGGCTTGTAGTAGAAAAGAGACTAGTTGTAGTCCTACTAGGACTTTACATGTAAGCCAGCCCCTTCAACTTATATAAGGAGGGGCAAGGCACCCCAAGAGGGACAAGTGAATTAGAGACAAGTCGAGATAGACAGACAAACCAGTAGCTCTCGAGATAGAGGTAGCAAAACAACACCCTTGTAATCGAGATCATCATCATCAATAGCAATCATGCAAGATGTAGGCTTTTACCTCCACCGTGAGGGGCCGAACCTGGGTAAACCTCGCGTCTCTCGATTCCGACCAACCCCGTTCAAGCTACCACCTTGTTGCGATGGCCTCACCACTAAGTCCTTTCACGAGGACATCTGCCATGACGAAACCACGACATGAACCGTTTTAAGTGGAGGCGTATTCGCCGAATACGCCTTCGATGTGGCTCTCTGTAGGAATTTCTGTAAAATCATTGAAATGAAAATTTGACCAGCTTCTGACCCCAACTTTGACAAGCTCTAACTTTTATTCTATAAGTCCAATTGAGTTGATTCTTTCTGCTACTGGTTTGTATTGAGCCAAAGTTTATGCATGCCAAATTTCAGAATTTTTCTTGCTGTTGAGAATTTCTGGTGAAATAAAAGGCTTTATGTGACATTTTCTTTTTGCATTTAAAATATTTTCAGAAGCTCCTAATTGTGTTGGAGGAGACCAGGAGTATTGTGACACTCCTCTGAACCAAGGCAAGCCACAACATTCATATGCAAGGATGGCAGTGCAATGACATTGGTTTATTTGAATTAAATTCATCATTTAATTCACTATTAAAATGATTTGCTACATAGAACTTATTGCATAGAATTTGTTACATGTCATTTTGATAGTATGCAGTAGGGTATATGCTTTCTTGCTAAAGTGTGCAGTAGAGATATGTCATATGCTCTCGTGGTAGCAAGAGACATTCATCACTCATGAACATGACCCGTGCATCCATTCACACTATGGCTCGAATCATTTTATTTCAAGTTAAACTTGATGTTAATTCAACTTTAACATGCTGTTGATCGAGTCATGGTGCCACCGAATCGATCTCACCAGTGCAACCACACTTGCCTGGATGGGGAGGCCCTAATGCGGTCTATTGTCATGCCTCTCACCGGTGCCTCCTACGAGGGAAGGTTGTGCACTGGCGCTACCCTGGCCCGGTAGGCAGTCATAACCTTGTGTGCTCGAGTTTTACGGTACCGAGGTCCCCATTTGGGACGATGTTTTGTTTGGCCACGACAGTGGCAGCCACAGAGGTGGCGGATGTCACGAGTTGACATCAGGGGCCACCCATGACATGGCCCAAAGGGGAGTTTGTCAGAGTGGCCGGGAGAGTGTCATGCAATAGATTGGTTCCGTCGGAATGTCATTGGTCCACCCGAATGGGAGCACAAGGCCATGAGTTCCGTAGTGTGGGTACATTGTACTAACCTCTGCAGAGTGTATAATCTATCGATAGCCGTGTCCTCGGATATGGACACAGTTTGTAGTAGGTCACACCGTGGGTCAACAGATATAATCAACTTGCACACTAAGATTCACAAGATGGCACATGCAGAATTGGTGATCGAGTGAGGATCACTATGAAAGATATGGATGTGATCAAGTGAGGATCATGTGGGTAAGTTATGAACGATGGTTACGTGGTAACCCCGAAATTGTAAGTTGGTCCCAGTGACCACGGCAACTTTTCACGCACACCTCATGTTGGGTAGTATCATGCTCATGTATTAAACTTGTTAAATGCCTTCTTGTTGTTTGTCGTACTTGTTTTGGTTGCTGTGAGCTTGCGAGTACATTCAAAGTACTCACCTGGCTTATCATGCCAGATGCAGGAGAAGCCATGCATGGTGTAAATGTCGAGCAGTATGTCGCGCTCTAGGTCGTGTCCCAGCAGTGTCCCTGTGGAGTGGAGTTCCGCTACCTCGTCGTTCCGCTGCCGCGTAGTAGTCCCTTTATCATCGAGGCCCCGAGATGTTTACTAAATAATGTACATAAGTGCAGCCGCGCCATGTGTGCCGCTTGGCCTCTCTTATCATGTATTATGTGAACCTATGTATCCACTAAGAGATCAATAAAGAGGTTGTTTTCTGTACCAAATTTTTGTGTATTGCCAGAAGACTTGATCTCTGGGCTGGCAATGCAAGGTAAACCGGTTGCTCTGAGCCGGGGTGCCACAACGCTTGGTATCAGAGCCGCGTTGACTGTAGGACACCCTAGCCAGACGACGCATTAGAAAATGGTAGTTTTAGCCTCTGTAGCAATTTGAGGATTGACTCTGCACTTGGGTGTTGCATTGCATGCATATAGCTTACTGTTAATACTGATCAGTTAATATTGTGAGTGTAGATGGCACCAGTCCCTTATCCATATCAGCCGGAGCCGGCACCTTCCACCTTTCCGCATCTGCTTAGCAACGTGTGGCGCCGACTCTACCCCGACGGTGATGACCCTGTGTACCAGGTGTACCGAGAGCAGCTTGCCGATCGTGTTTACGAGTATCACGCGGAGGTCGTCATGCACAACAGTACCGTGGTGGGCACTTACACTCACTCCACCAAGGGCGGGACTGCTTCTACACCCGACCAGGCGGTCCAGTTTGCAGCATTCGAGACTCTCACTGACTTGTGCTATAACGAGATTTAGATGCAGACTCACCCAGGTTTGTACTTCTATCCATCCCTGTTTGAGTCCGGACAGATCCGTTTCCCTTACATTGATCCGGAGTGTGACCGGTCAGCCAGCTACCTGTCTCGTTACATAACGGCTGGATACTTTCTGATCGTCAACCTGGCCCAGGAGCTGAACCGCGTTCGAGATGAGCTCGGTGCCGCTCGATCTGCCTTCGCTCCACCTTTACTTATCCATACATCGCTTGTTCCTCCAGTTACCTTACCTCCACCCGCACCAGTGACTCCCACACCTTCTTAGAGTAACTCGGGTACTTCGGCAGTGACTCCACATGAGTCCCCAGCCTAGTGAGCTATGCTTTTCGCTACCCCATCCGCTCCGATGCTGTGGAGCCACCCTACTCCTGACCCTGAGGGAGAGTCGTCCCGTCGGCGTCGGCGTGTTTCCTTTGCTCCGGAGGTGTCCGTTATCAGTTCCGATTCGGAGTCCGACACCGAGGAGACATCAGCAGGACCGTCAGAGTGCCAGTGTGATCGCTGTCATCGCGAGTAGACGAGGATGATGTGGTGTTTGGTTGTATGCATGTAGTAGTACTATCCATGCTGTTGTCCTGTTATGTATGCTGGATGATGTATTGTATAATTATGTTGTTTTCTGTTATTCGCTTTGGCTTTTCTCGATTTCCTTTCCGGGCTTGTTGCTTCACCTTCTATTTTTCCCTTATGGATGTTGCTCATCTCGATGCTTCATATTGGGAAACATATATAGGATGACAAGGTGTGGCAGTAACTGTCATGGTGGCGACGACACTCCAGTTCGTCGGTCCACCAGGCAAGTAGGACATTCTGCAGAACCATATCAGCCACCACCTCCTCCACCTCAAGCTCCTACAACAGAGCAGATAATGCGAATGTTTGAGGAAAAGAGAAACCAAGACCTGATGGAATTTCTGAGAAGCATGCAGACTATGGTCGGGCAGAATAATCACAA
This sequence comes from Elymus sibiricus, assembly GCA_039707655.1. Classification (NCBI taxonomy): domain Eukaryota; kingdom Viridiplantae; phylum Streptophyta; class Magnoliopsida; order Poales; family Poaceae; genus Elymus; species Elymus sibiricus. The sequence continues at coordinate 391,935,700 of CM077676.1, read as the reverse complement.
TGGTAATCACTCCAAGCTGTCAGACTTTCAGAGGACCAAACCGCCAAGTTTCATCCAAGCAGTGGACCAAATGGAAGCCGATGACTGGTTGAGGACCATTGAGAAGAAGCTAGAAATTGCTCGCACTGAAGATGCTGATAAGGTACCCTTCGCCACTCATTATCTGGAAGGACCAGCTGCTATATGGTGGGACAATGCCAAAGTTATGTGGCCTGCTGAAGACGAGATTACCTAGGATAAATTCAAAGATAAATTCCGCAAGTACCACATTCCCGCCGGTATCTTGAAGGTCAAGTAGCAAGAATTCCTCACCCTTACACAAGGGACCTCGACTGTAAGTGAGTATTTAAACAAGTTTAATCACTTGGCCCGTTATTCCACACATGATGTGGCCACCGAAGAACGGAAGATAGATCGGTTCCTCGGAGGACTCAACCTTACCCTCCAATGTGCACTCAGCATGCTGGATTTCCCTGACTTCCAAACTCTAGTGAACAAGGCACTCATTGCCGAAAGGGAACACAAACTTGTTAATGATCACAAGACTGCATATGAAGACCGCAAACGCAAGTTTGAACCCAAGAAGGAAGGGCAAGTTTTTCAGAAGGTTCGTACTTGGCAGCAACCCCAGTTCGAGTTCAAGCCAACCTGGCAGCAGGGCAACATCAAGAATCAAAGTCAGATCAAGACTGTGGTCACCAAGCCAAACAAGGAAGACTGTCAGCGTAACAATGCATGTTACTCATGTGGACAAACAGGGCATTACGCTAGGCAGTGTCCCAAGAACGGAAAGCCGCCAACCAACCTGAAGCCTCAAGTCAATTATGTGGGGCAATTCCCCAACCGGAAGTATATTCAAGGGCAAGTTCATCATATCTCTGCCGAAGAAGCCTCCGAAGTTCCCGATGTGGTCATTGGTATGTTTCCTATTAATGACATACCTGCAACAATTTTATTCAATTCCGGGGCTTCCCATTCTTTTATTTCACGGAGTTTTGTTGCCCAACATCGACTTTCCTATACTCTTTTGGACAAAGTTATGGTGGTACAATCCCCCGGATCCAGGCTTAGGACAAATATTGTATGCCGAGGATTGAAAATATCAATCAATGGAGTTATATTCCCCGCATCCCTAGTATCCATTGAATCTCCAACATTGGATATTATTTTGGGGATGGATTGGTTGACAAGACACCAGGTCTGCATCAACTGCGCAACAAGAGAAGTCACGCTAATAAATCCCTCGGGCCAGTCTGCTCGATTCTTTGCCGATCGAGCCATCACTACTGGAATCAGCTGCTTTGCCATCTGCCATAGCAGACGGCAAAGGCTCTCTTTGCCATCAGCTGGTTCTTTGCCGTCTGCTTTGGCAAGACAGACGGCAAACAGCCTCTTTGCCATCAGCTGGCAGACGGCAAAGAGCTGGCAGATGGCAACGACCCTGATTCCAGTAGTGCATGCCAAAGAAAGGGATAGTTTATGGAGCAATTACTACAGATATGAATCTAGTCCTAGTGGTCTGTGAATTCCCAGATGTGTTTCCAGATGAATTGCCAGGCATGCCACCCGATCGAGAGCTCGAGTTTTCCATTGAGCTTGTGCCCGGGACACCACCGATTTACAAGAAATATTATCATATGCCTTCATCCGAATTAGTGGAGTTGAAGAAGCAATTAAATGAGATGCTCCAAAAGTGATATATTCGCCCCAGTTCATCTCCTTGGGGTGCACCGGCAATATTTGTGGGCAAGAAGGATGGCAGTCTCCGGATGTGTGTTGACTACCGCGCTCTCAATGATGTCACAATCAAGAATAAATACCCGCTGCCCAGGATCGATGATTTGTTCGATCAACTCAGTGGAGCCCAAGTGATCTCCAAGATTGATTTGCGCACCGGGTATCACCAGCTGAAAATCAGAAAAGAAGATATCCCCAAGACAGCATTCACTACACGATATGGGCTGTATGAGTATACTGTCATGTCCTTTGGGCTGGCCAACGCTCCTGCATTTTTCATGCACATGATGAACAAGGTGTTCATGGACTTCCTGGACAAGTTTGTAGTGGTGTTCATTGATGACATCCTTATATATTCCAAAAATGAAGAAAAGCACAAGCAGCATCTCCGAGCAGTGTTGGAGCGATTACGTGCTCATCAACTCTACGCCAAGTTCAGCAAATGTGAGTTTTGGCTTAAGGAAGTGGGATTCCTTGGGCATACTCTTTCCGCTCAAGGAGTGGCCGCCGATCAAAGCAAAGTCAGAGAAGTATTAAATTGGAAGACACCTGTTTCAGTGACAGAAATCAGGAGTTTCTTGGGTCTGGCAGGTTATTACGGTCGCTTCATTGAAGGCTTCTCAAAGATTGCCAAACCAATGACTGAACTATTCAAGAAGAATCAGAAGTTCATATGGATGGAAGCATGTGAGAACAGTTTCAATGAGCTAAAGACCCGTTTGACCACCGCTCCAGTGTTGACTCTCCCAGATATCTACCGGAGCTTTGACATCTATTGCGACGCATCCAGGCGTGGCACTGGGTGTGTACTTATGCAAGATGGAAAGGTCATGGCCTATGCATCAAGACAGCTCCGACCGCATGAGGAGAATTATCCTACCCATGACCTGGAGATGGCAGCTGTGGTCCATGCCTTAAAAATTTGGAGGCATTACATCATTGGAAAACGATGCCAAATCTACACCGACCATAAGAGTCTCAAATATATATTCACGCAACCGGACTTGAACCTCCGACAAAGAAGATGGCTTGAGTTGGTCAAAGACTATGACCTTGGTATCAACTACCACCCAGGAAAAGCAAATGTGGTAACCGATGCTCTTCGTCGCAAACCGGCTACATCAAACTCCTTAGTCGAGCGTCTGCACCCAGCACTTCAAGAAGAAATAACTGAGCTCAATATGATCCTGTGTGATGCAACTTGCTCAGTTACCTTGGAAGTAACCCCTACGTACCCTGGAAGACAAAATCCGAAGGGCTCAATCTAGTGACTCAATGTTACTCAAGGTAATGGCCCAAGTACGAGCAGGGAAGACACCAGATTTCAACATTGATGATAAAGGTACACTCCGATTTCGGAATCGAGTCTGTGTACCGGACCTCGGGGAATTAAAGCAGCAGATTCTGAAGGAAGCTCATTAGTCTGCATACTCCATTCACCCCGGAGGTACTAAAATGTATCAGGATTGAAGCAAACATTCTGGTGGGAAGGCATGAAGAAAGATATCGCCTATTACATCGCCTGTTGCGATATATGCAACAAGGTGAAGGCTGACCATCAGAAACCCGCCGGTCTACTTCAACCCTTACCCGTTCTGCAATGGAAATGGGATGATATCTGCATGGACTTCATCGTGGGGTTACCGAGGACACCACGAGGAAATAATGCCATATGGGTCGTGGTCGACATGCTCACCAAGGTGGACCACTTTATTCAATAAGGACAACCTACTGTGCAGACCAACTCGCTCAACTTTACATATCCAGGATTGTCAGTCTGCATGGGATACCCCGGACTATCACTTCAGACCGAGGATCTTTGTTTACCTCGGTGTTCTGGCTACGTGTACACCAAGCCTTGGGAACCGCCTTGAAACATAGCACTGCTTATCACCCTCAGACAGATGGGCAGACAGAACGGGTAAACCAAATCTTGGAAGACATGCTTCGGGCATGCGCTCTTGCTCATGGATCCAAATGGAAGGACAGCCTGCTGTACGCAGAGTTTTCCTACAACAACAGCTATCAAACTAGTCTCAAGATGTCATCCTTTGAGGCTCTATACGGACGTAAGTGTCGCACCCCATTGAACTGGTCTCAGACAGGATACAGCCGAATCTTCGGGACTGATTTGATGATGGAAGCAGAAAAGCAAGTTAAAGAAATTCGAGATAGACTGCAAGTAGCAAAATCTCGTCAAAAGAGCTACTATGACTCAAAACATAGACAGATCAGTTTCGAACGAGGTGAATATGCATATCTCCGAGTTACCCCCATGAAAGGGGTCAAAAGGTTTCATACTCGGGGAAAGCTTGCACCAAGGTACATCGGTCCATTTCCAGTTATGACCAGAGAGGGCAAAGTGGCTTATCAGTTAGAATTGCCTCCCGAGCTATCCGAGGTTCATGATGTGTTCCATGTGTCTCAGCTACGGAAATGCATCGCACCACCCGCAAAACAGACGGATATGACAGAACTATAGCTTGCCAAAGATTTAACATATGAAGAGAAACCCTTGAGAATTTTGGAAGAGATGGACAGAGTCACCCACAGCAAAACTATAAAGTTTTACAAGGTCCAATGGGAGCACCACACTAAGGATGAGGCCACCTGGGAAAGAGAGGATTTCTTAAAGACGGCATACCCATATTTGTTTCCTGAGCAACCGAATCTCGACGACAAGATTCATCCTAAGGGGGGGAGGTTTGTAACACCCTGGATTTTGCCCTTTTTCTTTTATAGGGATTTATTGAATATTTTAATTTGCATTTGGGTTTTTCAGTCAATTCTTTTGGACTTACCACTTGGAATTATTTTTGATTTTCTTCCAAGTGGGTTCTATCATCCATAAACCCTCCCTAGACCTCATCCCTCTCACCATAATGCCATTGGATATTTTTATTTAATGGCATTATATTCTTTTTCTTCCTGAAAATGCCTATTTTCTCAATAAGCTATGAAGCAACCCTCATTTTTATTGCTTCAAAAATTCTCAAGAAAATTCCCAAATATTCTTTGGATTATGCCTCACATCCCTATGCAAAAATATCCCATGGTCATTTGGAAATTTTCAGCCAAGGAAAATACTTTTGCTTCTTGTCAGAAATGGCACTTTGTGAAGCAACTATATTTTTCTTGATCTGCTGGAGCTGAAAATTTTACCACATGACTACCCTCCTAAGATATGCTTAACCGCAAAATTTCAGACTTAAACTCCTAGCTGTTTGTCCCCAGCAATTGGCACAGGTTTCTGTCCAGAAACTTTGCATCAAGCTCAAGTCACCTCCACTGCGCCAGATGGCAATCCAAGCGTAGTTCTAGGCACCGCGTTGAAGGGACTTCACGATGGACACGGTTTGGCAGCACCGAAAGAACCGCGTGTGCCAGTGCATGCGGTGACCGCATGAGTGCACGGTGCATTGCATGCGCTCGCCGCGCTCTGTGCACCGGGTCCCTCTGCCGCCGCCCGTTCGCCCTCTACTCGCCACCGCAGCGTGTCCCAGCTCCCCAGCAGCCCCCAGTGCGCCACCTAGCCTCCCCCTGCTCCTCCCCGACGCCGGCAAGCCGCTCGCCGGAAGCGGCCAAACACTACGCGGCGGAACAGTGGGCACGCATGCTCCGTTTTCTCCGCGTAGTGCGCCGCACTGTGCTTGTACGCGTGCACCGCATAGCCTGTGCACCACTGCTCCTCCTCCACGCTGCGCCCGAGCTTATCTTCCCCTCTCCTCTTCGGCAGCTCGTCGCCGGCAGAGACCCGAGCACAACCGCACTCCATCTATTAATAGAGGCATCCCCGAGCCTTGCTAGTCATCCCATTCGCATCCTCTGGCCACAAATAACTCCCCTACAAGCGCGGCAAGGCCGGGAGGGCCTCCTGCCGCCGATCATCACCGAAATCTGCCGCGGAACCCCTTGGAATGTGCACTCATCCTAGCCACCCCCAGCTCCGTCCACTGCTCCCATCGAGGTCGTGCTGATCTCCAGAGCTCGACGGTACCACTTGCTCGCCGAATCATCGCCGGAATCGCCAAATCCGACGAGCTCCGCCGCCGCCATCTCTGGAGAAGACCGGGCCGACGTCATCCGACCACCCCAGCCATCGCCTCGGGTACGTGCGTGTTCGCCGTGCTGAGCTGAGTCCATCCCACCCCTCGCCGACGACCGTCGTGGTCTCCTCGCCAGAGAATCACCGGCGACCGAGCCGCCGTGCACTGGTCCCTCTCTCTCTCTCTTTTAACCCTGACAGGGGCCCCACTTGTCAGCCTCTCTCTCCCTCCCGCGAACCATTTTAATATGCCTTCGACGTGGCTCTCTGTCGGAATTTTTGTAAAATCATTTAAATGAATATTTGACCAGCTTTTGACCCCAACTTTGACCAGCTCTAACTTTTATTCTATAAGTCCAATTGAGTTGATTCTTTTTGCTGCTGGTTTGTATTGAGCCAAAGTTTATGCATGCCAAATTTCAGAATTTTTCTTACTGTTGAGAATTTCTGGTGAAATAAAAGGCTTTATGTGACATTTTCTTTTTGCATTTAAATTTTTTCCAGAAGCTCCTCATTGTGTTGGAGGAGACCAGGAGTATTGTGACACTCCTCTGAACCAAGGCAAGCCACAACATTTATATGCAAGGATGGCAATGCAATGACATTGGTTTATTTGAATTAAATTCATCATTTAATTCACTATTAAAATGATTTGCTATATAGAACTTATTGCATAGAATTTGTTCCATATCATTTTGATAGTATGAAGTCGGGTATATGCTTTCTTGCTAAAGTGTGCAGTAGAGATATGTCATATGCTCTCGTGGTAGCAAGAGACATTCATCACTCATGAACATGACCCATGCATCCATTCACACTATGGCTCGAATCATTTTATTTCAAGTTAAACTTGATGTTAATTCAACTTGAACATGTTGTTGATCGAGTCATGGTGCCACCGAATCGAGCTCACCAGTGCAACCACACTTGCCTGGATGGGGAGGCCCTAATGCGGTCTATTGTCATTCCTCTCGCCGGTGCCTCCTACGAGGGAAGGTTGTGCACTGGCGCTACCCTAGCCCGGTAGGCAGTCATAACCTTGTGTGCCCGAGTTTTACGGTACCGAGGTCCCCGTTTGGGACGATGTTTTGTTTGGCCATGACGGTGGCAGCCACAGAGGTGGCGGATGTCACGAGTTGACATTAGGGGCCACCCTTGACATAGCCCAAAGGGGAGTTTGTCGGAGTGGCCGGGAGAGTGTCATGCAATAGATTGGTTTTGTCGGAATGTCGTTGGTCCACCCGAATGGGAGCACGAGGCCATGAGTTCCGTAGTGTGGGTACAGTGTACTAACCTCTGCAGAGTGTATAATCTATCGATAGCCGCGTCCTCGGATATGGACACAGTTCAGTAGTAGGTCACACCGTGGGTCAACAGATATAATCAACTTGCACACTAAGATTCACAAGATGGCACATGCAGAATTGGTGATCGAGTGAGGATCACTATGATAGATATGGATGTGATCAAGTGAGGATCACGTGGGTAAGTTATGAACGGTGGTTACGTGGTAACCCCGAAATGGTAAGTTGGTCCCAGGGACCACGGCAACTTTTCACGCACACCTCATGTTGGGTAGTATCATGCTCATGCATTAAACTTGTTAACTGCCTTCTTGTTGTTTGTCGTGCTTGTTTTGGTTACTGTGAGCTTGCGAGTACATTCAAAGTACTCACCTGGCTTATCATGCCAGATGCAGGAGAAGACGTGCATGGTGTGGATGTCGAGCAGTATGTCGCCCTCTAGGCCGTGTCCCAGCAGTGTCCCTGTGGAGTGGAGTTCTGCTACGTCGTCGTTTCCCTGCCGCGTAGTAGTCCCTTTATCATCGAGGCCCCGAGATGTCTACTAAATAATGTACATAAGTGCAGCCACACCATGTGTGCCGCTTGGCCTCGCTTATCATGTATTATGTGAACCTATGTATCCGCAAAGAGATCAATAAAGCGGTTGTTTTTTGTACCAACTTGTTGTGTATTGCCAGAAGACTTGATCTCTGGGCTGGCAATGCAAGGTAAACTGGTTGCTCTGAGCCGGGGTGCCACATCTTAATATTCATACCGTAAAAGAGAATTACATGATGAACATGTTAGGTAGCATTCCACATCAAAAATTATGTTTTTATGATTTACCTACTCGAGGACGAGCAGGAATTAAGCTTGGGGGGATGCTTGATACGTCTCCAACGTATCTATAATTTTTCATTGTTCCATGCTATTATAGTATCAATCTTGGATGTTTTATATGCTATTTTATGCAATTATATATCATTTTTTGGGAGTAACCTATTAACCTAGTGCCCAGTGCCATTTGCTGTTTTTTGCTTGTTTTTGGCTTTTCAGAAAATCAATATCAAACGGAGTCCAAACAAAGAAAAAACTTTGGATTAATTTTTTCTGGACCAAGAGAGACCCTAGAAGGTTCAGGAGAAGACCAAACGAGCCACGAGGGAGGGACAAGCTCGGGAGGCGCGCCCAGGGGGGTAGGTGTGCCCCCTGGCTTGTGGGCCCCTCGTGGCACCTCTTGAGCTAATTGCAAGCCTATAAATTCTCAAATATTCCCCGTATACTAGAGAGCCACCTCGAATAACTTTTCCGCCGCAAGCTTATGTTCTTCTGTGATCCCATCTGGAGGCCTTTTCCGGTACCCTGCCGGAGGGGGAATCGATCACAGAGGGATTCTACTTCAACCTTGCTGCCCTTCCGATGATGTGTGAGTAGTTTACCACAGACCTACGGGTCCATAGCTAGTAGCTATATGGCTTCTTCTCTCTCTTTGATCTTCAATACAATGTTCTCCTCAATCTCCTTGGAGTTCTATTCGATGTAATCTTCTTTTGCGGTGTGTTTGTTGGGATCCGATGAATTGTGGGTTTATGATCAGATTATTCATGAGAAATATGTGAGTCTTTTCTGAACTTATTTATGCATGATTGTCTTAGCTTTGTACTTCTCTCTGATCTATCCGTTTGGTTTGGCCAACTAGATTGATTTATCTTTGCAATGGGAGAGGTGCTTTGTAATGGGTTCAATCTTGCGGTGCTCTATCCCAGTGACAAAATAGGTGACAAGACACGTATTTATATTGTTTCCATTAAGGATAAAACGATGAGGTTTATTCATATTGCTTGAGTTTACTTTGTCTACATCATGTCATCTTGCTTAAGGCGTTACTCTGTTTTTATTAACTTAATACCCTAGATGCATGCTGGATAGCGGTCGATGGGTGGAGTAATAGTAGTAGATGCAGGTAGGAGTCGGTGTCTCGGACGTGATGCCTATATACATGATCATTGCCATGAATCCATCATAACTATGCTATTTTCTATCAATTGTGCCCACCAGTAATTTGTTTACCCACTGTATGCTATGTGTTCGAGAGAGAAGCCTCTAGTGAAAACTATGGCCCCCGGGTCATTTATCTACCATATATAAAATCAAAAAATACCTTGCTGCAATTTTATTTCATTTATTTTTTTTGCAATTTATTTATCTATCTATCACTATCAAAATTAATCCTTGCAAGTAACCGCCAAGGGGATTGACAACCCTCTTGTTCGCGTTGTGTGCAAGTATTTGCTTTTGTGTGTGTAGGAGCTGCTAACGAGGTTCTTTGTGGTTCTCCTACTGGATTGATAACCTTGGTTCTTAATTGAGGGAAATACTTATCTCTAATGTACTGCATCATCCTCTCCTCTTCGAGGAAATCCCAACACAGCTCACAAGGAGCACACGCGAAAGCTGGTTTAAAGTATAGCGAGGACAAACCAAAGGCTATGAAAGCCTAATTCACAAGAAGCAAAGTTAAGCAACATGCTGTTAAAAGCCGGCTTTGCATTAACTACCAAGTTGACCATATGGTCTAAGAAACCGGCTTCAATAAAAAGCCTAGTTTCCTACATGGTTTATCAAAACCAATGTCTCAAAGGAAAAGCAATGTTCAAAAAGAAGTTCATCACAAAAGAAATCTGAGAGCCGGCTTTATCAAAAGCAAGGACATATAAAGAGCTATAAAAGCCAGCATTCCTGGTGGATCCAACAAGAAGTTCATCACAAAATATGCAAAGTGCATGGTCACACCATCCAGATGAAGACTTAATGTTTTCTAAACTTATTACAAGACCATTGGGCTTAATATCATCATTTTTTGCAGAAGTGTATCTACTCTGATGGAGTTTGGCCTTCAGACCGAGGCACGGTCTTGTCACCAGTAGACGACGCCGGGTCTTCCAGAGTTTCTCCGCATGCTTCTCCTGACCTTCAGTTTGGGACGTGGGGGCTTGATCCTTGCCGGCTTCATCAATGCCACATGTGTCGACTCCTGCGCCAGCAACACCACCATCATGGACTGGCCTATAAATTAAAGACAAAGCTTCCATAGGCCTTTCATCATCCTCACCTTGTGCACTGGCTCTGGGAGAAGCTTGGCCCTACTAGAGAATTGGAGCCGGATGGTGCCACGAGAGCCGTCTGGTGCAGCGGAAAAGGACCGTCGTTCTTGGAGATCGGAGGAAACGACAGTGGCTTGGGCACATCTACGGCCTTGTTGTTCGCATCATACTCCAGCTGGAAGGGTGTTGCAATATGTTCATGATTCGCTTATCGTGGGTTGCGGGGGTGACGGCAGCCTAAACCTGAGTAATAGGATTGTTGCGTATGGGATTAAAGGGGACTTTAAACTTAATGCTATGGTTGGGTTTTACCTTAATGATCTTTAGTAGTTTCGGATGCTTGCTAGAGTTCCAATCATAAGAACATGTCATACAAGTACGGAAAGTATGTTAGCATATGCCTCTCCCTCATTGCATATAATAAGTATCACACATGTCATATTCAATTGCCTATGGACAATCTTTCTCATCGTTCTCCAAAAGCTCTCTACTAAACCAATTAACTTTTATTATCATGCAAAGTACTTCTAGTTTTATTCTCGCAAAGTAAACTAAGTTTTATTCTTGTTCTAAGTAAAGCAAACATTAGTGTGTGTAGAGTTGTATCGGTGGTCGATAGAACTTGAAGAGAATATAAATTCTACCTTTAGCTCCTTGTTGGGTTCAACACTCTTACTTATCGAAAAAGGCTACAAACGATCCCCTATACTTGTGGGTTATCACATGCCTGGTGTACCGAGAGAACTCGCTGAGCACTGCCTAAATGTTGATCCTAAGATAAAAGCCGTCAGACAGTACCTCCATCGTTTTAACAAGGAGAGATAAAATGCTATACGGGAAGAGGTAGATTGGCTCCTTGTAGCCGGATTCATCATTGAAGTTTTTCAGCATGAGTGGTTGGTTAACCCAGTCCTTGTACTGAAGAAGAATGGAACTTGGAGAATGTGTATTGACTACACCGACCTGAACAAGGCCAGTCCCAGGGACCCGTTTGCTCTGTCTCGCATCGATCAGATTATTGACTCCACATCTGGTTGCGAGAGTCTATGTTTCCTGGATGCTTACTCTAGTTATCATCAGATCAAGATGAAAAAGGAAGACCAGGAGAAAACGGCGTTCATCACACCCTTTGGAGTGTTCTGTTTTACATTGATGCCCTTTGGTTTGGAAAGTGCAGGGGCAACTTATCAGTGTTGCATCCAAAATTGCCTGCACACACAGATTAGGCACAATGTGCATGCCTACGTTGTAGTCAAGTCCCAGAAGAGCAACACCCTGATCGCCGATATGCAGGAGACGTCTGATAACCTACGAGTATATCAGATGAAGTTGAACCCGGCCAAATGTGTGTTTGGAGTTCCAGCAGGTACTCTACTGGGTTTCCTCGTCTCGGAGCACGGAATTGAGGCGAACCCGGAAATAATTCAGGCCATCGTCAATCTAAGAAACCAGCTTCTCTCAACGCCGTTCAGAAGCTCACTAGCTGTGTTGCAGCCCTGAGCCGGTTTATAAGGGGTTAAAGCCATCCCATTATACCGGCTCTTGAAGAAAACAAATAACTTCATCTGGGACGATGCGGCTAATGAGGCTTTCGAGGTGCTCAAAAAGCAGTTGTCTGAAGCACCCATGCTTGCAGCTCCCCAGAAAAAGGAGCCTATGTTGTTGGATGTCGCTGCTAACAACAAAGCTGTCAGTGTAGTAGTGGTGGTTGAGCACAAAGAGGAGGGAAAAGAATATCGAGTTCAACGACCAGTCTACAATGTCAGCGAAGTCCTCACAGAATCCAAGAAGAGATACCCACCTTGGCAGAAGCTGGTTTGTGGTGTTTTCATGGCAAGCCGCAAGCTGGAGCATTATTTCCAGGAACACCCGATCACCGTCGCCAGTTCAGCACATTTGGACGTCATTATTCAAAACAGAGAGGCGACAGGGTGGATTGCAAAATGGGCTATCGAGCTTGTGCCACATCATCAGAAGTATGCGCCGCATACAACTATCAAGTCACAGGCCTTGGTCGATTTCTCAATGACTGGACAGAACTGCAAGCCCCTCCTGAGAAGCTAGACACCAAATATTGGACGCTGCACTTTGATGGGTCCAGGCACTTCGAGGGCTCGGGGGCTGGGGAGGTTCTAACCTCCCCTCGAGGCGATAAGTTCAGCTATGTTTTGCGGATCATGTTCACCTGCACTAACAAGGCAGTAGAATATGAGGCTCTACTTCACGGACTGCGCATTGCCAAGGAGGTGAACATCAGTCGAATCAGATGCCTAGGTGATTCCGACCTTGTCTCACAGCAAGACACTGGGACCTGGGATTCAAAGGACCCAGTCATGACAGCCTACACACGTGTAGTTACAGCTGTGGCAAGTCACTTCAAAGGGTATCAGGTTTATCACGTTGACCGACGGCTCAATGAGGCGGCAGATACATTGTCTCAGTTTGGCTCCCAGCGAAAGCCAGTTCCACCCAATGTTTTTTTGGATGTTCTGCATAACTCATCGGTCAAGTTACCAATGGAGGACGACATCGCCAATCTAGACCCAGAATCAGAGTTGGTTGCAGCACTTCATGCAACACCAGAGTGAACCCTATCTGGCTTATCTGACACGAAGCGAGCTCCCTGATGAGGAAATCATCGCCCGGCAGATTGTCAGACGTTCCAAGACATTCACAATACTGAATGGAGAGCTTCACAGCTGGAGTAGTACAGGAGTTTTCCAGCTATTTGTCTCCCCAGAAGAGGGCAAGGAGATCCTCAATGAAATTCACTCTGGTGATTGTGGTCATCACGCAAGTTCCGGGTCTTTAGTCGCAAAAGCCTTCAAACATAGATTTTTTTGGCTTACAGCACATGCTAACGCAGAAGATATTGTTCACAAGTGCGATGGATGCCACAGATAGGCAAGGCAGGCCCATGTGCCAGCTCAGGAGCTCAAAATAATTCTGATCACTTGGCCATTTGTAGTTTGGGGACTCGATATGGTTGGACCCTTCAAACCATCGTCTTGCAAGAAGACCCACCTGTTGGTCGTAGTCGATAAATTCACCAAGTGGGTAGTGGCAGAACCCGTCAGCAGTTGCGACGCGGAGACAACAGTAAAATTCCTAAAGAAGATTATCTACCATTTTAGATATCTTCACAGCGTCATTACAGATAATGGCAGCAACCTCTCTGAAGGAGCGATGGAGAAATTCTGTAAGAGGGAACATATCCGACTTGATCTGGCTTCAATAGCACATCCATAGTCCAACGGGCAGGTAGAGCGTGCGAACCAAGAGTTGCTACATAGTATCAAACCCCGACTTCAAGTTCCCCTCGAGCACACCCCTGGCTGCTGGGTTGAAGGGCTTCCCGCTAAGCATACAGACTACTCCCAACAGGTCTACAGGCTATACGCCATTTTTCCTTGTGTATGGTGTAGAAGCCGTATTGCCAAGTGATATCCGTCATGACTCTCCACGGGTTGCTGCATACATAGAAGCAGACAATGAGGTGGCTCGTCAAGACTCCCTCGATGCCCGGGAAGAAGAATGCGACCTTGCAACATCAAGGTCAGCGATATATCAACAAGACCTATATATGTCGCTCTCATAGCCGTAGAGTCAGAAGTCGTACTTTCCAGGAGGGTGACTTAGTGATCCGTCTGATACAAAAGCATACAAGAATGCACAAGATCTCCCCGCCTTGGGAGGGACCCTTCATTATCAGCAAGAATCTGCATAACGGTTCTTACTACCTCGTTGATATACATGATGCATATAAGTCACGTACCTCCGAGGAAGAATCCAATAGACCATGGAACATCGGTCATCTGCGTCCTTATTATACATAAGTCATGTTTTACGTTTAGTTTATATTCTGCATAGTTTGAATATCATCATGTATACATTATGATCAATGGAATAAAGCCAGCACCTCTAGACCCCGAAGTTTGTCCTTTCACCTCATATCACTATGTGTTGAGTCATTATTTTCTTATCATTGATCATTGGTTACTTGGGGGTTTGTAACTCACCGAGTTCAGCTAATCACCCTTGAGCCTGGCCTATGCCAACACATATTATCTGGTTACACCTGCCTGTAAGGTTGATGCAACTCGCATTTATGTGACTCAGTTGTGCGCTTGATAAGTCAATCAACTCTGTTGCCTATTATGGACTTTATTGACCCTGAACTTATCAATGCTGAAAACATCGGTGTATGTCACGCGAAAGCCGGCTTTACAGTATAGTGTGGACAAACCAAAGGCTATGAATGCCTGCTTCACAAGAAGCAAAGTTAAGCAACATGCTGTTAAAAGTCTGCTTTGCATTAACTACCAAGTTGACCATATGGTCTATAAAACCGGCTTCAGTGAAAAGCCAGTTTTCCTACATGGTTTATCAAAACCAATGTCTCAAAGGAAAAGCAATGTTCAAAAAGAAGTTCATCACAAAAGAACTCTGAGAGCCGGCTTTATCAAAAGCATGGACATATAAAGAGCGATAAAAGCCAGCATTCCTGATGGATCCAACAAGAAGTTCATCACAAAATATGCAAAGTGCATGGCCACACTATCCAGACGAAGACTTAATGTTTTCTAAACTTATTACAAGCCCATTGGGCCGAATATCATCATTTTTTGCAGAAGTGTATCTACTCTGATGGAGTTTGGCCTTCAGACCCAGGCACAGTCTTGTCACCAGCAGACGACGACGGGTCTTCCCGAGTTTGCTCTGCAGGCTTCTCCTGACCTTCGGTTTGGGTCATGGTTGCTTGATCCTTGCCGGCTTCATCAATGCCACCTATGCTGACTCCTGCTCCAGCAACACCACCATCATGGACTCGCCTGTAAATCAAAGACAAAGCTTCCATAGGACTTTTGTCATCCTCACCTTGTGCGCTGGCTCTGGGAGAAGTGGGCCCTACTAGAGCACTGGAGCCGGATGGTGCCACGGGAGCCGGCTGGTGCAGCGGAAAAGGACCCTCGTTCTTGGAAATCGGAGGAAACGACTGTGGCTTGGGCACATCTACGGCCTTGTTGTTCACATCATACTCCAGCTGGAAGGGTGTTGCAATATGTTCATGATTCTCTTATAGTGGGTTGCGGGGGTGACGGCAGCCTAAACCCGAGTATGAGGATTGTTGCGTATGGGATCAAAGGGGACTTTACACTTAATGCTATTGTTGGGTTTTACCTTAATGATCTTTAGTAGTTGCGGATGCTTGCTAGGGTTCCATTCATAAGAACATGTGATACAAGTATGGAAAGTATGTTAGCATATTCCTCTCCCTCATTGCATATAATAAGTATCACACATGTCATATTCAATTGCCTATGGACAATCTTTCTCATCATTCTCCAAAAGCTCTCTACTAAACCAATTAACTTTCATTATCTCACAAAGTACTTCTAGTTTTATTCTCGCAAAGTAAAGTAGGTTTTAGTCTTGTTGTAGGTAAAACAAACATTAGTGTGCGTAGAGTTGTATCGGTGGTCGATAGAACTTGAAGAGATAATAAATTCTACCTCTAGCTCCTCGTTGGGTTCAACACTCATACTTATCGAAAAAGGCTACAAACGATCCCCTATACTTGTGGGTTATCACATGCCTGGGGTACCGAGAGAACTCACGCAGCACTGCCTAAATGTTGATCCTAAGATGAAACCCGCCACACAGTACCTCCATCGTTTTAAGAAGGAGAGACGAAAAGCTATTGGGGAAGAGGTAGATTGGCTCCTTGTAGCCAGATTCATCGTTGAAGTTTTTCACCCTGAGTGGTTAGCTAACCCAGTCCTTTTACTGAAGAAGAATAGAACTTGGAGAATGTGTATTGACTACACCGACCTGAACAAGGCATGTCCCAAGGACCCGTTTGCTTTGCCTCGCATCGAATAGATTATTGACTCCACATCTAGTTGCGTGAGTCTATGTTTCCTGGATGCTTACTCTGGTTATCATCAGATCAAGATGAAAAACAAAGACCAGGAGAAAACGGCGCTCATCACACCGTTTGGAGCATTCTATTATACATTGATGCCCTTTGGTTTGAAAAGTGCAGGGGCAACTTATTAGCATTGCATCCAAAATTGCCTGCACACACAGATTGGACATAATGTGCACACCTATGTTGTAGTCAAGTCCCACAAGAGTGACACCCTGATCGCTGATCTGCAAGAGTCGTTTGATAACCTACGAGTATATCAGATGAAGTTGAACCCGGCCAAATGTGTGTTCGGAGTTCCAGTAGGTAAACTACTGTGTTTCCTCGTCTTGGAGCACGGAATTGAGGCGAACCCGGAAAAATTTAGCCCATCGTCAATCTAAGAAACCAGCTTCTATCAATGCCATTCAGAAGCTCACAAGCTGTGTTGCATCCCTGAGCCGGTTTATAAGCCAACTCGGGGAGAAAGCCATCCCATTATACCGGCTCTTGAAGAAAACAAACAACTTCGTCTGGGACCATGCCTCTAATGAGGCTTTCGGGGCACTCAAAAAGCAGTTGTCTGAAGCACCCATCCTTGCAGCATCCCAGAAAAAGGAGCCTATGCTATTATACGTCGCCGCTAACAAAAAAGCTGTCAGTGCAGTAGTGGTGGTTGAGCACAAAGAGGAGGGCAAAGAATATCTAGTTCAACGACCAGTCTACTACGTCAACAAAGTCCTCACAGAATCCAAGCAAAGATACCCACATTGGCAAAAGCTAGTTTTTGGTGTTTTCATGGCAAGCCGCAAGCGGAAGCATTATTTCCAGGAACACCCGATCACCATCGCCAGTTCAGCACATTTGGCTAACATTATTCAAAACAGAGAGGCGACAGGGCAGATTGCAAAATGGGCTATCGAGCTCTGGCCACATCATCAGAAGTATGTGCCGTGTACAACTATCAAGTCATAGGCCTTGGTCGATTTCCCAACGACTGGACAGAACTGCAAGCCCCTCCCGAGAAGCCAGGCACCAAATATTGCACTACAAAAAAAACACCTGTGCTGTGATGATACGTCTTTGTCAGAGTAGGTCAAGTTTTCTATCATGCATGTACGTCCGTGACAATTTTATGACAGAATCAAGATAGTCATACCTGTGCTGTCGTAGAAGTGTTCCATGACAATACTGAAATTATCATCACGGAAGTGTCCACTTCCATGATGAAAAATGTCGCGTCATGGAAGTGTTTTCATCAAGGGTGACCGACACGTGGCTTCCACCGTGACGATTAAGCTATCGGGTCTGGTTTTGGATCCGATAACCCATTAACAGCCCTAACCAATGAGGATTTTCCACGTGTAAAATTCTCATTGGCCAAAGGAACCACGTGTTAGCTGGGCTTCGCGACAGATGTCATTCCTCCAATGGACGAGACGGACCTATGGAAATGTTACACGTGGCATGGCCCAATAGTGGCCCATTTAGGTTTAAAAGGCCGGCCCAGTCAAAGGCCCATAAGATTTACTCAGTTACTAGTGGGCCGGCCCACTAGCGGCCTGCTTAAACATGGCCCATTTACGGCCCACCGCTAGTCTTTGGGCCCCATTACGGCCCAGTGAGTTTTTGGCCTGTTAAAGGGCCGACGTAGAAATGGGCCCATTTCAGCCCGGTGTGCCTTTCAGCCTATTAATGGCACGTGCCACACATGGGCCATATATGGTCCGACGCGACATTCGGCCCCTTAATGGCCCGTGATCTCGGTGGCAAAATTTCAGCCCAACCTGACTTTGGGCTTATTAAAGGCCTGTCTGTCACACCCCAAAATTTTCTCTTTTGAATTTTTTTAAAATCTTTTCTTTAAAATAAAATTTCCTTGGGATCACTATGTCTCTTCTTCTTTTTCTTCTATTTTGAAAATCATTTTTAACTTTCAATTGGGTTTCAAAATTTTAAATGGTTCTGATTTGGATGGTTTATTACTTGAGTGAATATTTATGTATGATCAAAAAAAATATTTTTATTTCAGAATTTTTTTTGAATAAATTAAATCATTTCAATGAAATGATCCTTTTCATTGCCTTACATACATATAGAAAATTCTCCCAACAATTTTTCTGTCCCTTCTAAATTATCATTCAAGTCATCCTCACTCCCTAGGACAGTACCCAATATCTCTCCTCTCCATAAAAATATTTTTACCATATTAGTAAAATTCCAAAGTTGGAAATTCATTTATTCTAGCTTCTTTGATTTACAAGGGAACTATATTTTTTCCAACTCTTCTGCAACAACAAAAATTATCCTAGCTACTTGACAGTACCCACAACCCATTTCACCAAAAACATTTGGTTCCACAGTTCAAAATTTTCAAATTTCATTCAATTCAAATTTGCACCAGATTCAAACTTCATGATCAAAATCCAATTTTAATTGCTCCAAAAATTCTGAAACTTTGCCAGCCTCTCTTTTATGCAATAACACCTCACCATAAAGATTCCCAAAATTTTCTAAAATCCCTAGAGCCATCTAGCATTTTGTCATACACTTGATGTGCACACAGTAGCAATGTCGAAAAATTCAGTTAACAGAAGACACTACAAGAACTATGTCAACTTGCGACCATCAATATTGGTCACTGAATGGTCATTGTTTTCCATTTGTGACCTTTTTGTGACCAAAAACAGTTGGTCAAAAGCTGACCGTCTTTAATGAAACTTAACGACCTTGTTTGTGAAATGGTCATAGACGGTTACGACCAAAATAAAAGGTTGTCGATTTTACGACCTTGTTTTGGTCACTGGTAACCTGTCCACACCATGTCAGATCCAACGTGGCACGCTGACGTGGCATAATTACGACCAAACAAAATGGTTGAAGATCAGAATCAGCCTGGTCCAATTCAGTCGTCTATATGGGCCAAGCCCAATAATTCAGCCCATTTAGTGTTTTTTTCCTGTCAATTTTGGTCAGGTACATGGGCCAAGCCCAACAGCCTTTTATTTTCTAGGCCACAGCCTTTTACAGTCCACATTTTTTTGGGCCTCAACCTTTTTCTAACCCATTTGTCAGTTTTCTTTTGTTTCTTTTCCATTTTAAAGTAGGTCCCACCAGTCAAATGGGAACCAGTTACCAGGATCTGTTTGGGTACTGCACGTCACTTCTATATTTGTGCAACTAGATAATTTGATTCAAAAAGAGCCAATAAGGCATAATATTTTGATACAACAGCCAAGCAACGTACATTACAATCATACATAGTACAAATCTGGTATTCAGCTACAAAATACAACTAAATATTCACATAACTAGCTCTAGTGAGCTAAAACACATTGCTGGGTGTGGGTTTTTTTCGGGGTTCTTCCTAGAGCTCCTGTACACCCAACTTTGGAAGAAAGAAGGCCAGCATCTGCAAATAATAAATTATGAAAAGTTAGAAACATAATCAAGTGAATCCGTGCATATAACATTCTCGTAACAATGAAAATTTGCTTTTTAGATTTAACAGGAAACCATGCATATAACATTCTCATAACAACGAAAATTGAGATATATTTTGCAAATGATAAGTGCCAGCACAGTGCAAGTTAACAAAACAGATGGACAGTGCAAGTTATTAGTGATTTTCCAGTTTAGAACAAGGCACATCCATCAATTTAACTAATGGAGCACTAATGACAGGTCAAGTTTCAAGTATAAACCACTAATGGAGCACGCAACAAATGTATTTGATATCAACTTAACTAATTCCACATGAGTCTTGTACGTTACAATATACATGATCACTCCAAGATCAAGCTTATTCAGCCAATAAAGTAAAGAGGACCACCACGATAATGGACCAATGGGTACAAATCGACCAAAAACAATCCCAGCAGAAGCTAATGCACAAAAATATTCAACATTCCTCATAAGCATGATGAATTAATCATTTAATCCCAACATTTAGGTACCACAGTACATAACATCACACAATAATAGAAGAATGTTCAACAATTCAAGGCATTCAGGAAAATAAATAAGAAAGGGATTGCACAGGCGAACTGGTACTAACCAAGCATTGTTGTTCCAGTATGTAGCTCTTGTAAAAGAGATGAGACTCCGGAAATGACACTTCCAGGCAATATCTGCTAGCACAGTTAACCAGAACAATTACAAATAGCAGAGGAAATCATGAATGTGTAAATTCATGAATGGTTCTTCAGATCAACTTTAAAGCTAACAGCAAGCATGTTTATACAACTTAACATCATTAGTAATACTACTTCACATTTTGACTAGTAGAAGGATAGGGAGGATTCTTGAGAACTTTATTGAATTCAATAGAGGATAGCACTAACAAACAAACACACTATGTCAAAATGAGAGCAATCACATATGTTCCAATATTAGTAGTAAACCTTGACCATAGAATGTCCTAAGTCATAAGAGTAGCTGCAATTGTAAATTTTCTATCGGTTGTACTTTATTAAATTGAGCGAATTATTGCAGGTGAAGGCAATGCTCCTAGTATATCCTCATCATTAACATCAGACAATTCTGAATGTAAATAGAGATGGCATTTGTATAGACCTAGAATCTCATATGTTGCCAGACCTAGAAAAAATGAGATATTCACTAGCAAATGAAAACAGGCACCTGCTGGAAACATCACACTATGAATGAGATATTTTTACAGATGTATATATTTACACCGTTCAAGTATACTATATGCGCCTGAATGTAAGCAGGTGCATATGTTGCCAGACAGAGATGGCATCTGTATAGACCTAGAATCAATCAAAAGGGATAGGGAGGGAATTACTCATGTATATTTTTACTACTACTGCTAGGTTGCTAGCTAGCTGCACGTATCCATCTAGTAGTAAGCAGTCACAAGTCACAACACATAGCTCATTGCCCTGTTCCACTTCAGGAACTAGTACAGCAACATAGGATGATATGTGATGCTACCATCTTATCCTACAACAAGAAAAACAACAACACATCTAGCAAGAATGGATTGACAATCAGCTAGTTGCCGGTCCATCATTTTATAGTATGGTGCAGGATGGCTATCATCAATTGAAAAAATCAAGATTGAAGAATTCAAATCGCATTGCGGTTCAAATTCCAAATTGTTTGGTTGCTACTAGGAATTAATCAACCATCAACTAATACTTAACAGTACAACAATTTGACCTTAAACAGCAGCCAATTGAGCCCATATAGTACAAATCCTAACACCGGAGAAGCAATGGCCAATCCTAGTACCAGCAAAGCAATCGAGCAGAGAGGAGGAGGGGACGAGCTCACCTGCAGCCAGAGAGGAAGCTACATGGCTGATGCTTCCCGGGCAGCTCCATGGCTGATGCATCCCGAGCAGCAGCCATGGTCGAACCCTCCCTCCTCAGGCACCATCCAACCTTACCGTCCAATCCATCCTTCCTCCTGCACATGTACAGTTGAAGAACAGAGCAGAGATTAGAGAGAGAGAGAGAGAGAGAGAGAGAGAGAGAGAGGAGGGGATGAAGTCACTGGAGGAGGAGCTCAAGCACCCCATGGCCACCGGGCGGAGAAGAACCAGGGGGCTGAGCTGCGTGTGGGGGTGCAGTAGATGTCGGAGAGGAGTCGCTGGAGCCGTGCCTGCGATGGAGGCGCCGTCGGCCCCGAAACCCTAGTCACGGGGAGGGTTGCGGGTGAGCATTGGAGGCCGGGAGCAGCGAATCCTGTAGGGAGGGAAGACCCAGCGGAGCGAGGTGAGCTCTGGACGGTGCTGCAGGGTGGCCGGAGTCGCTGGAGAGCGCCAGAATCGGCGGGCACCTGTGGTGGCGGAGATGTGTCCCGGGAGAGAGAGAGGGTTGCGGGAGAGAGAGATGGAAGGGTGGGGTCCGCCTGAGTTGGGAGGGAAGTGGATGGGAAGGGGGCGGCCGCCGGTGGCGAGCTGTGGGAGGGACGAGGCGGTGGGTGGGTGGCGGCGGCGGCGGCGATGTGGGAGACGAGGGAGGGGATGGATCGGGGTGGGTGTGACGAGGAGTGGGTCGGGGATGGGTTTGCTTTTTTTTTCTTTCCTTTTTTTGCGTTTTAGATTCGGTTCTGAAAGTGGAGGGCGGGATGAGCCTTCTGTTCGCGTGCGCGCTTCTTCTCAACCCAAAATTTTCACTCATTTGGACCAAAGCGAGGAGGGTTGAGAGACGTTGGATCAGTTGGCTGTGACGGCTCAGATCGGCTACAGTGGGGTGATCCGTGGGAAGAGTGGTTCTCCGTCCTGATTGGTTTGAGACATATGTCATATAAAATAGTTTCCAAGTGCTAAAAACATTAGGTTTTGTGAAGCAGCTACTAAAAATATCTTGCAAAATGGCACTACAAAAATTTTCACTCAAATTAGACCACATTTTTTGAATGATCACCAACTTGTATGCATTTTCGATATTTCTAGCTCTTTTCGGCCATTTAACGGTTTTCTACGAAATCAGTAGGAACCGGGTCAAATTTGAACTACAGCTGCTTCATAATTTACTCATGATTTTTTCCAAAAAATATTTTTAGATACACAAGTACTTATTTCATTAGAGATACACCAAAAAATATTTTTAGATACACAAGTCATGCCCGCCGTTTTGACCGCATTTTGAAACGGGCATAAGAAATTCAAAAAATATCGAAAAAATTGTAAACCTTCGCATTGTGTCATTATATGTGACCTAGTTTCCAGGAAAAATAACAAACTTGGACTACGGCAAATGTCTTAAAAAAGTGTTCTCAGAAACGAGCTATCAGGTATGAAGATCCATGGCTTTCGAGGCAAATGGCCAATGTTATGGTAACATTCATGTCATAGTTTGTTCAAATGATATCATATTTTGCACAAGTTTGCATCTTGGAATGACAAAAAATGTTGCCTAAGGAAGTTTTCATTTTCTTTGCACCAAAAATTCATTTTCCATTTTTTGAGTGCCCAAAATGAGTTTTTTTGTGAACAAACTAGGAAATATTTGTTGCAAAATTGGACCAAATCAATTTTCTAAAATATTAGGCCATATTTAATGTACAATTGACCAAATGGTTGGGTCTCAAAAGCTTTTGATCCACCTCTCGTGAAAAAGACAAATTTCCGCCGATTCAGTTGGAAGCGGGTCAAATTTGAACTACAGCTGCCTCATAGTTTGCTCTTTATGTTTTCCAAAATTCATTTCTAGGTACATAAGTATCTATTTAATCAGAGAGACTCCAAAAGTTTTGCAAGATTCAACCCCTAGCTACTAACGGTCATGCCCGCCGTTTTGACCGCATTTTGAAACGGGCATAAGAAATTAAAAAAAAATTTGAAAAAATTGTAAACCTTCGCATTGTGTCATTATAAGTGACCTAGTTTCCAGGAAAAATAACAAACTTGGACTACGGTAAATGTCTTAAAAAAGTGTTCTCAGAAATGAGCTATCATGTATGAAGATCCATGGCTTTCAAGCCAAATGGCCAATGTTATGGCAACATTCATGTCATAGTTTGTTCAAATGATATCATATTTTGCACAAGTTTGCATCCTGGAATGACAAACAATGTTGCCTAAGGAAGTTTTCATTTTCTTTGGACGAAAAATTCATTTTCCATTTTTCGAGTGCCCAAAATGAGTTTTTTTTGTGAAGAAACTAGCAAATATTTGTTGCAAAATTGGACCAAATCAATTTTCTTAAATATTAGGCCGTATTTAATCTACAATTAACCAAATGGTTGGGTGTCAAAAGCTTTTGATCCACCTCTCGTGAAAAAGACAAATTTTCGCCGATTCAGCTAGAAGCGGGTCAAATTTGAACTACAGCTGCCTCATAGTTTGCTCTTTATTTTTTCCAAAATTCATTTCTAGGTACATAAGTATTTATTTAATCAGAGACACTCCAAAAGTTTTGCAAGATTCAGCCCCTATCTACGAACGGTCATGCCCGCCGTTTTGACCGCATTTTGAAACGGGCATAAGAAATTCAAAAAAAATCGAAAAAATTGTAAACCATCGCATTGTGTCATTATATGTGACCTAGTTTCCAGGAAAAATAACAAACTTGGACTATGGCAAATGTCTTAAAAAAGTGTTCTCAGAAACGAGCTATCATGTATGAAGATCCATGGCTTTAATGGCAAATGGCCAATATTATGGCAACATTCAAGGCATGGTTTGTTCAAATGATATCATATTTTGCACAAGTTTGCATCTTGGAATGACAAACAATGTTGCCTAAGGAAGTTTTCATGAAAAATCATTTTTCATTTTTCGAGTGCCAAAAATGAGTTTTTTTGTGAAGGACCTACCAAATATTTGTTGCAAAATGGCACCACACCCTTTTGAGAAATCATTAGACCACATTTTATGTCCAATTGACCAAACGGTTGGTTGTCAAAATATTTCCATCCACCTCTCGTCAAAAAGACAAATTTCCTCCGATTCAGCTGGAAGCGGGTCAAATTTGAACTACAGCTGCTTGATAGTTTGCTCTTTAATTTTTCCAAAAAACATTTCTAGGTACATTAGTATCTATTTCATTAGAGATACTCTGAAAGTTTTGCAAGATTCAACCCCTAGCTACGAACGGTCATGCCCGCCGTTTTGACCGCATTTTGAAATGGGCATAGAAAATTCAAAAAAATTGAAAAAATGTAAAACCTTCGCATTGTGTCATTATATGTGACCTAGTTACCAGGAAAAATAACAAACTTGGAATACGGTAATTAGTTTGAAAAAGTGTTCTCAGAAATGAGCTATCATGTATGAAGATTCATGGCTTTCAAGCCAAATGATCAATGTTATGGCCACATTCATGGAGTAGTCCATTTAAATTATCTCATATTGTGCAAAAGGGTGCATCTTGGAATGGCAAACAATGTTGCCAAAGGAAGTTTTCATTTTCTTATCACGAAAAATTCATTTTTCATTTTCTGAGTGCCAAAAATGAGTTTTTTTGTGAAGGACCTACCAAATATTTGTTGCTTCTCTTTTCTGTTTCTGCGCTGCCGGCTTTAGAATTGCCGGCTCTACTGAGACTGGCTCTCTTTGCTCTTTCGGGGACGTTTCCTCCATGGCCGACTCTTCTATTTCTTTTGATGTGGTGAATTAGACCAGACCACAAGACGGTGAGCTGCGTATTACGCCGGATAGCTTGGTGTGGGCCAGTCCACGTAGCGGACTCTGGCATGCTTTGGTGTGTTGATGTAAATTGGACCGCGGTGGCGGTGGCACGCGCGGGTGTCCGTTGGGCAACTCGCGCGAGCGGGCGTGGCCCTGGCGCGTTGATGTAGACCGAGAGCTGGCCGATAAATTGACGTGGACGCGGGTGCCGGCCGCGACTTTTGATGCCGCCGCGGACGTGAGAATCGGCCGTGGCGTTGTAAGCTGGTGCGGACGCACGAGTCGGCCACGGCGTTGTAAACAGGCGGGGGCGCGTGAGTCGGCCATGGCGTTATAAGCCGGCGCGGGCGCGCGGATCAGCTGCGGCGTTGTAAGCCGGCGCGGGCGCGCGGGTCGGCCGTGGCGTTGTAAACCGGCGCGGGCGCGCGAGTTGGCCACGGCGTTGTAAGCCGGCGCGGACGAGGGAGTAGCCTGGCGTGTTTATGTAGACTGAACCGTGGAAGCGGCGGCTTACACGCGTGTCCGTCGAGCAGCGCGGCATGGACGAACGCCAGTGTAAAATGATGCTGGTGCGCGCTCCGTATCCGTGGTATAACACCACTTTTGTCCTGCGTAAAAATATTATAGGCCAGAATAATTGTTCTCGAATGAATTAATATGCACTAAAAAATAGATAAGGCGAATAGCACCTTGTTTTTTTTATCGGATGAATGCGAACGTTGGTACTGGATAATGTTTGACGCAGCCGGACGAAAAAAGATAGACCGCACACTTGTATCCCTAGCTCGGATGATTTTAGGTAGCACTAGCACCTACGTGGCTGTGTTTTGTCCCTTTCCTCAATTTTGTTTAGTAATGATTGTCTAGGACTTCCTTTTGTTCCGCCGAGTCAACCTCCTTTTCCTTTCCTTTTCAACGCTGAGCAGCTGATGCTTATGTGTGTTAGTTGTCTCCAATCATCTCGGATTTGGGCAGTTGTACTTAGAGAAGCAACAGCGATCGATCTGGCTTGAATTTGGCAGATCGCCCAATCGCGTGTGTCGGATTGGCTTTGGCGATTTGCTCGATATAGTAGGCTTGAAGCAAAAAATCAGATCTGTATTGTACTAGTATTAAACTAGCTTAGCTTCACAGGGTAGATTCTGTAGGCTTGCTTGTAATCCGTGTCATGCCAAATAATTCTTTTGTGGTCAGCCACCATGATTTGATCTCACGGTTTTCCATATGGACTTGTCCTATTGATTTGCTTTTGTCTGGAAAGGTGCCATCTAATCCACCACTTTTGGCTAATGTGCTCCGTCACGCACGCGCGTGGTTCATTTGCAGTTACTTTATGGAGCACTTTCATACTTCATCTGCGGCTACAGGAGATTGGTCCGGCCTCTGAACTTTTGTCCTGTGCAGGCTAAAAACGACAATCTTCTAGGGTTCAGTGGATTGGTCGTCGCCGCCCGAGTTACCCCCCTTTTTTTTACTCTGATCTGATCTATGTTGCAACTCAAACTTTTTCACTCTCAACTGATAAAGTCGGAATTGATATAGATCCTTCCAAGCCGGTTTTTCTTCATCCGGCCAGTCGTGAGACTCTCAATCCCTGGGAGAGCTCCCTCCAAGAACACAACACCACCATGCGCAGGCCCCACGGTGGGCGCCAACTATCGTGGTTTTGTCACGGCAGATGTCCTCGTGAAAGGACTTAGTGGTGAGGACATCGCAACAAGGTGGAAGCTTGAAGGGGTTGGTCGGAATCGAGAGACGCGAGTTTTACCCAGGTTCGGCCCCTCACAGTGGAGGTAAAAGCCTACATCCTGCTTGATTGCTATTGATGATGATCTCGATTACAAGGGTCCTCTTTCGCTACCTCTCTCTCGAGAGCTACTGATTTGTCTGTCTCTCCTGACTTGTCTGTCTCTTAACTCTTCCCTCTTCGGGAGCCTTGCCCCTCCTTATATAAGTTGAAGGGGCCGGCTTACATGTAGAGTCCTAGTTGGATTAGGACTAGTCTATTTTCTATTACAAGTCGAATCCTAGTCTGGTCGGGTCTTGCTTCCCTTGTCAAGGAACTTTCCTCTTCTTGGACCTTCTCCGTGAGCCAGACCATTGGGCTCCCCTTAAGCTGGCCTCCTGCCGGGTCTCGCCTTGGGACCTTGGTCTCTTTTGTTGTCTCGTCGTAACCCGGAATATGAGATGACCCATAGAGCCTCTTGACTCTTGGCTGGGTCAAACTATGGCCGGGTCATAACCGTGGGGAATATCCCCAACAGCAGCCGAGCGGATCGACACGGCCACCAGTGGCCATCACTCAGCCCACCGCTCCCTGCACCTACCTGGCACGCGTCACTCTCCTCCACGGCGTCGCCGCACCATCCACACCGCCCCGGCCCCGCTTGGCAGTCGCCGGAGCTGGCGCCGCCCGCCTCACCCGTACAGGAGCTCATCCACGGGAGGGATGGATAGAGCAAAATCCCGCCCGAGCTGGCGCTTCGGGAGAGTTCCGCCGACCACACTGGTGATCACCGTCCAAGACCACCGATCGTAACTACCTTCGCCGGCCGGAATTACTCCGGCGTGATCCGCACCACCACTGACCTCATCGGCTCGCCTATATAAGAGCTCCCCGAGCTCCGCTCGATACCTGCACCACCCACACACATCCCTAATCGACCCCCAGAGGAGTCAAACGACCTCGGGGAGGTCGTCTTCTCCAAATCCGGTAGCCCGATCGGCCTCTGCCACCCCGAGCACCACATTGCCATTACTCCACCTCCACTCAAACTCCACCAGCCGTCTCCTCGTGCACCCAATCATCTGTTCCATGTTTCAATTCGATGCAAGGAGCCCTCTTCGGTGAGATCCAACCTCACCCAACGCCGCCTCTGCCGGAGTTGACCTTGCTGTCATTCCGGTGCCCGCCGGCGACCACCACCACCACCCACCGACGCGGAATTCCTCCCCGAGCACGTTCCGACCATCGCCGCCTCCGAAAACCCCGGCGATCGCCGCCGGTGACTGCCTTCCCCTCTCTGTGCTCACGTGCGAGTGCGTTTTAAAATTCAAACCTAACTAGTGGACCCCACCCATCAGTCTTTTCTTTTTTCTCTGTTTTAATCGAAAGCATATTCTGCTCTTTACGTTTTCTGGGCTGGAAAGCATATTTTCCCCGAAACGTTTTCTGTTTAACTGCACAAGGACCCGCTGGCAAATTTTTATTTTGCAGAAAAGCCCCTGTGTCGGTTCTAAATCCGGCATATCTCGTAGTAGGGGTCCTAAGCTAGGCGTCTTGGAGCGATGGTAACATGGACACATGATTTTACCCTGGTTCGGGCTCTCTCAAAGAGATAATACCCTACGTCCTGCTTTTGATTGTATTCATATGGGGTGTAGTACAGAGTACATGTATCTACCACGAGATTGTTCTAATGAATATGAGTTGATCTATTGACTAGCCTGCCCTCGGTTTATATAATGCACCGGAGGCCTTGGGTTCATCTTGGGTGCCAAGTCCTGTGGAATCTTCCTTGTATTCGTCATGGACTGCGCGAAGTGGCCCATGAGTGAACCGCCATAGGGGTCCTCGGCCCGATCCACCTGGTCGGGAGACGACGTGAGGAGTACCCCCTAGTCTAGGACACCATCAGTAGCCCCTGAACCGGTCTTCAAGTTGGGGACGCTCCTCGGTTCTTCCGAACTGTTCTTCGTCTTCGGTCGTCAGTCTTGAAAACTGGTTCAACAAATCTTCCCATCTCCGATCTTGAGGATCGCCGAGGTGTATCCGAAGAGTTCATACGTCGGGTATCCGAGGAGTCCTTTAAGTTCTCGGCCCTTATCAATGCCTTGTTATTTTTTACGCCACACCTCGGGTTCGAAGCTTTTCCCCGTGTAGCAGTGTCCTCTTTGCATCCGAGCTCCAACGCCGGACTGCATCTGAGGTGTCTTTTTGCAGCCGAGCTCCAACGCCGGACTGCATCCGAGGAGGCATAGAGTACCTCATCTTTGAAAAAGTTTGAAGGAGGTTATCCGACCTTAACGCCGAAAAAGTTTTCTATGGAGCCAGCCATTCGCAGCCGAGCTTTATGCCGGACTACTTCCGAGGTACATTTTAGCAGCCGAGCTTCAATGTCGGTCTGTATCCGAGGTGTCATAGATTTCCTCAGTCTTAAAAAGTTTAAAGGAGTTCAGCCGAGCTTAATGCCGGAAACGTCCTCTAGGGAGCCAGCCACTTGTATCCGAGCTTCATGCCGAACTGCTTCCGAAGTGGTGCACCACCTCGGGCTTGGGCTGATTTTTGCGGATATTTTTTCCGGTTGGTGCAATTTATTCTCTGCCGAGATGTATAGCCAGTAGCCCTCAAGGTGTGTGTCGACCTAAAATCCGAGATGCACCTGAAGGATGAAATAAAACCGCTGATCCCACTAGCCCCTGAGACTCAGGTCGATTCGCGAAATCGGCCTGAGGATCGATTCCTAGCTCAGCAGTATATTTAGGAACGGAAACACGGTATGCATAGTCCCCGAGACTCAGGTTGGGTGCGGCCGACCAACCTGAGGATTGTAACCTCCTCGGAAACTATTTTGCACTTTTAATTTCCCTGCATTGAATCGTCAAATGCAGTAGCCCCCGAAAAACTGGTCGTGTGGGAACACCAGATTAGGGGATGGATGTACCTCTTTAGTTGCTTTTAATTTGAGAAGCGCGAAGCCCAGTAGCCCCCGAGCCTTAATTTGGGCAAGGGTGGCCGAATTAAGGATCGATATCCGGAGTAAATTGACTTTAATCACAATTTATGTGTAATGATTCTACGTATCCAAGTACTTTACATCATTAATGCTCGGATCCGCATTGTACAAAACATTGTTGACCGACCATCGGCTTCAACCTCCTCGGCCAGTAGCTGAGGAGTGTTTGTCCTACTTTATAAAGCCTTTATAAGGGCAAAGATTTACGGCAAACAAGGCGATCCGGCCATATGGTTTTATAAACAAAGGTACACGGAGATATATGTTTTATTACTATTTAACGTAAGAAACATCTTCTGAGAAAAATAGTTCCTTTATAGGTTCCTTTTCTCAGGTTATCATGCTAACCATGATTATATAACTTCATCTCCGATCTAAGTGGGAGAAAATAGTGAAGATTAATTAAGGGGAAATTCCCGAAGTATTTGGCTCTAAAAAAACTGAGATTTTCACTTCCGTCGTTGCTGACCAATTCTGTTCTTGAGATTGCTAGCTTTCGGCTTCACCCAGTCTGAGGTACTAACCCGGATAACCCGGTAGTATCAATCACAGAGGTGCTCCCATTACCCCCTAGCCGAACAATCGGGAACATAGGGGGTAAGCATAGGAGCCAGGCAACCCAGCTTGGCCAGATCTCAAGTCGAATTGATGCATATTGTGGCTTTATAACGATTTATGGGAAGGCAGTGCTCGTATATTGAATACAAATGCTGAGAATACGTCGGACTCTCCAGGAGTCCCAAAGTAACTGCGCCGCGGTGCCTCAAGGAGCCCCTGGTATGGTTTATTAGACTCTTTTATATGTCCGAAGTGTTTTATACCAAAAACTCGAGGTTAGAATTGCACAGTTTTTTCAAAGACGGCCGAACTGCTTTTCTATTAGTGACCTCGGACAAGCCGAACACTTTTATGAAAGCAAGCTTGATCGGCCGATTGAATTTGTGCATGTTTGTGGTAGTCAGCTTTTAAGTTGTACTTTGTATCTTTATGCTATATGTTATTTTGACTCCATTGCGACTGTTTATAATTTGAAAGTGGCCCATCGTCGGCTTCCACCCCTTTGTAGATGCTACGCAGGGTGTTTCCGCAATAACAAGACAACCCTTAGCCGACGTCTCGGTGTCCAGAGGTGGTTCTGTTAGCGGAAACGAGGCAATCAGATATGTAGGATTTATAACTTTCACTTAGTCATAGGAACTTGATAGTGGGGGCAAGTAACTAGCTCCCGGTGTTTGGTGTGTTCGGGCGTGCCGAGGTGCAGCTTGGCAAGGAAGTTGCCGAACTACGGGTCGGAAAAGATTTCCCGAGCCAAATTATTATGCACGGCACCTCGATTAAGAGGATGTCCCGCCTCCTGCAAAAAAAACATACAAATATGTTTAAAAGCTTCATAGGCTCGGAAAGCCAAAAAACTTACACAAAACCTTTACATCTAGAATAAATCAAGTTTTTTGGTGCCAATCCGAAATTGGTCTTAAAATTAATTTTGTGCTTCTGTCGTGCTTTAACATGATACGTCCGATCTCCAGACTTCAAGCGGGCCAGCCTTTGGCTTCAACCTCCCATCCCGAAGGCGGAGTGTTTCTCAGGCCAGTTTAGCGAACAAAACTCGAGCGGCTTTAGAGAGAAACCAGGCTATCCGGCTATTGACAATACACTCGCGTCGAAAAAAGGAATAGTAGAAAAAGACTTTGCAACGACCAAGAAGAAAACACATTTATTATAAAATGACTCTTATAAATTTAAGAGCCCCCAGTTAACAAGGGTAAAGGGAGTGTTTTTAACAAACAGAGTTTTTGTCTAACACAAATATAATGCTTGGTCGAACCGAACAAAAATTAAACATTTAAAAAATTTGAGCATGAAAGCGACTTAGCTGGTTAATGTTCTCGGCGTTGATGACGTGGTGTGGGCTTGTGGCGGGACAAGGACGCATAGTCCTCGGCTTGACCGAGGTCCCAACCCCCAAGCCCAAGGTGGCTGAGCGACGAGCTCGGGTTGATGAGGTAGCGATGCGGCACGGTCGACGTGGCGAGGCGAAGCCCCCGGTCCAGCTGTCGTGACGGAGCTGGTCGGCTGGTGATGATGAAGTGATGGCGAAGCCCCCGGTCTAGCCGAGGTGACGGATCTGGTCGGCAGGGTGATGCCGGAGCCCCATGTAAGCCGAGGTGTCGAAGCAGGACGGCGTGGTGGACATTGGCTTAAATAGGCGACGGCGCGGCGATGCCGACGCAGGTCGGAACTTGTGACGCGGTCAATGCCAGCTTGATGAAGTGACTGCGCGGCGATGCCGGCGCACCCGACCTGTGCAATCCGTAAGGTGACAATGTTATCTTGATGATCATTAGGGAGAGCGGTGCCGAACTCTTGGTCAGCTCGCCGAGGTGATGATCCGAGGTGGTTGTCGTCGGCTCGATGAAGCGACGGCGCAGTTGATGCTGGCGCAGGTCGGTAGCCATGGAGCAACATGGCCGGGCTAGTTTGACACCGACGCGACGACGAAGATCGCCTCAGAAAAGGCTCAAAATTTGTGGGCACGTGTTTGAGGACACAATACTTATAAAAAATTTCCTGCAAAAAGGACGTTCGATAACCCGTTCATGAAAAAAGATGAACTTGGGTCGGATTCGTTTTCACGCAGAAAACATATCCGAAAATCGATGCACTCATCGGACGTTTCCCGGAGTTTGAACCGTCAGATCGGGCTGAAATTTTGAGGGGTTGTCGACATGGGAATTCCGCAGCCGATGAACGGTTGGATCTTCCAAAAGATGTCCGAGCTAGCCGCTGGACTCCTCACCCTAGACACGTCCGGATTCTCGTCCAGATTCAACAGGGCTCTGTTATATTGGATATTGCCAGAGTTTCCTCCATCAGAACGCGATGAAATTTTTCAGGGCTGTTATAGGTTCAATTCCGCGCAATTCCACCGTAGGAATCGTCAAAACGACACTCAAGGAGGCAGGGACGGCGAACATGAATCCGCTAGCCAAAAAAAAACTGCATGATCGTGCGAGGGCAATGTTGACGTTGAGCCCCCGAGCACCATGGATGGTTCTTCCATGATCTTGGTTGAGATTGGAGTTGATGTTGATGAAGACACCCGTCCGATCTTGACGATCCGACGTGGAGCGTAGTCCTCGGCCTAGCCGAGGTGACCAGTCGAGCCGGCGACGAAGATGCCGACGTTGACGATGTAGCTTAGTTCCGATGCGTACATTGCGGTGGAGCCGATCTGAATTCCCGTCGCACCGCGGCGACTACCCAGCAGGCTCTCAATGAAAGCACCAATGTCGGTTCTAAATCCGGTATATCTCGTAGTAGGGGTCCTAAGCTAGGCGTCTTGATGCGATGGTAACATGGACACAGTATTTTACCCAGGTTCGGGATCTCTCGAAGAGATAATACCCTACGTCCTGCTTTTGATTGTATTCATATGGGGTGTAGTATAGAGTACATGTATCTACCACGAGATTGTTCTAATGAATATAAGTTGATCTATTAACTAGCCTGGCCTCGGTTTATATAATGCACCGGAGGCCAACGGTTTAGGAGAGTCCTCGTCTTGGGAGCCAAGTCTTGTGGAATCTTCCTTGTATTCGTCATGGACTGCCCGAAGTGGCCCATGAGTGAACCGCCATAGGGGTCCCGGCCCGATCCACCTGGTCGGGAGACGACGTGATGAGTACCCCCTAGTCCAGGACACCATCACCCTGGTTTTAAAACTGTGATAACTTTTTAACCACAACTCCGTTTTAATTGATTCTTTTTTTGAAATTCTTCTTTTTCACTCTAGTTTTTTAGTATTTATTTGAAAATATTTTGAGGCAAATTTTTCTACTGTTGCAAAAAAAAATTAATTTGAATTTGAATTTCCTTTTTATAGAAAACGAAGAGGGGGACTTTGCCGGGAATTTTGAGGGATCATCTTCTGACTACTTTGATCAAGGCAAGCATTTTTGAACTTGGGATATGGTGATTGCATACGCGTTTGCATCCGTTTGAGATTTCACCAGTTACATGGTGAATAGCATGTGCATGCATGGTCATATCATTTTGTGCATTGCTTGCATCTCTCTCAAGAATCTTTCCATGCGAATAATAGTTGTGAGAGTCCAGGAGTGTGTCTCCTGCCTTGGACGTGCCGGTGGGCACGGGTCACATCGTGACACGATGGTGTCGCTGTGACATACGAAGTATGCCAGTCATAATAACAACACCTCCTGAGATGACCTAGATCGAGTCTTGTTCCGTCAAGCCTAGCTAAATACCGTGCTGCCACTAGTCTTCCCCCGAGGGGAGTGCGGTCTAGTAAGTTGCTAACCCCTGTCCGTGTGCACACCACCTAGAGGGGCCCTGATGAGGGTTCCACAGCCATGGACTAATGCCAGTCATCGGGTCTGGGGGCATGGGTGTATCTGGCTGGCCGAGAGGGGGGCACCCTTTGTAATCTGCGCGTATTAATAGTGATCCCATGCTATTTGAGACGATGGTCTCCCTGACTTAGAGTCTTTCTTGAACGATGCTTTGGGTGATTCCTGGCATCCGGAAAGTTAATCTGGTGTGTGCTGGTCAGGTGTGTTTTCAACCCAAAGACCGTGGTGGGAATTAGTCAGCGTCTCGATGTTGACTAAAGAAATCCTTTACTTGTGGGTAAAGAGTACACCCTCTGCAGAGTTATATCTAATCGAATAGCCGTGTCCACAGTCAAGGACGTTAGCTGGGAAGGGTCAAGTATCGGTCCCTGTGTCGGTCTTCGGAGGAAATAATTAAATTGAGCATGATTCAATATTGCAGGATAATTATTGTCACCACTGATGTCATCATGAATATTATTGTCATCGTAAATATTATTGTGGACTAACCCTGTTCTTCTGTGTGAATTTGAGTATCACTTGGGATGGCTAGTCCACCTGGATACTCATTTATATTTTTCTGGGTATCACATGGGATGGCTAGTCCACCTGGATACTCATTTATATTTTTTTTCTGGGTATCACTTGGGATGGCTAGTCCACCTGGATACTCATTTATATTTTTCTAGGTATCACTTGGGATGGCAAGTCCACCTGGTTACTCGTTTCTATTGAGTATCACTTGGGATGGCTAGTCCACCTGGATGCTCACTTATTTTCAAGACCTCTCGAGGCGTCGCTTTCAGACACCCGTTTGGCATTTCTTTTCAAGACCTCTCGAGGCGTCGCATTCAGACACCGTTTGGAATTTCTTTTCAAAGACCTCTCGAGGCGTCGCTTTTAGACACCCGTTTGGCATTTCTCTTGGAATTCCTCGGGCGGTCCAGCGCCCGATGTTCCATTTTATTTTCTGGGTTCATTACTAACAAGTTATATATATTTTTATTCACACCATATTTAAATTTATCATGCCATGATTAAATTTCGGTCAACATATACATATCATTTAATCCAGCATGAGCATACACATTCGGTATATCTCTCGTTCATAATGTTTGCGAGTACATTCCAACATACTCACAGGCTTGTCCCTGGCTTGTTAATTTGGCCAGGCCTGTAGGAAGACGAGTTTGTGGAATAAGAGTGCGCTAGTGAGCCCGACGGTTAGAGGTGTTCCCAGTCAGTCAGCTTGTGGACTTGGAGTCTACCACGTGTATCATCCGCAGTGTTTCTGCTTCACAAATAAAATAGTCAAGCCTCACTCTAACGCTTGGCTCTATTTTATTGAATCAGTGCTGTACCATCACCACACCACTATCATATTCCGCCACCACCATATATTGACAAGTTTGTAATAAATGTTGAGCACTCTGGCTCAACCCTATGTAATATTATGTTTGTACTGGATATCTGTATCAAGGGAGTCCACCGGTTGTGCTGATCTTGGTGCTGGTGTGACTTAGGGCTATTCTGTGATTTATTCCGGAAACAGGCCCGAAAGTATCATACAATTCGGCCCATTGGTCCTCTACTAAGCTTTTGGCCTACTAAAGGACCATGATATGGTTGGGCCAACCAGGGCCCTAGATATGTTTCGGCCTAGTAGTGGCCCGTCATGTAACTAGGCCAATAATGGTCCGAGGTATATTTTAGCCTGCTAAAGGCCCGTGGTTGACAAATGAAAATTGAGGCCCAACAAGCTTTTCAGCCTGCTAAAGGCCCATGCTGTCTTCTGGGCCATAACAGGCCAGCAGAATATTCAGCCTGTTAATGGCCCGAAGCTACATGGGCCCAAATAAAGTTTGGGCCCACTAGAAGCCCATGTGAGTTATGGGCCTGGGCAAAACGTGTCCATGAAGGACCATTATGGCAGGTCCGCACAGGTCGGAGTAAAGCCTGTTGCATGGAACCCATTAATGGCCCACTGAATTGCAGGCCCTTTAGAGGCGCATGTTTCGGCATGTTCGCCTGGATCAGATTTTCACCCTTTTTTCTGATAGCGAATGATGACATATACGGTAAATACGAATTAACAACAAACCTACACTATACAATAAAGAAATAATGGCATAGTAACTTAGAATAAACCTACACTATACAATAAAGGAATTAGGGCATATTACATCCACTGGGCATCAAAGTTCGCCACTAGTGATCATAAAGCGCAACCAAGAAGCAGATTACAAAACCTGGGTGTCCAAGGCCCTACCATTGTAGCGCAACAAAATAATACGGAACCAAGACCACTTGAACATAGTTCAAGAAACAATAGCCTTGCACGGGAGCTGCTGCGCAAGCAGCTGAGAAAGGCAGTGAGAATGGCCTAGCATGTTGGTCATATCTTCCAGCTCTAGCTATTTAGCAATGAGGTTCTCATTGGAGTTCTGTGCGATCTTCCTTAGAGATTGGACTTCAAGTTGAAGTTGTGTTGCACTATGCCTTTCTGCTTGCAGCTGAGACTGAAGAAGTCGAACTGATTCAAGCAGCGACTTCTATGAGCTTGTGTGACTAGCAGTCTCAAGTAACTTGAACACTGCATCAAGACATGACTTTGAGGTTGTCTCACTATCTTCAAGATGTTTTGCCTTCTTTGCTGCAATATACGTTTGGTTTGTCTCAGAGTCTTCAGCAGACTTGTGCGTGCCATCAGGCATATCAGCCTGAAACAACAAGACAAATGATAGGTTTTGCATGTATATAAACAAATATGGTAACTGTGCTTTCAATTCCATCCAGTTTCATATTACAAAATAAAGAGACGATTCAAAATGTCAAGAGCATAATTTGGCATTGTTCATAATGCGGTGAGCTACACCACACTACTGGATTACAGATCAACAACACAAGCGTAGATGCAGGGCAAAAGAAAATCATTGTATCTCTTTTCGTTAATGTGCATGACATGTTCATATCATCAGCTAGATCAGTTAAGACAAAGCAGGAAATGACAAGGTGCAAATGTGCGCAGCTTCACCACACACTGGATTGTAGATCAAAAACACAAGCATACATGCAGGGCTAAAGAAAATCAATGGATTTGTATTGAATAATGTGCATGGTATGAATAAGGAATTTGGTTTCACGACTAAAACTTGAAACCTACAGTTGTTGCGAACATGCATTTTGAAAGAAACATCAAACTAAACAGCAGTTGACGATAGGGAGTATGAGCAAATTAAATAGCAGTTGAGGAGAAAGGCTTTAGAAGGACGGACTTACATTAGCAGTTAACACCGGCTCTATAATGCCCTTCTCCATGTCAAGGGAGGGATAACTCAAGAATTTCAACACAGAAACTTCTTCATAAGCATTGCCTGTACTCTACATTTTGTAGAGAGTAATTATTGATATGATAATACTGGAAGGGATAGAGGATAATGAAGATAACATGCACAGTCATGCTACATAATCAACTACCTATCCATGTAAGTACAGCGTTAGAGGACAAAATGTACTGACAAGAGCAATGGGTTACATTTCTACTCTGGCATTACAATATAGATGATCACTCCAAGATCAAGCTTATTCAGCCAATAAAGTAAAGAGGATCACCACGATAATGGACCAATGGGTACAAATCGACCAAAAACAATCCCAGCAGAAGCTAATGCACAAAAATATTCAACATTCCTCATAAGCATGCTAAATTAATCATTTAATCCCAACATTTAGGTACCACAGTACATAACATCACACAATAACAGAAGAATGTTCAACAATTCAAGGCATTCAGGAAAATAAATAAGAAAGGGATTGCACAGGCGAACTGGTACTAACCAAGCATTGTTGTTCCAGTATGTAGCTCTTGTAAAAGAGATGAGACTCCGGAAATGACACTTCCAGGCAATATCTGCTAGCACAGTTAACCAGAACAATTACAAATAGCAGAGTAAATCATGAATGTGTAAATGCATGAATGGTTCTTCAGATCAACTTTAAAGCTAACAGCAAGCATGTTTATACAACTTAACATCATTAGTAATTCTACTTCACATTTTGACTAGTAGAAGGATAGGGAGGATTCTTGAGAACTTTATTGAATTCAATAGAGGAT
Source organism: Elymus sibiricus (assembly GCA_039707655.1). Lineage (NCBI taxonomy): Eukaryota > Viridiplantae > Streptophyta > Magnoliopsida > Poales > Poaceae > Elymus > Elymus sibiricus. Next base: position 391,897,315 of record CM077676.1, on the reverse strand, counting down.
AGCACTAACAAACAAACACACTATGTCAAAATGAGAGTCTTCGTTCTTAACAGTAGAGAGCAATCACATATGTTCCAATATTAGTAGTAAACCTTGACCATAGAATGTCCTAAGTCATAAGAGTAGCTGCAATTGTAGATTTTCTGTCGGTTGTACTTTATTAAATAGAGCGAATTATTGCAGGTGAAGGCAATGCTCCTAGTATATCTTCATCATTAACATCAAACAATTCTGAATGTAAATAGAGATGGCATTTGTATAGACCTAGAATCTCATATGTTGCCATACCTAGAAAAAATGAGATATTCACTAGCAAATGAAAACAGGCACCTGCTGGAAACATCACACTATGAATGAGATATTTTTACAGATGTATATATTTACATTGTTCAAGTACACTATATGCGCCAGAATGTAAGCAGGTGCATATGTTGCCAGACAGAGATGGCATCTGTATAGACCTAGAATCAATCAGAAGGGATGGGGAGGGAATTACTCATGTATATTTTTACTAGTACTGCTAGGTTGCTAGCTAGCTGCACGTATCCATCTAGTAGTAAGCAGTCACAAGTCAGAACACATAGCTCATTCCCCTGTTCCACTTCAGGAACTAGTACAGCAACATAGGATGATATGTGATGCTACCATCTTATCCTACAACAAGAAAAACAACAACACATCTAGCAAGAATGGATTGACAATCAGCTAGTTGCCGGTCCATCATTTTATAGTATGGTGCAAGATGGCTATCATCAATTGAAAAAATCAAGATTGAAGAATTCAAATCGCATTGCGGTTCAAATTCCAAATTGTTTGGTTGCTAATAGGTGTTAATCAACCATCAACTAATACTTAACAGTACAACAATTTGACCTTAAACAACAGCCAATTGAGCCCATACAGTACAAATCCTAACACCAGAGAAGCAATGGCCAATCCTAGTACCAGCAAAGCAATCGAGCAGAGAGGAGGAGGGGACAAGCTCACCTGCAGCCAGAGAGGAAGCTCCATGGCTGATGCTTCCTGGGCAGCTCCATGGCTGATGCATCCCAAGCAGCAGCCATGGTCGAACCCTCCCTCCTCAGGCACCATCCATCCTTACCGTCCAATCCATCCTTCCTCCTGCACATGTAGAGTTGAAGAACAGAGCAGAGATTAGAGAGAGAGAGAGAGAGAGAGAGAGGAGGGGATGAAGTCACTGGAGGAGGAGCTCGAGCACCCCATGGCCACCGGGCGGAGAAGAAACAGGGGGCTGAGCTGCGTGTGGGGGCGCAGTAGATGTCGTAGAGGAGTCGCTGGAGCCGTGCCTGTGATGGAGGCGCCATCGCCCCCGAATCCCTAGTCACGGGGAGGGTTGCGGGTGAGCGTTGGAGGCCGGGAGCAGCGAATCCTGTAGGGAGGGAAGAACCAGCGGAGCGAGGTGAGCTCTGGACGGTGCTGCGGGGTGGCCGGAGTCGCTGGAGAACGCCAGAATCGGCCTGAGGTGGGAGGTAAGTGGATGGGAAGGGGGCGGCCGCCGGCTGCGAGCGGTGGGAGGGACGAGGCGGTGGGTGGGTGGCGGCGGCGGCGGCGATGTGGGAGACGAGGGAGGGGATGGATCGGGGTGGGTGGGACGAGGAGTGGGTCGGGGATGGGTTTGCTTTTTTTTCTTTCCTTTTTTTGCGTTTTAGATTCGGTTCTGAAAGTGGAGGGCGGGATGAGCCTTCTGTTCGCGTGCGCGCTTCTTCTTAACCCAAAATTTTCACTCATTTGGACCAAAGCGAGGAGGGTTGAGAGACGTTGGATCAGTTGGCTGTGACGGCTCAGATCGGCTACAGTGGGGTGATCCGTGGGAAGAGTGGTTCTCCGTCCTGATTGGTTTGAGACATATGTCATATAAAATAGTTTCCAAGTGCTAAAAACATTAGGTTTTGTGAAGCAGCTACTAAAAATATCTTGCAAAATGGCACTACTAAAATTTTCACTCAAATTAGACCACATTTTTTGAATGATCACCAACTTGTATGCATTTTCGATATTTCTAGCTCTTTTCGGCCATTTAACGGTTTTCTACGAAATCAGTAGGAACCGGGTCAAATTTGAACTACAGCTGCTTCATATATTACTCATGATTTTTTCCAAAAAATATTTTTAGATACACAAGTACTTATTTCATTAGAGATACACCAAAAAATATTTTTAGATACACAAGTCATGCCCGCCGTTTTGACCGCATTTTGAAACGGGCATAAGAAATTCGAAAAATATCGAAAAAATTGTAAACCTTCGCATTGTGTCATTATATGTGACTTAGTTTCTAGGAAAAATAACAAACTTGGACTACGGCAAATGTCTTAAAAAAGTGTTCTCAGAAACGAGCTATCAGGTATGAAGATCCATGGCTTTCGAGGCAAATGGCCAATGTTATGGTAACATTCATGTCATAGTTTGTTCAAATGATATCATATTTTGCACAAGTTTGCATCTTGGAATGACAAAAAATGTTGCCTAAGGAAGTTTTCATTTTCTTTGCACGAAAAATTCATTTTCCATTTTTCGAGTGCCCAAAATGAGTTTTTTTGTGAACAAACTAGCAAATATTTGTTGCAAAATTGGACCAAATCAATTTTCTAAAATATTAGGCCGTATTTAATGTACAATTGACCAAATGGTTGGGTCTCAAAAGCTTTTGATACACCTCTCGTGAAAAAGACAAATTTCCGCCGATTCAGTTGGAAGCGGGTCAAATTTGAACTACAGCTGCCTCATAGTTTGCTCTTTATTTTTTCCAAAATTCATTTCTAGGTACATAAGTATCTATTTAATCAGAGACACTCCAAGATTTTTGCAATATTCAACCCCTAGCTACGAACGGTCATGCCCGCCGTTTTGACCGCATTTTGAAACGGGCATAAGAAATTAAAAAAAAATTGAAAAATTGTAAACCTTCGCATTGTGTCATTATAAGTGACCTAGTTTCCAGGAAAAATAACAAACTTGGACTACGGTAAATGTCTTAAAAAAGTGTTCTCAGAAATGAGCTATCATGTATGAAGATCCATGGCTTTCAAGGCAAATGGCCAATGTTATGGCAACATTCATGTCATAGTTTGTTCAAATGATATCATATTTTGCACAAGTTTGCATCTTGGAATGACAAACAATGTTGCCTCAGGAAGTTTTCATTTTCTTTGCACGAAAAATTCATTTTCCATTTTTCGAGTGCCCAAAATGAGTTTTTTTGTGAAGAAACTAGCAAATATTTGTTGCAAAATTGGACCAAATCAATTTTCTTAAATATTAGGCCGTATTTAATGTACAATTGACCAAATGGTTGGGTGTCAAAAGCTTTTGATCCACCTCTCGTGAAAAAGAGAAATTTTCGCCGATTCAGCTAGAAGCGGGTCAAATTTGAACTACAGCTGCCTCATAGTTTGCTCTTTATTTTTTGGAAAATTCATTTCTAGGTACATAAGTATCTATTTAATCAGAGACACTCAAAAAGTTTTGCAAGAATCAGCCCCTAGCTACGATCGGTCATGCCCGCCGTTTTGACCGCATTTTGAAATGGGCATAAGAAATTGAAAAAAAATCGAAAAAATTGTAAACCTCCGCATTGTGTCATTATATGTGACCTAGTTTCCAGGAAAAATAACAAACTTGGACTACGGCAAATGTCTTAAAAAAGTGTTCTCAGAAACGAGCTATCATGTATGAAGATCCATGGCTTTCAAGGCAAATGGCCAATATTATGGTAACATTCATGGCATAGTTTGTTCAAATGATATCATATTTTGCACAAGTTTGCATCTTGGAATGACAAACAATATTGCCTAAGGAAGTTTTCATGAAAAAATCATTTTCCATTTTCCGAGTGCCAAAAATGAGTTTTTTTGTGAAGGGCCTACCAAATATTTGTTGCAAAATGGCACCACACCATTTTTAGAAATCATTAGACCACATTTTATGTCCAATTGACCAAACGATTGGTTGTCAAAATCTTTCCATCCACCTCTCGTCAAAAAGACAAATTTCCTCCGATTCAGCTGGAAGCGGGTCAAATTTGAACTACAATTGCTTGATAGTTTGCTCTTTAATTTTTCCAAAAAACATTTCTAGGTACATTAGTATCTATTTCATTAGAGATACTCTGAAAGTTTTGCAAGATTCAACCCCTAGCTACGAACGGTCATGCCCGCCGTTTTGACCGCATTTTGAAATGGGCATAGAAAATTTTAAAAAATTGACAAAATGTAAAACCTTCGCATTGTGTAATTATATGTGACCTAGTTACCAGGAAAAATAACAAGCATAGAAGATTCATGGCTTTCAAGCCAAATGATCAATGTTATGGCCACATTCATGGAGTAGTCCATTTAAATGATCTCATATTGTGCAAAAGGGTGCATCTTGGAATGGCAAACAATGTTGCCAAAGGAAGTTTTCATTTGCTTATCACGAAAAAATCATTTTTCATTTTCCGAGTGCCAAAAATGAGTTTTTTTTGTGAAGGACCTACCAAATATTTGTTGCTTCTCTTTTCTATTTGTGCGCTGCTGGCTTTAGAATTGCCGGCTCTACTGAGACTGGCTCTCTTTGCTCTTTCGGGGACGTTTCCTCCATGGCCGACTCTTCTGTTTCTTTTGATGTGATGAATTAGACCAGACCACAAGACGGTGAGCTGCGTATTACGCCAGATAGCTTGGTGTGGGCCGGTCGACGGAGCGGACTCTGGCATGCTTTGGTGTGTTGATGTAAATTGGACCGCGGTGGCGGTGGCTCGCGCGGGTGTCCGTTGGGCAACTCGCGCGAGCGGGCGTGGTCCTGGCGCGTTGATGTAGACCGAGAGCTGGCCGATAAATTGACGTGGACGCGGGAGCCGGCCGCGACGTTTGACGCCGGCGCGGACGTGAGAGTCGGTCGTGGCGTTGTAAGCTGGTGCGGACGCACGAGTCGGCCGCGGCGTTGTAAACAGGCGGGGGCGCGTGAGTCGGCCGTGGCGTTATAAGCCGGCGCGGACGCGCGGATCAGCTGCGGCGTTGTAAGCCGGCGCGGGCGCGCGGGTCGGCCGTGGCGTTGTAAACCGGCGCGGGCGCGCGAGTTGGCCGCGGCGTTGCAAGCCGGCGCGGACGAGGGAATCACCTGGCGTGTTTATGTAGACTAAACCGTGGAAGCGGCGGCTTACACGCGTGTCCGTCGAGCAGCGCGGCACGGACGAACGCCAGTGTAAAATGATGCTGGTGCGCGTTCCGTATCCGTGGTATAACACCACTTTTGTCCTGCGTAAAAATATTATATGCCAGAATAATTGTTCTCGAATGAATTAATATGCACTAAAAATAGATAAGGTGAATAGCACCTTGTTTTTTTTATCGGATGAATGCGAACGTACTGGATAATGGTGGACGCAGCGGGACGAAAAAAGATAGACCACACACTTGTACGCCTAGCTCGGATGATTTTAGGTAGCACTAGCACCTACGTGGCTGTGTTTTGTCCCTTTCCTCAATTTTTTTAGTAATGATTGTCTAGGACTTCCTTTTGTTCCGCCGAGTCAACCTCCTTTTCCTTTCCTTTTCAACGCCTGAATCGAATCCGAGCTGAGTAGCTGATGCTTATGTGTGTTAGTTGTCTCCAATCATCTCGGATTTGGGCAGTTGTACTTAGAGAAGCAACAGCGATCGATCCGGCTTGAATTTGGCAGATCGCCCAGTCGCGTGTGTCGGATTGGCTTTGGCGATTTGCTCGATATAGTAGGCTTGAAGCAAAAAATCAGTTCTGTATTGTACTAGTATTAAACTAGCTTAGCTTCACGGGGTAGATTCTGTAGGCTTGCTTGTAATCCGTGTCATGCCAAATAATTCTTTTGTGCTCAGCCACCATGATTTGATCTCACGGTTTTCCATTTGGGCTTGTCCCATTGATTTGCTTTTGTCTGGAAAGGTGCCGTCTAATCCACCACTTTTGGCTAATGTGCTCCGTCACGCACGCGCGTGGCTCTTTTGCAGTTACTTTATGGAGCACTTCCGTACTTCATCTGCGGCTACAGCAGATTGGTCCGGCCTCTGGAACTTTTGTCCTGTGCAGGCTAAAAACGACAATCTTCTAGGGTTCAATGGATTGGTTGTCGCCGCCCGAGTTACCCCCTTTTTTTTACTCTGATCTGATCTATGCTGCAACTCAAACTTTTTCACTCTCAACTGATAAAGTCAGAATTGATATAGATCCTTCCAAGCCGGTTTTTCTTCATCCGGCCAGTCGTGAGACTCTCAATCCCTGGGAGAGCTCCCTCCAAGAACACAACACCACCATGCGCAGGCCCCACGGTGGGCGCCAACTGTCATGGTTTTGTCATGGCAGATGTCCCCATGAAAGGACTTAGTATTGAGGCCATCGCAACAAGGTGGAAGCTTGAAGGGGTTGGTCGGAATCAAGAGACGTGAGTTTTACCCAGGTTCGGCCCTTCACAGTGGAGGTAAAAGCCTACATCCTGCTTGATTGCTATTGATGATGATCTGGATTACTAGGGTACTCTTTCGCTACCTCTCTCTCGAGAGCTACTGATTTGTCTGTCTCTTCTGACTTGTCTGTCTCTTAAATCTTCCCTCTTGGGGTGCCTTGCCCCTCCTTATATAAGTTGAAGGGGCCGGCTTACATGTAGAGTCCTAGTTGGATTAGGACTAGTCTATTTTCTATTACAAGTCGAATCCTAGTCTGGCCGGGTCTTGCTTCCCTTGTCAAGGAACTTTCCTCTTCTTGGACCTTCTCCGTGAGCTAGCCCATTGGGCTCCCCTTAAGCCGGCCTCCTTCCGGGTCTCGCCTTGGGCCCTTGGTCTCTTTTGTTGTCTCGTCGTAACCCGGAATATGAGATGACCCATAGAGCCTCTTGACTCTTGGCCGGGTCAAACTATGGCCGGGTCATAACCGTGGGGAATATCCCCAACAGCAGCCGAGCGGATCGACACGGCCACCAGTGGCCATCACTCAGCCCACCGCTCCCGGCACCTACCTTGCACGCGTCACTCTCCTCCACGGCGTCGCCACACCATCCACACCGCCCCGGCCCCGCTTGGCAGTCACCGGAGCTGGCGCCGCACGCCTCACCCGTACAGGAGCTCATCCACGGGAGGGATGGATAGAGCTCAATCCCACCCGAGCTGGCGCTTCGGGAGAGTTCCGCCGACCACACTGGTGATCACCGTCCAAGACCACCGATCGTAACTACCTTCGCCGGCCGGAATTACTCCGGCGTGATCCGCACCACCACTGACCTCATCGGCTCGCCTATATAAGAGCTCCCCGAGCTCCGTTCGATACCTACACCACCCACACACATCCCTAATCGACCCCCAGAGGAGTCAAACGACCTCGTGGAGGTCGTCTTCTCCAAATCCGGCAGCCCGATCGGCCTCTGCCACCCCGAGCACCACATCGCCATTACTCCACCTCCACTCCTCAAACTCCACCAGTCGTCTCCTCGTGCACCCAATCATCTGTTCCATGTTTCAATTCGATGCAAGGAGCCCTCTTCGGTGAGATCCAACCTCAGCAAACGCCGTCTCTGCCGGAGTTGACCTCGCCGTCATTCCGGTGCCTGCCGGCGACCACCACCACCATCCACCGACGCGGAATTCCTCCCCGAGCACGTTCCGACCATCGCCGCCTCCGAAAACCCCGGGGATCGCCGCCGGTGACTGCCTTCCCCTCTCTGTGCTCACGTGCGAGTGCGTTTTAAAATTCAAACCTGACTAGTGGACCCCACCCATCTGTCTTTTCTTTTTTCTCTATTTTAATCGAAAGCATATTCTGCTCTTTACGCTTTCTGTGCTGGAAAGCATATTTTTCCCCGAAACATTTTCTGTTTAACTGCACAGGGACCCGCTGGCAAATTTTTATTTTGCAGAAAAGCCCCTGTGTCAGTTCTAAATCCGGCATAGCTCGTAGTAGGGGTCCTAAGCTAGGCGTCTTGGAGCGATGGTAACATGGACACAGGATTTTACCCAGGTTCGGGCTCTCTCAAAGAGATAATACCCTACGTCCTGCTTTTGATTGTATTCATATCGGGTGTAGTACAGAGTACATGTATCTACCACGAGATTGTTCTAATGAATATGAGTTGATCTATTGACTAGCCTGGCCTCGGTTTATATAATGCACCGGAGGCCTAGGGTTCATCTTGGGCGCCAAGTCTTGTGGAATCTTCCTTGTATTCGTCATGGACCGCCCGAAGTGGCCCATGAGTGAACCGCCATAGGGGTCCTCGGCCCGATCCACCTGGTCGGGAGACGACGTGAGGAGTACCCCCTAGTCTTGGACACCATCAGTAGCCCCCTGAACCGGTCTTCAAGTTGGGGACGCTCCTCGGTTCTTCCGAACTGTTCTTCGTCTTCGGTCGTCGGTCTTGAAAACTGGTTCAACAAATCTTCCCATCTCCGATCTTGAGGATCGCCGAGGTGTATCCGAAGAGTTCATACGTCCGGTATCCGAGGAGTCTTTTAAGTTCTTGGCCCTTATCAATGCCTTGTTATTTTTTACGCCACACCTCGGGTTCGAAGCTTTTTCCCGTGTAGCAGTGTCCTCTTTGCATCCGAGCTCCAACGCCGGACTGCATCTGAGGTGTCTTTTTGCAGCCGAGCTCCAACGCCGGACTGCATCCGAGGAGGCATAGAGTACCTCATCTTTGAAAAAGTTTGAAGGAGGTTATCTGACCTTAACGCCGAAAAAGTTTTCTATGGAGCCAACCACTCGCAGCCGAGCTTTATGCCAGACTACTTCCGAGGTACATTTTAGCAGCCGAGCTCCAACGCCGGTTTGTATCCGAGGTGTCATAGATTTCCTCAGTCTTAAAAAGTTTAGGAGTTCAGCCGAGCTTAATGCCGGAAACGTCCTCTAGGGAGCCAGCCACTTGTATCCGAGCTTCATGCCGAACTGCTTCCGAAGTGGTGCACCACCTCGGGCTTGGGCTGATTTTTGCGGATATTTTTTCCGATTGGTGCAATTTATTCTCTGCCGAGATGTATAGCCAGTAGCTCTCAAGGTGTGTGTCGACCTAAAATCCGAGATGCACCTGAAGGATGAAAGAAAATTGCTGATCCCAGTAGCCCCTGAGACTCAGGTCGATTCGCGAAATCGGCCTGAGGATCGATTCCTAGCTCAGCAGTATATTTAGGAACGAAAACACGGTATGCATAGTCCCCGAGACTCAGGTTGGGTGCGGCCGACCAACCTGAGGATTGTAATCTCCTCGGAAACTATTTTGCACTTTTAATTTCCCTGCATTGAATCGTCAAATGCTGTAGCCCCCGAGCCACTGGTCGTGTGGGAACACCAGATTAGGGGATCGATGTACCTCTTTAGTTGCTTTTAATTTGAGAAGCGCGAAGCCCAGTAGCCCCCGAGCCTTAATTTGGGCAAGGGTGGCCGAATTAAGGATCGATATCCGGAGTAAATTGACTTTAATCACAATTTATGTGTAATGATTCTACGTATCCAAGTACTTTACATCATTAATGCTCGGATCCGCATTGTACAAAACATTGTTGACCGACCATCGGCTTCAACCTCCTCGGCCAGTAGCTGAGGTGTGTTTGTCCTACTTTGTAAAGCCTTTATAAGGGCAAAGATTTACGGCAAACAAGGCGATCCGGCCATATGGTTTTATAAACAAAGGTACACGGAGATATATGTTTTATTACTATTTAACGTAAGAAACATCTTCTGAGAAAAATAGTTCCTTTATAGGTTCCTTTCCTTAGGTTATCATGCTAACCATGATTATGTAACTTCATCTCCAATCTAAGTGGGAGAAAATAGTGAAGATTAATTAAGGGGAAATTCCCAAAGTATTTGGCTCTAAAAAAACAGAGATTTTCACTTCCGTCGTTGCTGACCAATTATTTTCTTGAGATTGCTAGCTTTTGGCTTCACCCTGTCTGAGGTACTAACCTGGATAACCCGGTAGTATCAATCACAGAGGTGCTCCCTTTACCCCCTAGCCGAACAATCGGGAACGTAGGGGGTAAGCACTGGAGCCAGGCAACCCAGCTTGGCCAGATCTCAAGTCGAATTGATGCATATTGTGGCTTTATAACGATTTATGGGAAGGCAGTGCTCGTATATTGAATACAAATGCTGAGAATACGTCGGACTCTCCAGGAGTCCCAAAGTAACTGCGCCGCGGTGCCTCAAGGATCCCCTGGTACGGTTTATTAGACTCTTTTATATGTCCGAAGTGTTTTATACCAAAAACTCGAGGTTAGAATTGCACAGTTTTTTCAAAGACGGCCGAACTGGTTTTCTATTAGTGACCTCGGACAAGCCGAACACTTTTATGAAAGCAAGCTTGATCGGCCAATTGAATTTGTGCATGTTTGTGGTAGTCAGCTTTTAAGTTGTACATTGTAGCTTTATGCTATATGTTATTTTGACTCCATTGCGACTGTTTATAATTTGAAAGTGGCCCATCGTCGGCTTCCACCCCTTTGTAGATGCTACGCAGGGTGTTTCCGCAACAACAAGACAACCCTTAGCCGACGTCTCGGTGTCCAGAGGTGGTTGTGTTAGCGGAAACGAGGCAATCAGATATGTAGGATTTATAACTTTCACTTAGTCATAGGAACTTGATAGTGGGGGCAAGTAACTAGCCCCCTGTGTTTGGAGTGTTCGGGCGTGCCGAGGTGCAGCTTGGCAGGGAAGTTGCCGAACTACGGGTCGGAAAAGATTTCCCGAGCTAAATTATTATGCATGGCACCTCGGTCAAGAGGATGTCCTGCCTCCTGGAAAAAAAACATACAAATATGTTTAAAAGCTTCATAGGCTCGGAAAGCCAAAAAACTTACACAAAACCATTACATCTAGAATAAATCAAGTTTTTTGGTGCCAAACCGAAATTGGTCTTAAAATTAATTTTGTGCTTCTGTCGTGCTTTAACATGATGCGTCCGATCTCCAGACTTCAAGCGGGTCAGCCTTTGGCTTCAACGTCCCATCCCGAAGGCGGAGTGTTTCTCAGGCCAGTTTAGCGAACTAAGCTCGAGCGGCTTTAGAGAAGAACCAGGCTATCCGGCTATTGACCATACACTCGCGTCGGAAAAAAGGAATAGTAGAAAAACACTTTGCAACGACCAAGAAGAAAACACATTTATTATAAAATGACTCTTATGAATTTAAGAGCCCCAGTTAACATGGGTAAAGGGAGTGTTTTTAACAAACAGAGTTTTTGTCTAACACAAATATAATGCTTGGTCGAACCGAACAAAAATTAAACATTTAAAAAAATTGAGCAAGAAAGCGACTTAGCTGGTTAATGTGCTCGGCGTTGATGACGTGGCGTTGGCTTGTGGCGGGACGAGGACGCATAGTCCTCGGCTTGACCGAGGTCCCAGCCCCCGGTTGATGAGGTAGCGATGCGGCACGGTCGACGTGGCGAGGCGAAGCCCCCGGTCCAGCTGTCGTGATGAAGCTGGTCGGCTGGTGATGATGAAGTGATGGCGAAGCCCCTGGTCTAGCCGAGGTGACGGATCAGGTCGGCAGGGTGATGCCGGAGCCCCATGTAAGCCGAGGTGTCGAAGCAGGTCGGCGTGGTGGACATTGGCTTAAATAGGCGACGGCGCGGCGATGCCGACGCAGGTCGGAACTTGTGACGCGGTCAATGCCGGCTTGATGAAGTGACCGCGCGGCGATGCCGGCGCACCCGACCCGTGCAATCCGTAAGGTGACAATGTTATCTTGATGATCATTAGGGAGAGTGGTGCCGAACTATTGGTCGGCTCGCCGAGGTGATGATCCGAGGTGGTTGTCGTCGGCTCGATGAAGCGACGGCGCAGTCGATGCTGGCGCAAGTCGGTAGCCATGGAGCAACATGGCCGGGCTAGTTTGACACCGGCGCGACGACGAAGATCGCCTCAGAAAATTTCCTTCAAAAAGGACGTTCGATAACCCGTTCATGAAAACAGATGAACTTGGGTCGGATTCGTTTTCACGCAGAAAACAGATCCGAAAATTGATGCACTTATCGGACGTTTCCCGGAGTTTGAACCGTCAGATCGGGCTGAAATTTTGAGGGGTTGTCGACATGCGAATTCCGCAGCCGATGAACGGTTGGATCTTCCAAAAGATGTCCGAGCTAGCCGCTGGACTCCTCACCCTAGACACGTCCGGATTCTCGTCCAGATTCAACGGGGCTCTGGTATATTGGATATTGCAAGAGTTTCCTCCATCAGAACACGATGAAATTTTTCAGGGCTGTTATAGGTTCAATTCCGCGCAATTCCCCTGTAGGAATCGTCAAAACGACACTCAAGGAGGCAGGGACGGCGAACATGAATCCACTGTCCAGAAAAAAACTGCATGATCGCGCGAGGGCAATGTTGACGTTGAGCCCCCGAGCACCATGGATGGTTCTTCCATGATCTTGGTTGAGATTGGAGTTGATGTTGATGAAGACACCCGTCCGATCTTGACGATCCAACGTGGAGCGTAGTCCTCGGCCTAGCCGAGGTGACCAGTCAAGCCGGCGACGAAGATGCCGACGTTGACGATGTAGCTCAGTTCCGACGCGTACATCGCGGTGGAGCCGATCTGAATTCCCATCGCACCGCGGCGACTACCCAGCAGGCTCTCAATGAAAGCACCAATGTAGGTTCTAAATCCGGTATATCTCGTAGTAGGGGTCCTAAGCTAGGCGTCTTGGAGCGATGGTAACATGGACATAGTATTTTACCCAGGTTCGGGATCTCTCGAAGAGATAATACCCTACGACCTGCTTTTGATTGTATTCATATGGGGTGTAGTACAGAGTACATGTATCTACCACGAGATTGTTCTAATGAATATGAGTTGATCTATTAACTAGCCTGGCCTCGGTTTATATAATGCACTGGAGGCCAACGGTTTAGGAGAGTCCTCGTCTTGGGAGCCAAGTCTTGTGGAATCTTCCTTGTATTCGTCATGGACTGCCCGAAGTGGCCCATGAGTGAACCGCCATAGGGGTCCTCGGCCTGATCCACCTGGTCGGGAGACGACGTGATGAGTACCCCCTAGTCCAGGACAACATCACCCTGGTTTTAAAACTGTAATAACTTTTTAACCACAACTCCGTTTTAATTGATTCTTTTTTTGAAATTCTTCTTTTTCACTCTAGATTTTTTAGTAATTATTTGAAAATATTTTGAGACAACTTTTTGTACTGTTGCAAAAAAAAATTAATTTGAATTTGAATATCCTTTTTATAGAAAACAAGAGGGGGACTTTGCCGGGAATTTTGAGGGATCATCTTCTGACTACTTTGATCAAGGCAAGCATTTTTGAACTTGGGATATGGTGATTGCATACGCGTTTGCATCCGTTTGAGATTTCACCAGTTACATGGTGAATAGCATGTGCATGCATGGTCATATCATTTTGTGCATTGCTTGAATCTCACTCAAGAATCTTTCCACGCGAATAATAGTTGTGAGAGTCCTGGAGTGTGTCTCCTGCCTTGGACATGCCGGTGGGCACGGGTCACATCGTGACACGATGGTGTCGCTGTGACATACGAAGTATGCCAGTCATAATAACAACACCTCCTGAGATGACCTAGATCGAGTCTTGTTCCGTCAAGCCTAGCTAAATACCGTGCTGCCACTAGTCTTCCCCCGAGGGGAGTGCGGTCTAGTAAGTTGCTAACCCCTGTCCGTGTGCACACCACCTAGAGGGGCCCTGATGAGGGTTCCACAGCCATGGACTAATGCCAGTCATCGGGTCTGGGGGCATGGGTGTATCTGGCTGGCCGAGAGGGGGGCACCCTTTGTAATCTGCGCGTATTAATAGTGATCCCATGCTATTTGAGACGATGGTCTCCCTGACTTAGAGTCTTTCTTGAACGATGCTTTGGGTGATTCCTGGCATCCGGAAAGTTAATCTGGTGTGTGCTGGTCAGGTGTGTTTTCAACCCAAAGACCGTGATGGGAATTAGTCAGCGTCTCGATGTTGACTAAAGAAATCCTTTACTTGTGGGTAAAGAGTACACCCTCTGCAGAGTTATATCTATTCGAATAGCCGTGTCCACAGTCAAGGACGTTAGCTAGGAAGGGTCAAGTATCGGTCCCTGTGTCGGTCTTCGGAGGAAATAATTAAATTGAGCATGATTCAATATTGCAGGATAATTATTGTCACCACTGATGTCATCATGAATATTATTGTCATCGTAAATATTATTGTGGACTAACCCTGTTCTTCTGTGTGAATTTGAGTATCACTTGGGATGGCTAGTCCACCTGGATACTCATTTATATTTTTCTGGGTATCACATGGGATGGCTAGTCCTCCTGGATACTCATTTATATTTTTTTTCTGGGTATCACTTGGGATGGCTAGTCCACCTGGATACTCATTTATATTTTTCTGGGTATCACTTGGGATGGCAAGTCCACCTGTATACTCGTTTCTATTTTTCTGAGTATCACTTGGGATGGCTAGTCCACCTGGATGCTCACTTATTTTCAAGACCTCTCGAGGCGTCGCTTTCAGACACCCGTTTGGCATTTCTTTTCAAGACCTCTCGAGGCGTCGCATTCAGACACCGTTTGGCATTTCTTTTCAAAGACCTCTCGAGGCGTCGCTTTTAGACACCCGTTTGGCATTTCTCTTGGAATTCCTCGGGCGGTCCAGCGCCCGATGTTCCATTTTATTTTCTGGGTTCATTACTAACAAGTTATATATATTTTTATTCACACCATATTTAAATTTATCATGCCATGATTAAATTTCGGTCAACATATACATATCATTTAATCCAGCATGAGCATACGCATTCGGTATATCTCTCATTCATAATGTTTGCGAGTACATTCCAACATACTCACAGGCTTGTCCCTGGCTTGTTAATTTGGCCAGGCCTAGAGGAGGACGAGTTTGTGGAATAAGAGTGCGCTAGTGAGCCCGACGCTTAGAGGTGTTCCCAGTCACTCAGCTTGTGGACTTGGAGTCTACCACGTGTATCATCCGCAGTGTTTCTGCTTCACAAATAAAATAGTCAAGCCTCACTCTGACGCTTGGCTCTATTTTATTGTATCAGTGTTGTACCATCACCACACCACTGTTATATTCCGTCACCACCATATATTGACAAGTTTGTAATAAATGTTGAGCACTCTCGCTCAACCCTATGTAATATTATGTTTGTACTGGATATCTGTATCAAGGGAGTCCACCGGTTGTGCTGATCTTGGTGCTGGTGTGACTTAGGGCTATTCTGTGATTTATTCCGGAAACAGGCCCGAAAGTATCATACAATTCGGCCCATTGGTCCTCTACTAAGCTTTTGGCCTACTAAAGGACCATGATATGATTGGGCCAACCAGGGCCCGAGATATGTTTCGGCCTAGTAGTGGCCCGTCATGTAACAAGGCCAATAATGGTCCGAGGTATATTTCAGCCTGCTAAAGGCCTGTGGTTGACAAATGAAAATTGAGGCCCAACAAGCTTTTCAGCCTGCTAAAGGCCCATGCTGTCTTCTGGGCCATAACAGGCCAGCAGAATATTCAGCCTGTTAATGGCCCGAAGCTACATGGGCCCAAATAAAGTTTGGGCCCACTAGAGGCCCATGTGAGTTATGGGCCTGGGCATACCGTGTCCATGAAGGACCATTACGGCAGGTCCGCGCAGGCCGGAGTAAAGCCTGTTGCATGGAACCCATTAATGGCCCACTGAATTGCAGGCCCTTTAGAGGCGCATGTTTCGGCCCGTTCGCCTGAATCAGATTTTCACCCTTTTTCTGATAGCGAATGATGACATATACGGTAAATACGAATTAAGAACAAACCTACACTATACAATAAAGAAATAATGGCATAGTAACTTAGAATAAACCTACACTATACAATAAAGGAATTAGGGCATATTACATCCATTGGGCATCAAAGTTCGCCACCAATGATCATAAAGCGCAACCAAGAAGCAGATTACAAAACCTGGGTGTCCAAGGCCCTGCCATTGCAACGCAACAAATAATACTGAACCAAGACCACTTGAACATAGTTCAAGAAACAATAGCCTTGCGCGGGAGCTGCTGCGCAAGCAGCTGAGCAAGGCAGTGAGAACGGCCTAGCATGTTGGTCATATCTTCCAGCTCTAGCTATTTAGCAATGAGGTTCTCATTGGAGTTCTGTGCGATCTTCCTTAGAGATTGGACTTCAAGTTGAAGTTGAGTTGCACTATGCCTTTCTGCTTGCAGCTGAGACTGAAGAAGTCGAACTGATTCAAGCAGTGACTTCTATGAGCTTGTGTGACTGGCAGTCTCAAGTAACTTGAACACTGCATCAAGACAGGACTGAGGTTGTCTCACTATCTTCAAGATGTTTTGCCTTCTTTGCTGCAATATACGTTTGGTTTGTCTCAGAGTCTTCAGCAGACTTGTGTGTGCCATCAGGCATATCAGCCTGAAACAACAAGACAGATGACATGTTTTGCATGTATATAAACAAAGATGGTAACTGTGTTGTCAATTCCATCCAGTTTCATATTACAAAATAAAGAGACGATTCAAAATGTCAAGAGCATAATTTGGCATTGTTCATAATGCGGTGAGCTACACCACACTACTGGATTACAGATCAACAACACAAGCGTAGATGCAGGGCAAAAGAAAATCATTGTATCTCTTTTCGTTAATGTGCATGACATGTTCATATCATCAGCTAGATCAGTTAAGACAAAGCAGGAAATGACAAGGTGCAAATGTGCGCAGCTTCACCACACACTGGATTGTAGATCAACAACACAAGCATACATGCAGGGCTAAAGAAAATCAATGGATTTGTATTGAATAATGTGCATGGTATGAATAAGGAATTTGGTTTCACGACTAAAACTTTAAACCTACAGTTGTTGCGAACATGCATTTTGAAAGAAACAGCAAACTAAACAGCAGTTGACGATAGGGAGTATGAGCAAATTAAACAGCAGTTGAGGAGAAAGGCTTTAGAAGGACGGACTTACATTAGTAGTTAACACCGGCTCTATAATGCCCTTCTCCATGTCAAGGGAGGGATAACTCAAGAATTTCAGCACAGAAACTTCTTCATAAGCATTGCCTGTACTCTACATTTTGTAGAGAGTAATTATTGATATGATAATACTGGAAGGGATAGAGGATAATGAAGATAACATGCATAGTGATGCTACATAATCAACTACCTATCCATGTAAGTACAGCGTTATAGGACAAAATGTACTGACAAGAGCAATGGGTTACATTTTTGCACTGGCATTGTCTGTGTATTCAACTTTTTGGTAAGGTTAAGTATAGATCTGATAATTTTTAGGAAATGGTGGGCGAGGGAGACAAGATGAAGAGTAATGCAACACAATGAACTACTCACTCCGTCCCATAATATAAGTGTTTTGTACACTAGTGTAGTGTACAATATGCTCTTATATTATGGGACGGATGGAGTAGCTATTAATATAAGTACAGTGATACAGGACGTTCGGTCCTTACAAGAGGACTTCAGAGCTAAACTTCTTCAGAAGCATTGGGTTGATTCTAAATTTATGTAAGAGTCAATACAGATCTTATAATGTCCACCAAATGGAGGATAAGGAGGCTAACATGTGCAGTGATGCTACATAATCAACCAGCTATGAAAGTAAGTATGGTGATACAGGGCAAGATGTACTCACAAGAGCAATGCAGTGTGCGGTATAGTTACGAGATCCTGTTGTCCCTTGAGGATGGATATTCTCCTACAAACAGTTTTCATACAAATGAGACGGTAAGGCACGTGCAGAAATATAGTTCAAATTGTGATGTGATATCATAGACAGTACCTTATGCTGCAGACGAGACCAGTGTGTAACAAGCTTATTCCAGTCACTGTCTAGTAAATGAAGCACCGGAGACTTTACAGAAATTTTGTTTAGAGGCTTGCCATCGAAGTGTGCTTGCCTCAGGTAGCAACGATACTTCCTCAAAGCGTACTTGAAAAGGGCAATCAATCTTTGCTCGTCTTGACTATCCAGTTTGGTCCTCGCCTATTTAAATGAACGAAATCTCTTGAGTTCTGTCAGCAGAAACATAGGCACTAATTACCATGAATAACATTAGTACATTACTTACACATAAGTTGCGGAGGAAGATTGGAAATTGTTGTTTGTCTGTAGTATAATCTTTCCATGAAGGAAAGATGCGCACAAAGTTCCTGACAACAATAAAAGCTTCGTCTTCTAAACTGGGAAGAAGTGGAACAGGGGTCCTATTTGCTGCAATTGGGGCTCTCTCCAGTTCGAAAAGGGATTTGGCAACTGGAGTTGGTGTACTCTTTGCTGGAATGGGGGTTTTGCATCGTAGAGCTGGTGCTATGTCAACTGGGATCGTCATACTTTTTGCTGCATATGGGGTCTGCTGAGTTGGGGCATCTAAGATGGCTAGTGGGGTAGGGGTAGAGTCTGCTAGAGATGGGGCTGTGTTTTGTGGGTCTGGTGATATTGCCACTACACCTAATGGGCTATTTGATTTAGCAGGTGTCACTACCTTTTCCAAATTCTTTGTTCGTGCTCCATCGCGATCAGCAATCGCCCTCTTCCTTTTGAATGTCTGATACAGAAGAACAGCATTTCAATGGAGAAATATGGTATGATGATAGATGGAATATGTACTGAAAATAGATAGGCATGGCATATTCACATATATGATGTGTAAACTAAGCAAATGGCAGTGTAACAAAGTAGAAGCAATGCAAAGCATCATTTGCAAGATATGTGCGACCAATATAACCTTGCAAAGTTAGAGCAAGCACCTTGATGGGTGAATAAGATAGGGCATCTGCCTTTGACTCCTCCACTAGGGAGCTACATTGACTTAGGTCTCCCTCTAGCTCAGAATCATTGTTAGGATCATATTCTGAACATGAATCTGTAGGTGGAGAGCGTGCGCATTCCATTGCATCCAGACTGGATCTCAGTCCCTTAAGGCCAAGTTTGATAGCCATGTAATTGTTCTGCTTTATTCTTCTCATGTGCCCAAGCTCATAATCATTATGATGATGTTCAGTATCTGAGATTTATGAAAACATAAAAGGTAGTCAGATTATCTTTGGAATGTATTGCGGATTCTACTCCAATAGTGTCTCCCTACAAACCCCTGCGCATATAAAGTTCATCCCCCAACCGTGCTGACCAGACCACACATAGAAATACAAACCTCCTATGTCTCTATGAGGGGCGGACACACATTTCAAAACTGAAGTAGGAACATTAGCATCATATCAAATTTGTATTTGAACAAATAAACTTCGGAATTATGAGTGGCATAATGTTTAGCTTCAAGGGTGGAGTACTGGTAGTGCGACACAAAGCACGTAGGCAGATTGTATTCCATGCAAAAGATCGCAGTCTATGTAAAAGGTGGATATAACACTTTTCTTTCTAAACAATGCAGTGTTTGTTGCCCAACATGATGGAAGAGATCACACAGAGAAATACTATTCACTCATGTCTGCGGTTCCAGGATTTTGAAACAGGGTGGTCCACCCTAAAAAAATTTTGACAACAAATATGACAAGGCAAGCATAAAGCTAGTGAATCAATCATTACTTGTGAGCTTACTAGGACAAGTATGCAGAATCGTAACTGCAGTAAGAGGTTGTCCAAAATATGAATCAAGAAGTTGGGCTAGCACTTATTGTTTGCAATTAATTGAAGTGAATAATTGGATATCATATCAAATGAGTAACAAAGACTAGTAAAATTGTTAACAAACCTAGCCTGCGGTAGTAATCTGGATCAATGTCACTATGACCAACAATCAACATGACTAGTGTTGGTTCCTAGGCGAGGAATTTTGAAACCCTGTCAACTCTACAGGTGCTAAAGATTACTGAAACATCTGAACCATTAAATGTAGGTAGCACTCAGTACACAACAAACCCTAATGAGTGATGAATCAAATAGAAAATGGGTGATGGGAAGTGGCCGCTGAGTGTTGAGGACGGCGTATCTCAAGATAAATCGGGTTGACTGAGTGGGTGCTGCACGCCTTAGCCCTGAGCGGACTGGGAAGATGGGCACGCCGGCGCGGCCAGGCAGTGGTGACGCTGTTGGGCCAGCGGCTCTTGACCTTCTGTTTGTCCGACATCTCCTCCTAAAGTCATGGCATCCGGCGACGGCAAGTCGCCAGCGAGGCAGGCGGTTGGCGGCGAGTAGAGATCGGAAGCAGAGCAGAAAAGAGGGGAATCAGGGTCTGGAGGCATTGGCTTTTTTGTTTTTTTAGCAAAGGCATTGTTTGGCTGACCATGTTCTAATCTCTTATGGTATACAGGCCGACCCAAAATCCCAGGGTGGGCCACGGCCCACGCTGGCCACCCTGTAGATCCGCCCCAGCGGCGCACATGCATTTCGAAATTAAATTAGGAACACTCAGCTGACCAATTAAATGCCACTGTTTTACTAATATCAGCATCTTATTAGATTCGTATTTGAACAACTAAGCTTGTTTAGCTTGATGGGTGGAGCAGTGCTATTATGACAAGGAGCACGTAGGCTGATCGTATAGTGATCATAAAATGGGGGAAACCCTAAGCATGATCAATTAAACCCTATTATGACTGTGCCATGGCAAATTTGAAGCTGCAAACCGCACTAAGGCTACTTAGCAACCAATGTTTGCATTGAACTAACAACTAAGATTCTAAGAGCTGTAAAGAAAGTACAGTAAACAAGTGACGATCTATTTTCTGGTTGAGATCAAAAAGTTAAGCAGATACGAAAGAGTACCACCTCTCTTGCGGCGCCGTGTAGGCATCGGGGGTGCGATGGCTGTCGGCGGCCTGGAAGCTGATCTGTGACGGTAAATGGAGGCATTGGGGGATAAGTCCCATTGCGGTGGACGAGAAGGTCATCGGAGAGGCCCCGGCAAAGTGGACGACGATGCGGATGAAGCGAGAGGATGCGATGCAAGGCTCCTGGTCTAGCGCCATGGATGAGGAACATCGATCTCTTGCAGTGGACGACGCGGTCTGTGTAGGCGCCCCGACATGGTGGAGGAGGGCGGTGATGGATGGGGTGGCGGACGGAGGAGGCTAGTGTGGAGATGGTGTTCTGGTGCCAACGGTGTATGACTGGGAAAATGAAGGGAGAGGGGTTGGGGGAACCATGTCTTTGGGACGCTGCACTTGTCTAAAATGTGGGGAAGTTACCAACTTAGCCCCCATTTAAAGTTTCGGACATCTCATCGGTTGGGGATAGCACGGTAATCTCGCATCTCCCCAATATTTGCCGAGAGAGATTTCGGGCTAGGAGAGGGTGTTTTGGCGCCCACGGTGTATGAACGGGGCTGACAGGTAGGGCGGTTGTTTCACGTATGAGTGAAGTTACAAACCTGCCCCTACTTAAAATATTAGCCTAGATTGATTTCGGCCGAGGAGAGTTTGTTTTTCCGCCCACCGTGTATGAATTGGGAAATGGAGGGGGAGAGAGAGGTCTTTGGGACTAGCTTGAATCAAATGTGTTTTGCCGCCCACGTTTGGCGCCCACCGTGTCTGAATGGGGTGAGAGGCGGTCGTGTCACGTCTGAGTGAAGTTACAAACCTACCCCTATTTAGAGCAGTGGAAATAGGGCCGATAGGTTGTGCGTGTCAGGGGTAGACAGTAATTTCCATCTCCCAAACACTTGTTTCGGGCAGCCGACGTGGGAGTGGGTGTTTTGCCGCTTCTTTCGAATCTTGGGAGAATAAGCATTCACGTTTACCCTGGCAACTAAATTTGAACCCATTTTGTATTAGATTATGAATCTTTATAAATAATTCTATGTTTTTCTATATATCTTCAAAAGCACAACAAAGATGTATTCCACCTTTATATATGAATATGATTTACAAATGCCATGATACACTGGTACAGCGAGCTGCTATACAAACGGTTTTTAACCCCTTTCCGAGACGGAATTTTAAACCGATGCCTTGCCTGTGTGTGCGATAGGGGGTCCTTCCCACACGACCCAGAAACCGTCGGCGATAGGGCCTCCGGTCACACACGCGGGGCAAAAAGAGCTCGTGTGCGATCGGGCGAGCCATCACAGACAATTATACTGGCCCAATTGTTTCTGTTCGTATGTTCATCCCACACAGTGAATCTCAGAAAAACGTTTCCGTTCATATGTACATCACACACAATTTTTATGTGGAAACGTTTGTGCAAGGTGGCCTAATGCAAACATTTGTCGGTCGGAAGACATGTGTGATTGTTCATTGATCCAACATGGCTACTTTCTAGAAACTATGTGCGTTGTTTGAGGTCATCGCCCACGGTGTTGTCCGAGAAACCATCTGCAATTCAAAAACCCAATAAGCAGGTTAATTGGCCTATTATTGATAATGCATTTAGTAATCAAATTGACATTTCATATCAAACACACCATATGTTTCATAGCCGTATTACAGCAACCATGATTTTATGGCTGAATTACATCAGAGTACAACATCACATAGCTTCAGCACTCAGTTACACCATAAAGGCATATAGCTAGCTACACAATTACACAACAGCACGAAGTTTCACATGCAACATCCAAAACCTTTGGAAAGTAGCATCATATACGGTATATAGAGAGATGAATCTCATCTGGAAAACTGCTGAATCTAAAGGTGAATATTGAGCCTTCAATGATGTTGAATGTCCTTGCAACTTTACGCTAGTGGCTATGGATGATTGCCCGCCCAATCTTCATCCTCTTGAGGGAGACTTCAATATTGTAACGTAGGTGTTGAATGAGTACCTTCCTCGCCTCTTGACCATGGAGGTGGTTTGAGAGGTAATCATCGGTGAACTGCTTTGGAAAGGACTGAAAACAAAGATATGCATAAATATCTGTTCTAAATTTTGAAATGGCGCATACGAAAAAAACACAAGGTAAAAGAGTTAGTACCATCGTATAGTTGACTGATGTCTTCTTCATTGTGCAAACAAAGATCTTGTTGTTATTCAACGCTAGTTTCTTTATCCTAACAATCTTTCTGAGTTTCTTGACTTGACTGATATTCATGTCCATCTCATTTCCCCATATGCAAAATGGATCGAACAGTGGGTCTAAACCTCTGATAGCAAGACCTACATGTGCAAGACCAAATTGTTAAAAACCTAAATATTAGAATGGTTCCTGCAATTGCACAATAATGTGCTATTAGCCAAAGGACCATGCATGTGCAAACCTCGATGGTAAACCTCAGTGCCTCCCATTGTTTCCCTGCAACACATATAAGGCAGATATTGATCAGTTTAAGTGAGAGTTGGCATACTATCACTAGAATATATTAATGAAAACGTGTACCCACAACAAATGAACATCACACTGCAGAATTGTACCAAAAAGTTAACTGGACACCACAACAAATGAAGCAAGCAGTTAACCGAGAACCACATTGCAGAATAGAACATATAGTAGAAGATCATACAGTTAACCAAGCCGAGCGTGCTTAAGAACTACTCGGAAATATAGCATTTGTGTATGTTTCTCATGTATAGAGTACATCCAAATTCGATTTTATTCCTCACATGCATAAGAATAAAAAAATTGTACCCACAAGAAATTAAAATCACATTTCAGAATTGAACCATACAGTTAACTGAACATCACAACAAATGAACCAAACTGTTAACTAAACATCACATTTCAGAAGATCGGATTGCATATTAACATAACAGAGGAAAATTCACTAGAAGGAACCGGAGGAAGCCTTTAGAAAACACCACGAACTGTCGTTTAAAGCAGCCAACCGCATGGCGGCGTCCGCATGCGAGGGGTTGACGGTGGCCTCGATGGCAAGGTGCTCCTCCAAGATCTGGCGGTTGGCATGCATGGTAGCCATCGCGACCTCATCCGCGCGTGCGGCCGCGATTTGCTTCACCGGTGCCAGATGCTCCTTGAGCTCCTGGCTATAATGCGTGAACCATGGCTATGGGCAGTGCTTATTTGGAGGATGGGGCAGTGATTTGGCTGGAAGATGTCATGCCGGCGGTCGAGGCTTGCGGGATGGAGAAGGAGGAGGAGGATGGGGGTGGGGTGTGGATTACCTGACTATATGGACGAGGTCGCGTAGCGGGAAGGAGCGCCACCGGCGAGGAGCCGGCGCTGCAAAGCAAGCAGTGAAGGTTTGAACTGGGAAAGGAAGGAGGAAACAGTGGAAATGTGGCTTTTGGTGGGGGAAGGGGGCGGGGTCCTACATATTTCTGCGGTTGCCGAATATTTACGAACGATGCAGCAAAAAACTGACGCACAAGTGTGGTTGATGCGCGGCCGGTGGACTGTAGCCGACGAACCTTCCTGCGTAAGCCATACGTGAGGGAGCCCCAAGATATTTTATACTGCGTCGCACATGATTGTTGCTAACAAACTGTTTGTGGTGTAATTGATTTTTTGATTTTGATTTGAAAGACAAAAGGGGGTTACGGCAGGAAAGGTCCATGTTTGAATTGCTAGAACATTTATCTACAGTGAACATGCAACTATAGGAGTGTCGTGCTAAAATTTGGAATTATTCTGGGTTCATTTGGTATTTTTTATACATTAATTGAGTTTTCTAGGCATTTAATGTGCATAATTCAAATTTGAACTACAGGCACATGCTCTAGTGCACTAAAATGGGTTGAAAAATCGTATATGTGTCCTTGGTTGAATGTTTAGGTCCCATACAAGAAATGAGAGTGAATTTCGAACATCCGGGAGTTGTGGTTCGGCCGAAAACATTGAGAAACTTGGTTTTGAAATTCCAGTAAATCCAAAAATTGCCTAAAAATCACGGAACTTGGCATAGTGTCTTGACATGGCACCAACACGCTATGGTAGAAATTTTGTTCGATTTGAGACAAGGTTTGGTATAAGCTTCTTACAAACCGGAGCTTCTCTCAAGAAGGCTCATGGTTCCGATAGGGGATTTGTCACCTTTGTGGGCGAAACGACATACACTGCCTCTTCCTGCCTTGATTTTTTTACAGAGGCAACAAAGACCAATAGGAGTGTCGTGCTAAAATTTGGAATTATTCCGGGTTCGTTCGGCCTTTTTTATACATTTATTGAGTTTCTAGGCATTTAATGTGCATAATTCAAATTTGAACTGCATGCACATGCTCCAGTGCACCAAAATGGGTTGAAAAATCGTATATGTGTCCTTGGGTGAATGTTTAGGTCCCATACAAGAAATGGGAATGAATTTCAAACATCTGGGCATCTAGGCTCGGCCGCAAACATTGAGAAACTTGGTTTTTAAATTCCTGTAAATCCAAAAATTGCCTAAAAATCATGGAACTTGGCATGGTGTCTTGACATTGTACCAACATGCTGTGGTAAAATTTTTATTTGATTTGGGACAAGTTTTGGTATAAGCTTCTTACAAACTGGAGCTTCTCTCAAGAAGGCTCATGGTTCCGATAGGGGGGGATGTGTCACCTTTGTGGGCGAAACGACATACGCTGCCTCTAGCTGCCTTGATTTTTTTTACAGAGGCAACAAAGACAAATAGGAGTGTCGTGCTAAAATTTGGAATTATTTCGGGTTCGTTTGGCATTTTTTATACATTAATTGAGTTTTCTAGGCATTTAATGTGCATAATTCAAATTTGAACTACATGCACATGCTCCAATGCACCAAAATGGGTTGAAAAATCATATATGTGTCCTTGGGTGAATGTTTAGGTCCCATGCAAGAAATGGGAATGAATTTCAAACATCTGGGAGTCGTGGCTCGGCCGAAAACATTGACAAACTTGGTTTCTAAATTCCTGTAAATCCAAAACTTGCCGGAAAATCATGAAACTTGGCATGTTGCCTTGACATGGCACCAACATGACGTGGTAAAAATTTTGTCCGATTTTTGAAGGCACACAGATTAACAACCAACAAAGTCATTTTGGAACAAAGAGCTGCCACGTTACAATAGGAAATACAAGTGTTATTCAAACCGTGGGCATTGTACTAACCATTGACGTGTCGCCACGCGTCCCCATTTTTATTGGCTCGGAGGCGACATGTGGGGTAGCTATTTGAGTAGATGGGAGGCATGGAGCAAACCGCTGCGCAGGCTCACCGGGAGGCGAGCCCTTTGACCTCCATCCGCCGCCCACCTCGCTCCCAACTTCTCCATTAATGGCGCCCGAGCCCCAGTTTTAATGGCGTGGCTAGGCCTCAGTCGACTAAGATTTAAGAGAGAGAAAAGAAAATCTGAAAAGAAAATTTTGCATGGATCTTGATGTAAGATCTCACGGACATAGCATCGACTGGGACTTAGCAAGACTGATATATATGAAGACGATGGCAATGGATAATAATAATTGTCTTACATATTCAGGAAGATAATTAAAGATGCCACATGCGGCAACGTCCAAAAGACACAAGGGCAAAAGAAGGAAGACACAGACAATGATCTGGGTCGCTGCTCTCTACTTCACCTCATTCTACTAGGTCATGTTCGTCATTTCGTCCACCTTGATCTCCTTCACGTCCTCAATCCATCGCTTGCGAGCATCCACGGATTCCTCCAGGAGCATGTCACGCTCGATGCGGAGCTTAGCGTTCTCGTCCATAAGTTTCCTGACCATGACGGCCGTCTTCTTCAACACGGCAGTTGTCTCCTCATGCTGCTTCGCCCCTGCCGGCGATCTTCACCCTCAGCAGGTCGCGCTCGGTGCGGAGCCTCACCTTGTCACCCTGTAGTCCCCGGATGACGCAGGTGGACTTATCCAACACGGCATAGCTCTCCTCCTGCAGCTTCGCCTAGCGGGGGATGTCATCGTCCATCAGCTTATTGAGCATAGCGCGCATGCGCCTGTGAGAGCCCTCGAGTGCCCGCAATAGATCCATCCAGGCCGCCGCGACGCGGCAGGACCTCTCTGCTGCTTCCATGGCACGGCGGGACATCTGTGGCGCTTCCGCGGCGCGGTCGGACCACTCTGCTACTTCGGTGGTGTGGCAGGACCTCGGTGTTGCTTCGGCGGCGCGGCAGGACCT
Source organism: Elymus sibiricus (assembly GCA_039707655.1). Lineage (NCBI taxonomy): Eukaryota > Viridiplantae > Streptophyta > Magnoliopsida > Poales > Poaceae > Elymus > Elymus sibiricus. The sequence continues at coordinate 391,870,361 of CM077676.1, read as the reverse complement.
CCGTGCTGCTTCGGCAGCGCGGCGGGACCTCTCGGTTGATATCGCGGCGAGGCGGGACATCTCTGCTGCTTTGCTCGCCGATCTGTGGTGATTTCTCGACCAAGAACTCCTCCCACGGGCCATGGCAGACGCAAGGAAGGACGAAGACTTGTTTGTTTGTTGATGAGGAATTGAGGAGGAATGTGCAGTCATTTTCGAGTAGGTGGTATTTATAACCTAGTAATAAGCTGCTAAGTGGGAAAACGTTTAGGTTTTCATCGGTGTGAACAGGTTTGCAATTACATATCGGTGTGAATCGGAGTAATTTGGAATCTGACGGTAAAGAAGCTAAAAATTATTTGACGGTCCCGGATTCGAAGTGCGGCACGATTCCGGATGGTGTAATTAACGTGGGCAAGCGTTCTCGGATGCGTACGTGGCGTGTGCACCGCAATCGGCGATATCAGCACATGACTTGTTCCATCAACCGTGTGCGCTTTTTATTACCATCGCGCACAATTCTTTTAATTAGAATGTGTGCCCGTATATCGCAGACTCCTTGATCTGGCTGACCATTTCTGTTGTGTTGGGTAATCGCAAACAGTTCATCCGAGTGAACCGCATGCCATGTATCGCACACACCTTGATCTGCCTGACCGTTTCTGTTATGTTGGGTAATAGCAAACAGTTCATCCGAGTGAACTGTATGCCGTGTATCACACACACCTCGATTTGGCTGACCGTGTTTGTTGTTCTGTCTTATCGCAAACAGTTCATATGGATCAACTGTATGCCACGTATCGCACACGCGTCTCTAATCTGAATCATGTTTGTTGTTCTGTCTTATTGCGAACAGTTCATATGCATCAACTATATGCCATGTATCACACACGCGTCTCTAATCTGAATCGTGCTAGATGTCATCGGCATCGCACACAGTTCGTCTTATTGGCGACGGGTTTAGTATGACACCATTTGCGATTAATGCATAACACACAGTTTGGTCGCGGGGTCTCTGATTGATGTGTCGCGTTAGGACCTTCCTGCAGTAGTGATACTTGAATTCAGAAGGTTGAATCCAGTTTAAGGTGAATACAAATATTTGAAACAACTTTATATTCAACTCAATTATAACATGTATGACACAAGCAACATATAGTGTACTCCCATTTAGATATGAATTTCAGAAGCCAAGCAATGTCTCAAAATTCAAAATATTGAGCCAACCAACCAATAATATAGAAAACTAATGGACATATGACCACATATAGAGTATATGGATCAATAATATGAACTAACATACATAAGCCAGGCCGCTGTACTGTTTTTGGCTAGAAGAGCATCTTTTTTTGTACCAAAGCTAGTACAACATCTTGGCCGTTTCAGATGCGTACCACTTAAGGCCCATCTATACTACTATTTTTGCTAAATGCACAATCAGTCCGATTAGCATATTTTGTAGGCCTGGCATAGCAAACAAAATGAAATGTCTTTGCCTCAACAACAAAAAAATGAAATGTCTCATGTTCTTATCAATTATTACAGACTCGTGCTAAAAAAAAATACAAACCAAAAAACAATTATTACATGTTCTTTAAAACAAATGGTTCCAATCTATTACATGAACAAACAACACAAAGGTAATTCAATGATGGAAAAAACATTTCACCTATGATTTACCAAGTGGGATTTTAATTTCCTTTTTTTCTTCAGGACATTAACAATGCGGTCAGTCTCAGCTTGCTTCATTGTGAAATCCACCAAATATTTAATGGTTTTCGTGAGTACTGCTTCTGATTGTGCTATTTGCTTCCTCAACATGTCAACTTCATCTCTATGTGCAGAAGCAGACTCTCTTTCTACCAATAGTTTAGCCACTAGAGCATCAGCAGTTGGCAATTCATGATGCACGATTGGGCCGGTGCCACTACTCTAGGCTGATCCAACGTCCATGGGGACCTCACTCTTTGATCTTGGGCTAACCTGTTTTGCCATTACAGTTCCGATTGGATTCGGAAAAGTTGAAGTTAGCAGAACATCTCAACTGGGAGTTAGAACAGCAACCCAGTTAAACAAACAAGGATTTAAAGAGTTGTGATTGGATGCTGAAATGTATAGGTTATTGACATCATTAGAGCAACCGGTTGCAGTAGCAAAGCAGTTAAACAAACAACCTATTGTGCCATTGGAGTTTCTCTTGGATCCTGAAAAGTTGAGTAGTCAGTAACTTGATTAGAGCAACAAGTTACAACAGCAAACCTGTTACACAAATAAATTTTCGAAAATGTACCTGCTGTTCAATTGGATTTCCAATTGGGTCCTGAGAAGTTGAAGTTGGTAACATGATTAGAGCAACAAGTTACAGCAGCAAACCAGTTAAACAAGGAAGTTTTTCAGAACATACGTGTTGTGCCATCGGAGTTTCAATTGGATCCTGAAAACTTGATAGTTAGCAAGCATAAATAAAGTGTTGCAAGAGCCATAAGAAACTAACATCAAACTAGTAAAATTAACCAGTTTTGGCAATGTATTTAATTACACATGAACTAGTAAAACTAGCAAGTTTTTGGCAACGTATTAAAGCAACAAGTCGATAGAGTTTACCAGCAACACATACATCTCTAAATTTCATTCATGTAAGCAAAATGATTCTGACACATATATATAAGTTAAAAAGATGGTGTCCCTCATATAAACCTGACAGTTGTCTCTCCATGAACATGCAAACATTACTAGTGCTAGAAGTCATAACAGCAAACAAGATAAACAAACAGGGTATCATATTGCACCCTAGAAGTAGATGTGACCAGCTATCTATGTGCTTATGTAGCTATTGAAGTTCAGGCACAGGTAGTTCTATAATAGTAAGTAACAAATACATAGATAGGTGCAGTCTATAATAGGATTAATAGGCTATGGCATTATGTAATCAGTAGCAAACTAAATTAAGGCAAGCAAGGTAATTGAACAATTTTTTAATCAGTGGCTACCTAAAATTCTGAGAAGCAGATAACTGAACTTACGGTAGCTCTTTGTACAGGCACACTGCAACTTCTTTTTCGCTTACGAGGTTCTACGAAGGAGTCCATGACATCACTTGCTTGGATACGCAGTCCCAATACTCCTTCATTCCCACACTGCATTTTGGTAAGTCGAATGGTTAATCTTATAAGATGGTGCCACCTTGTTATATATGAGGACAAGTTGTGAGACTAGTTGTAGCAATACACACCACACTGGCTTTTACTGTATAATTCATGCGATTATATTTGGCCTATTGAGATCTAAGCAATCTACAATATCATGAAAAGATTGACATCCTTCTCATTATTGGCCAACTCAGTTCATAGAAACAAGCAATTCAACCATTATGTGGATAAATCAAAAGCGCCACTGGAATACATTTCACTGCCCCAATCATACACGCAAATCATACAGGCAGGCCAGTACAAATTAAATGAAATGCAGGGACTTACACTAGCTTGTTGTACAGGCTCACTGCAGCTCTGCTTGCACTTGGGACGTTCCATGAAGAAGTCCATGTTACCACTTGCTTGGATGTGCAGGCCGTGTACTCCTTCCTTCCCCCTTTGCATTTTTGGCACAGCGAATGGTTGATGTAATGAGAGGAATCGACCTTGCTGTTGTACCGGAGGACAGGTACTTACAAGGTTATACGAGCGTGCAGGATGTGTACTAGATCCCGTAGCGCCGTCATGCTTCGCTGAAAAATGGTTTTGCTTGTTTCAGATGAAAGCTCCAGAAAAAATAAGAGTTGAAGTCAGAGTTGCATAGGCGTATAAGCTAAGAGAGCAGTAAAAGGATATCCAAGCATCATCAGAACAGTGCACAACACAGTGATATGTGGATACCTAGTTCGGGCCGGTGTTTAGGCATACTCGCCTAGAGTGCGGGTCACTTCAGAGCCGTTGAGGGTGATGCGCTTGCGTTGGCTGGCCGCCTACGGAAGCAGATCTTGAGCGACGGCGGAGCGCTACAATGCGGTGGATGAGGCCGTTGGTGAAGCACCAGCGGGGGGGGGGGGGGTGGAGGTGCGATGATGTGCTCCGTGAAGTAGCCCAGTAAGGTGGAAGACGGCGTCGGTGAAACAGACCTGATGCGGTGGAAGTCGGTGTCTGTGAAGCACGTCGGCTGCGGTGGCCGACATTGTCGATGGACCACCCGGTGCGGTGGACAAGGGCGTAGATGAGGCAGCTCCGGTGCGGCAATGCAGCGCGACCGTCGTCTTCGTCGTCGTCGTCCGGTACGGAGGTAGGGACCGAGACGAGACGAGGGGCGATTCGAATTTTGCTTGGATGGCGGCGAATTAGGGATTTGAGCGCTTTGGGCGCGGAAGGGGGCGGGGGAGAAGCGGGATTTTGCAGGGTTGGAATTTGGGCCGCCAGATATTTCAATCCGAAACGTGGAGGCGCGCAGTTTGTAACGTTCGTACAACACATGCCACCACCACGACACGACCGTGGTCTACCTGGTGCGCCTACATTTGAGAATGCAAACGAATCTTTTCTTCATTGGCAAACGAATCTGTATGTATTACCTTGCCCGTGTTTTCCTTGCAAATAATTAGTCCTTCGAAACGACATACTAGTAATTAATTAATGACGAGTTCTTTGAATTAGAGTGTGTTTGTGACATAGCGATCTCCAATTCTAACGTGGATTTTGCATTTCATGGTATCCACTCTAAGTTTTTGAATGCAAATTCATATGTATAAGATTAACACTATGGTGGTGAGAAAACTTTGGATGTATTCAAGCATATGACCACACACATAAAAAAATACCACAACAATCGAGTCAATATTAGTGCATCAACTTTTCCAAACCATGCATGTGTGGAACGAATTTGAAATAATTACAGAAGCCATATGCATGGTCCTCAATTCAAATTTTACAATGTGCACTAAATTGAAACGTGAATATTAAGTCCATTACTATCCACATTCAAATGTTGGGTTTAGCCCCCCTCCCCCCCCCCGACACACACACTACATACTTCCTCTATCAATCAATCTTCCACCCTTAACCACCTTATAGAGCTATTGGTTTCTGACACCCGCTCATTCTTTCTCTCCATGTTTCCATCTCTAATTCTCTCAAATACACAAACCCCTTTCCCCCACTCTCACAACAAACGAATTTCTCTCACACACCCGCCATTGCACTCCATGCCGAGCTCTCTCTCTCTCTCTCTCTCCCTCCCACCCTCTCTCGCTAGATACATGCATTGGCTCTCTAGACCCCCCCCTCTCGCGCATATGCACGCATGTTGTCTATCTAGGTCATCCTCTCCACGCCATCTCACTCTTTTGGCCGCACGGCGGCCCACACTCGCTCAATCTTTCTCTCTCTCTCTTTATCTAAGTCTCGATTAACCTCGCTTTCTCTCTCACACAAACATTATATTTCCCTGTTTGGGCCTCGATCAACACACTACATACTCTGTCATGCGGATTATCTATCTAGGTCACTCTCACCAAACCGTCTCACTCTTTTGACCATTTGGCGGCCCACACTCGCTCAATCTCTCCCTCTCTCTTTATGTATGTCTTGATTGACCTCGCTTTCTCCCACACACAAACGATATATCTCCTTGTTTGGGCCTAGTTCGACATATTGTATATACTTTCTCACGCACATTATCTATCTAGGTCACTCTCTCCAAACCGTACTTCTCACTCTTTCGACCGCATGATGGCCCACACTCGCTCAATCTCTCTCCACTACTGTAGGCGACCACTAACGCGACACATGAATCAGAGACCCCGCGACCAAACTGTGTGCGATGCATGAATCGCAAACGGTGTCGTAAAAAAACTGTCCCCAATAAGATGAACTGTTTGCGATGCAGGAGACATAAAAAACAATTCAGATTAGAGACGCATGTGCGATACGTGGCATACAGTTGATCCATACGAACAGTTTGCGATGAGCCAGAACAACAGAAACGGGCAGCCAGTTCAAGGTGTGTGCGATACATGGCATACAGTTCACTCGGACGAACAGTTTGTGATTACCCAACACAACAAAAACGGGTAGCCAGTTTGAGGTGTGTGCAATACACGGCATGCGGTTAACTCGGATGAACTATTTGCGATGATCCAGAAGAACAGAAACGATTCGGCATAACAAGATGTGTGTGATATCCGGCAAACAGGTCAGTAATCAGAATTGTGTGCGATAATTATAGACAGCGCATACCATTGTTTGTTGTGAATTGTGTGCTCGACAGGGCACACAATTCAAGAAACCAACTATCGGCGATAATGTAAGAGATCTCTGTCGATTACGTATTGCTAACCGTCTGTGATGAGATTGACAGGGGACACAGATTAATATGAGCGAACGGCAACAGAGATATACAGTCTGCTTAATTTAGTCCTTCTTATTGTTGTTGTTGGATGGCTCCGCGACATCGTCTTGGCGAGGACGCTTCTTGCCACTGACCGTTGGCTTTTCATCGCCGCCGCTGTCATCTTCGTCGTTGATGTCCTCATCATCGTCCTCCTCGTTCAAACATTCCTCCTCCTCATCATCATCGTCGTCGTCTTCATCGTCCTCCAACGGGTCCTCGTCTGTCTGGTCGTCGTCCGGCGACTCGGGTGGCAGCGTCCCTTCCATGATCCGGATAAAATCGAGGTCAGGGCTCGACGCCAGACACATGGAAGACAAGCGGGATGATTCCGAGGTTGACCTATCATCGAGCGGAAGACTGTGGCGGAACTATCGTCCTCACTGTCGCTCGACATGGCTGCGGTACGTACATAAAGCGAGATTGCAGAGTGTGTGTAAGTGTGTAGTGCGGCCGGCCGGGACGATGAAGACGGTGGAGACTGAAGCAGGGTATGAAGAAAAGAGGAATGGCAATAGAAGTGGGGGATTGACGGTTTTTATTGGTGCCTTGGCAGGCGATTAGAATCCTGATATAATCAACCACAATTATTAGTACCCAGTCGCTCCAAATTCTCGCGGTTGCGCAGTTCTCAATGTGATAATTACAGACACAGGTTGGAGCGTCCAAATGTGAAACAAGCAGTTTTCATTGGACAGTTGTCAAGCAATAGATGAGCTCTGCTTATTGATGTAGCCAGTAATAATCAAACAAAACCCCTAATCATCATTACAAACAGCGCATAGAAGATGGCTAATGCGACAACTACAACTACACATGCTAGTTCCTTCTTGTCTCTTGCTTTCATCTATTGCCTGTGATTGAGTCTTTCTTGCTTCATCGTAGTGATTGTACACTCCAGATCAGTCAGTTTCTTCTTCAGCTTTACGTTATCTTCTGCGAGCTTGGTGATAACACTCCGAGCCCTGCCATGCCATTCATCATCCAACTAGTTAACAAAGGCACAAGCCTCATATCCCTGCCAATGTTAAATATTCAAGATGGGCGGGGGCATTAACTCAACTTAAATGATGAACGTAGCACTAACCTCTAAGGGGCAACTGAGAAACCGTCTGCCAATGTCAAATCCCTCCGTGCATACACGTTGAGCGGGAGTGTGTCTGTGTGCACAACTTAGCTTTTGGTACTTCTCGGTAGCACAAAACTCAGAGTCGAACTCATGTTGCGGGAGTCTGGAGTCATACTCCGGATCCAGCGGTTGATTGCTTTCCTGGGTGGGGGAGCGGGGGTCATTGAGGACGGATTAAGCAGGGAGCTACTTTAATTTGGACATGCTAAAAAAGATCGGGATTGATTGGAACCTGATAAGAAGATTTGGATCCGTAGTACATCTGCCTTCTGATGACCTTAGGCAAGCGCTCGGCGGTGACCGCCGTCGTGGCGGCGCCGCCCATTGCGCTGCCGAGAGCGACGATACGAGCCGGAGCAGCCGCACCGAAACCATCATCACCACTCGTCCGCATTCCCCCAATGTTAGCGCCACGCGAGGGAATTTTGGGGCTATCTAGGGATTTGGAGGAAATGGAGAAACTGTGAGGATCTGATAACGGTCGGGAACTACTTATCGCACTCTGTTGTAAATGGCAGACGTTTTGTACATATCGTTTCTGTTCGATATTACAACTTCACACACGATTTCCACACAAAACCGTGTGAGAAGACAACGTGTGTGACACACGGTTCCCGTGACATAACCGTATGTGATGTACTACCCGGTACATATGGGATGCAATAATGGAGTTAATACTGTAAACAGCCGCTCTGCGGATACCCGTCAAAAAATAAAACAGCCGCTCTGCATAGAGATGGGGGCGGCGGCTGAGGCAGCGGCTACCGGATAGGAGGTCAATCCTCGGTTGGTCGGTGGTGGCGGCGTGAGAGGAGGTCAATCCTCAGTCGGCGGCGGGAGATAGGAGGAGATCTCTATCCTCGAGGTCGGCGGCAGCGTGATTGGAGCACATCCCTCGTGGTCGATGGCGGGATAGTGGAGCTTGAACTTCAGGCGGATGCCCCACTAAGCTTTGCTCATCGACCTTGCTGTCTTGGTGTGCCGCGGTATTGCGCTTCTCTGTCCATTGGGTGGAGGTCACCGCGCTGCTAATTAATTAAGGTATTCTTTTCGTTGAGTGGCTTCATTAATGTATTCTATTCATAAGGGTAGTATACTGTACTCTGCGTGTAAATTGACTGGTCATTAATTTGTGTCATCGCATGGCTGGATAATACAATATGGAGAACCCTCCGTAAATTATGAAAATAAAATCTTGTGATTTATGCACGCATCTTTGGGCATTAATTAATCCATTTATTAATGCTTTTTTGAATTACCCCGCGTGTGGTGCAGATGGAACGATCTGAATGGATGAAGGATCGGAGAAGCTCAAAGCTTGCGAGTGGCGTGACGGAGTTCATAACTTTGGCTGAAAGGACAAACAAGAGAGTCCGTAACGAGGATTACATCCTGTGTCCATGCAAGGATTGTGGCAATACAGAGTCACATAAAGTTACAGACGTCGAGTACCACTTATTCAAGCGGGGATTCATGGATGGATATACACATTGGACTAGACACGGTGAAGAGCCGGTCATGGATGAAGGTAACCAGGGCAGCAAGATGCCAAATCCCGATCAGAGTCACATGGATGTTGAATCTAACCTCGGGGCTCAGACGTCAAGCTACCAACGAAACAGAGACAATAAAAAAATCCCACTGGAAAACCAAGACGGCGATGAAGACGACGACCTTGATGGTATGCCAGATTTTGCTGCTATGATTGCAGATTTCCAGGGCCCAGATAAAGAAATGGTTGGGCACAAGGATCTGCCAACCATTGATGCAGACTCAAAGAAAGATTTGTATCCAGGTTGCAAAAGGAAATATTCCAAGTTGAGTTCCACACTGGCGCTTCTCATATTTAAAGCAGAAAATGGTCTATCAAACAAGGGCTTCACAGAGTTGTTAGGTCTTTTCAAAGACATTCTTCCAGAAGATAATGTGCTCCCCAAAAGCACGAACGAAGCAAAGAAAGTTGTTTGCCCATTGGAACTTGAAGTCCAGAAGATACACGCTTGTGTGCATGATTGTATGTTGTACCGCGGTGAGTACAAAGATTTGCGTGCATGTCACATATGCAAGCATCCACGATACAAGTGCAGGAAAGCAAAGGACAAGGACAAATTGGATGATGAGATCAAGACATGAATCCCGTTCAAGGTTGTTTGGTAGTTGCCTTTAATTCCAAGGCTGAAGCTTTTGTTTGCAAACCCTAGAGAGGCAAAGAGGTTGCGGTGGCATCATGATGAGCGAATTGCAGATGAATATTTGAGGCACTCGAAAGATGGGGCTTAGTGGGAGTCAATCGAGGAAAAGCATAAAGCCTTTGGCATGGATCCTAGAAGTATATGGCTCGGGGAGTGTACTGACGGGATGAATCCATTTGGCGATATGAGCACCAAACACAGCACATGGCCGGTGCTTCTGTGCATATATAACCTTGCTCCTTGGTTGTGTATGAAGAAAAAATACATCATGATGTCAATGATTATCCAAGGCCCGAAGCAACCTGGAAATGACATCGACTTTTACTTTGAGCTACTGGTAGAAGAACTACTGACATTGTGGGTAAAAGTGCCTGTTGTAAAATGTTATGATGCTTACAAAAAGGAGATTTCCGATCTACATGCGTTGCTGCTACACACCATTCAAGATATGCCGGCATTAGGCAACACGTCGGGGCAGAAAACAAGGGGAGATGTAGGATATGTCACATGCATGGATAGGACAGCGAGTAGATTTCTTCCCAACTCGCACAAAACCATGTATTTGCGTCATCGTAGATTCTTACGGAGAGAGCACCCATACCGAAAGATGAAAGCTGAATTTGATGGTACGACAGAGGTAGGTTTGGGCCCAAGACCTTATTCTAGGAAGGTGGTCCATAGAATGGCTAAAGAAATTGAAGTTGTGCGTGGCAAGGGACCCGGTTCGTCGTCGAAAAAAACACCCAGGACGCAAGTGTTTAAGAAGAAATCAGTGTTCTGGCAATTACCTTACTGGGAGATTCTAAGTGTACGTCACTGCATCGATGTCATGCATGTAGAGAAGAACGTATGTGAAAGCATCCTTGGTACTCTGCTCAAGATTAAAGGTAAAACAAAGGATGTTGACGGAGCACGACTCGATATGCTTGGTGATCAAACAAAACGCATGAATGAAGCTGAAGATGGTGACAAATTCCTCCATGTTTGCCAGAGTTACAATTTCACTGCAAAAGAAGCAAAAGAGTTCTACAATTATTTGTTGTCAATTAAGACACCCTCTTCCTACTCCGCAAACATCAGAAGTCTCGTGGATGTGAGCACGGGTAAAATGAAGTTGGCACACATGAAGTCACATGATTGCCATGTAATGTTGACACAAATCCTCCCGGTGGCCATCAGGAATTTGATGGACATAGACATAAGAAACACACTCATTGATCTCTGTGATTTTTTCAACCAACTATGGCAGAAAGTGGTAAATCATGAGGAGCTGGATCATATGCAAGAGGATATTGCAAGAATATTGTCCAACCTAGAGATGTTTTTCCCACCGTCATTCTTTGATGTCATGGTCCATCTCACTGTGCACCTTGTCGACGAGATAAAGTACTGTGGTCCTGTGTTTCTTCGCAACATGTATCCCTTCGAGCGGTTCATGGGAATATTGAAGCGCTATTGTCAGAACCGATGTCATCCAGAGGCAAGCATCCTACAAGGTTATACCGCAGATGAGGTGGTTGAGTTTTGCACCGAATACATGAAACAAAGACCTATAGGTTTTCCCCTCTCTCGCCATGAGGGAAGGCTGGCTGGTAAGCTAGTCCTTGCTAGTGTGCCACACACTGCACCTGGAGATGATACTGATAAAGCCCATTTGACATTACTGCTTAATAGCCAAGTTCTCGACGCTTATGCTGAAGAACACTTGGCGGAGATACGATGAAGCTTCTTACCCATGGTGCATCCATTAGATGTCATGATGAAGGCGCATAATAAGGACTATGTCAGATGGCTGAAGGATCGTTTGTCACGTGGATCCATGGATGACATTGCAACGTGGTTGGCACAAAAGCCATCACCTACGGTATTGAGGTACCAAGCGTATGACATAAATGGCTACACGTTCTACACTGAGGAACGTGATAAGAAGACCTCATATCAGAACAACTACATTCGAATAGAATGCATAACTGTAGATGAAGCTGATAAAAGGGTATACTATGGAACCATCGAAGAGATTTGGGAGCTTAACTATGTGAAAGTTAAGGTGCCAGTATTCAGCTGCAAATGGTTCCCTCTTAGTCAGGTAAAGGTTGATGAATATAGGAAGACCTGTGTTAACAAGACAAAGATGCATATCACAAGGACCCGTTCATTCTTGCAAGCGATGCAACCCGGATTTTCTATGCGGAAGACCCCTTGCATAAGAACTACCATGTAGTGATGCGTGGGAAGAGGAGGGTACTGGGCGTCGAGGGTGTTGCTGATGAGGACGAGTACGATGAATTTGCTGAGATGCCAGCGAAGGGATCACGCACCAAACATAAAGAGAGGCTTAAAATTATCAGAAATCCTAAGTTCATTCGGGGTCAACCTAATGATCCCAGTTCTCCCATGTACATGGGAATTAATACGTAACACTATTTATTATGTCTACTCAGCAACTTAATTCATTCAATTAGAACTGTCGCATGTACTGAATTGTGAGTTATGCCCGGCCTTCTGTTGATCTAAGAACGATTAATATGTTGACCTTAATATGTCGTCAGCACAGGCAATGAGAGTTTAAACTATTTATGATTGTATAACCCTATAGCTAGCACACTCAATTGATGTCACTCCAGTATGTATGAACATAACATATGCAATCTGGTTTGCAAATAGCACACGGTTCATTCACGAAAGCCGTGTGCCTACCAAACAGTGGCCGATGACCCCTGCTGCGCGCGATGTGAGTCATGCATTCTGATTGGCCAAAACCCAAACCCCACTGATTGTACGTCTGCACCGTTTGATGCACACAGATCGAACGGCAATCCTCATCCCTTTCATCACCACATGCAGTTGCAGTTGGGATTTGTTTTATATGCACTAAATGCCTGGTAAATGCAAAAAAATGGCTTGAATATAACAAAGGAGCCCCGAAATGCGCCAGAAAATCAAACCTAGGGTATAATAGTGATTGCATACTGTGGAAAAAAATTGCGGCGAAACGATGAAGTCGCCAGCAACTGGAGTTCGAATTGCCAAGTCTCCTTTTGGAAACTATGATCCTTCTTGTGAGATGCTCCGGTTTCCAAGGAGCGATCATCCAAATTTGTGCCAAACTTTACCAAAAAATTTCCATCAGGTCTTGAGAGCACGCCATGGTGGCGCACCGATATTCGTGATTTATGAAATCCGTCTGCATTTCCTGTAATTAAAATACCAACAAGACCAACGCCGGTGGCCACATCTCGCATCCAAAATGTTTGAAAATTCTTCCCATTCCTTGGACATGAATGAAAACACACAAAGCGACACACAAATGATTTTGTAGACCTGCTTTGCAAGTAGCCCACATGTAGTTGCTGTTGGGATTTGATTTATATGCACAAAATGCACGGTAAAATGCAAAAATGGCTTAAATATAGCAAACGAGACCCGAAACGCGCCAGAAAATCAATACTTGGGTGCGATGGTGATTGTGTACCATGGAATTTTTTTTGAGGCAAAACAATGAAGTCACCGACGATTGAAGTCTGAATTGCCATGTCTCCTATTGGGAACTATGATCCTTCCTGTGAGATGTTCCGGTTTGCAAGGAGCGATCATCGTAACTTGTGCCAAACTTTACTAAAAAATTTCCACTCGTTATTGAGATCGCGCCGCGGTGAGACACCGATTTTCATGATTTTCTAAGTCCATCCGCTTTTCCTGTAATTAAATTACCAACAAGCCCTACGCCGGTGGCCGCATCTCGCGGCCGAAATGTTTGAAAATTCTTCCCGTTTCTCGGACAATGAATTAAAACTAGCAAAGCGACACATAAATGATTTTTACACCTTCTTAGCTAACACCCACATGTAGTTGCAGTATGGTTTTGATTTATATAAACTAAATGCATGGTAAATGCAAAAAAAAGTCTTAAATGTAGCAAACGAGATCTGAAATGCCCCAGAAAATCAAACCTAGGGGTATGATGGTGATTGCGTACGGTGGAAAAAAGTTGGCGAAGCATTGAACTCACGTCTTCATTTCAAAATTACCATGTCTTCATTTCAAATGAAATTATGCTGCTCCTTGATGTAGATGTTTTCCAATAGCACACGGTTCAGTCACGAAAGCCGTGTGCCTATCAAACCGTGGCCGATGACCCCTGTTGCGCACGATCTGAGTCGTGCGTTCTGATTGGCCAGAACCCAAACCCCATGGATCGTACGTCTGCACCGTTAGATGCACCCAGATCGAACGGTGATCCTCATCCCTTTCATCACCACATGCAGTTGCAGTTGGGATTTGATTTATATGCACTAAATGCCCGGTAAATGCAAAAAATTGCTTAAATATAGCAAAAGAGCCCCGAAATGCACGAGAAAATCAAACGTAGGGTATAATAGTGATTGCATACCGTGGAAAATAATTCGAGCTGAAATGATGAAGTCACCAGCAACTGGAGTTCGAATTACCACGTCTCCTTTTGGAAACTATGATCCTTCTTGTGAGATGCTCCGGTTTCCAAGGAGCGGTCATCCAAACTTGTGCCAAACTTTACCAAAAATTTTTCACGGGGTCTTGAGAGCATGCCATGGTGACACATCGATTTTCGTGATTTTCGAACTCCATCTGCATTTCCTGTAATTAAAATACAAACAAGACCTATGCCGGTGGCCGCATCTCGCATCTGAAACGTTTGAAAAATCTTCCAATTCCTTGGACAATGAATGAAAACACGCAAAGCGACACACAAATGATTTTGTAGACCTTATTTGCCAACACCCACATGTAGTTGCGGTTGGGATTTGATTTATATGCACAAAATGCATGGTAAATGCAAAAATGGCTTAAATATAGCAAACGAGACCCGAAATGCGCGGAAAAAAATCAATACAGGCATGTAATGGTGATTTTCATGATTTTTGAAGTCCATCCGCATTTCCTGTAATCATATTGCCAACAAGCCCTACGCCGGTGGCCGCATCTCGTGGCCGAAATGTTTGAAAATTCTTCCCGCTTCTCGGAGAATGAATAAAAACTAGCAAACCGACACAAAAATGATTTTTACACCTTTTTTGCTAACACCCACATGTAGTTGTAGTAGGGTTTTGATTTATATGCACTAAATGCATGGTAAATGCAAAAATTGCTTAAATGTAGCAAACGAGACCTGAAATGAGCCAGAAAATCAAACCTAGGTTATGATGGTGATTGTGTACCGCGGAAAAAAATTCGAGGCAAAACGCTGAACTCACGTCTTCATTTCAAAATTACCACGTCTTCATTTCAAACGAAATTATGCTGTTTGTGCACACGGGCTCGTAGAGGCTTCCGTTTGCATAGGCCTTTCCGCGCCGCGACCGGCGCCCTTTCTTCACCGAAGCCGCCAACAGCCCCCACTGCCCGCCCCCATTTCACTCAACAGTTCACATATTCTACCAAAACTCCATCGCTAGCTCCCCCCTCCCCCAGATCCACACCAGAACCCTATCCACTACTAGGGAAAACCCTAGCAGTAGCACGGGGTTTTGTCATATCAGTAGCGCGGGTGGGCGCACTACTGCTACGGCGCTACAGCTAACTCTTAGCAGTAGCGCTGTTCCACCCGCGCTACTGCTACCAGAGTTTAGCAGTAGCGCGTTTTGAGGAATCTCGCTACTGCTAATAGCTGCAGCGCGCCTCTTGGCCACGCGCTACTGCTAAGGCAGCACTACTGCTAAAGACATACCCCGCGCTACTGTTACTATTTGCTGTAATTTTTTTCTGCAGCATTTTTACTCTGTTTTTTTAATAGGTTTTATACAATAGCCTCTGTCATATCATACACACAATAGTCTCCTCATATCATACACATGCAAATAGTCTCATCAAATCACGTCATCATCATCCAACACAAATGATGTCTCTCATCATCATCGATCTCAAAATAGTGATACAAGTTATGATATGTCTCGAATACATGCAACTACATCATCATCCCATACACATGTTTCATCATCCATCTAAACGATGATATAGAAGAGAAGAGCTATCACTATGAGTAAGAGCGGAATTATGCAATACATGAGGCGCCGGTTCAGAATCCTCTCTCGAGCTAGCGTGAACCTCAAGTAACTAGCTTCTGCTTCTTGTCTGCTATCGAACCCTTTATGGTTGTCACCCGAGAACCGTCACACTTGGGCCTGACACTCGGGCCACTCGTCGTACACTCCCGGAACCCTCCCTATTTACATGGCATAGCACTTCTTCGCCATCAAGGACCTATGTACCTGTTAGAGATGGATCTTCATCAAGCGAATTCAACAATAATATGCAACATAATATATTTGAGCAACACGAAAAGAAAGAGTTAGCTAATAGATGCGACATATAGTAAACATAATTAATCAACGCAGCTAGTTCATCGTACCCAAACTAATTAACTAGATGTACGCAGGTCATCGTATCCAAACTAACAAACTAGCGTTACGCAAGTTCAGCAGGACCGTTGACATCACAAAGTTTCATCGCTATACAAAGTACAAGTTCAACTGACACATCATCATCGGCATCATCAATCACTGGAAGTTCCAACCATCCATATCCGGGAGGATGCACCCTAGCTTCATGAACGGCGTCAGGTCCTGACGTTGCATGCCTATGCGAGTTCTGACGTCAGCTCGCAATATAGGGCCGTGGTGGAACATCCCATTCTCTTCGACGACTTCTTTCATGATGATCATTGCAATGTCCTTCTGGATGCGAAAGAAGTCATCTCTGAGTTTATAATCCAGTTCGTCTCCTAAGGATTCTGCCCATTTGCAGATATGTTCATCGTTTCTTGTTGTCATGCGAAGCTATTGGTGATCCCTTCTGAATTCCATCATGAGATGGAGGAGGTAGAATCCATCGTTCTTGCTTGCTGTCGGTTGATGGATGGAGCAGAAGGTAGTTTTAAGCGAGAAACCCGGCTTGTTCTTCCTTTGTTTCTTGATCTGGATGTGGCCACCCCTCATGCTCAAGCCGTGGAGAGCATCATCCAGAATATCCATTATGTGGGTGTAGTCCTTCTTCTCGTAGTTTCTGGAAGAGTTGAAATACACAGCATGGGAGACTCGCAGGAAAAGAACGATAACGACGGCACGCCCGTTGCTGCGGGAAAAATAACACCTCAAATTAGTCTCCATATGAGCGATGGAATGATTGAAACGTACGAAAGGGTTGTCCGGCAATGACTTACATTGGATGATAAGGCAGGAGAATCGTTTCCTTGTCCTTATTCGTTATCATTAAGTATTCGATATAGTCCCTAGCAGCTTTACGTTCAAAGTCATCGAGACTCAAGAAGGACTCATGCATGTAGTATGGATCCGCCACCGAGATTTGCAAGATTTGTTCTCTCCTGATGACGAAGTTCATATGTAGCGCAAAAAGGCGGACAATCGTAAAATCGAGCCGCCTCGTGAGAAACATCTCAAAGATGTGATCAAACCGCAGGAAGAACACCTCTGCGGGCAGTGTGTCGACGTAGCACTTGGCCTGAGGCACACGAACCGCGTAAAGTGGATATCCTGGATCCTTCGAGGTGAGAAGGCTTTTCTCAGTCGACAGCACATGGTCGTGCAGTCTCCTGAGATCCCCTGATATGCCCTCTAGCGGTTTCGGTGGTAGGATCGGCTCGCCCGTGACATGGTACATCGCCGCACCTTTGACCGGTACACGGTCTGCAAAATCGGTCGACTGGCTGCTAGAAGCTTTGATAGCTTTGGCGGTAGCAGAGCCTCTCCTCGGCGGTCTGTTCCTCTCCTTTTTCTTGGGTTGACCGTCCAGACCCTTCCTTACCCCCGCCACCAGTGTTGTCGGGCTAAGCACTTTATGACCCTAGGCTAGTTGACCCTGCGCTGAGGCGGCATCTGGAGGCGTGTCCTGTGAGGATTGCATGAAGAGAGACTTCTTGCAATCAACCCTAGGACGTTCCTACCCGGGCACATCATCCATCTCCTCATCCACATACTCATAGCCTGAGTCATATGGCTGACTCATCATTTGTCCGTCGTCATAGGCGCCGGTATTGAGGAACCGGAGAGGGTCCTCCTCCTCCATCTCATCATCCATTCCTTGTTCCACGGGGGCGACTACATCATCCACTATTGGACCCCCTTCCTCACGTTGTCTGCCGCTCTCACCCGGCAAGAGAGGCGCTGGTAATTGAGTAGGTGGTGTGGTGGTGTTCATACCTTGCTGATGTGTGGTCATTGGTGTCCTCTCGGCCGCCTCCAGACGAAGAAGATTCTTCGGCCACAGCAGCATCCAACCCTTGCATTCTCCAAGCCGCATCGGGGTCTCGTCCTCCTCTCCCCCGAGCCGTTCTGGAGGAGTCAAATCCTCATGGCCCGCTTTCACACTCGACAAGTTAACCCTGAAGGTGCCAACAGGGATCGGCTGGCCGTGGAACGTGAGTTCGAAGGGCTTCGTTATCACTGCCTTTCCCACGTCCACCTTCTGGCCGTTGATCATGTAGAGTACGGTGCACGGGGTTTCGTCGGCCTGTGAAGACATGTCTACGGTGTAAGACATCCGAAAGGCAACGAAAAACCGAAGATTATAGATATGTTGGTACGACGTGTAATTACCATGAGGGCGTCGAGGTCAGCCAAAGACGAAGGCCCGCCTAGCATGCCAGAGACAGAGGACGGGCTGCTATGTGCGGGTGCGGGAGCAGGCGCGGGTGCGGGACCTTGTGCGGTAGCGGCAGCAGGTGGTGGTGGTGTAACACCCCAAAATATTTTCCTTGGATTTTCAAAATCTTTTCTTTAAAATAAAATACTTTGAATTATTACGGTCTTTTTCTTCTTCTACTTCTTCTGTTCTGAAAATCTTTTTATTTTTAATTGGGTTTCAAAATTTTAAATGGTTCTGATTAGGAAGGTTTATTAATTGGGAAACTATGTTTGGAGGACACAAAATTATTTTCATTCAGAAAAGTTTTTGGAATAATTAAAATTATTCCATGGAAATGGCCATTTCACTCCTTTCTAGCACTCCTAAATTCTTATAATAATTTTTCTGTCACTTCTAAATTATCCCTCAAGTCATTCTCACATTCTAGGACAGTGTCCAATACTTTTCCTCTCCACAAAAATATTTCCCTTATTTTAAATAAATTCCAAAGTTGGAATTTATATTTATCCTACAAAGGAACCATATTTTATCTCATTCTTCTACACCCACAAAAATTATCCTAGCTACTAGGAAGTACCCACAACCCATTTCACCAAAAACTTTGGGTTCCACAATTCAAAATTTTCAAATTCTATCCAGTTCAAATTTGGACCAGATTCAAACTCCATGATCAAAACCTATTTTTAATTGCTCCAAAAATTCTGAAACTTTGACAGACCCTCTTATATGCTTCAACACCTCACCACAAAAATTCCCTAAAATTCCTAAAATCCCTAGCACCCTCTGTCATTTCATCATACATGTGGTATGCACACTGTAGCGCTATCAAAAATTCAGTTAACTGAATTTGTTCAGAGAGAGGGAGAAGCGTCGCTGTGCACTGCACTCCATCGCCTCCCCTTCTCCTCCACGCCTCCTCTGGCCATTAATGGGTCGTCGTGACCCCTCTAGTCAGTGGCTCACCACCGACGACACAGTAACCGGCCGGTGCACCTGCCACTGACCTTAGCCGCGGCGGCTGAACGGATCAGCTCGACCACGGCCGTCTTCACTCCTCTCTACTGCTCTCCCAACCTACCTCTCTCTCCACGCGGCATCTCCTTCGCATCATCGCCACACCGCTCAAGCCCTCTGGGGCCCGCTGTCAGTCGCCGGAGTTGAACGGCACCCTCCATGGCCGTACGCGAGCCTCGCCATGGATAAGGCCGCAGTGCTCGATCTCGTCAACGTTAAAGCTTCTGGAGTGCTCAACCGGCCTCATCCACTCCGCACCGCCCTTGACCACCGCCCCTAGCTACCTCGTCGGCCGGATTAACTCCGGCGTAATCTGCACCCGCACGGCCACGCCCGAACCGCCTATATAAAGCCTCCCGAGCTCCGTTCAATCTCCGCACCACTCCATCATCATCTCAATCGAACTCCCACACACTCCCTCAACCCCGAGAGGCTCATCTTCCCCGACTCCGGTCACATATCCGCCGCCACCCTCCTCGATGAGCACGTCGTCGTTAGGCCACCTCCACCGCTGAAATCTTGCCAGTAGCCTCATATCACACCCACTCATCGGTTCCGCGCTTCAATTCCACAACCGGAGCCCTCCCCGGCGAGATCCAATTCCACCTGCCGCCGCCGTCCGCCGGAGACGACCTCGCCATTGTTCTGGTGCTCGCCGGCGACCGCCACCACCACCCACCGACGCGGAGTTCCACCCCGAGCACGTTCCGACCATCGCCAACCTCTGGAACCCCGGCGCCCGTCGCCGGTGATCGCCGCTTCCCTTCTGTACACGCGCGCGAGCGCGTTCAAATTTTAATCTAACGGGTGGACCCCACCCGTCAGCGTTTTTTTTTCTGGTTTTAAACCAAAAGCGTATTCCGCCTCGTTACGATTTCTGCGCTGGATAGTGTATTTCTGCCTGAACCATTTTCTGTTTAAACCGCAGAGGGTCCTGCAGTTTTGCAGAAAAGCCCCCGGTTTTAAAAGTTTAATAACTTTTTAACCACAACTCTGTTTGAGTTGATACTTTTTTTGAAATTCTGATTTTTCACTCTAGTTTTTTTATTATTTATTTGAAAATATTTTGAGACAACTTTTGGTACTGTTGCAAAAAATTTCATTTTAATTTGAATTTTCCAGAAAACGAAGATGGGAACTTTGCCGGGAATTTCGAGGGATCACTTTCTGACTACTTTGATCAAGGCAAGCATTTTTTGAACTTGGGATATGGTGAATTGCATGCATGGTTGCATCGGTTTGGAGTTGCACTGTAGGTGTAGTATATCACAAGTGCATGCATGCATGGTCATATCAACTTTGCATTACTTGCCTTCCACTCAAGTATCTGACATGGATGAAAGCCGTGAGAACCAGGAGTATATCTCCTGCCTTAGATGTGCTGGTGAGCACGGTCTCGTTATGACACGACGGTGTCACCGTGGCATGTGAGACATGCCAGTCATAATAACAACACCTCCTGAGTCGACCTAAATCGAGTCTTGTTCCGTCACACCTAGCTAAACACCGTGCTGCCACGGGTCTTCCCGCGAGGGAAGTATGGTTTAGTAAGTTGCTAACCCTTGTCCGTGTACACACCACATAGAGGACCATGATGAGGGTTTCCACGGCCATGGACTAATGCCAGTCATCAGGTCAGGGGGCATGGGTGTATCTGGCTTAGCCGAGAGGGGGGCACCTTTTGTAATCCGCGTGTATGAATAGTGAACCCATGCTAGTCGAGACGATGGTCTCCCCGACTTAGAGTTTTTCTTGAACGATGCTTTGGGTGATTCCAGGCATCCAGAAAGTTAATCTGGTGTGTGCTGGTCAGGCGTGTTTTCAACCCAAAGACCGTAATTGGAATTAGTCAGTGTCATGGTGCTGACTAAAGAAATCTCATACACGTGGGTAAAGAGTACACCTTCTGCAGAGTTATATCTATTCGCATAGCCGTGTCCACGGTCAAGGACGTTAGCTGGGAAGGGTCAAGTGTCGGTCCCGGTGTCGGTCTTCGGAGGAAATAATTAAATTGAGCATGAATTATTTTGCAGGATAATTATTGCCACTATTGATATTGTCATGAATATTATTGATGATATGAAGATTATTATGGACTAACCCTGTCATTTTATTTTATTTTCTGAGTGTCTCATGTGCTGGCTAGACTACCCGGGCACTCAGTTTTTATTTTATTTTGTGAGTGTCTCATGGGCTGGCTAGACTACCAGGGCACTCAGTTTTTATTTTATTTTCTGAGTGTCTCATGTGATGGCTAGACTACCCAGGCACTCATTTTTATTTTCTTTTCTGAGTATCTCATGGGCTGGCTAGACTACCCGGGATACTCATTTATTTTCAAGACCTCTCGTGGCGTCGCTTTTAGACACCCGTTTGGCATTTCTTTTAAAGACCTCTCGAGGCGTCGCTTTTAGACACCCGTTTGGCATTTCTTTTCAAGACCTCTCGAGGCGTCACTTTTAGACACCCGTTTGGCATTTCTTTTGGATTCTCGGGCGGTCCTGTCTCGCCCGATTCTCCATGTTATATTTCATTTCTTTTGGATTCTCGGGCGGTCCTGTCTCGCCCGATTCTCCACGTTATATTTTATTTTCTTTTGGATTCTCGGGCGGTCCTGTCTCACCCGATTCTCCATTAACTTTCTTTGTTTGTCACTAATATTTTATTTACTCATACTTCTGCACATGCTAATATTTATCATGCCATAATTTAATTTCAGTCAACATATGCATATCATTTAATCCAACATGAGCATATGCATTCGGTATATCTTTCGTTCATAATGTTTGCGAGTACATTCCAACGTACTCACTGGCTTGTTCCTGGCTATTTTATTGGCCAGACCTGGAGGAGGACGAGCTTGTGGAAGAAGGTTGCGCTAGCGAGCCCGACGCTTAGAGGTGTCCCAGTCAGTCAACCTATGATCTTGGAGTCTACCACATGTATCATCCGCTGTGTTTCCGCTACACCAATAGAATAGCCAAGCCTCACACTGATGCTTGACTTTATTTTATTGTACCAGTGTTGTACCACCACCACACCACTGTGTTATTCCACCACCGTAGTATATTGGCAAGTTTGTAATAATTGTTGAGCACTCTGACTCAACCCTGTGTAATATTATGTATGTACTGGATATCTGTATCAAGGAAGTCCACCAGTTGTTCTGATCTTGGGGCTGGTGTAACTTGAGGCTATTCTGTGATTTATCCCAGAAATGGGCCTGACAAACCTTGGTACCAGTGCCGGGCTGACTGTAGGAAACCCTAGGCACGAACACTAGTAATAGAGTCAGTACTAACATTTTTAGCATGCATCTCATGCATTGTAACAATTTTCCTTGGTCATCATATACTTATGATATGGCTATTTGGATTTTTTGTCTACTGTTGTAGATGTCTGGCGGCAGCTGTCCGTCCCAGATTTTCGCCAATGATCCTGCGGGATTTTCCCGTCTTCTCGCCGTCATCGCTAGAGATGCGATGAGATCTCCGAGCCATCCGGAGTACACTGTTTTCCCCGACAGGTTCACAGACACTCTGACTATGTACCAGGCCTCGGTATATATTCGGGGTGGAAGTGCCTTGTCATATCGCAACTATCGCTTTGTGGGGAGAGTCATGCCCTCTGAGAGGCATGTTGTCCAGATGGCTACCCGTGAGGCCATCGCTCGTCTTAGGGACATCCTTCCAGTCATGCAGACACGTCCCTATCACTACCTTCCATGCCATGTTCCATACACTAGTCACTATGCTTTCTCTTGCACTGCGGGAGAAAGGCACGAGGCGATCGAGCCCCTTGCTCAGTACATTATGGCTCTGGAGTCAGTCTTCACCTCACTGGTGGACGACCATCTCGCTGCACGGATGGACTTGGCTCGTACGAGGATTCCTCGCAGGAGTGAGTTCCGTTCCCCGTCACCACGTGCTCCTCGCATTCCGACTCCACCATATGATCCTCCTACTTGTCCCGTGATTCGACGCTCATCCTCGAGTGATGAAGCTAGTTGCTTGGCTACACCCACTCCAGTTAGAGCATCACCGCCTACGAGTACAGTGCCACCACGAGCAGGCGTGGCATCGACAGCTGCCCGACTGGAGACCATACCCGAGGAGGAGGAGGAGGTCGAGTCTTCAGCACCTCATCTGGGACTTACCCTCAGCAGGGCCTACGACGTTCCAGACACTCCGTGATTGCAGACGGGGCATACACACCGCAGTCGTCTTTTATGAGAGCGCAGTTGTAAAATATTTATTTTCTGTTTCTTTTCTTTTTTGTTAGATGGCAAGTAGTAGACCTGGACCGCAGCGTGCTTTGTGGACGGAGTAGCGCACTAGTTTAAATAAGTGGTCATGTAGTATACAGCTACGGCACGCATGTTGTATAATTAAACCATGCATGTATAATTAAATCCTGCATGTATAATTAATCCTGCTTGTATAATTAAATCTGCATGTGTATTATAACCTGTTACGTCCATGCACTTACATTTTTGGGAGGGAAATTATTTTCAGTCTTTTAAAAATTTATTTCCTTCCTTTATATATTTTCTTTTCTCATCGGTGTTACACAAATACCCCAGAAAGAAAATGCATCGTCCCTGGACACGTTCCATGCCCAGTCCACCAGAGGACAACTTTGCACAGATGGGAAATAATTTCACACAAGGACAGACAAGTTAGCAGAGCAATGATTCAGCATTTTCACAAGTATGCCGTCTGTATGAACAAAGCCAGCAGTAGAACCAGGAAATGATGCAGCACTTAATAAATATGGGAAATCACCAAGGACAGCATCAGCACAGATCAAAATTATCTGAGCTCCAGAGGACCAATCCAACTATATTTTCTCACACAGACAAACCTCTGGAGGCAGACGATTGGCTACGTGATATGGAAATGAAATTGGTTATAGCTCAGTGTACGGACCAGGAAAAAGTGCTATATGCTCCGCACTATTTTTCTAGGACATCAGCATCATGGTGGGAAAATACATGCCACACTCATCCCAATGAAGCAGTTATGACATGGGAACAATTCAAGGAAAACTTTCGGGGCGCACATATCCCCAACAGTATTACGAAATTGAAGAAAAGTGAATTTGAGGATCTCAAGCAGTGAGGCACCATGGTAACTTAGTACCTGGACCAGTTTACTCAGTTATCTCGGTACGCCAATGATGAGTACATGACAGAAAGCAAAAAGATGGAGAAATTTCTTGATGGGCTTGTTCCATCTCTGAAGTGCCAACTGGTGGTCCACACCTTTCCAGATTTTAAGACACTGGTAGACAAGGCGATTATACTGGAAAACGAGCACCACAACATGAATGAAATTCGCAAACGCCGTATGATCCAGTCAGTACAAGTTCACAACAACAGGCCCCGGAATGAATTTCAGAGGCCTGTGGCACCCCGACCAATAGTTCCAACACCACGACCGCAACAGAGCCGCAGCACCTTCAAGAATAGGACCAAGGACACAACGTTCCGTCCTGGCATCACTTGTTATGCCTGTGGAGAAGAGGGGCATTATGCCAGGCAATGCCCAAAGCAGGGGAATAATGTCCCGAAGCCCAACAACAATGGCCGCGGTACAAACGCAGCCCCACGACACAGCAACCCCAACAACAATCAAAGAAAGGGACAGGTGAATCACGTGACCTTTGAGGAGGCACAAAATGCACTGGACATCGTGTTTGGTACGTTCCCTGTCAACACAATTAATGCTATAGTCTTATTTGATTCTGGAGCTTCCCATTCATGCATTTTCAAAAGATTTGCTTCAGAGAATCAGTTTTCTTTTTCGCCTTTGCAAAATTCAATGGTTATTCAGTCACCGGGATCAAAGCAAAGCACACAATGGTACTGCAAGGATGTGAACATTGAAATAAAAGGGATGGAATTTCTAGCCAACCTTATTGTACTCGAAACAGTCGATCTGGACATTATTTTGGGAATGGACTGGTTGACCACAAACAAAGGTTTTATAGACTGCTACAACCGTACAGTGACTCTCACTAATTGCCAAGGGAAGACAATAAAATATGGTACAAGGAGGATTTCTACTTCACAGGGAAAATTAAATCAGGTGGATATGACAGAGTTAAGCAAGGTTCCGGTGGTATGCGAATACCCCGATGTATTTCCAGAGGAGCTACCAGGCATGCCTCCCGATCGTGAAATTGAGTTTGTTATTGAACTAGCACCCGGGACGGCACCCATTTACTAGAAGCCTTATCGAATGGCTCCGACAGAATTGGTTGAGCTGAAGAAACAAATTAAAGAATTAATGGAAAAAGGTTATGTTCGACCCAGCTCATCACCATGGGGATCACTGGTTTTATTTGCTAAGAAAAAGGATGGGCCCCTGAGGTTATGTATTGACTATAGGGCACTCAATATGGTTACCATCAAAAATAAATATCCACTGCCAAGAATCAATGACATGTTCGACCAACTGGCAGAAGCTAAGGTTTTCTCAAAAATAGACATGAGATTAGGCTACCATCAATTAAGAATCCGATCGTCAGATATACCCAAGACTGCCTTTACCACCAGATACGGATTATATGAGTTCACAGTGATGCCTTTTGGATTAACCAACGCTCCTGCTTATTTTGTGCACCTCATGAACAAGGTTTTCATGAAATATTTGGACAAGTTCGTGGTTGTGTTCATCGATGATATACTTATTTATTCCAAGATGCGAGAAGAACATGAGCAACATCTTCGGATAGTCCTGGAAGAATTACGGAAAAATCAACTATATGCCAAATTCAGCAAATGTGAATTTTGGTTACGAGAAGTTGGTTTTCTGGGACACGTACTGACACAGGATGGGATAGCAGTGGATCCAAGCAAAGTAAAGGATGTCTTAGGATGGAAGCAACCCACCAACATGACTGGCGTCAGTAGCTTTCTTGGTTTGGCTGGCTACTACCGACGATTTATCGAAGGATTCTCCACCATAGCCAAACCCATGACTCAGCTACTCAAGAAAGATAAAAAGTTTGAATGGACCGAAGCTTGTGAGAAAAGTTTCTAGGAACTAAAAAAGAGGTTAACCACGGCACCTGTTCTGATTGTGCCAGATGTGCACAAGAATTTTGAAATATACTATGACACTTCGAGGAAGGGACTTGGATGTGTATTAATGCAAGAAGGAAAGGTCGTTTCATATGCTTCAAGACAACTACGAAGACATGAAGAAAATTACCCTACCCATGATTTGGAGTTAGCAGCAGTAATACACGCACTCAAGGAATGGCGACATTACCTTCTTGGTAACCGATGCGAGATATACACGGATCACAAAAGTCTTAAGTATATCTTCACCCAGCCAGAATTAAACTTGAGACAGCGTCGCTGGCTTGAGTTAATTAAGGATTATGATGTGGGAATTCATTACCACCTAGGTAAAGCAAATGTTGTGGCAGACGCCCTCAGCCAAAATCCATGCACCGACAATGACAGTGTACAATTCTCTCAGCATGAATTCAACCAGGAATTTGCCAAACTTAATATGGTTCTAGTCACAGAAGGAACCATTGCCCGTTTAGAAGTGAAATCAACACTGGAGGATCAGATCAAAGAAGCTCAGAAAGGACACCCCAGCATCGAAGGAATTAAAAAGAAAGTAAATTCAGGCAAGGCCTCCGAATTTACCATTGATGAACAGGGAATCCTATGGTACGGAAAAAGGCTGTGCGTGCCCAATAAGGAAGAGCTAAAGCAACAACTTTGGCAGAAGCTCATACCACCCCATACTCCGTTCACCCAGGAGGAACAAAGATGTACAAGGATTTACAGGAAAAAATTTGGTGGCATGGGATGAAAAGGGACATAGCTGTATATGTCGCACGGTGCGACTCCTGTCAGCGTATAAAGGCAGAACACCAGAGGCCAGCAGGATTATTACAGCTGCTAAAAGTGCCTGAATGGAAATGGGATGAAATAGGAATTGATTTTATTGTGGGATTACCAAGGTCATGACACGGGAATGATGCTATCTGGGTTATAACAGATTTATTAGCCAAGGTGGCACATTTCATTTCGGTAAAAACCACATACTCAACACAGAGGCATGCTAGGTTATACCTCTCCCGAATTGTTTGCTTACACGGAGTACCCAAGACCATAGTCTCTGACAGAGGCACTCAGTTTGTCTCTAGGTTTTGGGATCACCTGCAGCAGGCTTTAGGGACCCAACTGGTATTCAGCATAGCATATCACCCACAGACAGGGGGACAGATTGAACGGGTGAATCAAATATTGGGGGACATGCTGAGAGCATGTGTGCTTACTTATGGAGTCAGCTGGGAAGATAGTTTGCCATACGCGGAATTTTCATACAACAACAGTTAGCAAGCCAGTTTAAAAATGTCACCCTTCGAAGCCCTATACGGACGAAGGTGTCATACCCCTCGCAATTGGTCTGATATCGGAGATAGCCAAATCTTTGGCCCGGAAGTTCTCAAAGAGGCTGAAGCAAAAGTGAAACTTATCCGAGACAGACTGAAGGCAGCTCAGAGCCGTCAGAAGAGCTACTACGATCAGAAGCACCGTCAGATCAGTTTTGAACCCGATGAATACGTATATCTCAGGGTATCCCCAATGAGGGGACTACAGAGATTTAAAGTCAAAGGAAAATTGGCACCGAGATTTATTGGACCATTTAGAATAATTGCAAGGAGAGGCAAGGTTGCCTACCAACTGGAACTACCAGCAGAATTGTCAGACGTTCATGATGTATTTCACGTGTCACAACTAAGGAGATGTGTCAGTAACCCAGAAAAGCAAGTCCAACATCAAGACCTGGATATCCAACCAGATCTTACATATAGGGAACATCCTATAAAGATTTTGGAAGAGTCTGAATGGAGAACCCGACAGAGCGTGATAAAATTTTACAAAGTTCACTGGAGTAATCACAGTGAGGAAGAAGCAACATGGGAAAGAGAGGATCACCTGAGAACTGAATATCCGTACCTGTTTGAGGAACAGCTAAAATCACGGGGACAAGATTTTTCTTAAGGGGGGTTGGTGTTGTAACACCCCAAAATATTTTCCTTTGATTTTCAAAATCTTTTCTTTAAAATAAAATACTTTGAATTATTATGGTCTTTTTCTTCTTCTACTTCTTCTGTTCTGAAAATCTTTTTATTTTATTTTTGGCTTTCAAAATTTTAAATGGTTCTGATTAGGAAGGTTTATTAATTGGGAAATTATTTATGGAGGATCACAAAATTATTTTCATTCAGAAAAGTTTTTGGAATAATTAAAATTATTCCATGGAAATGGCCATTTCACTCCTTTCTAGCACTCCTAAATTCTTCCAATAATTTTTCTTTCACTTCTAAATTATCCCTCAAGTCATTCTCACATTCTAGGACAGTGTCCAATACTTTTCCTCTCCACAAAAATATTTCCCTTATTTTAAATAAATTCCAAAGTTGGAATTTATATTTATCCTAGTTTCTTTGGTTTACAAAGGAACCATATTTTATCTCATTCTTCTACACCCACAAAAATTATCCTAGCTACTAGGAAGTACCCACAAACCATTTCACCAAAAACTTTGGGTTCGACAATTCAAAAATTTCAAATTCTATCCAGTTCAAATTTGGACCAGATTCAAACTCCATGATAAAAACCTATTTTTAATTGCTCCAAAAATTCTGAAACTTTGCCAGACCCTCTTATATGCTTCAACACCTCACCACAAAAATTCCCTAAAATTCCTAAAATCCCTAGCACCCTCTGTCATTTCATCATACATGTGCTATGCACACTGTAGCGCTATCAAAAATTCAGTTAATTGAATTTGTTCAGAGAGAGGGAGAAGCGTCGCCGTGCACTGCACTCCATCGCCTCCCCTTCTCCTCCACACCTCCTCTGGCCATTAATGGGTCGCCGTGACCCTTCTGGTCAGTGGCTCACCACCAACGACACAGTAACTGGCTGGTGCACCTGCCACTGACCTTAGCCGCGGTGGCCGAACGGATCGGCTCGACCACGACCGTCTTCACTCCTCTCTGCTGCCCTCCCAACCTACCTCTCTCTCCACGCCGCATCTCCTCCGCATCATCGCCGTGGATAAGGCCGTACTGCTCGATCTCGTCCATGTTAAAGCTTCTGGAGTGCTCCACCGGCCTCATCAACTCCGCACCACCCTTGACCACCACCCCTAGCTAACTCGTCGGCCGGATTAACTCCGGTGTAATCTACACCCGCATGGCCACGCCCGAACTGCCTATATAAAGCCTCCCGAGCTCCGTTCACTCTCCGCACCACTCCACCATCATCTCAATCGAACTCCCACACACTCCCTCGACCCCGAGAGGGTCATCTTCCCCGACTCCGGTCACCGATCCGCCGCCACCCTCCTCGATCAGCACGTCGTCATTAGGCCACCTGCACCGCTGAAATCTTGCCAGTCGCCTCATATCACACCCACTCATCAGTTCCACGCTTCAATTCCACAACCGGAGCCCTCCCCAGCGAGATCCAATTCCACCCGACGCCGCCGTCCGCCGGAGACGACCTCGCCGTCGTTCTGGTGCTCGCCGGCGACAGCCACCACCACCCACCGACGCGGAGTTCCACGCTGAACACATTCCGACAATCGCCAACCTCTGGAGCCCTAGCGATCGTCGCCGGTGATCGCCGCTTCCCTTCTGTACACGCGCGCGAGCGCGTTCAAATTTGAACATGACAGGTGGACCCCACTCGTCAGCATTTTCTTTTTTTTTTGGTTTTAAACCGAAAGCGTATTCCGCCTGGTTACGCTTTCTGTGATGGAAAGCGTATTTTTGCCCGAACCGTTTTCTGTTTAAACCGCACAGGGACCTGCAATTTTGCAGAAAAGCCCCTGGTTTTAAAAGTTTAATAACTTTTTAACCACAATTCTGTTTGAGTTGATTCTTTTTTTGAAATTCTTATTTTTCACTCTAGTTTTTTTAGTATTTATTTGAAAATATTTTGAGACAACTTTTTGTACTGTTGCAAAAAATTAAATTTTAATTTGAATTTGAATTTTCCAGAAAACGAAGAGGGGAACTTTGCCGGGAATTTCGAGGGATCACTTTCTGACAACTTTGATCAAGGCAAGCATTTTTGAACTTGGGATATGGTGAATTGCATGCATGGTTGCATCAGTTTGGAGTTGCACCATAGGTGTAGTATATCACAAGTGCATGCATGCATGGTCATATCAACTTTGCATTACATGCCTTCCACTCAAGTATCTGACATGGATGAAAGCCGTGAGAACCAGGAGTATATCAACTGCCTTGGACGTGCTGGTGAGCACGGTCACATTATGACACGACGGTGTCACCCTGGCATGTGAGACATGCCAGTCATAATAACAACACCTCCTGAGTCGACCTAGATCGAGTCTTGTTCCGTCACACCTAGCTAAACACCGTGCTGCAACGGGTCTTCCCGTGAGGGAAGTACGGTTTAGTAAGTTGCTAACCCCTGTCTGTGTACATACCACATAGAGGACCATGATGAGGGTTTCCACAGCCATGGACTAATGCCATTCATCAGGTCGGGGGGCATGGGTGTATCAGGCTGGGCCAAGAGGGGGGCACCCCTTGTAATCCGTGCTTATGAATAGTGATCCCATGCTAGTCGAGACGATGGTCTCCCCGACTTAGAGTTTTTCTTGAACGATGCTTTGGGTGATTCCTGGCATCCGGAAAGTTAATCTGGTGTGTGCTGGTCAGGCGTGTTTTCAAGCCAAAGACCATAATGGGAATTAGTCAGTGTCATGGTGCTGACTAAAGAAATCTCATACATGTGGGTAAAGAGTACACCCTCTGTAGAGTTATATCTATTGGAATAGCCATGTCCACGGTCAAGGACGTTAGCTGGGAAGGGTCAAGTGTCGGTCCCGGTATCGGTCTTCGGAGGAAATAATTAAATTGAGCATGAATTATTTTGCAGGATAATTATTGCCACTATTGATATTGTCATGAATATTATTGATGATATGAAGAGTATTATGGACTAACCCTGTCATTTTATTTTATTTTCTGAGTGTCTCATGGGCTGGCTAGTCTACCCGGGCACTCAGTTTTTATTTTATTTTCTGAGTGTCTCATGGGCTGGCTAGACTACCCGGGCACTCAGTTTTTATTTTATTTTCTGAGTGTCTCATGGGCTGGCTAGACTACCCGGGCACTCAGTTTTTATTTTATTTTCTGAGTGTCTCACGGGCTGGCTAGACTACCCGGGCACTCAGTTTTTATTTTATTTTCTAAGTGTCTCATGGGCTGGCTAGACTACCCGGGCACTCAGTTTTTATTTTATTTTCTGAGTGTCTCATGGGCTGGCTAGACTACCCGGGCACTTAGTTTTATTTTCTTTTCTGAGTATCTCATGGGCTGGCTAGACTACCTGGGATACTCATTTTTTTTCAAGACCTCTCGAGGCGTCGCTTTTAGATACCCGTTTGGCATTTCTTTTGGATTCTCGGGCGGTCCTGTCTCGCCCGATTCTCCACGTTATATTTCATTTCTTTTGGATTCTCGGACGGTCCTGTCTCGCCCGATTCTCCACGTTATATTTTATTTTCTTTTGGATTCTCGGGCGGTCCTGCCTCGCCCGATTCTCCATTAACTTTCTTTGTTTGTCACTAATATTTTATTTACTCATACTTCTGCACATGCTAATATTTATCATGCCATAATTTAATTTCAGTCAACATATGCATATCATTTAATCCAGCATGAGCATATGCATTCGGTATATCTTTCGTTCAAAATGTTTGCGAGTACATTCCAACGTACTCACTGGCTTGTCCCTGGCTATTTTATTGGCCAGACCTGGAGGAGGACGAGCTTGTGGAAGAATATTGCGCTTGCGAGCCTGCGCTTAGAGGTGTCCCAATCAGTCAACCTGTGATCTTGGAGTCTACCACATGTATCATCCGCTGTGTTTCCGCTACACCAATAAAATAGCCAAGCCTCACACTGACGCTTGACTTTATTTTATTGTACCAGTGTTGTACCACCACCACACCACTGTGTTATTCCACCACCGTAGTATATTGGTGAGTTTGTAATAATTGTTGAGCACTCTGACTCAACCCTGTGTAATATTATGTATGTACTGGATATCTGTATCAAGGAAGTCCACCAGTTGTTCTGATCTTGGGGCTGGTGTGACTTGAGGCTATTCTGTGATTTATCCTAGAAATGGGCCTGACAGGTGGTGCGATGTTCACCGAGTTGCTCCCGACGAAGCTGGGCATGGGAAAATCTTGTGCCGTCTTGTCTGGATTTTGCTTCGTCCAGTCGATAATAGCCGGAATCAAGTTAGTAGCGAAATCATTTCTCCAGGCAGGTAAAGCTGCATTGACTGCCTGCTGGACCAACTCATTTCTGGTCGCTTCTGTGGCCTCAGCTGTTTTTTTCTCGGCCTCGGCTGCATTTTTCTCGACCGCAAGCTTCACCTTCTCGTCGATGTTCAACTGACTGAACTTCTTTTTCTTGTTTTGGGCCTCCGAGCCCTCATCGTAGTAGTACTTCGACGTGGCGTCGTCTTCGATGTCGTGCACACATCCATATTGCGGCCGCTGGTCCAAAGGGAGTCCCTTCAGTTGGTTCAAGGCCCGGTTGAGAGGGGTGTCCCACTTGGGCCTCATCGGTGACTGAGGCGACGAGTCTCTTTCGGCCGCAAGCCTGTGTTGCTCCTTCTGCAAAAGGAACGTGAACCGTTATACGAATGTTACTGCAACGTGTAGTCCACTTGATCAGAATCTAAATGTAAGGTGGTAAAAGAATAATTACCAGTAATCTAATCAATTTCCTCGTGATCGGGTCCGTGTACCAAACCTTCTTTTCCTTGTCCCACTTGTACCGGGCCCTGATGAAGTGACGCTCCTACGGGTCGGTGAACTCTGCGTAGGGGTCTGGGATCCCCGCGGCTTCACGTTCCGCGTCCTCCTTATCCCATATGGGCCTCTTGCCAATGTAGCCATGGCTTTCGAGGCGTTGGTTCCCCGTGTTGATTTGCTGAAGCCCCTTGTATTTCTCAGACTTAAGCTTGGCTGCCTCGGTAGCGGAAGTGTCCTTGAACTTTTTGAACTCCTCTTCCGTAAGTGTCGAATTGTCCTCCAAAATCTTGGACAGGGGTTCGTTAGCATCAATCACTTGTTTCACCCTCCCTTTCCAGGCGGCCAAATCGTTGCTAAACATGCCCATGGCGTGGTTATTAATACTTTTCATGGCAGCATCATACCACGGGTTTCTATGCGGTCATCCGGGCCGGGGAACTGGAATCTCTTGTGCAGCTTCGTTAGGAGCAAGTGCTCCATATGTGGTTTCTTCCTTAAGTCATTGTCGTTGATGCTCGCTGTTTCCCGTAGGATGCATCCGACTTGGTTGTCGTAGCACTTGCGAGCTTCATCTGGCGCTACTGGCTCGAATTTGCCGACGTGCATCTCCGTGACCAGGATTCTTCCGATGCCGAGTTTGTTAGGGCATCGTGTCCTCTACTTCTGCTTCTTCTTTTCGTTACCGGCTTCGGCGCCGGTACCTTCCACGCCGGTACCTTCCGCGCCGGTCTCGGCGCCTCCATCGGTGCCGGTGCCATCGGTGTCGATGTCGGCAGCAGTACAATCGTCCGCTATGACCAGGGCGCCCTATAAACCTTGTGTTTCCTGACTAGACAAAAAGTCGAGGAAATCATGTTCACGGTCATATTGTATGTCGTCGACAGCGTGGTCAGAAGCCCTGGTTTCGTCGTTGTTCGACATGTTTCCTACGATTAAGTCTGCTCGTTTAATTCTTAAACTATAATAAAATGAGTAATGACATAAAAAAAGGGCAATGGTATGCCGGAATGCCGTTTCATTCCCGTCCCAGCAAATCACGGGCACTCGATATGCCTACTTTCTAACACAAGTCATGCCGAAATTCACGGGAAATTTCCGCATGACCTTTGCTAAAAAGTGGACATATCGAGCGCCTGAAATTCGCTGGAACGGAAATGAATCAACATTCCGGCAAAACATAGGCCACTCGGATCATTTTCCCTGCAAACAATATAAGACAAGACAAAACTTGGCTACATGATCATCCACGTCATGGCATGATCTTGTGCATGATCATCAAAATACACATGACATCGCCGGAACATGATCGTATTGATGCAAACAAGGAACTTCTGTTTTTTCTTTAAATAGCAACAATTGATTGAACTAAGTTTTTTTAAATAGCAACAATTCTGTTTTTTCTTTAAATAGCAACAAATGCTTTAACTAAGTTTTTTTAAATAGCAAAAATTCTGGTTTTTCTTTAAATAGCAACAAATGCTTTAACTAAGTTTTTTTAAATAGCAACAATTCTGTTTTTTCTTCAAATAGAAAGAATTGCTTTAACTAAAAATAAATAAATAGCAACAATTCAGTTTTTTCTTTAAATAGCAAGAATTGCTTTAACTAAAAAAAATAGCAACAATTTTGTTTAAACTAGGGTTCATAATCTAGCGCTAACCTAGCAATAATTCTGTTTTAACTAGCTAGGGTTCATAATCAAGCACAGTTACTTTAACTAAATTTCTTTAAATAGCAACAATTCTGTTTGAACTAAAAAAATATAAATAGCAACAATTTTTTTACTAGGGTTCATAACACTAACCTAGCGTTCAAATGGCACCTAGGTTTCATAATCTAGCACTAACCCTAGGGTATACATGGCACTAATCTAGCACTAATTAACCTAGGGTTCTTATGGAACTAATCTAGCACTAAATAACCTAGGGTTCATACATATGGCAGAGAGAGAGAGAGAGAAGAGAGACAAGAGGGGAGGGGAGAGGAGGGGCTTACGGGGCGCCGAGGTCGATGGAGGAGGAGGAGGTTGGACTTGCGGCGATGTCTAGGAGGAGGAGGCAGGCACGCGGCGACGTCAAGGAGGAGGCAGGCGCGGCGAGGTCGAGGAGGAGGAGGCAGGCGTGCGGCGACGTCGAGGAGGAGGCAGGCGCGGCGAGGACGAGATCCGGCGACGGTGCGAGGAGGCAAGGGCGATGAGGGCTCCGGCGACGGCATGGAGAAGGGGTAGGGGATGGAATGGGGGAAATTGGGGAAGGAAGGCCCGCGCGGTGCGGTTAACTCAAACATAGCAGTAGTGCGTTTATGGACCCGCGGTATAGCTAACTTAGCTGTAGCGCGCGCTACCCAAACCGGTGCTACAGCTAACTTAGCTATAGCGTGGGTGTGGACACGCGCTACTGCTATAGCTAACTTATCAGTACGCCTGTTTGGGTAGCCCGCGTTACAGCTAAGTTAGCTATAGCGCGGGTCCATAAACGCGCTACTGCTATTCCTTTGATTTTTATTTTCATTTTCTCCTTTTGCTTTTTCTTTTCATTTTATTTTTCTTATTTCCTTTCACCTTTTTCTTTTTCTTTTCATTTCCTTTTCTAATCCTTTCATTTTCCTTTTCATTTTCTTCTTTCCTTTCTCATTTTTCTATTTCTTTTCATTTTCTTTTCTTTTCCGAAAGACGACCCAGCCGGGAAGGATGGGATTGGATACAATGTATATAACTAGGGCGACGATATATATTACACATCATTTAACCGATAATGATTAAGTGCGTACACAAAATAAATACATATATATAAATGATGGTTTCTCAGCGTCGACGTTTTCGTTTCTGTGTGAGCTTCTTTCCCTTCTTATTCACTGTCGAATAATTGAGCCCCTCGTTGCGACTTTTCCTTTTCCATGGAGTGCGATCTTTCTTAGGTAATGTAGTATTGATTCTTCTTTTAACGTATGCTTCATCGTCATCGTCATCTTCCCTCATCGGGTTGCCATACTGGTCGTAGTCTTCCTCGTTGGCGACTCCATCCATTCCGATGATGTTCCTTTTGGCTCTCCTCACGACAACACGGCTGGGATTGCTCGGGTCGGTTATGAAGAAGCATTGTGTCACGTGCTTAGCGTGTACCCATGGCTCGTTTTTTGCGATGGCGTTCACGATAGCGCTTTTGGCGTCGGGTATAGACATGGTAGTGAAATACCGGTTTTCTCTTTCGACGTTCTTAGCCCATCTGACACGAAACATCGTCACATCGTGCAGTCTAGAGTAGTCAAGCTCCCAGATCTCTTCGACCCTTCCGTAGAATCTTTCAGTTGCGGCGTTGTCGCTGGTCATGCATTCCATCGTCACCCCTGAGTTTTGAAAATCACTGTTTATATCTTTGGCCTCCGTGTAGAATGTGTATCCGTTGATATCGTATGCCTGATAGGTCGCGAGGTTGGCCGCGGGGCCATGTGCTAAGGCGTATATGAGCAATCCGTCCATAGAGCCCTCTTCCGGGGGATTAGCAAGAACATGCTCTTTGAACCAAGGCAGGGAAGTGGAGTTGTGCTCTCTAATAACTTCGGCGTTCGTCTTGCATAGCCCCCGGTCACGGTACTTCTTTGCGATGGTTTGTTTGTGCAGTGTCGCGAAAGGATCTACCATGTCTAGGTGCTGTAGCACTACTAAGTTTGCTCTGTCAAAGTCATTGCGTCGACCCAAGTGGTCCACATGCAATTCCCTCTGGCCGTTGGTGTGACCTTCTCCTCCGAGCCTCCCAAGGTGCTTGTTAACGGGCAAACCAACAAAAGGGTATCCGCCATATAGATAATTCTCGCAGAAAGAGGTGCACTCTTGGGTCAGATAGCCGTGGATGATGCTTCCATCCGGACGGGACATGTTATGAACGAATCCTTTGATGACCCCATTCATCCTCTCGAATGGCATCATGTTGTGCAGGAATGTCAGCCCGAGGTCTATGATGTCGTCCACAATGTGGACACATAGATGCACCATGACGTCAAAGAACGCGGGCGGGAAGTACATCTCAAGCTCATTTAGTATCACAACGATTTCTTCTTGTAGCCTTCGGAGCTGCTTCACACTGATCGACTTTCGAGAGATAACGTCGAAAAAGTTGCAGAGACCAATAAGCGTGTCACGAACGTGCTTGTCCATTATCCCTCTAAGGGCAACAGGAAGTATCTGCGTCATCATCACATGACAGTCATGAGACTTCATCCCGCTGAACCTTTTCTTCTTGGTGTCTAGAAATCTTCTTATCTTCCCACAGTAACCGAAACTAACTTTGATTCCGGTAAGGCACTTGAAGAATTGATCGATCTCCTTCGGACTTAAGGTAAAGCAAGAAGGGGGGCAATAATTCTCTTCCTTCTTGTTGACTTTTTTGCCCTTGTCCCGCGCCTTCATCTTCGTCTCCGTCTCCTCCCACTTTTTACGGGGCGGCATGTGGAGATCTGCCCTAATGTTCAAATCTTCCAAGTCTCTTCTTGCCTTCGGCCCATCCTTGGTCTTATCCGGCATGTTCATCAGTGTTGCAAGCAAGCTCTCAAGGACATTCTTCGTGATATGCATTTGATCAAGGCAATGAGGCGTGTTGAGTTTGGTCCAGTACTCCAAGTCCCAGAAAACAGACCTCGTTTTCCATACCTTCACCAGCGGCTCCGGCGCGTTTTTCATCTTTCCCGGCGTGGGGCACTGTTCCCAGTTTTTCAATAGCTCATCGATTTCAGCGCCGCTCCTCTTACGTGGAGGTCCTCGATGCTCAGCCTCACCATTGAATAGATCTCCACGGTTTATGCACGGGTCGTCCTTCACGAGCCATCTTCGATGCCCCATGTACACGATTTTCCTAAACCCGCCATCTTTCGTTAGCTGCTGAGATGTTGTATCATCCATGCACCGCGTGCATCCGCAATATCCATGGCACACCTAGCCTGCGACATATCCGTAACCGAGATAGTCGTGCACCGTCATCATCAGCGCGGCTCTCATATAGAAATACTCGCCTTTGCTGGCGTCCCATGTCTTGGCCGGTGTTTTCCATAACGTGTCTAACTCCTCTTGAAGTAGCCCTAGATACAGATTAATATTATTTCCCAGTTGTTTCAGCCCTTGAATCAGCATGCTCATGTGTATGTACTTTGACTTCATGCACAACCAGGGGGGGAGGTTGTACATCCATACAAACACGGGCCATGTGCTATGGTTGGTGTTCTGGTTGCCAAACGGATTCATGCCATCGGTACTCACGCCAAGCATGATGTTCCTTGCATCACCTGCGAAATATCGATATTCGGCGTTGAACGCTCTCCACTGGCTTGCATCCGCGAGGTGTCTCAGCTTCGGATCAACTCCATCGTTGGGCTTCACCCTCTCCGCGTGCCAGCACATGAGCTTTGCTTCCTTAGGATCTACAAAATAATGCTGCAGACGGGGAGTGATCGGTAGGTACCATACAACTTTCTGAGGAGATTTCTTTTGGACCTTCTTGTATCGAGAAGCATTGCACACCGGACAGTTGGTTTTTTCCGCGTGCTCCTTCCGATAAATGATGCAAGCGTTGATGTATGCATGGTATCTTATGTGCGGCAGATCAGGAGGGCACACGATCTTCTTGGCCTCATCGACACTAGTAGGACACTGGTTCCCCACGGGAAGAACCTTCTTTAGATACTTGAGAAGCTCATCGAGGCTTCTGTCGGTCCATTTATTTTTAGCCTTCGTCTTTACAAGTTCGAGCGTGAAACTCAGGCGGGTCACCTCGAGATCGCAACCATCATACAATGGAGTCTTTGAGTCTACCTCCAGTTGCT
This sequence comes from Elymus sibiricus, assembly GCA_039707655.1. Lineage (NCBI taxonomy): Eukaryota > Viridiplantae > Streptophyta > Magnoliopsida > Poales > Poaceae > Elymus > Elymus sibiricus. The sequence continues at coordinate 391,831,380 of CM077676.1, read as the reverse complement.
CCAGCTTGGCCTCCTCTCTAGAAGCAGCTCTGTCGCTACTCGTCTTCTTGCGAAGCAGGTCTCGAACATGAGGGTCCCGCACAATTGAACTTAGTAGCGACGAAGGCTGCGGCGTGTCCGCGTCTTCTCTGGCGCCATTTTCGGGCTCTTCTCCCCCGCCATTTCCTGCCTCTTCTCCGCCGCCACGATGTTCGGCCCCTTTTCCGCCGCCATGTCCGGCCTTTTCTCCGCCGCCATTATCGGTCATCTCTTCGTCTGGCCCCATGTCGTCATTGGCTGCCCCGTCGGTGTCCTCATCCTCATCATCTTCACTTGTCCACTGAGTATAGCCATCCATGAAACCAATCATGAGCAGGTGCACCTTCAAACGACCATCCTTATAGGGGTCGAGCCAAACTCCTCCTTTACATCTTCGACACGGACATAAAATCTCTGTCCGGTTATTTTCATACATGTCCTGCACCGCCGATCGCAACCACCTTTCCACCATCGTTCCACTCACCATCATGATCGCCTCGGCGGTAATAATAAGCAAAATGATAATAAAAACGCATGCATGCATCAAAGTCATACAAAAATTCGGCATGACCTTCCCTAAAAATAGGACATATAGAGTTTGCCCGAAATTCACCGAAACGGAGATAAATCGACATTTTGGCAAAACATAAGCAACTCTCATGTCAAACACAATTCGGCAAATAAACATATAGGCGGCAACTCATGCCACACGAACAATTTCCATCATATCGCCCGATTCGGTCATATCGCACACATATTTTCCATTAATTCTTCCAAAGCACAATTTTTTACTCACCTAGCTATCTCGAGAAAGAAGCATGGTGACTACATGGCTTTACTTCATTAAAGAATAGATCTATTTGGGGAGTTGATAGGTTCCACTTACTAAATGGATAGATCTATAGCTAGTAGGGGAAGGAGATGGCTCCAAAGTGAGGAAGCTAAGAGAGAAAAGGGGTGCATTAATGGAGATGGTGGAGGGGGCATTAAAGTAGAGAGAAGAGGTGTAGGAGAAGGAAGAGAGAAGAAAGCTAGCTAATGGGGAAAGGAAGTGAGGGAGAAGAAGTGAAGGAGAGAGGAGGGGGAGGGGGGCTGGTGAAAAGGTGGTAGCTGCGTCTTAGCAGTAGTGCGGGTTAGCTCCAGCGCTACTGCTAAGAACAATATCAGTAGCGCCGGTACACGCACCGCACTATTACAAAGTGGGGTCCACCATGTGGGTCAGTGCAGCCGTAGTTACAGCGTGGGGTACGTGACCCATGCTACTGCTAATAGCAATAGCAGTAGCGCTTGTTACTGAGCCCGCGCTGCTACTATTCGTTGCCTGGTGGGTAAGGTGGGGCTCACTTAGCAGCAGCGATGTCAAGCACACCCGCGCTACTGATAATTTGATACTAGTAGCACCTTTTATTGGCCCGCGCTACTGCTAATTACCAATAGCGCATCTAATTGACCCGCGCTACTGTTAAGCCTCCACCTACAAGGTTTTCCCTAGTAGTGATCCGGCGCCGGCATGCTCAACCCGGCCATGTGCCCGCTCTTCGGTGTCAACCCTACCTTCACTGCCGTTCCCAACACGCGGCCGCCCGCGCCTCACTGTCTTCGTTTGCTCGCTAGCTGCCCTTGACCATATCGATCCTGTACCCCTCGCCTCTCCTACCGGGTTTGCACAAAAACCTGTGAGTTACCGCTCTCCATCGAGGTGAGGCATATTACCTCGCGATCCCTCTTCCAATTTGATTCTCTATGTTCCCAAATTGGCTATACAATAATGGAGAGCGTATATATGTTCATTATCTATCTTCCTAACTTGTACATATAAGCTGAATTTGTTCCAATTAGTTATTGTCGATTTACAGATCGTGGGAGCCCGAGTCACACAAAATGAACAAATTAGCCGTACATTTTCCAAATTATTACATGACATGTCTAGACAGCTTGCTACCAAGTTGTTAGCGTTATGCTTATCCCCCTTTTCTGAATTTCGCATTTGTTCTCTGTAGATGCCGAGTAGCAGCGACAGCACTCATGCTTTAGGCGATGTATCTTCATCTGAGTCCGACAACCCTAGATCTCCAGCAGATGATCAGGGAACAAGTAATCTGGAACGGGATAGAGCTACCGCAATCACCCTTCCGGTCAGGACACGGAAGAACGCTCCAAGAAAGCCCACACACCAGCCTAAAGGTGTGTATGAAGTAACCGACGTTGATTTTAAGTCTTGGGCTCCAACTAAACCAGATAAAGCACGAACGAGGTTCAGGAGTGTGTGTGGATTTGTTGGCAGGGCAAGGCTCAACATTAATCTGCCGGGGTTTTGGAAGGCTGACACAGAAACACGGCACAGGATAGTCCGGGAGATCATGGAACACTTCAATGTTCCAGAGCAGTGGAGAATGCAGGTGGAACACGCTGCACTGAAGAAGGCCAGGGATGCTTGGAGAAACAGGAAGCACGTGTTGTATAAGAAGTACTTGAGTGAAGGCAAGGACCCAATCCCTGCATACCCCCAAATTACAAAGGCAGACTGGGCAGAATTCAAAAGGGTCAGGACAACTGCAGAGTTTACCAATAAGAGTGCCAAGCAATCGGAACTTCAGAAGAGGAACACACACCCCCACCATACGGGTCTGGCAGGATACTACGGCATGAAACCGATATGGGACCAGGAGGACAAAGAAATGATGTCTACTACACAACTTATTCTTGTAGACTCGTGTTGGGCCTCCAAGCGCAGAGTTTTGTAGGACAGTAGCAATTTTCCCTCAAGTGGATGACCTAAGGTTTATCAATCCGTGGGAGGCGTAGGTTGAAGATGGTATATCTCAAACAACCCTGCAACCAAATACAAGAAATCTCTTGTGTCCCCAACACACCCAATACAATGGTAAATTGTATAGGTGCACTAGTTCGGCGAAGAGATGGTGATAAAAGTGTAGTATGGATAGTAGATATAGGTTTTTGTAATCTGAAAATATAAAAACAGCAAGGTAGCAAGTAACAAAAGTGAGCACAAACGGTATTGCAATGCTTAAAAACAAGGCCTAGGGTTCATACTTTCACTAGTGCAATCTCTCAACAATGCTAGTATAATTGGATCATATAACAATCCCTCAACGTGTGATAAAGAATCACTCCAAAGTTTCTATTAGCGGAGAACATAAGATAGAAATTGTTGTAGGGTACGAAACCACCTCAAAGTTATCCTTTCCGATCGATCTATTGAGCTATTCCTATAAGTGTCACAAATAGCCCTAGAGTTCGTACTAAAATAACACCATATGATACACATCAACCAACTCTAATGTCACCTAGATACTCCAATGTCACCACAAGTATCCGTGAGTTGATTATACGATATGCATCAAACAACTTCATAATCATAATATTCAATCCACACAAGAACTCCAAGGAGCACCCCAAAGTTTCTATCAGAGAAAAGATAATGAAAATGTGCAACAACCCCTATGCATAGATTACCCCAATGTCACCACGGGAATCCGCGAGTTGAATGCCAAAACATATGTCAAGTGAATCAATATAATACCCCATTGTCACCACGGGTATTCATATGCAAGACATACATCAAGTGTTTTCAAATCTGAAATATTCAATCCGACAATAAGGAAACCTCAAAGGGAAGAGATTCGATTCATCACAACAAGGGTAGAAAGGGAAGAAACACCATATGATCCAAATATATTAACAAAGCTCACGGTACATCAAGATCGTGCCAAATCAAGAAGACGAGAGAGAGAGAGAAAGATCAAACACATAGCTACTAGTACATACCCTCAGCCCCGAGGGTGAACTACTCCCTCCTCATCATGGAGACCGCCGGGATGATCAAGATGGCCACCGGTGATTATTTCCCCCCTCCGGCAGGGTGCCAGAAAAGGGCTGGAGATGAGATCGTGGAGATACAGAGGCTTGCGGCGGCGGAGTCGAAGTTCTAGGGTTATTTCTAGGGGTTTCTCTATTTATAGGATTTTTTGGCATTGGAATAAGGTCAGACGGAGCCACGTGGGCCCCACGAGGTACCAGGGTGCGCCTGGGGGGGTGGCGCACCCTGGTGCCTTGTGGGCACTGGGTGGCCCCCCTCCAGTGGGCTTGGTTCCAGTATTTGTTATTTATTCCATAAAAAAATCTCCAAAAAGTTTCATCCAATTCCAAGAACTTTTATTTCAGCACAAAAAACAACACCATGGCAATTCTACTGAAAACAACATCAGTCTGGGTTAGTTCTAATCAAATCATACCAAAACCATATAGAATTGTTATAAACATGGCATGAATACTTCATAAATTATAGATACGTTGGAGACGTATCAGCATCCCCAAGCTTAATTCCTGCTCGTCCTCGAGTAGGTAAATGATAAAAGAAATAATTTATGAAGTGTGAATGCTAGCATAGTGCATAAGTTTGATCAATGATAATTGCAATCACTTTTTCTAGCATCAATATATGTCATAATCAGTAGCCCATCTCATAAAACTTCTCATGATCAAGTAGAAAGCTATTCACATGTTTAAAGTATAGGCCATAAACTTTCTTGAAAACTAACAAACTATGTTCTCAGTCATCAAACAATTGCAATTCATCTTATTTTCATGAAGGGTCTATGTAAGAGCTTTGATCTAGCAAATTCCACATACTCAACCATCATTTAGTCTTCCATGATTGCTGACGCTCAAAGCATATTTTTAGAACAAACCGTTTCAGTCAAACACATAGGAAGATAGGGGCTTAATGTTTCGCCTCCCAACTTATTTATCTCAGGGATAATGTCAACAATAATAACTCATGATCACCTATATTCAACTGGATATATGTGCCTGGATCTTTCCCTACCACATAATGCTTGCCAACTAAAGAATAAATAGAGCGGAATAGGGATGAACATTAATGACTCTTGCATAAAAGTAAATACAGAAAAGTAAATGCATAAAAGTAAAAGATAGGCCCTTCGCAGAGGGAAGCAGAGGTTGTCATGTGCTTTTTGTTGTTGGATGCACAAGCCCTTAATGCAAATGAACGTCACGTTATATTGCCCCTTGTGATAGCAACCTTTATTATGCAGTCCATCGCTTTAATTTCTTTACCATCACAAGTTCATACAACGCTTATTTTCCCTTGCAATAAAAGATCCTACATATTTTAGGAGCAATTTTTATTGCTTTTTGCACCGATGACAACTTACTTGAAGGATCTTATTTAATCCATAGGTAGATATGGTGGACACTCATGGGAAGAAACTGGGTTTAAGGGTTTCTGGATGCACAAGTAGTATCTCTACTTAGTACGAATTTTTGGCTAGCAAAAGATCCTAAGCAAGCACCACATGTTAGAGGATCCATGACAATATAACTTCTATGTGAATATAAACAAACATAACTCATTACGTTGTCTTCCTTGTCCAACATCAACTACTTGATCAAGCTTGAAAATAATTAATGGGGGTCACAATCATAGAAGATGTCCAAGATAGTATATTTATATGTGAAATTTCTCTTCCTTCAAAATTCTTTCATGAATTGTTCCAGTGACCAATGCTATGTTTGTTAACTTTCAATAAATTTTACCACTTATACTTCTTGTATGTGAAGTCACTACTCCCCATGAGACAAGCATATGAAGCATATAAATTTCAACTTTATGATATTCAATTCATTTCAACAATTTGCTCATAGGATATAAGTGAAGAACAAGAGTAAATGACAAACTACTCCAAAAAGATATAAGTGAAGACCAATTGAGTAGTTAAGTAAATAGGTAGCTATGTGAGGACTCTCTCTTATTTAAAAATTTCAGATCTTATTATTTTATTCAAACAGCAAACAAAATGAAAATAAAAGGACACTCCAAGAATAGCACATATCATGTGAACAAGCAAAAACTTAGGCTCAACCAAAACTGACTGATAATTGTTGATGAAGAAAGGTGGGATGCCTACCGTGGCATCCCCAAGATTAGATGCTTGAGACTTCTTGAAATATTAATTTGGGATGCCTTGGTGTCGGTGTAAAAACCGGCAGACCTCGGGGTAGGGGGTCCTGAGCTGCGGATCTCGGATCGATGGTAACAGAGACAAAGGGAGACGATGTTTTACCCAGGTTCGGGCCCTCTTGATGGAGGTAAAACCCTATGTCCTACTTCTGTTTATATTAATGGAGATGTATCGAGTACAGAGTCGATCTACCTCGAGATCGTAATATGTGTCTAACTTCTAAAGCTTGGTGTTTGATGTTGCATTTATATCCCCTATGGGCTAAACCCTATGGCTTATATACATGCCAAGGAGGGTATCTAGGGTTACAAGGTCGGTATCTTGGAGTAAGGAGGCTGGAGTAATCTTGAAGTATACTACAAGTCTTCGGTAGAGGCAGCCTCGATCACGTCTCCCATTTGCGGCTTCCGAGGTCCATCTTGATCACGTACGAGGCCATACCGGCCCATCCGAGGAGATGGGCCGACTAGGTTAGCATCCCCTAATCCGGAACACCGTCAGTAGCCCCTGAACTGGTCTTCGATGCCGAGGTCGACGTCATTCACTTCCCGGAGTCTTGGCTCGATAGACAAGTTCCCGTGCTTTATTCTCCGACCAAATTTTTAAGGACTTCGGCCAACCCTTAGAATTCCGTTGGGGCCCAACTTTAGATTTCGAGAATCATGCCGCCTAGGCGGCTGAGCCTTTTTATGGAGAAAATGCCGAAACGCAGCCCCCTGTGCCCTTATTTATCAGATGCATAACCCCTGCTGACGGCAATTCACATCCGCCACCATAGCAAAAAATCACCTCCCCTTTCCAGCTCAAAAAGCTCGAACAATGACAAGCGGTGAAGGATCGTCAAGACGCCCTCACGGCCCTGATAAGGGGGGCCTGGGGAGCTGTTCCGTCGCGCGCCTTCAATTGGAGCGCTTGGCGATACAAGGGTACCTGCCTGACGTAGATCTAGCTGCTACTCATCCTGGACTGACGTTCATTGAAGGTCAAGCCCATGCCAAAAATTAGCCCTCGCCACGAGGAGATGAGCGGGTATGCTTCGTGCCTTTCCTCCTCCGCGGCCATGGGTTCCCAATACACCCCTTCCTCCGTGGTCTGCTAGAGTTTTACGGGCTGTAGTTACACCATCTCTCCCCAAATTCGATACTGCATATTGCGGGGTTCGTCGCGCTGTGCGAGTTACACCTCGGCTGTCAAGCACACTTCGGATTGTGGCGGAAGTACTTCTGTGTCGTGCCCCACTCTTCGTCAGATAAGCTATTCGAGGTTGGAAGAGCCGAAGTCTGCCGAATTGACAAGACTAACTACCCAGCGGGGACACCTCGGGAGGAAACCGATTACTGGCCTTCCGAATGGTTCTATATCATCGACGTCTTGTTGTACGAGCCAGTCCGGCCAGGCCTCCCGCCCTTCTTATTAGGTCCACCGCGGAAGCGTTACAGCTGGAGACCGCTGAGTTTGGCTCAAGAGGAAGGTGAAGCCGTGACTAGGCTAGCAGCCAAGGTGAAGGCCCTATCAAGCGCCGGCCTTACCATCATTGACGTGATGGCGGTTGCTCTAGACCAAAGAGTCCAGCCTCTCTGGCAGCGTCAGCACTTATTGTGCGATTACAATGGGTCCGAAGACGCCTCTCGATCCATCAAGGGGGCTTTTATGGATCAAATGACCCTTGGAGCCGTACTAGCCAGCATATACCAAGGTTCTGCCGAGGAGTTTGCCAAGCGCCGGTTCCAAGACGGGTTGTCATACTACAACCCTGCCGACATAGTAAGTTTTTACTTCGGGCTTATCCATTTTAACTTGAGGATTCTCAATATTAAGCCGTTTCCCATTGGTTAAACAGAGGTGGAGACGGTGGCTTGAAGGAGTGAGCAGTCCGGCCCCTGAGCCGGAACTGCATAGCCGCGCCGAAGACCCTCTTTATCACGAGGATGAAGACCTGGGGTTGATTTATGAAGGGAGGAGTTTCTTCCTGGAGAGCCTTGATGGCTCAAAGGTAGCGATCGTCCCTGACATGCCGGGGACAAGGCCAGCCTCATCGGTAACTCTTCCTTCCTCTAAACGAAAAAGAGTCCCTCGTCCCCCCGTCCCCAGTCTTCTGACTCCTCCTCCAAAGGGGCGGCGCTCCCAATGCCTACGCAGAGAAACAGCTCCACCGGAAAGGGTCCAACCAGAAGCGCGAGAAGCTCCGGTCGAGGTCGCTGGAACAGGCGAAAGTGCTCCTTCCGTCACTTGCAGACAGCCTCCTCCCTCCAACGTACATGTGGTGGCCGAGAAAGGCACATCTCCGCCCGAGGAAACAGAGGTCCGAAATCCTACGAAGGTGGACCCCGGATGCGCCAAGCCCGAGGACTCAGCGACATCGGCCACTCTGTCCGAAATCCAATGTGCCGCGAATTATCGTCGGCGAAAAGCTTCTTTAAACAATCCAGCATTTTCGGACAGGGAGCTAAATGCTTTCAGCGCGATGGATGCGTACCTCGGGGCAACCCGAGGTGCTTTTGACGAGTCCCTGGATGTCCTGTCGCGAGGGCTGCGGGTAAGGTTTTTAAAGACAAGTATAACTACCGAGTATGGTAGTAGCCCCTAAGGCTTGATATGAGCCCCTGGGGTCGAATCAAGACTTGAATGGTAACGTGCAAACTTTGTTATAATAGGAGGCTCGCTTGAAGAACGAGCAACTGACCTCGGCTTTAAACGAAACAAAGGTGCAGCTTGACGCGGCTTTGTCCGAGGTGGAGCAGGTGAAAAAATTCACCAGAGAGGCGCACGATAAGTGCTTTTTTATTGAAATAAGTAGTGTCCGAAAAGTATGGCTGACGCCAGGATTGCTTGTAGCAGCCGAAGCCCTGGGCCATCTCGAAAGAGACCTGAAGCAGGCCCGCGACGATCTGGTGTATGCTGAAATGCAATGCGAGGCGAATCAACATGTGATTACGCAGAGAGCGGGTAGTGTGAATGTGCTTAAAGCTGAGAACGCCCGCCAAGCCCAGGAGATTGAAAGCTTAAAGGCGCGACTGGCTGCTGCAGAAGCAAACAATCGGCGAACAGACGACATGATTTATGGTAAGTTCTCGACACACAGTTGTTATGCGGTTTATCCGAAACATTTGTCATGCGAAATGTAATTTGTGACAGCTTGCTTGACCGGTCGCTCTTCGGAGGCTCGAGGCCCAGTGGCCGAAGACATAAGCACTCGTTTATCCGAGGTGCGGAAAGTGATGAGGCATGTGCACCAGGCGTTATGGCCCGAGTAGGTGCCGGTTCCCGAGGACTTGGCCGCGCTGGCCGAACAGCTAAAGGGAGCGCGGCGTCGGATCCAAGCGTGGAAAGTGTCATCTTGTTGAGAAGCTACGAGGGAGGCCTGGGCCATGGTGAAGACCCACTATACCCGTCTGAAGACGACGGAATTGGCAGAGGTGGGACCCATGGGGCCCGATGGGGAGGAGATCCCTACCAGTCAAGCATATGATAGTGTAATGCCTGTGGCACGCCTCTCGCAAAAGGATTGTTCGTTAAACAGCCTGATAGACGGGCTCGACCGTGTGTGAAAAGTATTGTATGACTTTATGTACCGAAGTATACTATGTCGATTTTGTCCGTTCGTTTATCCAAACTCTGTCAGCCAGCCGTCGGCTTCTCCCTCCCTGGATAAACTCCGGGGAGTGTCCCATACTACTGGCCGAAGTCATCGGGCCAGATGCTTCTGGTGACCAGGCAATCAGGCTATCCGGCTCGAAGGACAAGAGGGTAACGAAGGGTTATGTTATATTACTATTTAACATAAGAAACATCTTCGGAGGAAAATAGTTCTTCCAACGGTTCCTTTCCTCGGGCGATTGTGTCTAACACGCCCGTGCAAAGACGGGGGATCTCGGGGGTAAAGCCCCTGGTCGGGGTTTGAAAAGACCCATGCCACAGTATTCCTATGTCATAGCCGACCAACCCACATTATAAGAACGCTAGCTTTCGGCTTTATCCGTCTGAGGTACTACATCGGTTAACCCGTGAGTAACAATCACAGCGGTGCTCCCTTTGCCCCCTAGCCTAAATATCGGAAATGTAGAGGGCAAGCACAGGAGTTGGGCAACCCTGCTTGGCCAAATCTTAAAGTGGATCGATGCATATATTGGCTTGAAAGACAATAGTCCATAAGGGGCAGAATAACTTATGTTTTTAAAATAACATACTGGATTGTTCTCTGGGTCGTTGAATGACTTACCGAGGTCAAAGAGAACAAAAAAAGGAATAAAGAAAAAGCACAAGGTATTTACACAGACCGTATGCTTGGTTTCATGCATAGAAACGTCGGAGTAGCGCCGCGTTCCATGGGTGGGGCTCTAGTCGTCCATCCTCTGGATCTCAGATTCGATAAGCTCCTCCGATGAGTACTTGGTCGATAACAAACGGTCCGTCCCACCTAGGGGAGAGCTTGTGTTTTTGTTGCTCGGGATGTAATCTCATTACGAGGTCCCCGACATTAAAGTCTTTGGCGCGGACCTCTCTAGCGTGGTAGCGCCGTGCCTGCTATTGATAAATAGCTGATCGAGCCCGTGCGACGTTTCACTCTTCTTCGAGAGCGTCTAGGGCATCTTGCCGATCGAGTTCGGCCTCCAGCTCCTCGTACATGCGCACCCGAGGTGCGTCGTGTATGATATCGGAGGGGAACACAGCTCCGGCACCATATACCATAAAAAATGGGGTATACCCTGTGGATCTGTTCGGTGTGGTACGCAAGCCCCATAATACGGAATCAAGTTCCTCAACCCATTTGCAATCGGCTTTTTTAAGGGAGCGGACGAGCCGTGGCTTAATTCCACTAAGAATAAGTCCATTGGCTCGCTCCACTTGGCCATTAGACTGCGGGTGGTACACGGACGCGTAATCGAGCTTGATGCCCATTTTCTTACACCATGCCTTGACCTCTTTGGCCGTGAAGTTGGTTCCATTGTCTGTGATCAGACTGTGGGGGACACCGTAACGGTGGACTATCCCCGAAATGAATCCGATGACTTGGACGGCCTCGGCCGAGGTAACTGGTTTTGCTTCGATCCACTTAGTGAATTTGTCTACAATAATGAGTAGGTATTTGTTTTTGTTTGACCCTCCCTTAAGTGGCCCGACCATATCAAGCCCCCAGACCGCAAAGGGCCACGTAATGGGGATGCTGCGCAGGGCCGTGGGGGGCATATGGCTCTGCTTGGCGAATACCTGGAAGCCTGGGCAACGCAGTACTAATGCCGAGGCACGGCGCTTGCGGTTGGCCAGTAGAAACCAGCTCGAAAGGCCTTGCTGACCAGGGTCCGAGCAGCGGCGTGATGTCCGCTCATGCCGGAGTGTATCTCGTGTAGTACGAGTTTTCCTTCTTCCTCGGATATGCATCTCTGGAGGACGCCCGTTGTACTCATTTTATAGAGTTCCCCTTCACAAACCTTATATGCTTTAGACTGTCTTACAATCCGACGTGAGTCGGCTTGGTTATCAGGGAGCACTTTTCGGAGTAGGTATGCGAGGAGTGGCGCAGTCCATGGTGCGATAACTGCCATGACTTCGTGCGCTGAATCGGTCTTCCGGATCGTTCATCCGCCTATGATGCCGTCGTCCTCTTCGGGCGGGGCCTGTTGCCCGATATCGGTTGAGTCCGGTGTTCCTTTGCTGTCTAGCCAGACTACGGATGGCTTAAAAAGCCGCTCGAGGAAGGTGTTCTCAGGAACCTTGTCCCATTTTGCGTCCATCCGGGCGAGTACATCTGCGGCCTGGTTACTATCTCGGGGTATATGGTGGAATTCCAGCCCTTCGAACCTGGCCAAGATCTTTATGATGACATTGCGATAAGCTGTCATCTTTGGGTCTTTGGTGTTGAATTCGCCATTAATTTGTGAGCTAGTGAGGTTGGAATCGCCTCGGACCTCGAGTCGTTTGACACCCATAGAGACTGCTATCCGAAGTCCGTGCAAGAGGGCTTCGTACTCAGCTGCTTTGTTGGAATCTGTGTACATGATTTGCAGTACGTATTTAATGTTATCTCCCGTGGGGGAAATGAGCACCACGCCAGCCCGTAGGGTGGCAAGCATTTTGGAACTGACGAAATACATCGTCCAATGCGAGTAGGTACTGTACTCACGGGGGAGTTCGGCTTCGGTCCATTCGGCGACGAAGTCCGCCAACACCTGGGATTTAATGGCCCGGCGTGGTTTGTAGGTGATTTCAAAGGGTAGGAGCTCTATGGCCCATTTGGCGATGCGCCCCGTTGCGTCTCTATTGCTAATTATGTCGCTCAACGGGACGTCGGATGCCACCGTCACCGAGCACTCTTGAAAGTATTGCCGAAGCTTGCGCGATGCCATGAAGACTGTGTAAGCTATCTTTTGATAATGAGGGTAGCGTGTCTTGCAGGGGGTTAAGACCTCGGACACGTAGTATACGGGTTTCTAGACCTGGAACTTATGACCTTCCATGTCTCGTTCAACCACGAGGACCGCGTTAACAACCTGGTTTGTGGCCGAGATGTATAATATCATCGGTTCGCAAACACCTGCTGCTGCCAGGATAGGATTAGTGGCGAGGAGGGCCTTGATATCTTCTAGGGCCGCCGCAGCCTCCTTAGTCCATTTAAATGTTTTAGTCTGCTTTAACAGCCTGTATAGTGGCAAGGCCTTTTCTCCGAGTCATGATATAAAGCGGCTCAGTGCTGCTACATAGCCCGCCAGTTTTTGTACGTCTTTGAGCTCTGTTGGGATCTCCAAATGATCCAAAGCTCGAATTTTAGCCGGATTGGCTTCAATTCCTCGATTAGATACGATGAAGCCGAGGAGTGTGCCAGCTGGGACTCCGAAGACGCATTTCTCCGGATTAAGTCTTATTTGATACTCCCGCAAGCTGGCAAATGTGTTACAAAGGTCGTCGACCAACTGGTCGACGCATTTAGTTTTAACAACTACATCGTCTACGTAGGCCTCAACGGTAGTTCCGATGTGTTTTTGCAAGCATGTTTGAATCATGCGCTGGTATGTGGCGCCGGCGTTCTTTAGTCCGAAAGGCATTGTGTTGAAGCAAAACGGCCCGTAGGGCGTGATGAATGCTGTTGCTGCCTGGTCCAACTCCTTCATCTTTATCTGATGATATCCTGAGTAGGCGTCTAGGAAGCACAATGTGTCGTGGCCCGTAGTGGCGTCCACGATTTGGTCAATACGGGGTAAAGGGAAGGGGTCTTTGGGGCAAGCTTTGTTGAGGTCTTTGAAATCGACGCACAACCGCCAAGACTTGTCCTTTTTCGACACCATGACCAAATTGGCTAACCAATCAGGGTGTTTTATGTCCCTGATGAATCCAGCTTCCAACAGCTTTGCCAGTTCCTCGCCCATTGCTCGACGCTTGGGCTCGGAAAAACACCGAAGTGTTTGTTTAACGGGCTTATAGCCCGCCAGTATATTTAGGCTGTGCTCTGCGAGCCTTCGGGGTATCCCAGGCATGTTGGAGGGGTGCCAGGCAAATATGTCCCAATTTTCCCTAAGGAAAGCACGTAGGGCTTCGGTGACCTCTGGGTCGAGGTTAGCCCCAATGGACGCCGTTTTAGCAGGGTCCGTGGGGTGAACTTGGAATTTAATAATCTCGTCGGCCGGCTTGAAGGAGGTAGGCTTTGATCTTTTGCCAAGAATGATATCGTCCCGGTCGACCTCGGCGCGTAACGCGGTCAGCTCCTCGGCCGCGAAGGCCTCGGCAAGAGTTTCGAGGGCGAGGGATGCAGTTTTGTTCTCGGCTTTGAGCGCCCTATCAGGATCACTTGAGATAGTAATGATCCCTTTCGGGCCCGGCATCTTGAGCTTCATGTAGCCATAGTGTGGCACCGCTTGAAATCTAGAAAAGGCGCCCCATCCGAGGATGGCGTGGTATCCGCTCTTGAAAGGCGCGATGTGGAACGTAATCTCCTCAGAGCGATAATTATCCGAGGTCCCGAAGACCACGTCTAAGGTTATTTTTCCACTGCAACGTGCCTCTCGTCCGGGGACTATTCCTTTAAAGGTAGTGGTGCTCCGTTCTATGCGTGATCTATCGATGTGCATTTTATCCAGGGTGTCCTCGTATATCAAGTTCACGCTGCTGCCTCCGTCCATAAGGACCTTGTGGAGGTGACAGTGATCCACAATGGGGTTGAGGACTAGCGCAGCGGGGGACCTATCCAAGGCAGACCTCGGTTGATCGTTCTGAGTGAAAGTGATTGGCGTGTCTATCCACACGCCCTGAGGTGGCATCTGCCGGACGACATTGACTTCCCGTAGGGCCCGCTTGCGCTGATTGTTAGACGAAAAGGTCTCATAAATCATTAGGACCTCGTCCTTATCCGAGGTTTGTTCGACATGTTTGACCTCGGATCCGGGGTGGCTGGGGGCGCCCATCAAGAGGGCGGGTCCTCCCTTTGCCACCTGCCTCAGCACCCAACAGTCACGAAGGCTGTGGGTTGGGCAGGAGTTAATTAATACGGCGTGGATCGGGCATGGTTTACCCAGGAAGCCTTCCAGGGCCGTTCCGGAGTGATCGGAGGTTTTCTTCTTCTTCTGAGGTCGATCACCCGGGATGTTTAGCTTGTGATTTTTGCGCCGAAGCGCTGGCTGGTCGCGTCCCCAGTAGTTATCATGGATCGAGTCTGTATTCTCCTCGGTCCACCAGGCGTCTTCGATGGCACAGAATCGAGTTACTAAGTTGGTTCATTTAGGGAGTGTTTGGACGCAACGGCAAGCAAGGGCATTTGAGACGCCTTTGTCCTTGCAACCAAGCTCGAAGGCGGTGATTATATCAGAATCTTGGTAGTCCAGTATCTTGTCCTTGACGGATCGGTTAGCCGGGGACCTGCCGCACTTAGGCTAAGTGCCAGATGTCGGACGGGCCGGAGTTGTCGGGACGATATTCTGCGTAGTAGGTGAGCAGGCCGGATCCGATCTCAAAAGACGGCGGAGCCCCGTAAGCCTCGCCCATGGCCGGATCCGCCGCCATCGGTCTAGCCGATTCGATCTGGGGGTCGGTTGCTAGTAAATCGCTATCTGATCCGCTTTCTAGGAAGTAACTCAGCCCCTCGCCCATGAGGGGGTTCTCTGGTAGGATCAGAGAGGGGTCAGGGTTTGCTCCCACTTTATGTGAGGGCGTCGCCGTGACTGAGACTTCGGTTTTGGAGCTGTGCTTCGAGGATTTGAGGCCGTTAACCGGCGATCCCATCGATCCTTCTGGCGATCCCGCAGCGGAACTCTCAATGAAAGCACTAGTGTCGGTGTAAAAACCGGCAGACCTCGGGGTAGGGGGTCCCGAGCTGCGGATCTCGGATCGATGGTAACAGAGACAAAGGGAGGCGATGTTTTACCCAGGTTCGGGCCCTCTTGATGGAGGTAAAACCCTATGTCCTGCTTCTATTTATATTAATGGAGATGTATCGAGTACAGAGTTGATCTACCTCGAGATCGTAATATGTGTCTAATTTCTAAAGCTAGGTGTTCGATGTTGTGTCTATATCCCCTACGGGCTAAACCCTATGGCTTATATACATGCCAAGGAGGGTATCTAGGGTTACAAGGTCGGTATCTTGGTGTAAGGAGGCTGGAGTAATCTTGAAGTATACTACAAGTCTTCGGTAGAGGCAGCCTTGATCACGTCTCCCATGTGCGGTTTCCGAGGTCCATCGTGATCACGTACGAGGCCATACCGGCTCATCCGAGGAGACGGGCCGACTAGGTTAGCATCCCCTAATCCGGGACACCTTCACTTGGGCATCCCCAAGCTTGAGCTCTTGTGTCTCCTTAATTCCTCTCATATCATGGCTTCTCCTAAATCTCAAGAACTTCATCCACACAAAACTCAACAAGAACTCGTGAGATAAGTTAGTATAAATCAACTCAAAACCTTAA
The DNA here is from genome assembly GCA_039707655.1 of Elymus sibiricus. NCBI lineage: Eukaryota > Viridiplantae > Streptophyta > Magnoliopsida > Poales > Poaceae > Elymus > Elymus sibiricus. The sequence continues at coordinate 391,815,467 of CM077676.1, read as the reverse complement.
CACTCTCTACTGTAGAAAATTACTAAAATTATAATTAAACATTGCATACTAAATGCCTCTTCATATTTAATACTCCTATCCACAAATAGAAACATTAAACACGCAAACATATGCAAACAATGCAACTATAACAGCAATCTGCCAAAACAGAACAGTCTGTAAAAGGGGAATAAGAATCCATACTTCCCTAACTCCAAAAATTCTGAAAAATTACCACGTGACAGAGAACTCATGCATGATTACTGTGTAAAAATTTCAGATTTTTATCATGTTCTGACTATTCAGGAATATTCTGGACATAACAGAAAACTTTCTCTTTTCAAACAGCAACACATGAACTTGCAAACTGAGCATGGTAAAGGCTATAATTGGCATTTTATTGAACTAAAATATAAAAAACATGATTATTGATAACAGCAAGCAAATATCAACAAAATAAAATGATGCTCCAAGAAAAACTCATATTATGTGACGAATAAAAATATAGCTCCGAGTGAGGTTACCGATAGTTTTGAAGACGAAAGAGGGGATGCCTTCCGGGGCATCCCCAAGCTTAGTTGCTTGGGTCTTCCTTGAATATTACCTTGGGGTTCCTTGGGAATCCCCAAGCTTAGGGTCTTGCCACTCCTTATTCTCCTCATTTCGATATCTCACCCAAAACTTGAAAACTTCAATCACACAAAACTTAACGGAACTTGTGAGATAGGTTAGTATGATAAAAATAAATCATCCACTTAGGTACTGTCAAGACAAGATTCATAATTGTTCTCACATAATTCCTACTGTATTCTATCATTTCCACAATTTATATTACTCAATATAAGCTATGGAAACACTAAAACAAGCAAACTATGAATCAAAAACAGTATCTGTCAAAAACAAAACAGCGTGTAGTAAGCGATTTAAAAACCATACTTCTGTACGTCCAAAAATTCTGAACAATTAGGACAACGTAAACAATTTGTAACCCAATACTGTGTAAAAATTTCAGAATTTTTTCACACTCCAGTACAGAATAGAATTTCCAGCACTAGACGCAAAAGTTTCTGTTTTTGCACAGAATCAAATCAACAAGCATCCACACTATCCCAAAGGCTTTACTTGGCACATTATTGAAAGAAAACATATAAAATATGATTACTACAGTAGCTTAATCATGTGGACACACAAAAACAGTAGGTATAAATATTGGGTTGTCTCCCAACAAGCGCTTTTCTTTAATGCCTTTTTAGCTAGGCATGATGATTTCAATTATGCTCACGTAAAAGTAAAGAATTGAAACACAATGGAAGCATCATGAAGCATATGACTAGCACATTTAAGCCTAACCCACTTCCTATATATAGGGATTTTGCGAGCAAATAGTTTATGGGAGCAAGAATCAACTAGCATAAGAAGGCAAAACAAGCATAACTTCAAAACTTTCAACACATAGAGAGGAAACTTGATATTATTGCAACACCTACAAGCATGTGATCCTCTCTCATAATAATTTTCAGTAGCATCATGAAGAAATTCAACAATATATCCATCACACAAAGCATTCTTGTCGTGGTACATAAGCATAGAATTTTTATTACTCTCCACATAAGCAAATTTATTCTCATAAATAGTAGTGGAAGCAAACTCAACAAAATAACTATCATGAGATACTTGATTGGCATAATCCAATTGAAAATTAAAATCATGATGACAAGTTTCATTGTTATCATTATTCTTTATAGCATACACGTCATCACAATAATCATCATAGATAGCAACTTTGTTATCATAGTCAATTGGAACCTCTTCCAAAATAGTGGATTCATCATAAATAGGAGGCATGCAATCATCATAATGAATTTGCTCATCAAAACTTGGGGGGCTAAAAATATCATCTTCATCAAACATAGCATCCCCAAGCTTATGGCTTGGCATATCATTAGCATCATGGATACTCAAGGAATTCATACTAGCAACATTGCAATCATGCTCATCATTCAAGGATTTTATGCCAAACATATTATTGAATTCTTCTTATAATAATTGAGCACAATTTTCAGCTCCATCATTAGCAAGAAAGACATTATAAAGATGAATAATATGTGGCAACCTCAATTCCATTTTTTTGTAGTTTTCTTTTATAAACCAAACTAGTGATAAAACAAGAAACTAAAAGATTCAATTGCAGGATCTAAAGATATACCTTCAAGCACTCACCTCCCCGGCAACGGCGCCAGAAAAGAGCTTGATGTCTACTACACAACTTATTCTTGTAGACTCGTGTTGGGCCTCCAAGCGTAGAGTTTTGTAGGACAGTAGCACTTTTCCCTCAAGTGGATGACCTAAGGTTTATCAATCCGTGGGAGGCGTAGGTTGAAGATGGTATCTCTCAAACAACCCTGCAACCAAATACAAGAAATCTCTTGTGTCCCCAACACACCCAATACAATGGTAAATTGTATAGGTGCTCTAGTTCGGCGAAGAGATGGTGATAAAAGTGTAGTATGGATAGTAGATATAGGTTTTTGTAATCTGAAAATATAAAAACAGCAAGGTAGCAAGTAACAAAAGTGAGGACAAACGGTATTGCAATGCTTAAAAACAAGGCCTAGGGTTCATACTTTCACTAGTGCAATCTCTCAACAATGCTAATATAATTGGATCATATAACAATCCCTCAACGTGCGATAAAGAATCACTCCAAAGTTCCTATTAGCGGAGAACATATGATAGAAATTGTTGTAGGGTACGAAACCACCTCAAAGTTATCCTTTCCGATCGATCTATTGAGCTATTCCTATAAGTGTCACAAACAGCCCTAGAGTTCGTACTAAAATAACACCATATGATACACATCAACCAACTCTAATGTCACATAGATACTCCAATGTCACCACAAGTATCCGTGAGTTGATTATACGATATGCATCAAACAACTTCATAATCATAATATTCAATCCACACAAAGAACTCCAAGGAGCACCCCAAAGTTTCTATTGGAGAAAAGATAATGAAAACGTGCATCAACCCCTATGCATAGATTACCCCAATGTCACCGCGGGAATCCGCGAGTTGAATGCCAAATGATATATCAAGTGAATCAATATAATACCCCATTGTCACCACGGGTATTCATATGCATTGTTGAGGAAATCGGTAACTGGTAGCTGCTCGGTTGGCTTGGGAGTAGCGATTAATCGGTGAATCGGCGTATTAACTAGATTAATCGGTCGAACACTAATCGGTAGATTAAATAGGAACCTACCAATATATATCTAGTTTTTTATGTATTATACTATACTCTCATGCTCTCAGCTATGTAATATACCAAGATATGCTACTGTTTGGTCGAACCCTAGCTATTGAGGAGCGAGAGTAAGATGGGAGGGGGTTACGGGCCAAAATTTTGGGCTTTGTTTGCCCACAAGTCAATAGGCCAGCAGCGATTAATTGGTCTAACAACCGATTACTTGGCTTGACAGGCCAATTAATCGGCCTGACAAGTTAACACGATGAATAGGTGCTATTCGATTCGGCCACCCAACGAGTAGCGATTAACTGGCATGTTAACTGATTAATCGGACGAATTCTTGAACAGTGTTCATATGCAAGACATACATCAAGTGTTCTCAAATCTGAAATATTCAATCCGACAATAATGAAACCTCAAAGGGAAAAGATTCGATTCATCACAACAAGGGTAGAGAGGGAAGAAACACCATATGATCCAACTATATTAACAAAGCTCGCGGTACATCAAGATTGTGCCAAATCAAGAACACGAGAGAGAGAGAGATCAAACACATATCTGCTAGTACATACCCTCAGCCCCGAGGATGAACTACTCCCTCCTCGTCATGGAGACCGCTGGGATGATGAAGATGGCCTCCCGTGATGATTTTCCCCCTCCGGCAGGGTGCCGGAAAAGGGCTGTAGATGAGATCATGGAGGTACAGAGGCTTGCGGCGGCGGAGTCGAAGTTCTAGGGTTATTTTTGGGGCTTTCTCTATTTATACGATTTTTCAGCGTTGGAATCAGATCAGACGGAGCCACGTGGGCCCCACGAGGTACCAGGGAGCACCTGGGGGGGTGGCGCGCCCTGGTGCCTCGTGGGCACTGGGTGGCCCCCCTCTAGTGGGTCTTGGTTCCTGTATTTGTTATTTATTCCATAAAAAATCTCCAAAAAGTTTCATCCAATTCCAAGAACTTTTATTTCTGCACAAAAAACAACACCATGGCCATTTTGCTGAAAATAGCGTCAGTCCGGGTTAGTTCTAATCAAATCATACCAAAACCATATAGAATTGTTATAAACATGGCATGAATACTTTATAAATTATAGATACGTTGGAGACGTATCAAGAAGCAGTAGCTACGGTTGCAAAACCGGCCTTTAGTGAAATCAGGGGCGAACACCCTAGAGACTACTTGCGGGCACGCTCAAGGAGGTGTGACGACGGTTCTTATTACTTTGAAAACTTAATTATATGACGAAGAACTGTATCACGTGATGTTAAAGGCTTCCACCAGCAACCCTGGAAGGTTCTACAGGAACTCAGGGCCATGTGACATTCTGTCCGATGCTCTGGCAACAAAAGAGCCCCCTGGCCGTGCAAGGGGTATATGTGTCAATGTCCCGCACAAGTGGGCTTTCACACTCAGCAAAGATGAGAGGCTCGCCATGAAAAATGTGAGGAGTGAATAGAAGAAGGAAGAATTGTATGAAAGGTTGAGGATGGACATGTATACGAAAGTTCGAATGGAAATTGAGGAGTCAATGATGATGCAGAAGACTCTATCACTGAGAGATAGCCAGCAGACGGGAGGGGAGGCGGGCATGGACGATGTTGCTTATTGCGCGATAGCACCGCACAAGAGTAGCTGTGCATCAGCTGATCCCAGTGACACTGAGACTGCAGCTGCGCATGATGATGCTATATCTGATATATCCAGAATGAAAGACAAACTGAGGGGCGTGCTGACACATTATGAAGGTATGTTAAAATGTGCAACCGCCTGGGTTTTGTCCCCCCACTCTGAAGGGGGCCTCTTGTTGTACAATGTGCCATTGAAGCCGGGCTGTGTGAAGTGCTATGTGACTGAAGTAAAGCCTGGATTCAATAAATTTGCCCTGAAGAATGTCCTAGGGGACTGTGATGACGAGAGAACCTTGCAAGAAACACTGTTAAATCATATCTAGTGGCCACGAAAGGAAATAGACTTCATAGATGAGATCCCTCAAGCCCCACCAAGAGCAATCAATGTCGCCCTTCAACCGGCGACTCCCTCCTTGCCACAGTAGCTCTCACGTGCTTCCCCCGAGGAACCTAATACTCGTAATCCGACGGCTGATGCATCAACCTGTGATCAGCCCACCCGACGTCGTGCTGTACAGGCCATGTCATCGTCCACCCCTGAGCAGCCAGTGGCAAGGCCTACACTGCTGAAGACGCACCACCGGTTCAGATGCTGGCCACTGAAGCAGCAGGGGGAGACATAGCGGCACCGCATGCTCAGCAGACCAACCCGGTGGAACGGACTGCTAAGCAGTCAGAAGGTCCGGAACCGCCTGCTCATCACTCCATCGGTTCGAAGCCGCGTGATCAGCATACCGATGCGTCGGCACTGCCTTCTCAGCAAACCGACGCGTTGGCACAGCCTCCTCGGCACACCAACGTGTTGGCACCACCTGCGCAGAAGCCCGACATAGCTTCACCGCCTGGTCAGCAGTCCGACGCCTCTGCTCCTACAGCTCAGCAGTCCATCATAGCAGCACCGCCAGCTCAGCAGTCCGGCATAGCTAAACCGTCAGCTCAGCAGCCAGTTGTATATTCACCGCCTGCTTAGCAGCCTATCTATCAATGATCCAGACCTCGCACCAAAAGTGCTTCAAGTACCAAGAGGAAAGCGGCCACGGCCGCACCCGCGAGGAAGCGGCCCCTAAGACCGAGGAAGAATGCGAATGATAACCTCTTACTAAAAGCACTCATCGCCCATAACCAAATTACCAGCAAGTTGTTCGAATCGAAGAGTTATACTGGTTCTGACTGCTTGCCCGATGAAGAAGTCAAAAGGATACTTGCTAAAAATAAAGCAGACGTACTTGTAGCATGCAAGTACGTCCATGGCCAGCCATTTCTTGTGGATGAATACTTAGAGGAGTGCAGTTCTAGTTGCCGCAAGTTACATAAATATTGCAAGGATGCAATGTCAGAAGGTCATAAGGGTCTGCTAGTCCACTAGGACAGTGATCATTTCGGTCACGATCAAGGAACCATCAGTGTGGGATTTGAGGACTCGATGTGCTCGATATGACTCTTGTTAAATGCTTGATGTTGTAAGTACTTCACCAACTCTGATCAACTTCGCCATGCAAGGTTGTAAACGAAAAAAATCTAACTGTATTGTATTCCTCTCAGGGGATTGATCACGCAAAGAAAAATGGAGACAGTGTATTTCATAGATCCTCACATAGCAAATGGCATATTATTACATGGTGGCATAGATGATCGGGAGTGGGCCATTGGCAAGGTCGCCAATATCTTGTGTCGCAGGCCCCGTGCAGAACTCTTTCTCTGGCCATATCATGAAGGGTAAGTCAAATAAGCAACCACACATACATTGACCGGCTTTCACATTTCGTCATAGTTCGTAAGTTCATGGTTTTCTTAATCTGTAGCATTCACTGGATATTGGTACTCATTGCTCCAAACCAGAACAGAGTTTACTACCTGGATTCTCTCAGAGATTCAATAAAACCTCAGGATCTGATGCATCTTCAGCAATTCATGGATAGGTATTGAATTCTATGATGTTAAAATTTGCATTCATATCTGGTTCAAGAACTGAGTATGTGGAAATTCATCTTCATTTGCAGTGTGTTGGCATCGTGCATAACTAAACGAGGGAACCAGTTCAAGAGTGCACTACCTCTGCAGCACGAGATCGTTTATCCGGTAATACACCGAAATCCGTTATTTTCGGAAAATGTATCCAAATGTTTGCAAATACCTTTTCTTATGCTAGTCTAATGTTCAAGTTTCTAAATAAACCTCTTTCTATTTCTTTCCAAAGAAAAAATAAACATCTTACACTGGTTAGGTTGCTCCTAACAGGGCAAATACATGACTATGTCTACAGACACATGATCTCCATCTTCAAATCTACTGATTGCTGTAACGATGCACGCAATTTAGCACCAGTTAGTCTGTATCTTAATTAGTATCTTCTACTCCACTCGTTTGGCACATTCTGATCTAAAAATTCTGCAGCTCATATTTGAACCGATGACCCCTGAACCGCTCCTCCCTGGTGAATTGATGGAGGTTAGGAGATTTATCAGCAACTTCTTCCTGAATCACTTCAACAATCCCACTGGTGATAATGAAGATTTCAGCATGGCTGTTCCTGAAATAATGAGTAAACATTCAACACGAGTTAGCCGCTAAACATATACGCATGGATGCATTGTTTTCCATGTGCTGAGGTCTTCATATTTCGTACACTATGATTATGTACTGCATTTGTCGATAAATCAGTGGAATTTAGCTAGCATTTGTGCAATTGTATATTGTTGCGAATTCTGATGAATATTCGTCCTTTGGACACTATTTGTTCAATTGCATATTGTGGCGAATTTGCTATTTGCAGGGCAATTCAAATGCGCTATTTTTGCTTTAACCTGGCCCTTGATGCGCACACGGTTCGACTAAATGAGTGTGTGCGATCCAGAATGGAAAGCACATGCCACTCATAGCGGAACCGTCGGTGATACATAAAAAATCGCAGATGGTTTTGAGCACTTCTACGTGTGTGTAGGGGCTCCTGAACCGTTTGGGATAGCACATTATCGCACACGAGAGCTTAGAGGAAACCGTGCCCAATGCAAAATACAATCTCACTCGTATATTGTTCAGGAAACGTGTGCGATGATGTCATGCATGGCAGACGATTGCCATATAATACTCGTGTGCGATGGGCCACATATCGCACACAGTTTCTATGATGGCCCGTTTGCCTTAGGAACTATTTCACAAACGGTCCAATGTGAAACACCGTTTGGTTTCCCTGCACAAGTAGAAACATTTGACTCACCAATCCCACACGTGTGCCAAAAATATAGTGTGTGCGATATATTCGTGCATCGCATACGATTACATTTGACGAGGCGTCTGCATCAGCGCTCCCTATCGCGGACGGTTTCTGGGTCGTGTGGGAAGACCCCCCCTATCGCACACACACGCAAGGCGATGGTTTAAAACTCTGTCATGGAAAGGGGGTAAAAACCGTTTGTATAGCAGCTCGCTGTACCAATGCTCTCCCTTTATTTATGTCTCGATTGACCTTGCTTTCTCTCACACACAAACGATATATCTCCCTGTCTGGGCCTCGATCCACACACTGTATACTCTGTCACGCACATTGTATATGTATGTTAATTTCTCAAGATCTCCCTTACAGCCCTCACCCTCCCCAAAATCTCGATCGCACGATATCTCTCCAGAGCATATCTCTCTTTTGACCGAATGTCGGGCCACACTCACCCTATCTCCCTGTCTATCTATGTCTCGATTGACCTCGCTTTCTCGTGCCGTCTCTCCCACACATAGACGCTACCTCTCCATCTCTCGCAGGGCCGTAGCTATTTACATTGCCAGGCGGACTATGCCTTCATCCTTGGATTAATTTGTGAAGGCATTTATTTCGGAGGGTTTAGGTTAGTTTTTTTATAGCATTTGGCCCACAACCACTCCAAAAACCGTTGTCCCCCTGCCCCTCCCCCAATTATTTCCCTCTAGCTCTGTGACCGCTCTCTCGCACGCTCTTTCTCACCTTTCCCGTCGCACCATGGTATTTTTGCAAAAAAACTCTTGTGTTTTCTTTAACTATTACAAACATGCTACAAACTACACATCGGGGGTCCACCTGTAATGGAACAAATTTCGCCCCATAAATTAAAATGCTACAAACTACACACCGGGGGACCCACCTGTCATGGAACAATTTTGGACCCATATAAATTAAAAATGAAAAGGACGAGGATCGAACAGGTGACCAGGTCCTTCCAGGCGCACGTCAGCGATTTGGTGCCCAGGCTCATCTGCACCCGGTCAAGAAAAAATCACAAAAAGTTCAAAAAAATTCAAAAAATTGACAAAAAATTCAAAAAAAGTCAAAAAAATCCAATTTTTTTGTGCGTGCTAGATAATTCGTTGCGTGAGGTCCGCTCCAATTTTAAGAGCATTTGAACATCTTAGTAGCTCTTAGCAAAAAAGACAAATTGGGTCAGAACAGTACATGAATAGGACACTCTTTTACAGACCCCAAATCTGTCTTTTTTGCCGAGAGCTACTCAGATGTCCAAATGATATGAAATATGGAGCGGACATCATGCACCAAATTGTCTACCATGCAAAAAATGGAATTTTTTGAATTTTTCTAGTATCTGTTTTCATTTTATTCTTCAGCGTGGGTGCAGATGAGCCTGGACTCAGAAATGGATTGTCGCATTTGTTGTATCTTTAACGGATAACATGTTTTTATATTACTTTCAGTACATCAGTGGGACCGGCTCGTCAGTACGTACTACTCCCCTTCGTTGAGCCACTTACTGGTGGGTCCCATATCTGCTCTCTCTTCCTCCTCCCCTTCTAGTCCCATGGGTGCAGACGCACGGGCAAACACGAAGAACGCGCGAGCTAATAAACATGGCGCGCCACCCGGGGCAGATGCCCAATGCCGTCGGCCGTATCTAGACGCGTTCACAAGTTACGGCACCAGTTTCACCTAATACTAGTACGTATTTTACAAGTATAGGAAAAAAAGTGACCGTGACGGACAAGTTTAGGCACCCGTGGTGTATTTAACTAGTAGTAATAATTAAATGCGTGGATAAATGTATGTATCACCTAGTGCTCGAAGGGACCTGCTCGCGCCCTACAAGTATTTGGAATTGACGTAGGTATTTAATATGAAATGTTTGCGACGAGAAGGAATACAAGTCGCTTGATGACTTTTTTTTTATTTAATTTGATAAGGCTCTAGCAGAACACTCAATCGATCAAACCATAGATTTCATTCAGTCTGACTGTGACTTTACATTCATACCATGATCGAACTAAAAAAAATTAATGAATAAAACTTATTGCAGCGGCGGCGGGTGCGTCTTGCGGCGGGAAGCGGCTCCTCTGCCGTGCCCTGTGTGCCATTGGGCCACTGGCCAGCGGCGACGGCGGTGTCTTGCGCCGGCGTTGGCATACACCTGGACGTTGGCCCAAGCTTCAAGGAAGGCCAATATGTTCTGGACTTCGGTCTCCAAGAGCTAGTCAACCGGTGGGAGGCGGCGACTGGCGTCGCTGCAAGGTAGCGGTTGACGGCGGCGACCCATGCCGCTGAGGGGGGCACTGGCACCGGCGCGGGGACAGGCGCGGGCAACGGCGCAGCGGATACATTCGTGTGCCCGTGCACCGGCTCGGGCGCGTGCGTCAATGCACGCGCAGGCGCATGCACTGGTAGGTGCATGGACGTGTGCAAGGCAGCGGGGACCTCGTGGATCCCCACGGCTTCATGCTGGGCGACAGTGTGTGGGTCCCAACCCATCAATGCCACGGGGATGGGCGCTGGCGCTGGCGCGGCGACGGGAGCTGGAACGCGCGCGTGGACAGACGCGGCGACTTCCCGCACGGCCAGGTCAAGCTCGTCCGAAACTCAAGATGGCAATGGGGCCCCGAAACCCGCGTCCCCGTGGGTTTTTACCCTATTAGGGGACGGGGATGGGCGTCTTTTTAACCCTGTGGGGCTGCTGCTGGGTAAAGTATAAAACCCGACACGTTTCGCGGGTTCAAACCCGTTTAAGCAATACCCGAACCCGAAACCCGCCATCCCCGTCAAAATACTACACTAAGCGTATTGGGCCATTCAGCCTCGACTACACACCGGCCCACCCAGCGTCCCAGCCCCAGCGTCCCACCCATATGGCTGAAATATGCTTATGTAGCTGCTGTTACTGCTCTTTGTAGCTGCTGTTATTGCTCTTTTTGCTCAAGTTATGCTGCTGAAATATGCTCCTTGTAGCTGATGAACCATGTACTATTGTATTGTGCTGAAATTTGCTCCTTATAGCTGCTGTTATTGCTCTTTTGGCTCAAGTTATGCTGCTGAAATATGCTCCTTGTAGCTGCTGAACCATGTACTATTGTATTGCGCTGAAATTTTCTTAAGTTATGCCACTGAAATATGCTCTTTTTGCTGCTGAAATGCTATTCTGTGCTGCTACTATGTTTGCTTAAATATGCCGATTTCCCCGTGGGTTCCCCGTGGGTTTAGAAAACCCGATGGGTTTAGGGGACGGGTAAAAAACTAGCCCCGTGCACGGTAACGGGGACGGCGACGGGTTTGTGATTTTCTCGTGGGGATGGGTTTGGGCAGGCAAAACCCGATGGGTTTCGTCCCCGTTGCCATCTTGATCCGAAACCTCATTAGGGCCTTCCTCAGGAAACTGGAAGACTAGGGGCAGCCCATCATGATGCGCCATCGCGTACGGCGAGGTCAGGCTGATTGGAGGCAGACAACAGGAGAATCGGAGAGGCAGAGAGAAAATTGTAGGGAGACATGGGAGTGCGGCGGTGATTTAAACTATGGCGCGAGCGCCATTAAAACTGGGTGTGGTTGGGATGAAGGTGGGTGGCGGAGGCTGGTCAAAGGGCTCGCCTCCCAGTGAGCCTGCGCAGCAGCCTGCTCGCACACCTCGCATCGACTCACACGCTTGCTCGGATGGCACCTACCTATGAGAGGCGGGACACATGGCGGCACGCTGGTCTAACGCCCACGGTTTGAATATATTAGTGAACCGTTCGCGTTAACGTGACAGCTCTTTGTTCCAAAATACCTTGGCTATTCATGTGTGCAACTTTTCATAAGCAGCTTGTCTCAAATTGATCAAAAAAATTACCACAACCTATTTGTGCCGTATCACTGGACCATGCGCAGTTTCATGAATTTCAGGTGAGTTTTGGATTTTCTGGAATTTAAAAACCAGGATTTGAAACAATATCATTACATGCATCATGAAATAAACTTTCAGGCGATACATCTTTATTGTTGTAGTAGATGTTCATATTTTTTACGATAGAATTTGGTCAAACATTGCTTAGTTCGACTTCAAACAATGCATTGCATCATACTCTAATAATAATGCATGTCACCAAAAATTATGTCGTTCGACTCGTATTTGAACATAGTTTCCAGTGATATTATTTTTGGTTACATGCATTAACATTTTGTTAGTTAAATGTAAGGTCAAAATTTAGCACAAAATGCGAAGAGGACCAATAAACCAGGACTGAGGTAGTAGGCACAAACAAACGAAGCTCCATTCTATACTCATCCTAGTGTAGTAGGCAATGGAGTTGACGGGTGACCTTGGGTAGCAGTGACCGAGGGACTTGAACGTGCTCGGCATGGTAGGTAACGTGGGCTAGTTACTAAAGCATCCCTCCACAGTTCATCGGAAGTAGTAGGAGTAGTCATTATGGACCGGGGACATAAGGGGAATTTTGCAGGGCTGGAATTCTGGCCGCCAGATATTTCGATTTGAAATGCGGAGGCTCGAGTGGAGGCGCGAAGTTTTATCGCAATTCTTTTTGTTGGGGTTGGCTAGCGTACCACGCACGCCACCACCACGACACGAGCCCGGTCTGGCTGGTATGCCGTCGGGTGCTACCATTCGAGAATGTGAAAGGAATCTTTTTTTTGATCAGGAAAGGAATCTTTTTTAAAATTGGCGAACGAATCTATATGTATTACAATGCCCGTATTTTCCTTGCAAATAATTGGTCATTCCAAAAGGGACGGTAATTGATTTATGACGAGTGATATAGTGATCTCAACATGGATTTCACATTTCATGGTATCCACACTAGGTTTTTTAATGCAAATTCAAATTTAAAAGATGAACGGTATGGTGGTGAGAAAACTTTGTATGTATTCAAGCATATGACCACACACACACAAATAAAACAACGAACGAGTCAGTATAGTGCATCTACTTTTCCAATCCATGCATGTATGGCACGAATTCAAAAATAAAATGTAAGCCATACATGGTCCTCAATTCAATGTTTACAATGTACACTAAACTGAAACGTCAATATTAAGTCTACTATATGTACACTCAAATGTTGTGTTAGGTCTGTCCGTCACCCCCCCCCTTCACCACACATACTTCCTGTATCGATCGATCTTCATCTCTTTGTTAATAGAGCTATTGGTATCCGACACACGCTCATTATTTCTCTTCATGTTTCGATCTCCATTTATCTCACACCCGCCCTCACGCTCTTAACAAATGTATTTCTCACACACAACCTCGTCGGTCCCTCCATGACGAGCTCTCTCTGTCTCCCTCTATATCGCCCTCTCTCTCTCCCTCTAGACACATATGTTGCCTCTGTAAAAAAAACTCCATGCACGCCGCGCGCACAAACACAAAGTCTATCTAGGCCACTCTCTCGGTAACTATCTCCCTCCAGCCCTCACTACAGCTTCGTCGAACGATATCTCTCTATATCGTCTTTCTCATTCGAGTGTACGCTAGCCCACACTAACTCGATCTCTCCCTCTATATATGACTCGATTGACCTCGCACACACATATGCTCGCTCTACGCCTCATGCATAGGTGGAGCCATGTAGATTGTCGGGAGGGGGGGGGGGTAACCCCCGAGTTACCCCCAACCTTAGATAAAATTGTGAAGGTCTTTTTTTAGGAGGGTTTAGATTATATTTTTTAAACATTTGGCTCCATCCTCCCAAACACCGATGGGTTGTGCCCCCACCCCCCGGGAGAATATCAGGTGCTCCCACCTTAGATGCTATATGGTGATACAAGTTCTTGTGTGCTGTTAGATCTGAGATCCAATGGCTCACACGAGGTCTGAATATTTTTGCAAAAAAAACGTTAATGAGTTTGGGAATTGCACACAATTAGTACAAAAACTACTCAGATGCCACTGTATCCCAGATCCAATGGCCTCGAAGCTCGTATCACCGTAGCATCTAAGATGCAGGAGCACCTAATATTCTCTCGTCTATAAGAATATCACGTGCTACCACACCTTAGATGATGTGGTGATACAAGCTCTTCAGAGCCGTTGGATCTGAGATCCAACGGCTCCTAGTAGGTGCGAAAGGCTTTTGCAAAAAAAACCTCAAAGAGTTTGGGAATTGCTCACAAGTACAAAGACTATACTCAGATACCATTGGATCTCAGATCGAACTGCCTCGAAGCTCGTATCACCGTAGCATCCAAGCAGCGAGAGCACCTGATGTTCTCTCGCAGGGGAGAATCTGAGGTGCTCCCATACCGTAGATACTACGGTGATACGAGCTCCCGAGAGATCTAACGGCTCCCATTATGAGGTCTGAATGTTTTTGCAATATAGGCCTCAAAGAGTTTGGGAATTGCGTAGAAGTATAAATACTACGCACATGGCATTGGATCTCAGATCCAACGGCTGCTAGCAGCTCGTATCGTCGTAGCGGCTAAGCTGCGGGGAGCACCTTATATTCTCTCATACGTGAGAATATTGGGTTCTCCCACACCTTAGATGCTACCGTGATACGAGCTCATGGGAGCCGTTGGATCCAAGATCCAGCGGCTCACAGAGGTCGGTATGTTTTTTTTTGCAAAAAAGCCCTCGAAGAGTTTGGGAATTGCGCAAAAGTACAAAGACTACTCAGATCCAACGACGTAGAATCTCGTATCACCGTAGCATCTAAGCCGCGGGGAGCATGTGATTCTCTGCCGCTGTCAGTTTTGTTCCTAAACTTGTAAAATACGTGTAACTGGTGCCGTAACTTGTCTAACCGCGCAAAGTGTTTGTGCAAAAAATCCCTCGTACACAGAAATATCGGAACAACACACGGGGGTTCCACTCATCATGTAACAAATTTGGACCTAAAAATAAAAAATCAGAAGGACGAGATTCGAGCCGGCAACCTGGACTACAAAGCGTATGTCGATAGCCAGAAATAGCAACGGTTGTTTGCTTTGTCGCATAACTTGATTTTATACTATACTGTATCACGTTGAGTAGAGTAGAGGGAGTGGCTCGTCAGCACGTGCATGAACGTTGACTCACTTACTGCCTGGTCCAATGTCTACGATCTCTCTCTCATCTCCATCTACAATCTTTAGACGCACGGGCAAACACGAAGAGCAGCGCGAGTTGGCCGTGGTGTTATTATAACTAAAAAATGCTTGGAAAATAGATGAATCGCCTAGGAACAAGAGACCTCATGGCTGGTCGAGACGGAGCTAACCACACCTATCCTCCATGCTACGTTAGCATGATGAAGCTGTGTGGCTAGTGGGGTGTTTTCAACGCACTGGCTGGGCCCCGAGTTCTTACCATAGCTACGTCTCATATATTTTTACACGCACATTTTCCTCCGTGTTGAGACGTGACAAACCCTACCGCGCGGTTTCTGGGTCCTCCCCGATGGTGCACGCATATTTTCTTCCTTATTGAGACGTGGGACGGTGGGAGCATGGGACGCCCTACCGCGCGGTTTTTGGGTCCTCCTCGGTCGCAGCGCCGAAGTAATGAGTCGTGAAATCACAAAACCCCACCTTTCCCGCCGAGTACAAGCACGGTGGCTAGCTAGTTGGGCTAGTGCGACCGATCCGCTAGGCCGCCGCCACATTTGTTTTTTCAAGCATTTTTTTCCCTCCTTGTGGCTAGGTAAATTAAAATACTATCCATCGCAGCATTGCTTTGGTCCTTGGGCGCGGCAGGATTGTTTTTTTGTTTGACGGGAGCAAGCACCACAGGAATTAGTCATGATGACTCCGCCAGTAAAACCCACTGCTCCCTGATGTGAAAAGGCATCGACTGGGGTTTCCCATGGTGAAAACCAAAAGATTTACCCCGATCCCTCCGCCTTCCCATAGATTGCATTGCCTTCCAACCGTTTCGCCCCCTTTGCTTCCTTTCCTCATTACTTCTACCGGGTTCCATGGCGGTGCACCAGATCACGGAGTCTGAGGTGAGGCGCCTGACAGAGGAGCTCCAGGCCAAGGATGCGGAGCTCAGGGCCAAGGACGTGGAGATCCTTGAGCTCAGGGAGGAGAAGAGTGCCATGCTCCTCCATTACGAGCGGGATTTCACGGAGCTTCAAAAGCAGCAGGAGTCCACCACAAAGATGCTTGAGGAGTCGGCGGTGTTGTTGCAGAAAGCGGGAGATACCCTAGGCGGCCAAGTTGCCCTGATGGTGAGCTGGCTGGAGCGCGAGCGTGTCGATCGTGACGAGGTCTAGGATCACCTCAACCACTTGCTGGACCTTGTTGCCATGCAAGTGTTGTAGCTGCGGGATGCCTACCGTCGTGCCAGCGCGACCATGCCGGCCGTCAGGCTAAACCCGTTCGACCAGCCCATCGACATCAATGAGCTGCGGCTTACTGACTAGGTCTCCTTCTTCACCTATATCTCCGAGGAGCTGAACCCTCTCCGCGCGGTGGTGGGGGTGGCGCTGGACAAGGAGGGGGTGCGGGTAGCCATCGCCGTTGTCGGGAGAATCCTCTCCGGGCTACGTCACCGGAATCCATTTGTGCCATTGGACGCCGTCTTTGACGAGCTGGCTCCCGTCGACCGGGAGTGGGCTCTGCGGGCGGTGGCACACTGCATCACCACCGTCGTGCGCCTGGAGAAGCAGAGGGACTTCGGTGCTGTTTAGGCGTCCTCTGCATGGGCATGCCATGGTGTAACATGACCGTTGGATCAAACTCAGACGGTCCAGAACAGTCACTGTAGCACAGAGCACTATAGAGGCGTGCTTCGTATGGTTCCTGTTCGGTCGAGCACTGTAGCAGCATACTCTCCGTGCACTATACCCCGAGTATTGTTGACATTGATCTCACCATTCATTCTCGATCGGACGTTAAAAAAATGGGCATGTTACACTATTGTTCATAGGTGACATGCACACAGCATGCCAATGGATGTCAATCCTCCCGAGACACCCTTCCGGAGAGGCTGCCGCCTCCATCCCTTGATTCTACTTCTCTGGTTGCCTTGTCTGCTAAAAATAATAGTACTCCACCACAGGTCGACTGTACGCCGAGGTAGCACGGGATAGAAGGCACGTACACGTAGGGGACCCACCCAGGACTGTATTCATGAATACTAGCCGCGATGTAAACTAAAAATATGCTGAAACACTCGCAACAATATCCCTCACAATAGATTTATTTATAATCAGTTACTTTTCTTCGGGTGGTATAATCAGTTAACTATACATCATTTCTTATCGTCATATCTTACTACACTGGTAACAAGATAAGACTGCTGTATGAACCACTACACATGCCTAGTAGTAGGAGTACTAGTAGTGTAAGTTCAAGTGGCTGCCGTGTTTCGCACTCCTTTGTCGTAAGAGTGGAAACGCTTGCTGTAATCAATTTTTTTTAAGAAATAGTGGAGACGCTCTACCGCGCGGATCCTCCTCCACGGTCGTCGGGAACCTTGCTACTCACTTTCGCCGACGTGTGGGACAGCCAGCTTCGGGGTCCACTTGCCATGCACCAAATTACTCCGCACTAGAGTGCACAACTACACGGTGGACTTACCGAGGTCGTAGCACCGTAGTAATGCCCAATGAGGCATCAAATCACAAAACCCCACCTTTCCAGCAGTAAGTTGGATGGACGAAGCAACCATCATTTCACTCTTCTTCCTCATCTTCCTCTCTTCAAGAAAACCCCACTCGCTTCTCCCTCATCTTGTTCCTCATTTCTTCAAGAAAACCCCAACTCGCTTCTGCCCTTGTTCTTCTCTCCCAAAGAAGGAAAGGTGAGCGCATCAATGGTGCTGCTATACTTCCGTTCTATTCATATTTTGCATCCCCGCGACCGATCCTAACTCCCTCTCTGTTCTTCTTTTGGGTTTCTGATTATCGTTTTCTTTCCTTTTATTTCTATTTGACTGTTTCTTGATGGACCCTAGAGCACCGGCCAAAGTGATGTCTATTGCTCTGGCCAAAACCGTCGAGGCTAAGAGTGTGAAGAAGCGCAAGCACCCCGCCGAGACGACCACAAACAAGCCCAAGGACATCGCCTTGGCCAAGGCCACGTCTTCGGGATCCCTCGTTAAGCCAGTCGAGGTAATATCTCTTGTTGACGATCTTTTTGGCGATCTTGATCATGTTTTCTGATCTAACTTGCAAAGTGCTTGCTAATATGCAATGTTTGTGTAATGTACACGTAGTACTAGTAGTATAACTTTCTGGGAGATCTTAATCATGTTTTCTGATCTAACTTGCAAAGTGCTTGCTAATATGCAATGTTTGTGTAATGTACATGTAGTACTAGTAGTATAACTTTCTGGGCGATCTTGATCATGTTTTCTGATCTAACTTGCAAAGTGCTTGCTAATATGCAATGTTCGTGTAATGTACACGTAGTACTAGTAGTATAACTTTCTGGGCGATCTTTCATGTGGTTTTTGTGTGCCAAATAACTGTTCTAAATGTCTATTTTTACCAAAATATGCGAGAGGTTGACATGCATCTGATTTTTGCACATAACACAGATTTCTTATAGATTACTTTCAACTACTTTATGAACATCAACGCTAGCTGTAGGAAGAGAATATAGTACCCTCGGTAACTTGTTTTATGGGTATTGTTCACAGATATAAGATGTTCACAGATATAAGATATAAGATGTTCACAGATATAAGATGTTCACAGATATAAGAAGTAATCGCTCTGTTCACAGATATAAGATGTTCTAATTTTTTTGTGTATCTGATGTAGACATGTTTTAGTGTCTTTGTTCACTCATTTCTATGCTTATATGTAGTCTTATATGGAGTAAAATATAGAAAAGCATCTTATATTTGTGAACGGAGGCAGTAATAAAATATTGGTTTCTGTTTGAATTAGAACCAGGTCCGCTGTGGAGATGAAGTTCTCAAAGTCATGCCGTGTGAACTGGAAGACCTGAGGATGTGCACTACTAAACTATCCAGCTGCCGTGTCCTTGTAGCCACATGTCGTGAACAAGTGTTTTCCTGTAGCATTGTTGTCAGGCGTGTTCTAGAGGGTGTACTTCAGCACAACAATTTCATAGATGTGCCTGCGATTATGAAGGGTGTGGTTCTTGTAAAGCTTCCCAGCAAATCTGACGCGGCCTGTCTTCATCGGCATGTTTATGAGTGGAAAGACCACACTGTTAGCTTCCCCAAGGTTGACGGGATGGAGAAGGTGGCGATAGACATCTCTCACGATGTCCATGGCCTAGTCAGTTATGTGGGGCACATCCTGTAGGTCGGTGGCAAGAAATAGTCTGCAGAGTTTAATTAGTGCAACTTGGCTTGTGTGTAGTAAGTAATATTGTTCAGTACTTGATTTGTGTGTGTGAACCCTGTATGGGTTAGTACTGTCGCTTTTATTTTGTGGTGAATCCTGAGAACACTCTATGTTAATGTTTTAGAAATGGTGAACCTATAATACCAATTTCGGTTGTTTGATATCTGTGTTTTTTCATGCCAGTACAGTACTCCCTCTGTTCAAAGACATAAGATGTTTACATTTTTTTTCTGAATCATATGTATATAGAGTTAGACACGTTTTGGTGTGTTTGTCCACTCAATTCAGTCCGTATAATTTGAAATATCCAGATCATCTTATTTTAGTGGATGGTGGGAGTATACATCAGTTATGGTTACACTCCAATATATGTATGCATTGCAGGGTTTATCGCACCCACCAGGATTTCCATTCCAGCGAATGTTCGCTCCATACGAGTTGTCATGACCTTTGGACTGTCCTGCTTGTGGGAGTAAGGAGGGGCCCTGCATGCCACCCATAATTGGACGAACAACCTTCAATTTAGAACTTGAAGATAGTGATTTCCTGGTAAGGATTAAGTCATGTCACATAACGTAAATCTCATTGATTAACTGTCATGTTTTCGTACTTTTGCTGCAATTTTACGATGCAGGTTTTGCCATGTCACATTCGTTATAGAATAAACCATTTGGTTTGCTCTATGATGGTTATTTTAGCAGGTTTCACTTCTTATGATGTGTCAATAACGAAGGCACTGTCCATCACTTATATTAGTGGACACAATTGGATCCGTCTGTTGTCCAAGTACAATCTGAAGCCCTCTGATCAACTACAGTTTACTTTAACAAACACGCCAGAATTAGTCCTTGTCGCCTTTAAAAGAAGGAAAGAAAAGGATTGGATCCGGGTCCCGAAGCCGGAGGAAGTTCGAATTGCTCATGTGCACTCTCGCTTAAGAAGGATGCATAGCAAAGTTACAAAGCTGCAGTCTGAAATCAAAGCAGACCAGAGACGAGCGCTGCTGCCTCGCACATCGGTACCACCTCCAGCATTGGCAGCCGCAGCGGATCGAGCATTGGCAAGGGCACTGGCTCTAGCACTGACAGTAGCAGCATCTCAGTCTGATCCAGCAGAGGATTGGGCACCGACCGGGTCAGTGGATCAGGCTGATGTACTAGAGGATCCGGCACCGACACCGGCACCAGCTCCAGAAGGAGCACCGTCTCCGGCAGCAGTAGCGACACTAGTAGTCGCACTGCCACAGGCACCAGCAATGGCTCTGGCACCTGCACCTACACCAACACTTGAACTTGCACTTGCACTTGCACCGGCAACAGACTGGGCTGCAGTTCGCACTGCATATTCCAAAGTCCTTACAAAAACCGACATCTCCACCTCTTTGGTAAGCAATGGCAGCCCAAGTGCTTCATTCTTTTGTCTTTCCATGTTGTTTCACATGATTCACCGTGTTGATCTAACTTTTTGTGTATGTCCTCTTGTTTGCAAACAGAAAATTCCTATAGCAATGAGGGAGTCGTTCAATAATCCGCGCGACCGTGGCCAAGTTTCTCTTACCCTGCGTAGCCTTGGTGTGAATGAACCTGCGCAATATAACGTAAGTAGAAAGGATGGTCGCATGATGAATGATGCTAAAGGATGGTCAAGGTTCAAAAATCAATCAAATCTTGCGGTTGGGGGTCATGTCAGAATCGAAGTTTCTCTATAAGGAGATCTGGTCCTGATCAACTTTGAAATTCATCAGTAGCAGCACACAACTGCCGAACTGATCTATCCTCCGAGAGCTTTTGATGCAATATATGCCATGGTGAAACAAGTGTCATGTGTGTATAAGTAGTACTTGCGTATATCACGTTGGACATCCTGAAAGAATTGCAACTCTTATTGCTGGTTAGGAACTGTCGTTCGATTTCAGTCTAGCAGTTGCCGTGCTTTATTCAATTTTCTGTCTTCTCCTTGCGACAGCATCTAAAACCAGCGCCGTCCCTATCGGATGCAATATTTATGGGTTGAAATGCACTGACTTAGAACACATGGGCCCCCAAACATGCATGCCCACCGGCCTGTGGCCCAAAGTCAAGAGCCATGAGCCTATCTAAGCATTTTATATGTCTCAAAAAAAATCTGAGCATTTTATTCTAAAACACAAACACACACACACACACACACACACACACACACACACACACACACACACATATATATATATGTAACACCCCGATTTTTGGCCCTTTCTTTTTCTTTTGGAGTTCTTCGAATTTTTATTTGGAGTTCCTTTTTCCGTGGCTATGTGGTCTTGAAACCTGGGAAAATCTTCTCTCCTGCCACTTCCTAGTGGCTTGTCATTCTCAAATCTATCCCAAGGCCATATCATTTCCATCTTAGCCCAACTCCAATATTTATTTATTGGGAATATTCCTTTTTCTATTAAAGGAATAACCATGTTTGCCCTAGGTTGTGAAGCAACCTATATTTCTGCCTACCAAAAAATTCCCAAAAAATTCTCTTAAATTCTTTGGATCATATCTCCCACCAATATATCAAAATCCATCCTTTCCCAGTTCAAAAATAATTCAGGAATATTCATTTTCCATTCTGTCCAGAATGGCACTTTGTGAAGGAAGTGCTATTTATATTTTCTTGATTGCCCTCAAAATTTTTGGGCACTCTCTCATATCCAAATAATTGCCACATGCCAAAATTAAACTTCATTTTCCTAGTAAATCTTCCTCAGCAAATTTCCAAACTTTCTGATCAGAGAGAAGCTTTGTGAAGGAAGTACTAGCTAGGATAATCCAAATGAGTTGAAATTTTGGTAGATCATTTATATGGTCAAATAATTACTCTCCACTAAATTTCACCTCCATCCAACAATATAGGTGAGCACAACTTCAAATCTTGGTTTCTGGTCACAATTTTAGTTTGTGAAGCAACTATATTTTATATTGCTTCAAAATTTCTGAAATTAATCCAGGACCTAAATGTCCCTATATAATTTGAGAATGCCAAAATTCACATCATTTTGCCAAGCCATTTTCTCTGCAAAATTCCCCCAAGTTTCTATCCAGTGGGTATCATTGTGAAGGAAGTACCATTTTTATTTATCCAAATGGGATGAAATTTTTATGGTACCTTCATATGCCCAAATGATCATGCTCCACAAATTTTCAGCTCAATCCAAGCAATCATGTGAGTGATACTTCCTGATCAAGTTTCTGGACCAGTTATTGCAGTTGCAAAGCCACTATGTTAAATACTTGTCCAAATCCCCTCAAAATTCACAGGATCATAGTCCTTCATACCATAAACCTCTGAGACATTCTGGTTTGCTCTTAACCTAGCCCATTTGATCACTACTTCCTGCTTAAGTTTGCAACAGCAAAGTTCAGTCGACCTCTCCCATCCACCCACAGTGCTTTTCTTCGATCTATCACCTCAGGTAGGACCCACTTAGCAGAGACAACACGCTAGACATCGTTTGATTGGCCAGAGTGCACCGCGTGCGCCTGGGCACGCGGTGACCACGCGGTCTGGCGCGCCAAAAGCGTGCTCTGGAACTTTGGGGCCCTCTGCCGCCGTCCAAACGCCGAGCTCCCGCCACCGCACCATGTCCTCTGTGTCGCCACAACTCTCCTGCGTCCCCGTGTACTCTCTGGACCCCTCCCCCTCTCCTCTTTCCTCTCCGGCGAGCACGCCGTCCCGGGATGCCCGCGGCCGTCGTCGCTTTGCCGTTGTCTTTTTCCTCCCCGTAGCATCTCAGCGCCGAATACACCTCCCCTAGCCCTATCTCCCCCCTCCCCGCGTGCGCGCGTGCACTCGGTCATGCCAGAGCGCATCAACCGCGTGCTCCCGTCGGCTTCCTGCAAAGGCATCGGCGCCCGGCTATATATAGCCATCCCCGCGGCTCCCCGACCTCTCCAAGATTCCTCACCGCTCTCCTCTAGCCTCCCCAGCCTCTCCTCCGAGCTCGAGCAGATCTCCACGGTTTCCAATGCCGCCATGGCCGCCGCCGAGCTCCTCCTAAATTGGCTCAATGCCGAGCCTCCCTCCTTCTCTAACCACCACCCGAGACTCCCCTGCCAACTCTGAGCTCGCCCCGCAGCCTCTCCTTTCCTCCCGTGCCCCATGGTGCCTTCCCCAATACCGCCCGAGCCGCTGTCCGCCTCGGTCGATGCCCTGCTCATCTCGGTCCTCCTCGGCAGCCGTGCTATGCGGGGATGGATGCAGCTCGGTCCCACGAGCTCGCCGGTGATCGGAGCACGGCAAATGGTGGCCTGAGCCGACGACTGTCGTTGCCGGAGTTCACCTCTGCTCCGGCCAGGCGCGGGCAAGAGGAAGATGGCGACCCCCCCCCTCCAGCTGGCCAGCGTGGACCCAGCGGCCCCACCTATCATTCAGAGAGGCCCCGGGCCCGCGAGATTAAGTGGAAGCGTATTCCACTGGAATACGTTTTCTGTTTCTGAAAGCGTATTTTTCCTCTGTTCTGGAGCAAAGTGCGCTTTCACTTTTTGAAAACGTATTCAGTGAAGTACGCCTTCTATTTTAACCGCCGGCTGAAACGGTTAAATAGCGGACGTCCGTCCGTTAAGGCCAGAAATGAACAGTTTTTAATTCTTTTTCTGCCTAACGAACAAACGGCCGTAACTTCGCAACCGTAACTCCGATTCAGGTGATTCCAAAGCCCACGATCTCAGTTTGGCGAGCCCGTTCCGATGGTATCATTTTAGTGAGGTTGTCACACTGTGAAAATGACCATTTTGCCCTTGCCCTTAAAACAGCTCCGCCGAGAGGGAAACTTTTCCGGTGATTCTTTCCGCGAGTTCATCGCACTTCTTCCCGGTGGTTCCTCCATCCCCAGGCAAGCCACAACAGCCACTTGCACGATGGCATTGCAGTAGCCATGGTTTCCACTTGAATATTTAATATTTGTTCGTTCATTTAAATGATTTTGTTAATACTTCGAAGATGCTTGTGAATCCATGTCTATGCTTATGCCATGTTCATTTTCATCTAGTAAGTGATATGATTAATTGCTAAGGATATTCTTATCATGTTTTATTCTTGTAATCATTTCCGATGCTAGTGATAATGTTATGCTCACATGAGTAGTTACTGTCTGATATGAAAATATTTGTGATACTCATGATCATTTTTATGCCATGCTCATGTGCATCCCGTAGAATAAATGAGTTATCATTTTGGATGCTATGTTGTTAAATGATTATGTTGCCCATCCAAGGTTACACTGGTATCATGTTCGTATGCATTGGCATCTCATCATGTTATTTTATTATGACTCAGCTCATCACCATTCAAGTTGAACCTGACATTAATCGAACTTGAACAAATCTGTTGGCTGAGTCATGGTGCCACTGAATCGAGCTAACCAGTGCAACCACACTTGCCTTATGGGGGGGCCTAATGCGGTCTATTGTCATGCCTCTCGCCGGTGCCTCATACTAGGGAAGGTTATGTGCGCGCGCTACCCTGATCAGGTAGTCGGCCATAAGCCTTGAGTACCCAGTTTTGGTTTTGAGCTCAGGTCCCCATTTGGGACAATTTTGGTTTGTCCACGACGGTGGCAGCCACAGAGGTGGCGGATGTCACAAGTTGGCATCAGGGTAACCCAGGACATAGCCCAAAGGGGAGTTTGTCGGAGTGGCCGGGAGACTGTCATGCAATAGACTGGTTTTGTCGGAACGTCGTTGGTCCACCCAAATGGGAGCACTAGGCCATGAGTTCCGTAGTGTGGGTACAGTGTACTAACCTCTGCAGAGTGTATAATCTATCGATAGCCGCGTCCTCGGACATGGACACAATTCGTAGTAGGTCACACTATGGGTCAACAGAAATAATAATCTAAATAATAAACAACCCCGGTTCCATGAGAAAAGAAGTTGGTTGATCTTTATGTGGTCGTGCGATGATCACCGGTAGAGATCAAGCTCCGTGTGGTCATGTGATGATCACGATGGTATAGTTGATACCGAGCTTGGTTGATCCTGAGGTGGTCGTGTGATGATCATGATGGTATGTTGGTGGTTACAAGATAACCTCCGAGCAGAGTAAGTTGGTCCATGAGACCATAAACGCTGACCCCCTTGCATGCTAGTGCTAGTATCATCCTGTTCATATCATGAATTATATGTGCATGCCATGCTCATGTTGTTGCCATGCTCATGCTATTGTCATGCTCATGTTGTTGCCATGCTCATGTTGTTTCTATGCTCACGTTGTTGCCATGCTCATGTTGTTGCCATGCTCATGTTGTTCTAGTAGTATCATGTTCATCATGGATAATTAACCTGTAAATGCCATGCTGTTGTATGTCTTGATTGCTTTGGTTGCTGTGAGCTTGCGAGTACATTCAAAGTACTCACCTGGCGTGTCATACCAGATTGCAGGTCATGCCGTGATTGCTTGTTTGTCAAGGATCCCGAGGTTGCGCTCTAGGATGCGTCCCAGCCAGAGTCCCTGCGGAGTGGAGTTCATCACCGTCGTCATTGTTCCGCTGCTAGAAGTTATTCCGCTACGAGTTGTTCCGCTGCTAGCATAGAGCTATCTGAGCAGGCGTAGTGTCGCCGTGCCCCTGTAACCTTTGTAATATCGGACCCTTGTACCCCGTTTATTCGTAATAAAGAGCCGATTTGTTCTATGCCAAGCAGTGCCGTATTCCAGAAGACTTGATCTCTGGGCTGGAATACGGGGTGTTCCGGTCTCTCTGAGCCGGGGTGCCACAAGGCTTGGTATCAGAGCAGGTTTGGCTGTAGGACGCCCTAGTCAGCGCGAGCGTTTGAAACCGGTAGTGTAGTGTCTAGTCGGTTTGCTGCACTTGGTTGTTGCATTTGGTTGCTGCATAGCATGCATATAGACTTATTATCTTGTCACTAACGGTTGATCTTGTGAGTGTAGGTGGCATCGGTTTCGATCCACTACCTGCACCCTCTAGTTTTGCATACTTGCTCGTTGGTGTTTGGTGTCATCTCTGTCTCAACGGAGTGATGCCGAGCTACCTAGTGGTGTCGATCATTTGCAGGATTGATGCATAGGTATCGCACCAATATTTTCTTTTCAGCCATGCCTATCGTTTCGGTGGTAGACATGTTTCTACCCCGGATCTGGCCATCCAACCCGCCACTTTGGCAACCCTTACTGGTCTTTGCTACCAGAAAAGGGCAATGCCAGCAGCTCCTACCCTATCACCCATTCCCTGGACGAGTACGGTTCCCTTCCGTACGCTTGATGATGATGTGGTCGTGACATCCGTGTCTCACTACATGACCACCAAGTACGTCCACATCTCTGAGCCCGTCGAGATGCAACCGGTGCTGAGCCAGCACTTGGTGTAGCCCTGTTTACACCAACCTCTCCACACGCTGATCCACTTTCGTGCACACCGCCACAGCATATTATTTCGTAGTACCGGAGTTTCCTCGAGAATTGTGTGCTTAAGTAGGCATGCATAGTGGGGTGAATAGTTGTGAAATGTGATGTTGCTTGTATGTAATCTTAATGCTATGTGTGCTTTTGTTTTAGTCGTTTCTTTTGCTTCTTTCTTTGGGCCTTCGGTGTTACCTTATTGTCCCCTTATGAAAGTTGCTCATCAACCGACACCGGACTTGAAGAATCAGGAAGGAATTCAAATATTTGGAAGCTCACCTAAACATTATGGAATTCTCAGTCGACTGCATTATATTGAGAATATCTGGTTTGGATGCAAATGATATCCTAGACTGCCTATCAGCATCAAGTTTACATCAGTGTGCATCCATCACAATCATAATTAAACCAGAAGACGATTTGTGTGCAAGACAACAATACAATTCCAGTGCAAGGAATATCAAGAGCATATATCTATATATGGCCTTCAGTCTGCATATCACAGAGAAGCTTCTGATGTAAGCAACCCAGGCTTTCTCCGCAAGTTACCAGAGAAGCTTACAACGCAAGCCTCCTCAATCTTCCTTGGTACGATATGTGGATAGCTTACAGTGTAAGATACTCAGTCTTCTTCGGTAAGCCAACGCAGAAAGCTTCCAGCATAAGGCACCGAATCTTCTTCAGTAAGCAACCAAGGGAAAAGCTTCTGAAGTACGGTACCCAGCCTTCTTCAGCACGCTATCCCGGCAAAAGCTTCGAGTGCAAGATATCCAGTCTTCCTCAGCATGCTACTCTCGATGGCTTCCAACACAAGCTATCCAGTCTTCGTTAGTACGGCACTACAAACAGTCATCGGCAGTGGTACAAGATATTACACAGTGATTTGGCAGCATATGACAATGGATCCCAAGAATCAGATCCGCAACAGTTTGTCAGAAGCAAGAATCAATCAACACACAAGTGTCTGCCTCGGGAATCACATGCTTAGATACACATGCTTCCATATATATTGTGAACATGCTGCCACAGTCATGCCAGTCACTCTTACGATGGTGCAAGCACGGTGAGAATCCGACAACCACAGGAAGAGGAAGAAAACCAGTATACACCTCAGTGTGATGCAATGTCTGACAAGCCATGAAGTAAGACAATGTTGGGGCAACAATCTTGGCAATGAATATCAAGGCCAGCTTCCTCTCAACCGACAAAGTGATATCATTAGCCTCTGTCACTGTCATGTATGATTGATCACGGTAGTGAGCTCTATACAAATAACTGTGAACCTGGTATATGATCATGATGAACCCTTGCTTACCTTTCTCTGGTAACGGCACCAGGCATGTGTTCTGAGTTGTTTTTTGGCCGTCCAGGGTGGATGCCGACTTTATATTTCTCTTTTCAACAACTGGTCGTGTACTGAGCTGCTTTTCGGCCGTCTCGGGCAGCTGTTGAGTTTCTTTTTGTAGCAGCGACCTGATGCTCTGAGCTGTTCTTCGGCCGTCTTAGGGAACTGCTACATTCTTCTTATCAACACTGTCTCATGCTCTAAGCTGCTTTTCAGCCTTCGTGAGCCGTGGTTGAGTTATTTCAGTAATGCCCCAGATCTGAGTTGTAAAGACCGTTCTGGTGGCTACTGATTTATTTGCCAGTTTCATGCAAAGGTTCGGATGATCATTGCCCTATAGTTAAAGCTCAGGAGATGATAAACTTGCCAGTTATACGTTGCTGCACTACCTAAGGATAAGGATAAGGTATGACTGTTGGAATATTGCACATGACAGCACCTATGGTCACACAAAGAATTAAAGATATTTATGGCCAAGCTCTTTCAGCAAAAGATTCGGACAAAAGAAAACAAAAATGAAGGCGCAAGACCGGCAATACAGGTATGATAATTGTTGCATGAACAACATGGTACGGATACCCAAGACAGTCTGATTCCGCATTGATCATCATGAACACACACCCAAGGGGTCTACTCTGTAAGGACCTCATATCATGGTGACAGTCGAATCATCGGTACGGATTTGAGACAGTTGAGCCAGCCAAGAGAGCATGCAGCTACTCGAGTAACCCAATGCAAGGAATAAATGTTTTGTGTCCACCGAGGAAATTGCTCACAACTCCATTGATACTATCGGTGCTGGATAAAAGAAGGTCACGTCAATGGGGACATCACTCCCGGACATATGAACAATTCCAGCCATGATAATATCAGATAAGCCAGCAGACATAAATGAATTGAAGTCAGAGTACGAATGAACACATGAAGATAAGACCTGTCAGAATGTGGGATACAGTGAAGCAAACGCCCCAGAGCAAGGTAGTCAGTCATATGAAATTCAGTCGGAACATCTTATGAAGGAAAAAAGGATACCCGAGTTGGAAACGGTTTCCTTAAGTAAGAATATTCATACTTGTTCCCTAAGCAACCAAATCTCGAGGACGAGATTTATTGTAAGGGGGGTAGGTTTGTAACACCCCGATTTTTGGCCCTTTCTTTTTCTTTTGGAGTTCTTCGAATTTTTATTTGGAGTTCCTTTTTCCGTGGCTATGTGGTCTTGAAACCTGGGAAAATCTTCTCTCCTGCCACTTCCTAGTGGCTTGTCATTCTCAAATCTATCCCAAGGCCATGTCATTTCCATCTTAGCCCAACTCCAATATTTATTTATTGGGAATATTCCTTTTTCTATTAAAGGAATAACCATGTTTGCCCAAGGTTGTGAAGCAACCTATATTTCTGCCTTCCAAAAAATTCCCAAAAAATTCTCTTAAATTCTTTGGATCATATCTCCCACCAATATGTCAAAATCCATCCTTGCCCAGTTCAAAAATAATTCAGGAATATTCATTTTGCATTCTGTCCAGAATGGCACTTTGTGAAGGAAGTGCTATTTATATTTTCTTGATTGCCCTCAAAATTTTTGGGCACTCTCTCATATCCAAATAATTGCCACATGCCAAAATTCAACTTCATTTTCCTAGTAAATCTTCCTCGGCAAATTTCCAAATTTTCTGATCAGAGAGAAGCTTTGTGAAGGAAGTACTAGCTAGGATAATCCAAATGAGTTGAAATTTTGGTAGATCATTTATATGGTCAAATCATTACTCTCCACTAAATTTCATCTCCATCCAACAATATAGGTGAGCACAACTTCAAATCTTGGTTTCTGGTCACAATTTCAGTTTGTGAAGCAACTATATTTTATATTGCTTCAAAATTTCTGAAATTAATCCAGGACCTAAATGTCCCTATATATTTGAGGATGCCAAAATTCACATCATTTTGCCAAGCCATTTTCTCTGCAAAATTCCCCCAAGTTTCTATCCAGTGGGTATCATTGTGAAGGAAGTACCATTTTTATTTATTCAAATGGGATGAAATTTTTATGGTACCTTCATATGCCCAAATGATCATGCTCCACAAATTTTCAGCTCAATCCAAGCAATCATGTGAGTGCTACTTCCTGATCAAATTTCTGGACCAGTTATTGCAGTTGCAAAGCCACTATGTTAAATACTTGTTCAAATCCCCTCAAAATTCATAGGATCATAGTCCTTCATACCATAAACCTCTGAGACATTCTGGTTTTCTCTTAACCTAGCCCATTTGATCACTACTTCTTGCTTAAGTTTGCAACAGCAAAGTTCAGTCGACCTCTCCCATCCACCCACAGTGCCTTTCTCCGATCTATCACCTCAGGTAGGACCCACTTAGGAGAGACAACATGCTAGACATCGTTTGATTGGCCAGAGTGCACCGCGTGCGCCTGTGCACGCAGTGACCACGCGGTCTGGCACGCCGAAAGCGTGCTCTGGAACTTTGGGGCCCTCTGCTGCCGCCCAAACGCCGAGCTCCCGCCACCGCACCATGTCCTCTGCGTCGCCACCACTCTCTTGCATCTGTGTGTGCTCTCTGGACCCCTCCCCCTCTCCTCTTTCCTCTCCGGCGAGCACGCCGTCCCGGGATGCCCGCGGCCATCGTCGCTTTGCCGTTGTCTTTTTCCTCCCCGTAGCATCTCAGCGCCGAATACACCTCCCCTAGCCCTATCTCCCCCTCCCCGCGTGCGCGCGTGCACTCGGTCATGCCAGAGCGCATCAACCGCGTGCTCCCGTCGGCTTCCGGCGAAGGCATCGGCGCCCGGCTATATATAGCCATCCCCGCGGCTCCCCGACCTCACCAAGCTTCCTCACCGCTCTCCTCTAGCCTCCCCAGCCTCTCCTCCGAGCTCGAGCAGCTCTCCATGGTCGCCAATGCCGCCATGGCCACCGCCGAGCTCCTATTAAATTGGCTCAATGCCGAGCCTCCCTCCTCCTCTAACCGCCACCCGAGACTCCCATGCCACCTCTGAGCTCGCCCCGCAGCCTCTCCTTTCCTCCCGTGCCCCATGGAGCCTTCCCCAAAACCGCCCGAGCCACCGTCCGCCTTGGTCGTTGCCCTGCTTGTCTCGGTCCTTCTCGGCATCCGTGCTATGCGGGGATGGATGCAGCTCGGTCCCACGAGCTCGCCGGTGGTCGGAGCCGACGACTGTCGTCGCCGGAGGTCCCCTCTGCTCCGGCCAGGCGCGGGCGAGAGGAAGATGGCGACACCCCCTCCAGCTGGCCAGCGTGGACCCCAGCGGCCCCACCTATCATTCAGAGAGGCCCCGGGCCCGGGCGGTTAAGTGGAAGCATATTCCACTGGAATACGTTTTCTGTTTCTGAAAGCGTATTTTTCCTCTGTTCTGGAGCAAAGTGCGCTTTCACTCTTTGAAAACGTATTCAGTGAAGTACGCCTTCTGTTTTAACCGCCGGCCTAAATGGTTAAATAGCGGACGTCCGTCTGTTAAGGCCAGAAATGAACAGTTTTAAATTCTTTTTCTGCCTAACGAACGATCGGCCGTAACTTCGCAACCGTAACTACGATTCAGGTGATTCCAAAGCCCACGATCTTAGTTCGTCGAGCCCGTTCCGATGGTATCATTTTCATGAGGTTGTCACACTATGAAAATGACCATTTTGCCCTTGACCTTAAAACAGCTCCGCCGAGAGGGAAACTTTTCCGGCGATTCTTTCCGCGAGTTCATCGCACTTCTTCCCGGTGGTTCCTCCATCCCCAGGCAAGCCACAACAGCCACTTGCATGATGGCATTGCAGTAGCCATGGTTTCCACTTGAACATTTAATATTTGTTCGTTCATTTAAATGATTTTGTTAATACTTCGAAGATGCTTGTGAATCCATGTCTATGCTTATGCCATGTTCATTTTCATCTAGTAAGTGATATGATTAATTGCTAAGGATATTCTTATCATGTTTTATTCTTGTAATCATTTCTGATGCTAATGATAATGTTATGCTCACATGAGTAGTTCCTGTCTGATATGAAAATACTTGTGATACTCATGATCATTTTTATGACATGCTCATGTGCATCCCGTAGAATAAATTAGTTATCATTTTGGATGCTATGTTGTTAAATGATTATGTTGCCCATCCATGGTTACACTGGTTTCATGTTCATATGCATTGGCATCTCATCATGTTATTTTGTTATGACTCAGCTCATCACCATTCAAGTTAAACCTGACATTAATCGAACTTGAACAAATCTGTTGGCTGAGTCATGGTGCCACCGAATCGAGCTAACCAGTGCAGCCACACTTGCCTTATGGGGGGCCCTAATGCGGTCTATTGTCATGTCTCTCGCTGGTGCCTCATACTAGGGAAGGTTATGTGCGTGCGCTACCATGATCAGGTAGGCGGCCATAAGCCTTGAGTACCCAGTTTTGGTTTTGAGCTCAGGTCCCCATTTGGGACAGTTTTGGTTTGGCCACGACGGTGGCAGCCACAGAGGTGGCGGATGCCACGAGTTGGCATCAGGGTAACCCAGGACATAGCCCAAAGAGGAGTTTGTCGGAGTGGCCGGGAGAGTGTCATGCAATAGACTGGTTTTGTCGGAACGTCGTTGGTCCACCAGAATGGGAGCACTAGGCCATGAGTTCCGTAGTGTGGGTACAGTGTACTAACCTCTGCAGATTGTATAATCTATCGATAGCCACGTCCTCGGTCATGGACACAGTTCATAGTAGGTCACACTATGGGTCAACAGAAATAATAATCTGAATAATAAACAACCCCGGTTCCATGAGAAATGAAGTTGGTTGATCTTTATGTGGTCGTGCGATGATCACCGGTAGAGATCAAGCTCCATGTGGTCATGTGATGATCACGATGGTATAGTTGATACCAAGCTTGGTTGATCCTGAGGTGGTCGTGTGATGATCACGATGGTAAGTTGGTGGTTACGAGATAACCTCCGAGCAGAGTAAGTTGGTCCATGAGACCTTAAACGCCGACCCCCTTGCATGCTAGTGCTAGTATCATCCTGTTCATATCATGAATTATATGTACATGCCATGCCCATGTTGTTGCCACACTCATGTTGTTGTCATGCTCATGTTGTTGCTATGCTCACGTTGTTGCCATGCTCATGTTGTTCTAGTAGTATCATGTTCATCATGGATAATTAACCTGTAAATGCCATGCTGTTGTATGTCTTGATTGCTTTGGTTGCTGTGAGCTTGCGAGTACATTCAAAGTACTCACCTGGCGTGTCATGCCAGATTGCAGGTCATGCCGTGATTGCTTGTTTGTCGAGAATCCCGAGGTTGGGCTCTAGGATGCGTCCCAGCCAGAGTCCCTGCGGAGTGGAGTTCATCACCGTCGTCGTTGTTCCGCTGCTAGAAGTTATTCCGCTATGAGTTGTTCCGCTGCTAGCATAGAGCTATCTGAGCAGGCGTAGTGTCGCCGTGCCCCTGTAACCTTTGTAGTATCGGACCCTTGTACCCCGTTTATTCGTAATAAAGAGCCGATTTGTTCTATGCCAAGCAGTGCCGTATTCCAGAAGACTTGATCTCTGGGCTGGATTACGGGGTGTTCCGGTCTCTCTGAGCCGGGGTGCCACAATATATATATCTGAACCCCATATTTATGTATATATATTCCCCTTGATTCTTCTTATTTATAAAGTGGTGATATAAAAGATTTTATATTTCTTTACAGAGGGAGTATCTCTCCTATCAAAAAAATATTTATGTGTAACTAGTTACTCCTGTCCCCTTTCTACATTTCGCTGATATGCGGGACATCCAGCAACCAGGTCCATGTGCCATGCACCAAATTAGAGTGCACAACTGCACGGTAGACTCACCCCGGTCATAGCGCCGCAGTAATGCCCAATGAGCCATCAAATCACAAAACCCCACCTTTCCAGCATTAGCAGTAAGCTCGATGGATGAAGCAGCATTATTTCACTCGACCTGAATCCCCTTCTCCCTCGTCTGCTTGTTCAGAGAAAACCACCTCTCGGTGATTGCTTAGGGTTTTCTCATGGAGAACCAGGTACGAAATCTTCATCCATCCCTGATAAATCCTTGTCCCTTTGTCGCCGGTAATCCTAGGATGGCAACTGCCGCCATTGATGCATTTTTCTTCGTACTAAATCTAGTGTGTTTCATTTGTAGTGCCCAAAGTTCGAGGACCCTACAGGTTTCTGCGCCCTTGGCGATATGCCAAACTTGTTCCTTCTCATCCTAACACAGGATTTCAAAAAGCGCACGGTATGTTCCTAGAATCCTCTTTTCTATCCGGTAGGGTTGGGGTTTTTGAACATGCTGTCGACTAATTTGGAAATTTGGATTGCTATATTTGGATAAAAGGTACTAGTACCATGCTGACCACTGACGTGAAAGAGGAAATTATTTCTAGATTTGGATAGCGAATAAATTGTGTTCTCATATTATTTTTCCTACAGTGCATCCCTTGCTCTGGCAGAACACATGTACTCAAGAAGGTCGGCCTTGCCATAACTGAATACACCAGTATAATGGTCACATTGAAGACATGCCATGGATATAAGTTCACAGTTGGGTTCATTAACCAAGAAGATTGCTCCTTTTTTTATGGCCAAACTTGGATAAACTTTGTCAAGTGTTACAGACTGAAAGTTGGCACACCAATGTTCATGGAAATAGCAGAACCTAGTCTTATCTTCCCTGTGACCTTCCACCCCGACGTCATTCCAGTGGTTCATCCATGTTAGTTTTGTATCTGGTTCTTGCATGTGGCCTCTTTTACTTTGTAATCCACCTATTCTGTCTAACTGATCACAATTTGACTTTAGAAGTAGCAACAATTTGTGATTCCCTTCTCTCACAATGATGCTACTTCTAACTAATATTTCTTATAATTGGTGACACGCGTAGGTTATTACAAAGTGCAGGATACTACTCGTCTGTTATTTGATAAGAACTCAACGGTTACTGATGGCACCAAAGTCGACTGGGACGACATCCACCAATTCCTACACTTTATTGATCGTCTTGAGGACCTTGTGGGGCATTTCAATGGTGGAAGGCCACGTGGGATATGTGTGCCACTGGTGCACACGTTGAACAGGTCCAACTGTGTCAAGAAACTGATGGTACGAGTTGTTTTCTGTTATATATGTTGTTCATAAACTCTTGCTTATACACAGTTTTACAGCTGTGTTCTTCTTCTTGAAACAGAAACTGCCCAGTTTTATTGTTCCTATACAGATGCCTGGCCATGGTCGACTAAGACTTGCGCTTGGTCACAACATGATGTTTATGTCGACCTACTCCATTTCCCTTAGAGGTGAAAAGATAATTATTCATGGGTGGTCTCAAATCATGAAGGCCCGACGATCTTGGAGAATAGGACAGAAGGTTATGTTCATGCTTTTCCATGGCTCTGAAGCGAATATCCTCTTCATTGACCACATTGTGAGATGAAGCCGCTTTCAGAAAGTTGTGGATCCGCGGGGTGGTGCATGGGCCTTGTCCTGGGGCTTGGTGGCCTCACCCTTCATTAACAGTAGGCAAAGTAGCACTGTTCGAGGCGTGCCTTGTACGGTTGAACTTGTATAAGTACTCATACTGCTTTCAGCTCTGGTTGTTAAGTGCTCCTGCTGCTTTCAGTTAACGTTGTTAAGTACTCCTGGTGCTTGTACACTCTGTCGTGTTTCTTCAGTCTCTTCTTCCTCCAGCCGCCAAAACGAAACCAGCGCCGGCAGGGCCGCCTGCTCCCGCCTCCCACGGCTGGCTGAGCCTCCACGCACGCATCGCTGCCCTACCGTCTCCTAAATCGTTAATGGCGACGTCAGCCCCACCCAGCACCCGAACCAGTCAACCCTTGTACTCCCCTTTGCCCGCGACTTCACTGCCGTATCTTCCCCGTCTCCTGTTCGTTCCCGTCCGAGGCCTCGCCGTCATCCACCGCACGCCTTGGTGCGGTCGCCGCGTCACCGCCGTCTGGCGTTGTCAACATGGTAAACAAATGAGAGGAATTGGGAGAGGACTGTACGTGGAGAGGATGACAGTAGGGACCCACCATGTCAATGGCCGTACGCAAGCAAGTGCCTCATTGTTACAAGCAAAAAAGAAAATGCTTCCTCGTAGTGGTCTGCTGACATATGGGACCCACGACATTGTCAGCGTATAGTCAATAGACAAGAGAACTGCACTAGAGCGGCTGACACCTGGGACCTAGCAGCGGTAGCAGTTTTTTTTTTGTTATTGTTGAGACGGAGCAGGGTATCAACTGGGCTGTGGCCCGTCTAGCCCAGGCTTCTATTTTACGTTTACCACATGACCAGCCTAGCTATTTTTCTTTGTGAAAATGGCTAACCTAGTTGTTTTTTTTCTGGATGAATACCCAATTGAGGCCAACCCAACACTGGCCAACTTGTTTTTCTCCGCCCTGCTGGGCTGCAAATCTTTCAAGACGACTGCAAATCTTAAAAGTAATATGAAATGGGCTGTAAAGATAAAAAAAAACACAGCAAATTGGCAATTACTTTCAAATTTCTAAATTTTTTCACATTTTCAGATTTCAAATTTCATTGGTTTTTAACCTAATTTAAATATATTTTGAAATTAATTTAAATATGGCTTGACATTTCAGGATTAAAAATAGTTTGGACCCCACCGAAATATGCAAAATTTCGTTTAAATTTTTAGCCCTCGTCCTGGCCAACAAAAAGAAAATGGACTACAATAAATTGCATAAGAATTTGCAAATGGGCTATAAATTATTTTAAAAAGTAGCAAATGGGCTGTATGCTATCCGCCACAGATTGGGAGGCTGACTTGTGGGCCTATTAAGTTGACGCGTATGCAAGAATTCTTTACTTATTATATATTAGTCAACAAATGATTCTACCAGAAGTGACCGTTGGATGT
Organism: Elymus sibiricus; assembly: GCA_039707655.1. NCBI lineage: Eukaryota > Viridiplantae > Streptophyta > Magnoliopsida > Poales > Poaceae > Elymus > Elymus sibiricus. The sequence continues at coordinate 391,778,495 of CM077676.1, read as the reverse complement.
CAATCCAACGGCCGTTGTGCTTCTTCAATCTCTGATCTTCTTGCTCCAGCCGCCCATCCAACGCCAATGGGACCGCCTGCTCCCGCCTCCCGTGGCCGGCTGTGCTGCCGCGCAGGCCTCACCGCCCCTCCTACTCTCACCGCTGGCCATCCCTCTACTCACCCACACCTCCTGTTATTCTTCGGCGACACAGGCCTCACACCACAACCGAACCAGTCAACCCTCATACTCCCCTCAGCATGGGCATCCACAGCTGGGGCTTCGCCGGCTCTGGGTCATTCCCTTCCTGGGCTTCGCCATCGTCCACCGCGTTGGTGCTCTTGGCGCGGCATGGTCAACATGGTCAACAAACGACAGCCATCGGAAGAGGGATGTACGTGGAGAGGCTGACAGTAGGGACCCACATGGTCCATGGCCGCACGCAAGCAAGTTTCTCCTTATTACGCGAAAAAAATGATTCCTCCCCTTGACAGCTGGGACCCACCAGCTATATCTTCGCACGGAAGGAAGTGTCTCCTTATTACGCGAAAAAATGATTCCTACCAATGACAAGTGGGACCCATCAGATTGGAAGGCTGACTTGTGGGCCTACTAGGTGATGCGTACGCAGGGCTTCGTCAACTTAGTCAACAAATGATTCTAGCAGCGGTGACCGTTGGATGCTAATCCAACGGCCGTGCTGCTTCTTCAATCTCTGATCTTCTTGCTCCAGCCGCCCAAACCAGCACCGACGGGACCGCCTGCTCCTGCCTCCCGTGGCCGGCTATGCTGCCGCGTAGGCCTCACCGCCCCACCCTACTCCCACCGTTGGCCAGGCCTTCCCACTACTCACTCACATCCACTGTTATTCTCCGTCGATGGCAGCCTCACACCGCAGCCGAACCAGTCAACCCTCGTACTCCCATCCACGTGGGCATCCAATGCCACGTCTTCCCTGGCTCTGCGTCGTTCCCTTCCTAGGCCTCGCCGTCGTCCACCGCCTTGGTGCTCTCGGCGTGGCGTAGTCAACGTGGTTAATGAACAACAGCCATCAAAATAGCACTGTACGCGGTGAGGCTAGCAGCTGGACCCACCAGCTACATCTTCGCACGCAAGGAAGAGCCTCCTTATTACGCGCAAAAAAATGATTCCTCCCCCTGACAGCTGGGACCCACCTGCTATATCTTCGCACGCAAGGAAGTGCCTCCTGATACGTCAATTTTGCATCATGTTTTGCTACTATTATTTATAGTGTTTTTGATCAATATAACACTTTGTGGAGCAATTCTAATGCCTTTTCTCTCTTAATATGCAAGATTTACACAAGGAGGGAGAATGCCGGCAGCTGGAATTCTGGACCTGAAAAAGCTATGTCAGAGATACCTATTCTGCACATCTCCGAATGAGCTGAAATTTCATGAAGAATTATTTTGGAATAAATAAAAAATACTGGAATCAAGAAGTACTAGAGGGGGCCACCCAGGTGCCCACGAGGCACCAGGGCGCGCCACCCCCCCAGGCGTGCCCTGGTACCTCGTGGGGCCCCTGGCAGTCCTCTGGCCCCCATTTTCTGGTATATAAGTCATTTTGCCCAAGAAAAAATAAAGAGAAGACTTTTGGGACGGTGCACCGCCGTCTCGAGGCGGAACTTGGGCAGGAGCACTTTTGCTCTCCGGCGGAGAGATTTTGCCGGGGATACTTCCCTCCGGGAGGGGGAAATCGTCGCCATTGACATCACTAGCGATCCTCTCATCGTGGGAGGACTAATCTTCATCAACATCTTCACCAGCACCATCTCATCTCAAACCCTAGTTCATCTCTTCTATTCAATCTTTGTCTGAAAACCTCAGATTGGTACATGTGGGTTGCTAGTAGTGTTGATTACATCTTGTAGTTGATGCTAGTTGGTTTATTTGGTGGAAGATTATATGTTCAGATCTATTATGCTATTCAATACCTCTCTGATCTTGGATATGAACATGATTTGTGAGTAGTTACTTTTGTTCTTGAGGACATGGGAGAAGTCTTGTCATAAGTAATCATGTGAATTTGGTATTCGTTCGATATTTTGATGATGTGTATGTTGTTGATTCCCTTAGTGGTGTCATGTGAACGTCGACTACATGACACTTCACCATCTTTGGGCCTAAGGGAATGCATTGTGGAGTAGTAATTAGATGATGGGTTGCTAGAGTGACAAAAGCTTAAACCCTAGTTTATGCGCTATTCCGTAAGGGGCTGATTTGGATCCATATGTTTAATGCTATGGTTAGAGTTATCTTAATTCTTCTTTCATAGTTACGGATGCTTGCGAGAGGGGGTAATCGTAAGTGGGAGGCTTGTTCAAGTAAGAACAGCACCCAAGCACCGGTCCACCCACATATCAAATTATCAAAGTAGCGAATGCGAATCAAACAAACATGATGAAAGTGACTAGATGAAATTCCCATGTGTCCTTGAGAACGCTTTACTTACTATAAAAGATCGTTTCGGCTTGTCCTTTGCTATAAAAAGGATTGGGCCAACTTGCTGCACTCTTTGTTACTATTGCTACTTGTCACTTGTTACAAATTATCTTGCTATCAAACTACTCGTTACCGATAATTTCAGTGCTTGCAGAAAACACCTTGCTGAAAACCGCTTGTCATTTCCTTCTGCTCCTCATTGGGTTCGACACTCTTACTTATCGAAAGGACTACGATTGATCCCCTATACTTGTGGGTCATCAAGACTCTTTTCTGGCGCCGTTGTCGGGGACTGAAGCACCTTTGGTGAGTGGAATTTGGTATGGAAACATTTATATTACGTGCGGAAATTTACTGTCACTTGTCACTATGGAAAGTAATCCTTTGAGGGGTTTATTCGGGGTATCTTCACCTCGACCGGAAACACAAATAGTTTCTCCTCAACCTACTGCACCTACTGAAAATATTTATTATGAGATTCCTCTGGGTATGATAGAGAAACTGCTAGCTAATCCTTATGCAGGAGATGGAACGAAACATCCTGATATGCAGTTGATCTATGTGGATGAAATTTGTGGATTGTTTAAGCTTGCAGGTATATCTGGAGATGGAGTTAAGAAGAAAGTATTCCCTTTATCTTTGGAGGGAAAGGCATTAATGTGGTATAGGCTATGTGATGATACTGATACATGGGACTGGAACCGATTGAAACTAGAATTCCATCAGAAATTTTATCCTATGCATTTGATTCATCGTGATCGGAATTATATATATAATTTTTGGCCTCGTGAAGGAGAAAGCATTGCTCAAGCTTGGGGGAGTCTTAAGTACATGATGTACACATGCCCCAATCATGAGCTCCCAAGAAAAATTATCTTACAGAATTTTTATGCTCGGCTTTCTCATGATAATCAAACCATGCTTGATTCTTCTTCGGCTGGCTCCTTTATGAAGAAAACTATTGAATTCAGATGGGATCTTCTGGAAAGAATTAAATGCAACTCCGAAGATTGGGAACTCGACAAAGGAAATGAGTCAGGTATAATACTTGAGTTCGATTGTGTTAAATCTTTTATGGCCACCGATGCTTTTCATAAGTTTAGCACTAAATATGGACTTGACTCTGAGATAGTAGCTTCCTTTTGTGAATCATTTGCTACTCATGTTGATCTCCCTAAGGAGAAGTAGTTTAAATATCATCCCCCTGTTAAAGAAAAGATTGAGGAACCCGTTAGTGTTAAAGAAGAAACAATTATTTACCATGTTGATCCAGTTGTGCCTACTTCTTATATTGAGAAACCACCTTTTCCTGTTAGGATTAAGGAACATGCTAAAGTTTCAACTGTGGTTAACAAAAGTAATATTAGAGCTTCTAAACCCTCTGAACAAATTAAAGTTGAACCTAATGTTTCTATGGTTAAAGATCTCTTGGTCGATAATATAGATGGGCATGTTATTTACTTCTGTAATGAAGCAGCTAGAATTGCTAAACCAGATCCCAAGGATAAAAACAGACCCGTAGTAGGCATGCCTATTGTCTCTATTAAAATAGGAGATCATTGTTATCATGGCTTATGTGATTTGGATGCTAGTGTTAGTGCTATTCCGTTTACCTTATATCAAGAAATTATGAATGATATTGCACCTGTTGAAATAGAGGACATTGATGTTACTATTAAGCTTGCAAACAGAGATACCATTACACCACTCGGGATAGTTAGAGATGTTGAAGTCTTGTGTGGAAAAATAAAATATCCTACTAATTTTCTAGTCCTAGGTTCTCCACAAGATGACTTTTGTCCCATTATATTTGGTAGACCTTTCTTGAACACTGTTAATGCTAAGATTGATTGCACTAAAGAAACTGTCAGTGTTGATTTCAGTGGTATATCTCATGAGTTTAATTTCTCTAAGTTTTGTAGACAACCTAATGATAAAGAATTGCCTAGTAAAGATGAAATTATTGGTCTTGCTTCTATTGATGTACCTCCTACTGATCCTTTAGAACAATATTTGCTAGACCATGAAAACGATATGCATATGAATGAAAGAAATGAAATAGATAAGATGTTCTTTGATCAACCACCTATCCTTAAACACAATTTGCCTGTTGAAACTCTTGGAGGCCCTCCTCCACCTAAAGGTGACCCTGTATTTGAATTGAAGCAACTGCTTGATACATTGAAATATGCTTATCTTGATGAAAAGAAGATATATCCTGTTATTATCAGTGCTAACCTTTCAGCGCATGAAGAAAAGAGATTACTAAAAACTCTGAGGAAGCATCGTGCTGCCATTGGATATACTCTTGATGATCTTAAGGGCATTAGTCCCACTCTATGTCAGCACAAAATTAATATGGAACCTGATGCTAAACCAGTTGTCGACCACCAACAACCATTAAATCCTAAGATGAAAGAGGTGGTAAGAACTGAAATATTAAAACTTCTGGAAGCAGGTATAATCTATCCCATAGCTGATAGTAGATGGGTAAGTCCCGTTCATTGTGTCCCTAAGAAAGGAGGTATTACCGTTGTTCCTAATGATAAAAATGAACTCATTCCACAAAGAATTGTAACTGGTTATAGGATGGTAATTGATTTTAGAAAATTAAACAAAGCTACTAGAAAAGATCATTACCCCTTACCTTTTATAGATCAAATGTTAGAAAGATTACCTAAGCATACACACTTCTGTTTTCTAGATGGTTACTCTGGTTTTTCTTAAATACCCATATCCCAACCCAATCAAGAAAAAACCACCTTCACTTGTCCTTTTGGAACTTATGCTTATAGACGTATGCCTTTTGGTTTATGTAATGCACCTGCTACCTTTTAAAGATGTATGACTGCTATATTCTCTGACTTTTGTGAAAAGATTGTTGAGGTTTTCATGGACGATTTCTCCGTTTACGGAACTTCTTTTGATGATTGCTTAAGCAACCTTGATTGAGTTTTGCAGAGATGTGAAGAAACTAATCTTGTCTTGAACTGGGAGAAGTGCCACTTTATGGTGAATGAAGGCATTGTCTTGGGGCATAAAATTTCTGAAAGAGGTATTGAAGTTGATAAAGCTAAGGTAGATGCTATTGAGAAAATGCCATGTCCTAAAGTAATTAAAGGTATAAGAAGTTTCCTAGGTCATGCTGGGTTCTATAGGAGATTTACTAAAGACTTCTCTAAAATTTCTAGGCCTCTTACCAATCTTTTGCAAAAAGATGTTCCATTTGTTTTTGATGATGATTGTCTAGAAGCCTTTTAAACACTTAAGAAAGCCTTAACCACTGCACCTATTGTTCAACCACCTGATTGGAATTTGCATTTTGAAATTATGTGTGATGCTAGTGATTATGTTGTTGGTGCTGTTCTAGGACAAAGAGTTGATAAAAAATTAAATGTTATCCATTAGGCTACTAAAACTCTAGGCAGTGCCCAAAGAAATTATGCTACTACTGAAAAAGAATTTCTAGTAGTTGTGTTTCCATGTGATAAATTCAGATCTTACATAGTTGATTCTAAAGTAACTGTTCACACCGATCATGCTGCTATTAAATATCTTATGGAAAAGAAAGTTGCTAAACCTAGACTCATTAGGTGGGTTTTATTGTTACAAGAATTTTACTTGCATATTACTGATAGAAAGGGAGCCAAGAGTCCTGTAGCAGATAATTTGTCTAGAATGGAAAATGTTCTTGATGACCCACTACCTATTAATGATGATTTTCCTGATGAACAATTAGCTGTCATAAATGCTTCTTGTAGTACTCCATGGTATGCAGACTATGCTAATTACATTGTTGCTAAATACATACCACCTAGTTTCACATACCAACAAAAGAAAAAGTTCTTCTTTGATTTAAGACATTACTTCTGGGATGACCCACATCTTTATAAAGAAGGAGTAGATGGTATTATTAGACGTTGTATACCTGAGCATGAACAGGAACAAATCCTACGGAAGTGTCATTCCGAAGCTTACGGAGGACACCATGCGGGAGACAGAACTGCGCACAAGGTATTACAATCTGGTTTTTATTGGCCTACTCTTTTCAAGGATGCTCGTAAGTTTGTCCTATCTTGTGATGAATGTCAAAGAATTGGTAATGTTGGTAGACGTCAGGAAATGCCTATGAATTATTCACTTGTTGTTGAACCATTTGATGTTTGGGGATTCGATTATAAGGACCTTTTCCTAAATCCAATGGGTATACACATATCTTAGTTGCTGTTGATTACGTTACTAAGTGGGTAGAAGCTATTCCAACTAGTAGTGCTGATCATAACACTTCTATTAAAATGCTCAAAGAAGTTATTTTCCCAAGGTTCGGAGTCCCTAGATATTTAATGACCGATGGTGGTTCACATTTTATTCATGGTGCATTCCGTAAATTGCTTGCTAAATATGATGTCAACCATAGAATTGCATCTCCCTATCACCCTCAAACTAGTGGTCATGTTGAATTGAGCAACAGACAAATAAAATTTGTTCTGCAGAAAACCGTTAATAGATCTAGAAAGAATTGGTCTAAGAAACTTGATGATGCATTATGGGCTTATAGAACTGCTTATAAAAATCCTATGGGTATGTCTCCTTATAAAATGGTTTATGGAAAAGCATGCCATTTACCTCTTGAGTTAGAACATAAAGCATATTGGGCAATTAAAGAACTGAATTATGATTTTAAACTTGCTGGTGAAAAGAGGTTATTTGATATTAGCTCATTAGATGAATGGAGAACCCAAGCTTATGAAAATGCCAAATTGTTTAAAGAAAAAGTTAAAAGATGGCATCATAGAAGAATTCAAAAATGGGAATTTAAAGTAGGTGAACAAGTTCTATTGTACCATTCTTGTTTGAGATTCTTTGCAGGAAAACTTCTCTCTAAATGGGAAGGACCGTATATCATCGAAGCAGTTTATTGCTTCGGAGCAATCAAAATAAATAACTCCGAAGGCACTAATCCGAGAGTGGTGAATGGGCAAAGAATTAAGCACTATATTTCAAATACCCCCATTAATGTTGAAACTAATATTATTGAAACAATTACACCGGAAGAAGGCATAAGAGAGACCTTCCGGAACACTCCAGAACCCTGAAAAGGAAGAGGTATGTGATACGGTAAGTAAACTGACTCCCAAAATTCCATAAAAATATTTTCTGTCAGTTTTGGAATATTTAGAAAAATACAAAAATAAGAAACAGCCGGAGGGACCCACCTGGTGCCCACGAGGCACCAGGGCGCGCCACCCCCCCCCCCCCCAGGCGTGCCCTGGTACCTCGTGGGCCCCACGTGAGCCTTCCCGACTCCGTTTTATTCTGGATTACTTATTTTGCATGATAAAAAAATCTTTATATATGCTCCCAAACATTTTGACCACCTCATCATAGAAATCTTCTCTGTTCTTCTTTCGTGCTATTTTTCTGACAGATCTAGATCGCTATGGCTCCACCAAGCTCTTCCAAGGACAAGTTCTACGAGAAGGTCATCAAGCCCTACTTACCGGAGGTGATGAAACACCCTCAGGCCATTGAGATGCGTGAGGGGGTGCTTCACATCCGGGACGTGCAAGGACCCAAGAAGACCGGGAGCGTGGAGTCCAGGCTCGAAGCGGTGGAACAGGAGATCTTCAAGTGCCAAGGATGGTGGAACATGGACTCAACGCTAACCACTCCATGATCACGGAATTCACCCGTGATCGCAAGGTGGCTGACCGATCAATGGGGGAAATCATCTTCAAGCTCAATGAACGAATCGACTATCTCCAAGGCCAAATCTATGATCTTCAAAACCAAAATTATGAGTATGAGGCAAGATTCAAAGGTATGAGTTTAGCTGCAAGTTTCAGGACTCCGGAGACTCGTTCATCTTTTTATGATGGGGAACCTATGCCATGGAAGCCAGAGGACAAGCCCACCACTTCATCACCACCACCATCACCGGAGAAGGAAACTTGAGCACATGGGTATGGGCACTCCCCTTGGCTTGTGCCAAGCTTGGGGGATGTGCCCCGGTATCGTATCGCCATCACCTCTATTATCTTTACCTATTTTAGTTCGATCCTTAGTTATTTTGTGATCTAGTTGAATAAAAGTTTAGTATGATATATTTTCGAGTGTTAGCTTCGTGATCTATCTATCTATGTAATCGAGTTGAGAGTTATAATAAAGAGTAGTTTGAGTTTTTGCTTCTTTACTTTCATGTTCCAATCTTAGCAATGAAAATAATGAAAAAGATCATATGCTAATCTTATGGAAAGTAATGACATTACATAAAGAAAAGTATAAGTGGTAAAATTTATTGGAAGTTAACAAACATAGCATTAGTCAATGATGCAATTCATGAAAGAATTAATAAGGGAAGAGAAGATTCACATGCAAATATACTATCTTGGACAACTTTTATGATTGTGAGCCCCCATTAAGTATTTTATGCCAAATTGTTGACATTGGACAAGGAAGACAACGTAATGAATTATGTTTGTTCATATTCACATAGAAGTTATATTGTTATAGATCCTCCAACATGTGGTGCTTGCCCAATATCTTTGCTAGCCAAAAATCCGCACCAAGTAGAGATACTACTTGTGCATCCAAAACCTTTAAACCCAGTTTCATGTCATGAGAGTCCACTATATCTACCTATGGATTGAATAAGATCCTTCAAGTAAGTAGTCATCGGTGCAAAAAGCAATAAAAATTGCCTCTGAATATGTATGAAACTTTTATTGTAAGGGAAATAAGCTTTGTATGAACTTGTGATGGTAAAGAAATAAAAGCGACAGACTGCATAATAAAGGTTGCTATCACAAGGGGCAATATAAAGTGACGTTCGTTTGCATTAAGAGCTTGTGCATCCAACAACAAGAAGCACATGACAACCTCTGCTTCCCTCTGCGAAGGGCCTATCCTTTACTTTTATGTATTTACTTTTTATGCAAGAGTCAATAGTGTTCTCCTCTACTTTCTTTTTATTTTTCTCTTTCGCAAGCATCGTGTGGTGGGGAAAGATCTAGGCATATATATCCAGTTGGATATGAGTGATCATGATTTATTATTGTTGACATCATCCTTGAGGTGAATAAGTTGGGAGGCGAAATCACAAGCCCCTATCTTTCTATGTGTCTGGCTGAAACTTTTTGCTCCATATATATGTCGTGAGTGTTAGCAATCATAGAGGACTAAATGATGGTTGAGTATGTGGACTTGCTAAATAGCTCCTACATGAGACCCTTCCTGAAAATATGATGAATTGTAATTGCATTGTTGACTGAGAATATAGTTTGTTAGTTTTCAAGAAAGTTTATGCCTTATACTCCATTGTTGTGATGAATTGTTACTTGCTCATGAGAAGTTTATGATAATAAATATTTCTGTTATAATAATGATCATGATGCTACTATGTCCGTATTTTGTTTTTATCGACACCTCTCTCTCTAAACATGTGGACATGATTATCGATATCGGCTTTCGCTTGAGGACAAGCAACGTCTAAGCTTGGGGGAGTTGATATGTCCATTTTGCATCATGTTTTGCTACTGTTATTTATAGTGTTTTTGATAAATATAACACTTTGTGGAGCAATTCTAATGCCTTTTCTCTCTTAATATGCAAGATTTACACAAGGAGGAAGAATACCGGCAGCTGGAATTCTGGACCTGAAAAAGCTATGTCAGAGATACCTATTTTGCACATCTCCAAATGAGCTAAAATTTCACGGAGAATTATTTTAGAATAAATAAAAAATACTGGAATCAAGAAGTACCAGAGGGAGCCACCCAGGTGCCCACGAGGCACCAGGGCACGCCACCCCCGCAGGCGCGCCCTGGTACCTCGTGGGGCCCCTGGCAGTCCTCTGGCCCCCATTTTCTGGTATATAAGTCATTTTGCCCTAGAAAAAATAAAGAGAAGACTTTTGGGACGGTGCGCCGCCGTCTCGAGGCGGAACTTGGGCAGGAGCACTTTTGCTCTCCGGCGGAGAGATTCTGCCGGGGATACTTCCCTCCGGGAGGGGGAAATCGTCGCCATCGACATCACCAGTGATCCTCTCATCGTGGGAGGACTAATCTTCATCAACATCTTCACCAGCACCATCTCATCTCAAACCCTAGTTCATCTCTTGTATTCAATCTTTGTCTCAAAACCTCAGATTGGTACCTGTGGGTTGCTAGTAGTGTTGATTACATCTTGTAGTTGATGCTAGTTGGTTTATTTGGTGGACGATTATATGTTCAGATCAATTATGCTATTCAATACCTCTCTGATCTTGGATATGAACATGTTTCAATACCCAAGCACTGGTCCACCCACATATCAAATTATCAAAGTAGCGAACGCGAATCAAACAAACATGATGAAAGTGACTAGATGAAATTCCCATGTGTCCTCGAGAACGCTTTACTTACTATAAAAGATCATTTTGGCTTGTCCTTTGCTATAAAAAGGATTGGGCCAACTTGCTACACTCTTTGTTACTATTGCTACGTGTCACTTGTTACAAATTATCTTGCTATCAAACTACTCGTTACCTATAATTTCAGTGCTTGCAGAAAACACCTTGCTGAAAGCCGCTTGTCATTTCCTTCTACTCCTCGTTGGGTTCGACACTCTTACTTTTCGAAAGGACTATAATTGATCCCCTATACTTGTGGGTCATCACCTCCTTATCCTCCCTGACAGCAGGGACCCACCCGGTCGAAGCGTACGTAGCGTTGTCTATCTGGTCGTGAACGTGTACGTACATACTGGTTGATCGTTTTTCTGCAACGATGAACCATGGACGTGTAAGGAGCGGCACGTGTCGTAGTAGAGCCCCCGACGTAGCAGTTCAGGCAGCCCTGTCTAAATCGTGTACACGTACATACAGCCGCACAGCAAAAAATACGGCCACGTACGTACATATACGAGCGGGGTCTCGAACGCGTACTCACGCATACTGTTCATAGGTAGCCAACCGGCTGAGTCGGAACGGAAGAAACAGCGTCGTGTTCATCAGGAGCCAAGCGACTGGGTCGGAACGTGTCCTGTTCATCGGGAGCCAACCGGCGTGGACGGAACAGCCGAAACGGGGTCTTGTTCATCGACTCGGGGTCTGGCGTACCACAAAACAGAGGAAACGGCCTTCTGTTCGAGCGCCTACGGTCAAAACGGGGTCCTGTTCATCGGCTGGGGGCTGGCATACCGCAAAATGGAGGAAACGGACTTCTGTTCGAGCGCCTACGGTCGAAACGGGGTCCTGTTGATTGGGAGGGCTCTGGCGTACCGCAAAACAGAGGAAACAAACTTCTCCCCAACAACCTACTGTCGAAACGGGGGTCCTGTTCATCGGGAGGGGTATGGCATACCGCAAAACGGGACTCCATGGGCTAATGTTCATCCACGGTCGACCTCCCTCCAGCCTCCACCAGCTACTGTTCATCCACCGTCGACTTCCTCCAGCCTCCACCGGCTACTGTTCATCCAGCCTCCACGGGGTCCTGTTCATCCACCCTCAACCGGCTGGCCTCCTCGGGGTCCTGTTCATCCAGTGCCAACCACCTTCACATGGCTAGGGTACTGTTCATCCACAGCCAACCCACTGGCTGGGGTGGGGCGTACAAGCGGCCGGCAGCAATGGGAACTGTTCATCCACAGCCAACCAACTGGCTCGATCAATGCGTCTCGACTCGTGTCTACGTGTATCGCGCACGCGGCAGCAACGGTCACTATTCATCGAGAGGCAACCCAACACCGGCTGGCTACGTCTCGCACGGGGGCTCGATCGGCTTCAGTAAGCAGCGAGAAGGATCGATCGGGTTCAGTTAGTAGCGAAGGGATCGCTCGGGTTTAGTTAGCAGCGAAGGGATCGCTTGGGTTCAGTTAGCAGCGAAGGGATCGCTCGGCTTCAGTACACAGTGGGATCGATCACTCGGGTTCAGTACGTGTAGTAGTGCGAGGGATCGATCGATCGCTCGGGTTCAGTAAGCGAACACCTCGCTCGGGTTCAGTTAGCGAACACCTCGCACATGCGCGCGCGTACGAGAGAAACGCGCAAACCACACTGTGCATCGCTCGGCCCCGACCACCCACCGTTACCGGGAACTCCCCAAAAAATTCCTTGCCCTCACTTCTACCATGATTTTTTACATCATGGACGGCCCAAAGAATGTCATGCGGGTGCATCTCCGGCCCGCCCAGGACGAAAAGCCCTTTTTCTATAATAATTTTTTGTCATAGAAGTTGGAGCACACGACATCTATGATGATACGTGTTTTTGTCACAATTATTGTCATAGAAGTGTCACAACCATGACAAAAAAAGTTTTCGTTCGGGCCATAATGTCATGGATGTGTCTTTTTTTGTAGTGTTGGACACTTGGAGGGCTCAGGGGCTGGGGTGGTTCTAACCTCCCCTCGAGGCGATAAGTTCAGCTATGTTTTGCGAATCATGTTCACTTTCACTAACAATGCAACAGAATATGAGGCTCTACTTCATGGACTATGCATTGCCAAGGAGATGAACATCAGTCGAATCAGATGCCTAGGTGATTCCGACCTTGTCTCGTAGCAAGCCACTGGGACCTAGGATTCAAAGAACCCAGTCATGACAGCATATAGATGTGTAGTTACAGCTATGGCAGGTCACTTCAAAGGGTATCAGGTTGATCACATCGACCGCCGGCTCAATGACGCGGCCGATGCACTGTCTCGGTTGGGCTCCCAGCGAAAGCCAGTTCCACCCAATTTTTGCTGGATGTTCTGCATAACCCATTGGTCAAGTTATCAACGGAGGACGACATCGCCAATCTAGACCCAGAATCAGAGTTGGTTGCAGCACTTCATGCAACACCAGAGTGGAAGGAACCCTATCTGGCTTATCTGACACGAAGCGAGCTCCCTGATGAGGAAATCGACGCCCGGCAGATTGTCAGACATTCCAAGACGTTCACAATACTCATCGGAGAGCATCACAGGAGGAGTAGTACAGGAGTTTTCCAGCGTTTTGTCTCCCCGGAAGAGGGAAGGAGATTCTCAATGAAATTCACTCTGGTGATTGTGGTTATCATGCAAGTTCCAGGTCTTTAGTCGCAAAAGCCTTCCGACATGGATTTTTCTGGCTTACAGCACATGCTAACGTAGAAGATATTGTTCACAAGTGTGATGGATGCCACAGATATGCAAGGCAGGCCCATGTGCCAGCTCAGGAGCTCAGAATGATTCCGATCACTTGGCCGTTTGCAGTTTGGGGACTCAATATGGTTGGACCCTTCAAACCATCGTCTTGCAAGAAGACCTACCTCTTGGTCGCAGTCGGTAAATTCATCAAGTGGGTAGAGGCAGAACCCATCAGCAGTTGCGACGCGGAGATAGCAGTAAAATTCCCTAAGAAGATCATCTACCGTTTCAGATATCCTCACTTGTGACACCCTGGTTTTTGCCTTTTCTTTTTCTTTTATTTTACTGAGTATTTCAATTTAGATTATGCTTTTCTGCCAATTCATTTGTACATAGCACTTGGAAATATTTTTGATTTTCTTACGAGTGGTGCCTATCATCCTAAACCCTCCCAAAATCTCATGTCCATCAATCTCTTGCCATGTCATAATTTTTCTTTATGGCATTATATTCATTTTCTCTCAGAAAATGATCCTTTTCTCTCTGTGCTCTGAAGCAACCATCATTTTTATTGCTCAGAAAATTCTTAGAAAATTCCCTAATATTCTTTGGATCATGCCTCACCTTCCCATGCAAAAATATCTCTTGTTGCTTTGTAAATTTTCAGCTAGGAAAAATATTTTTGCTTCTGGTCAGAAATGGCAGTTTGTGAAGCAAGTATATTTTTCCTTTATCCTTTTGAGCTGAAATTTTTACCACATGACTACCTTCCTAAGAGAAGCTTAACCACCAAATTTAAGCCTTATACTCCAAGCCATTTGAGCTCCGTTTCCTGTCCAAGTTTTTGTACAGAAACTTTGCAGCAAGCTCATGTCACATCCTTTGGGCTACGTGTCAAACCAAGAGTAGTCTGCAGTACCGCGTTGAAGAGACAACACCTTGACACGGTTTGCACCCTCCTAAAGCACCGTGTTTGCCAGTGCATGCGGTGAGCATGTGGAACTAGGTGTTCGACATGCGTTGCTTGCACTCTGGACGCCGGGGCCCTCGACCGCCATCCAATCTTCCTCCTCGGTCCACCACAGCGTGCCCTCGCCACTTAGCTAGCTCGCCCTCATCCACCTGTCCACCCCCTGTCCCTCCCCGATGCTGGCAGGTGGCACGCCAGACGCGGACACGGTGCAACCGGGCGGAAGAGTGAGCGCGAGTGCGGCTCCTGCCCCACTTAGTGCATTGGACTGTGCCCGCGTGCATCTACAGCTCCCCTGCCCTCCTTTACTTCTCTCCCAAGCCGTGCCCGAGCCCCTCTCCTCACCAGAACGCCGGCAGCTTCACCACGGTGGAGCTCATTGCTCGACCATCTCTTCCGCCTATAAATAGAGCACTCCTGAGCCGGTCTAGCCATTGCAATCACTTCCACTGGCCACAAATCGACCACTAGCAAGCGGGGCAAGGCCGGGAGGGCCTCCTTTCTCCGATCCTTGCCGGAGTTGGCCACGGATCCACATCAGCCGTCCACTCACTCCGGTCTCCATCTTCTTCTTCCTCGACTGCAGGCGAGCTTGTGGTGATCTCCTGAACGTGTGGGTGTAGCCAGTTGGTCAGATCGTCGCCGGAATCGCCAACTCCGACGAGCCCGGCTGCCCACCGTCTCTGGAGAAGAAGCTAGCCTCGCCGTCCATTCACCTCTGACCAAGCCACGGGTACGTACGTGTTCCCCACGCTGCCCTAGACCAATCTCGACCCTCGCCGGCGACCGCCGTGGCCTCCCCGCCGGAGAACCATCGGCGACAGAGCCGCCGTGCCCTTGTTCCCTCTCTATCTCTTAACTCTGACAGGGGGCCCCACCTGTCAGCCTCTCTCTCTCTCTCTCCCGAACCATTTTCTAAGTGGAGGTGCCCTGGGCAAATACGCCTTCGACGTGGCCACTTCTGGTTTTTCTGTTAAATTCAATTAAATTCATATTTGACCAGAAATTTGACCAGCTATAAATCCTAAACTATAAGTCCAAATGAGTTGAAACATTTTGCAACAGTTTTGTTTTGAGCCAAAGTTTCTGTTGGTACAATTTGAGAACTTTCCTTGCTGTATAGAATTTCTGGTGAAACAAAATGCTTTATGTGACATTTTCTTTTTGCATCTAAATTATTTACAGAAGAACCTAGTTGTGTTGGAGAAGACCAGGAGTATTGTGACACTCCTCTGAACTGAGCCAAGCCACAACATTCATTTGCAAGGATGGCATTGCAATGGCAATGGTTTCACTTGAATTTAATTCATTATACGCTTCATTAATTAAATGATTTATCAAACTTGTTGCATAAGATTCACTTCATGTCATATTATTATTGTAGCCAGTAGAACTCATATGGTATGCCATGACCTAGTATAATGCATTCTTTGCTCATGTTCATGTTATCATGACCCTGATACATCTCTGTCGTATCTATAATTTTTGATTGTTTCGTCCCAATATTCTACCACTTTCACATATTTTTGGCAACATTTTATATTATTTTTGGGACTCACATATTGATCCAGTGCCCAGTGCCAGTTCCTATTTTCTGCATGTTCATATAACTGAAGAATTCTCCAGTTAGAAAGCTTCCTGGTCACTGCACTACTAGAGTAGTTCATGTAGGTGTGATATATGCTCTCTGGTTTGGTATGGTTAATTCATGGTGTTCATTACTAAATGATTCAGTCCATCTGCTATTTCTTTGAGCTCTATTCTATTGACAGACTGGCTATTAGTTCAGTTAAATTATTGAACTTGTTACAGTTCAGTTAATGCTACTTTGTGCTACAGTTAAGTTATGAATTCATTTCCTTTCCATTGCTCTGTTTAACTTTGTTAATATGTATATACTATATTTATGTACTTGTGTGGTGACACACACACACATACTATTGTTATTACTGTTGTTATGTAGGTGCAGTACTTATATCTAGCCCAGGTGCTAGTGGGTGCATGTGTTCCTATTGCAGGAATTTACCAAGTGTAAGTGGTGCTTGGTGTTCTGCATATATAGCAGATGTGTTTATGTGTGCTTCAAAGGCCTAAAAATTTATACTAGTTATATATATGGACATTATCTTATCTTGCCCAATCCCTTCTCTCCTAATTCTGGTATTCAACAGATACTCTCTTGGTCCTAGTCTTTTCTCTTCATTCTCTTCTTTCTCTCCTAAAATCGGATAAGAACAGATGCTTTTCTTGATCTTTTGCCAAGCCAATGCTGTTGGTCTGAGACTAATCTCACTAGGATATTAACAGATGCTACACTCATGCTCCTATGATGTCATAGTCCTAGCTTCTAGGCTATCTGAGGACAAACCCCCCAAAATCCTACCTTGGTTGGAGTTTTTGTCCAACACATAGCACTGCTGCTACTGGAGGTATATGAACTAGTTTATATTTGTGTGCTAGTGCTAGTGCTGCTTGTTAACATGGTTGTAGATGTCCATCTATTGTACCACTATGCTTTTGTTGCCCATACACACTGTGGTTGGAGTTTCTGTCCAACAGTATATACTATGACTGTTGTTAGTTAGCTGCTGATGCCATCTGTTGACATATACAGGTAATACTGTTTTTAGTTCTATTGGCATGTTTGTATTGTTGTATATAGTTTCTAGGTTGTGTCTTGGGCCAGCTGGACTCATAGTGACAATTGTGCCCCTTCAATTATAACTTTGCAAATGAGCTGGTGCTGTTGTTATGGTGTTTGTGGTTGTTACTTATTGAGTTGGTGCTGTTGTTGTTTGTCGGATTTGTGAGCTATGACTTTTACCTCTTGTTGTACATATATCCTGGACATACTCCACTCTTGGACTTGATCTACTACAGCTATTCTCCCTTGATACTTGATCATGTACTGTTCCTTCTGTTTCTGATCTGCACATTTGATCATGTACTTGGCTTTGCTGGTTTTCTATTGGAAACTTCTGATTAAGGGTATTTGGGCAAGTTCCAAGTAGTCCTAAGTGCCAGCTCATATTATAATAATGCATTTCCCAAAGGGAATGCAACATTTCTAATGTAACATACTCCCTCTTCCTGTATTGTTTCTTTTGCAGATCTTGAACTTGAGAAGGAGAAGATTATAAGAAGATCAAGAGAAGAACTAGAAAAGGATTTAGTCTAGGTTTAGTTTAGGTTTACTAAATGTATAGTAATAAAATGTAATTCCTGAATGTAATTCCCGAATACTTTGTAAATGTAATTCCTGAATACTTTGTATTTGTATTTGTATTTATAGTAATAAAATGTAATTCCTGAATACTTTCTATTCGTATTTATAGTAATAAAATGTATTGTTTCTTTTATCCAGATTGAAAGCTTTGTAATATTACTTTCCACTAATTCCTTTATTAATAAAGTTTCTTTTATTCCTTGTTGGATCAAACCTAATGCTATGCAGACACGTAAGATGAAATTCACACATGGACATGACACATAGGCAAAAATTGACACATAGACATGACACATAGGCAAAATCAATGAGGTGGCGCTCAGTCATATCAATGCATCCACGTTTACAATGTCATGACCATCTAGATTGGTCGTAATCAGCTAGAAATAAGGCTGTCGACCACTACTGTCTGCTTTATGACCATTTTGTGTAAGGCAATTACGACCTTCCTGACCAAAATGGTCGTTATGGTTTAGGGTTTGGACCCTCCCAAACAACTTACGACTAATTGGATCTAAATGGTCATAGATTTACGACCAATTCACCCACGGTCGCTAAGAGAAGGTCACAAGTTGACATATTTCTTGTAGTGCCAATCGTGGGACTGCTTCTACACCTGACCAAGCGATCCAGTTTGCCGCATTCGAGGCTCTCACCGACTTGCGCTATAACAAGATTCAGATGCAGACACACCTAGGTTTCTATTTCTACCCGTCCCTGTTCGACACAGGACGAGTCCACTTTCCTATCATTGATCCGGAGTGTGATCGTTCCGCCAGCCACATGTCTCGTTACATAATGGCTGGGTACCTTCTGATCCACAGCCTATCCAAGGATCTGAACCGCACTCGAGACGCGCTCGCTGCCACTCGATCTGCGTTTAATCCACCTCCATTTTCGTTTACACCGCTCATTCCTCCAGTTAACTTACCCCACCCACGTCCAGTACACCCATGCCTTCTTAGCATAACTCGGATACCTTGATTGTGCCTCCTCACGAGTCTCCCACCGAGTGGGCTTTACTTCTCGCTACCCCAGCTGCTCCTATGCTTTGGAGCCATCCTACACCCGACTCTGAGGGAGAGCCATCCCATCAGCGCCGTCGTGTTTCCTTTGCACCAGAGGTTTCCGTTAATATCATCAGTTCTAACTCAGAGTCAGAGACAGAGGAGACGCCAGTAGGATCCTCAGAGTGCCAGTGCGATTCCTGCAGCCGTGAGTAGACGATTATGATGACGATGTATGATCGTATGCATGTAATGGAGTAGTACTATCCATGATGTTGTATCTCCATGTATGATGTGTGATGTTATGTATAATTATGTTACTTTCTTTTATTCATCTTGGTTTTCCTCGTATTTTTCTAGGGTTATTGCTTTGCCTTCTCATTTTTTCCCTTAATGGATGTTGCTCATCTCGATGCTTCGTATTGGGAAACAAATATATGATGGGGAACGTTGCATGAAAATCAAAAAATTTCCAACAAAACACCCAAGATCTAATCTATGAGATGCATAGCAACGAGAGGGGAGTGTGTCTTACGTACCCTCGTAGACCGAAAGCGTTAGCACCGTAACGCGGTTGATGTAGTCGTACTCTTCACAATCCAATCGTGATCCAATCCGATCTAGTGCCGAACGGACGGCACCTCCGAGATTAGCACACGTTCAGCTTGATGGCGTCCTCTCCTTCTTGATCCAGCAAGCGAGGGAGAGGAGGTAGATGAGATCGGAACCAGCACGGCGGTGAGGTGGTGGTGGTGGCAGCGGAAATCCGGCAGGGCTTCGCCAAGCACTGACGGAACATG
Source organism: Elymus sibiricus (assembly GCA_039707655.1). Lineage (NCBI taxonomy): Eukaryota > Viridiplantae > Streptophyta > Magnoliopsida > Poales > Poaceae > Elymus > Elymus sibiricus. The sequence goes on along the minus strand of CM077676.1, from coordinate 391,758,958 downwards.
GAGGAGGAAGAGAGGGAGGGGGCGGCCAAGGGTCGAAGGGTGCTTCCCCCGTGCCCCTCCCCACTATATATAGAAGAGGAAACTTGGAGGAGGAGGAATAGTGCCACGTGAACAGTACCACATGAATAGTACACAGGTGAATAGTACCACATGAATAATAATTCCCTTTCCCAAGTAAAGCCTCCTCTTTCCATCTTATCTCCTAATTTAAAGGGATTTGATCTTATCCTTTGGGGCATCCGCATGGGCCAAGGGGGCTGCTACGCCTGGCCCATGAAGGAGTGGGGTGCCCCCTTTAGAGTCCATGTGGACCCTCCGTGGACCTCCGAAACCCTCCGGAACCTTCTGGAAGCTTCCCGGTACAATACCGAAAAAACCGAACTTTTTCCGGAACCCAAAATATGACTTCCCATATATAAATCTTTACCTCCGGACCATTCCGGAGCTCCTCGTGATATCCTGGATCCCATCTGGGACTCCGAACAACCTTCGGACTTTCCACTGTTAATATCTCATTACTACCCTAGCGCTACCGAACGTTAAGCGTGCGACCCTACGGGTTCGGGAACATGCAGACATGACCGAGACTCCTCTCCGGTCAATAACCAATAGCGGGACCTGGATGCCCATATTGATTCCTACATATTCAATGAAGACCTTTATCGGTTGAACCACGATGTCGATGATTCGGGTAATCCTGTATGCAATTCCCTTTGTCCAGCGATATGTTACTTGCCCGAGATTCGATCGTCGGTATCTCCATACCTAGTTCAATCTCATTACTGGCAAGTCTCTTTACTTGTTTCGTAATACAAGATCCTGTGACTAACTCATTAGCCACATTGCTTGCAAGCTCTTTACGATGTTGTATTACCAAGAGGGCCCAGAGATATCTCTCCGTCATACGGAGTAACAAATCCCAGTCTCGATCCATGCAACCCAACAGAGACTTTCGGAGATACCTGTAGAGCACCTTTATGATCACCCAGTTACGAAGCGGCATTTGGATACACACTAAGTATTCCTTCGGTATCCGGGAGTGACATAATCTCATGGTCTAAGGAACAGATACTTGACATGAAGAAAGCTATAGCAAATAAACTAAATGATCTGATGCTAAGCTTACGATTGGGTCTTGTCCATCACATCATTCTCCTAATGATGTGATCCCGTTATCAAATGACAACTCATGTCTATGGTTAGGAAACCTTAACCATCTTTGATCAACAAGCTAGTCTAGTAGAGGCTCACTAGGGACACGGTGTTGTCTATGTATTCACACATGTATTTAAGTTTCCGATCAATACAATTCTAGTATGAATAATAAACATTTATCATGAACAAGGAAATATGATAATAACCAATTTATTATTGCCTCTAGGGCATATTTCCAACAGTCTCCCACTTGCACTAGAGTCAATAATCTAGTTCACATCGCTATGTGATTAACACCCAATGAGTTCTGGGGTTTGATCATGTTTTGTTTGTGAGAGAGGTTTTAGTCAATGGGTCTGCCACATTCAGATCCGTATGTACTTTGCAAATCTCTATGTCATTCTGTAGATGCTGCTACCACGCTCCACTTGGAGCTATTCCAAATGACTGCTCCACTATACGTATCCGGTTTCGGACTCAGAGTCATCTGGATCGGTGTCAAAGCTTGCATCGACGTAACCCTTTACGACGAACTCTTTATCACCTCCATAACTGAGAAATATTTCCTTAGTCCTCTTTAGGTACCTAAGGATAATTTTGACTGCTGTCCAGTGAACCACTCGTGGATCACTCTTGTACCCCCATGCTAGACTCATGGCAAGGCACACATCAAGTATGGTACACAGCATGGCATACATTATAGAGCCTATGGCTGAGGCATAGGGGACGACCTTCATCCTTTCTCTTTCTTCTGCCGTGGTCAAGCTTTGAGTCTTACTCAACTTCACACCTTACAATACAGGAAAGAACTCCTTCTTTGACTGATCCATTTTGAACTCCTTCAAACTCTTGTCAAGGTATGTGCTCTGTGAAAGTCTTATCAGGCGTATTGATCTATCTCTGTAGATCTTGATGCCCAATATGTAAGCAGCTTTACTCAGGTCTTCCTTTTGAAAAGCTCCGTGCAAACAACCCTTTATGCTTTCCAGAAATTCTACATCATTTCCAATCAACAATATGTCATCCACATATACTATCAGAAATGCTATAGATCTCCCACTCACTTTCTTGTAAATACAAGCTTCTCCGTAAGTTTGTATAAAACCAAAAGCTTTGATCACCTCATCAAAGCGTATATTCCAACTCCGAGATGCTTGCACCAGTCCATAGATGGATCGCTGGAGCTCGCATACTTTGTTAGCACCTTTAGGATCGACAAAACCTTCCGGTTGCATCATATACAACTCTTCCTTAAGAAACCCGTTAAGGAACGCTGTTTTGACGTCCATCTACCAGATCTCATAATCATAAAATGCGGCAATTGCTAACATAATTCTAACAGACTTAAGCTTCGCTACGGGTGATAAAGTCTCATCGTAGTCAACCCCTTGAATTTGTCGGAAACCCTTTGCGACATGTCGAGTTTCATAGACGGTGATATTACCATCAGCGTCTGTCTTCTTCTTAAAGATCCATTTGTTTTCAATGGCTTGCCGATCATCGGGCAAGTCCACCAAAGTCCATACTTTGTTCTCATACATGGATCCTATCTCGGATTTCATGGCCTGAAGCCATTTGTCGGAATCCGGGATGGGATTGCTCGTATTATAGGTCTTGGTGAAATAATGTCAGGTGAATTAGTCGAATTTGCAGAAGGTACTAGGGGTATTGCTCTGAATTTGGAATCCAAAAATGTTGGGATTGTATTAATGGGCGATGGGTTGATGATACAAGAGGGAAGTTTTGTAAAAGCAACAGGAAGAATTGCTCAGATACCCGTGAGTGAGGCTTACTTGGGTCGTGTTGTAAATGCTCTGGCTAAACCTATTGATGGGAAAGGCGAAATTATAGCTTCCGAATCTCGCTTAATTGAATCTCCTGCTCCAAGTATAATTTCCAGGCGTTCCGTATATGAACCTCTTCAAACAGGGCTTATTGCTATCGATTCGATGATCCCTATAGGGCGCGGTCAGCGAGAGTTAATTATTGGGGACAGACAGACTGGCAAAACAGCAGTAGCCACAGATACAATTCTCAATCAAAAAGGGCAAGGTGTAATATGTGTTTATGTAGCTATCGGTCAAAGAGCATCCTCCGTAGCTCAAGTAGTAACTACTTTCCATGAGGAGGGGGCCATGGAATACACTATTATAGTAGCTGAAATGGCGGATTCACCTGCTACATTACAATACCTCGCTCCTTATACGGGAGCAGCCCTGGCTGAGTATTTTATGTACCGCGAACGGCATACTTTAATAATTTATGATGATCTCTCCAAACAGGCACAAGCTTATCGCCAAATGTCCCTTCTATTAAGAAGACCTCCCGGCCGTGAGGCTTATCCAGGGGATGTTTTTTATTTGCATTCACGCCTTTTAGAAAGAGCCGCTAAATTAAATTCTCTTTTAGGCGAAGCAAGTATGACCGCTTTACCAATAGTTGAGACTCAATCTGGAGACGTTTCCGCCTATATTCCTACTAATGTAATCTCCATTACAGATGGACAAATATTATTATCTGCGGATCTATTCAATGCCGGAATTCGACCCACTATTAATGTGGGTATTTCTGTTTCCAGAGTAGGATCTGCGGCTCAAATTAAAGCCATGAAACAAGTAGCTGGCAAATCAAAATTGGAACTAGCTCAATTTGCAGAGTTACAAGCCTTTGCACAATTCGCCTCTGCTCTCGATAAAACAAGTCAGAATCAATTGGCAAGGGGTCGACGATTAAGGGAATTGCTTAAACAATCCCAGGCAAATCCTCTCCCAGTGGAAGAGCAGATAGCTACTATTTATACCGGAACAAGAGGATATCTTGATTCGTTAGAAATTGAACAGGTAAATAAATTTCTGGATGAGTTACGTAAACACCTAAAAGATACTAAACCTCAATTCCAAGAAATTATATCTTCTAGCAAGACATTCACCGAGCAAGCGGAAATCCTTTTGAAGGAAGCTATTCAGGAACAGCTGGAACGGTTTTCTCTTCAGAAACAAATAAATTTTGCATGTCTACTCTTGTTATTTTGCATGTCTACTCTTGTTAGTAGAATAGGAATCGTTGAGAAAGATTTTTCTTTTGAATCATGCAAAAAAGTTTTCTTTGTTTTTAGTTTAGTATAGTTATTTAAAGAATGCTCATCATTGCTTCTTCATAGTTCATAGGTTTGCCGTTGTCTAACAACATGACTTCCAGGACGGGATTACCGTACCACTCTGGTGTGGAACGTACCCTGGTCAACCTATGAAGTTCAGTAGTAACTTGATCTGAAGTTTCATGATCATCATCATTGGCTTCCTCTCTGGCTGGTGTAGACATCACAGGAACTTTTTGCTGTGATGTGCTACTTTCCAATTTGAGAGAAGGTACAATTACCTCATCAAGTTCTACTTTCCTCCCACTCACTTCTTTCGAGAGAAACTCCTTTTCTAGAAAGGACCCATTCTTGGCAACAAAGATCTTGCCCTCAGATCTATGGTAGAAGGTATACCCAATGGTCTCTTTACTGTATCCTATGAAGACGCACTTCTCCGCTTTGGGTTCGAGCTTATCAGGCTGAAGCCTCTTGACACAAGCGTCGCATCCCCAAACTTTAAGAAACGACAGCTTAGGTTTCTTGCCAAGCCACAACTCATACGGTGTCGTCTCAACGGATTTAGATGGTGCCCTATTTAAAGTGAATGCGGCTGTCTCTAATGCATAACCCCAAAACGATAGTGGCAAATCGGTAAGAGACATCATAGAACGCACCATATCCAATAGAGTACGATTACGACATTCGGACACACCATTACGCTGTGGTGTTCCAGGTGGCGTGAGCTGTGAAACAATTCCACATTGTCTTAAATGCATACCAAACTCGTAACTCAAATATTCACCTCCATGATTAGATCACAGAAACTTTATTTTCTTGTTACGATGATTCTCCACTTCAATCTGAAATTCCTTGAACTTTTCAAATGTTTCAGACTTGTGTTTCATTAAGTAAATATACCCATATCTACTCAAATCATCTGTGAAGGTAAGAAAATAACGATATCCACCGCGTGCTTCAACACTCATCGGACCGCATACATCGGTATGTATTATTTCCAATAAGTCACTAGCTCGCTCCATTGTTCCGGAGAACAGAGTTTTAGTCATCTTGCCCATGAGGCATGGTTCACATGTCTCAAATGATTCATAATCAAGAGATTCCAAAAGTCCATCAGCATGGAGTTTGTTCATGCGCTTTACACCAATATGACCTAAGCGGCAGTGCCACAAATATGTGGTACTATCATTATTAACTTTGCATCTTTTGGCACCAATATTATGAATATGTGTATCACTACGATCGAGATTCAACAAGAATAAACCATTCACAAGGGGTGCATGACCATAAAAGATATTACTCATATAAATAGAACAACCATTATTCTCTGACTTAAATGAATAACCGTCACGCAATAAACAAGATCCAGATATAATGTTCATGCTTAACACAGGCACCAAATAACAATTATTCATGTTCAAAACTAATCCCGAAGGTAAATGTAGAGGGAGCGTGCCGACGGTGATCACATCAACCTTGGAACCATTTTCTACGCGCATCGTCACCTCGTCCTTAGCTAGTCTCCGTTTATTCCGCAGCTCCTGTTTTGAGTTAGAAATATTAGCAACAGAACCAGTATCAAATACCTAGGCGCTACTACGAGCACTAGTAAGGTACACATCAATAACATGTATATCAAATATACCTTTGTTGACGTTGCCAACCTTCTTATCTGCCAAGTACTTGGGGCAGTTCCGCTTCCAGTGACCATTCCCCTTGCAATAGAAGCACTCATTCTCAGGTTTGGGTCCAGCCTTGGGTTTCTTCACAGGAGCGGCAACTGGCTTGCCATTCATCTTGAAGTTCCCTTTCTTTCCCTTGCCTTTCTTCTTGAAACTGGTGGTCTTGTTGACCATCAACACTTGATGCTCTTTCTTGATTTCTACCTCCGCGGCCTTAAGCATCGCGAAGAGCACAGGGATCGTCTTCTCCATCCCTTGCATATTATAGTTCATCACGAAGCCTTTGTAGCTCGGTGGCAGTGACTGGAGAACTCTGTCAATCGCTACTTCATCCAGAAGATTAACTCCCAACTGATTCAAGCGATTATAGTACCTGACATTTTGAGTACGTGCTCACTAATGGAGCTGTTCTCCTCCATCTTATAGCTAAAGAACTTGTCAGATGTGTCATACCTCTCAACCCGGGCATGAGCCTGAAATGCCAATTTCAGTTCTTGGAACATCTCATATGCTCCGTGGTGCTCAAAACGTCTTTGGAGCCCGGGTTCTAAGCCGTAAAGCATGGCGCACTAAACTATCGAGTGGTCATCAGAACGTGCTTGCCAGACGTTCATAACATCTGCAGGCGAATCTTGAGGGGGTGCATCACCAAGCGGTGCATCAAGGACATATACTTTCTGTGCAGCAGTGAGGATAATCCTCAAATTACGGATCCAGTCCGCATAGTTGCTTCCATCATCTTTCAACTTTTCTTTCTCTAGAAACGCATTAAAATTCAGGGGAACTACAGCGCGGGCCATTGATCTACAACACAAATTTGCAAAGACAATTAGACTAAGTTCATGATAATTGGTTCTTCTAATCAAATTACTTAAGAACTCCCACTTAAATCAACATCCCTCAAGTTGTCTAAGTGTTACATGATCCATATCAACTGACCCATGTCCGATCATCACGTGAGATGAGGCAGTCATCAATGGTGAACATCTCCATGTTGATCATATCTACTATATGACTCATGTTTGACCTTTCGGTCTCCTGTGTTCCGAGGCCATGTCTGTACATGCTAGGCTCGTCAAGTTTAACCCAAGTATTCTGCATGTGTAAAACTGGCTTACACCCGTTGTATGTGAACGTAGAGTCTATCACACCCGATCATCACGTGGTGCTTCGAAACGACGAACTTTTGCAATGGTGCATACTTAGGGAGAACACTTTTATCTTGAAATAAAGTGAAGGGATCATCTTATAATGCTACCATCGTCCTAAGCAAAATAAGATGCATAAAAAGATAAACATCACATGCAATCAATATGTGACATGATATGGCCTTCATCATCTTGTGCTTTTGATCTCCATCTCCAAAGCACCTGCATGATCTCCATCGTCACCGGCATGACACCATGATCTCCATCATCGTGTCGTCACGTGGTTGTCTCACCAACTATTGCTTCTATAACTATTGCTAACGCATAGCGATAAAGTAAAGCAATTACATGGCGTTTAATGATTGACACGCAGGTCATACAATAAATTAAAGACAACCCTATGGCTCCTGCCGGTTGCCGTACTCATCGACATGCAAGTCGTGAACCTATTACAAAACATGATCATCTCATAAATCAACATATATCACATCACGTTTTGGCCATACCACGTCACAACATGCCCTGCAAAAACAAGTTAGACGTCCTCTACTTTGTTGTTGCAATTTTTACGTGGCTGCTAGGGCAAACTATAAGAACCGTTCTTATCTACGCAAAACCACAATGGTGATATACAAGTTGCCTTTTAACCTTCTACAAGGACCGCCCTCGTCAAATCAGATTCAACTAAAGTGGGAGAGACAGACACCCGCAAAGCCACTTTTATGCAATACAAGTTGCATGTCAGTCAGTGGAACCGTTCTCTTGTGCGAGGACAAGTAAGGTTGGTCCGAGCCGCTTCATCCCACAATACCGCCGAATCCAAATAAGACAAAGGAAGTAAGCAATTTGAACATCAACGCCCACAACTACTTTGTGTTCTACTCGTGCAAATACATCTAGGCATAGACCTAGCTCATGATGCCACTGATGGGGAACGTTGCATGAAAATCAAAAAATTTCCTACGAAACATCCAAGATCTAATCTATGAGATGCATAGCAATGAGAGGGGAGTGTGTCTTACGTACCCTCGTAGACCGAAAGCGTTAGCGGCGTAACGCGGTTGATGTAGTCGTACTCTTCAAGATCCAATCCGATCTAGTGCCGAACGGACGGCACCTCCGAGATTAGCACATGTTCAGCTCGATGGCGTCCTCTCCTTCTTGATCTAGCAAGCGAGGGAGAGGAGGTAGATGAGATGGTCGTGGTGGCAGCGGAAATCCGGCAAGGATTCACCAAGCACTGACTGAACTCGGAGGAGGAAGAGAGGGAGGGGCGGCCAAGGGTCGAAGGGTGCTTCCCCCGCGCCCCTCCCCACTATATATAGAAGAGGAAACTTGGAGGAGGAGGAATAGTGCTGCGTGAATAGTACACATGTGAACAGTACCACATGAATAGTAATTCCCTTTCCCAAGTAAAGCCTCCTCTTTCCATCTTATCTCCTAATTTAAAGGGATTTGATCTTATCCTTTGGGGCATCCGCATGGGCCAAGGGGGCTGCTGTGCCTGGCCCATGAAGGGCTGGTGCACCCCCTTTAGAGTCCATGTGGACCCTCCGTGGACTTCCGGACACCTCCGGAACCCTCCGGAACCTTCTGGAAGCTTCCCGGTACAATACGAAAAAAACCGAACTTTTTCCGGAACCCAAAATATGACTTCCCATATATAAATCTTTACCTCCGGACCATTCCAGAGCTCCTCGTGATATCCTGGATCCCATCCGGGACTCCAAACAACCTTCGGACTTTCCACTGTTAATATCTCATTACTACCCTAGCGCTACCAAACGTTAAGCGTGCGACCCTACGGTTCGGGAACATGCAGACATGACCGAGACTCCTCTCCGGTCAATAACTAACAGCGGGACCTGGATGCCCATATTGATTCCTACATATTCAACGAAGACCTTTATCAGTTGAACCACGATGTCGAGGATTCGGGTAATCCCATATGCAATTCCCTTTGTCCAGCGATATGTTACTTGCCCGAGATTCGATCGTCGGTATCTCCATACCTAGTTCAATCTCGTTACCGGCAAGTCTCTTTACTCGTTCCGTAATACAAGATCCCGTGACTGACTCATTAGCCACATTGCTTGCAAGCTCTTTACGATGTTGTATTACCGAGAGGGCCCAGAGATATCTCTCCATCATTCGGAGTGACAAATCCCAGTCTCGATCCATGCAACCCAACAGAGACCTTCGGAGATACCTATAGAGCACCTTTATGATCACCCAGTTACGAAGTGACATTTGGATACACACTAAGTATTCCTCCGATATCCGGGAGTGACATGATCTCATGGTCTAAGGAACAGATACTAGACATGAAGAAAGCTATAGCAAATAAACTAAATGATCTCATGCTAAGCTTACGATTGGGTCTTGTCCATCACATCATTCTCCTAATGATGTGATCCCATTATCAAATGACAACTCATGTCTATGGTTAGGAAACCTTAACCATCTTTGATCAACGAGCTAGTCTAGTAGAGGCTCACTAGGGACACGGTGTTGTCTATGTATTCACACATGTATTTAAGTTTCCGATCAATACAATTCTACCATGAATAATAAAAATTTATCATGAACAAGGAAATATGATAATAACCAATTTATTATAGCCTCTAGGGCATATTTCCAACAATATAGGATGACAAGGTGTGGCAGCAGCAGTCATGGTGGCGACGACACCCCAATTCATCGATCCGCCAGACAAGCAGGACATTCTCCAGAACCATAGCAGCCACCCCCTCCTCCCCCTCAAGCGTTGTGGCACCCCGGCTCAGAGAACCGCTTTACCAGTTTTTCCAGCCCAGAGATCATGTCTTCTGGAAACACACAACAACTTGGAACAGAACAGAACTGAACTTTATTAAAATATCCCGAGTACAAGCTCATAATTTACATCGATAGCGAGGCCAGAGCACTACACGTGCTGAGACAATATCCACATTATTTATGGAACATAGCAGGGCCTCGATACTACTGGGTAGACTACAGCGTAGCGGAACATAGCGCGGGAAACTCCATCCACAGGGACACTACTGTGGACACGGCCTAGTTAGTGTAGCACGAACCTCCGGGACCTCCGTCCTCGGCTTCTCCTGCAGCTGGCATGATACGCCAGGTGAGTACTTGGAATGTACTTGCAAGCTCATGGCAACCAAAACAATGCAGCAAACAATAGCATGGCAATTAACAGGTTAATAGATTAAGTTGCTCACTTACTGATACCCTGTACCAACTTACTCTCAACTGGGTTGTCCCACAACCCTCGAAATGCTCGCAATCCACAGAGCACTTCCGAACATAAGACAAGTTCTTCCATCATTATTATCCTTATGGTTGACCATCCTAGAGAGGCCTAAACGGACTGTCCAATACCGTGGACGCGGCTATTCGAATAGGTTTTAACACTCTGCAGAGGTTGCGCACTTTACCCACACCATGGAGTACCCGGCCTCGTGATCCCATTCGGGTGGACCGGTGGTGCTCCAACGAAACCTGCCTGACCCGTGACCCCTCTATCGTACCACCGACAATCATACCCTCCCAGGGTCATGTCCTGGGTGGCCCCTGTGTCACCCCGTGACACCTGCCACCGTCGTGGCCACTAACTGTCCCAAACGGGGACGCCGGCAAAATAACTCAACTGGGCTCACAGGATTATGGTCGTCTACCTGATCAGGGCAGCACGCACGCATAACCCTCCCTAGTTTGGTGGTACCGATAAAAGAGCACAAAGCCAGACCAAGTCCAGGCCGTCCCATACCGGCAAATGTGGCTGCACGGAAAAGTCCGGGTAGGTGGCTCTTGATCAACCAACTAAGTTTAATATAGCCAAGCATTTAACCAGTATGGATATTTAATTGCAAGTAAATTATCATGGCAGTAGCTATGTACTTAAATAAATTACTATGGATTATCACATTTAAAAATAATGCATGAAATTCAATTAAATAACCAACACTATTGAAATGCTTCATGCAATGGATGACATGGCTTGCCTTGCTCTGTTGGGTTGTCCACAAACTCCTGGGCTTCAAATCCAAAAGTATTTCCCTCTGTAAATATTTTTAAAGTGCAATAGAAAATGTCACATGCTACTGTTTTGACCACCAGAAATTCTGTGAACATGGGAAAAATACCAAGTTTGGCCAGAAAATAGAGGGGCTCAAGACAAACCAGATGCAAAAAGAATCAATTGATTTGGACTTATGGTTTAAAAGTTATTGATGGTCAAAGTTTTGGTCAAAATCTGGAATTAAATAGAAAATAGAAAATCTCTCAGGGGGCCACGTCGAAAGCGTAAAGTGGAGGGGCGCCTCCACTTACCGCTTCGGCGTGTCACTGACTCGTGGGCCCCAGCCGTCAGATTTAAAAGGGGGAGGAGGAAACAGAGAGGGAGCGGAGCTCCGGCGACGCTCGCCGGCGACACAGACGGCGGCGAGGTCCGGTGAGTAGCGGAATGGAACGAGCGCTCGGAGACGAACCAGCACGTACCCGTGGCTTGTCGAACGGTGGCCGGACGACGTCGTCCCCTTCTTCGCCGGCGGCGGCAGCTCTCGGGGGTCATTGGAGACGGCGACTTCGGCAGCGATTCGACCGGGCAAGGGCTTGGGCATGATCAGGAGGATGAGCTAAGCTCGATGGAGGAGTCAGTGGAACTCTGGGAGGGGTGAATTGGCGGGGAGGCAGAGCTCGGGTGACGGTGGATCTCCGGCGAGGTTCGAGGCCAGAGGGCCTCTCGGGCATGGCTCGCTGCTCGGGAGGACGATTGGGAGGAGGAGGAGTGGGTTGAGGAGCTCGGGAGAGGCCGGGGAGGGGTATTTATAGGAGGGGGTGAGCTCGGGCGGTCTCTCTGGAAGCGGCGGGAACCGGGACACATCGCCGGTGCAAGGACGGCAAGCTGGCCGTCGCGACGTGGGGGAGAAGTGACGGGAGCTAGCAGGAGGAGTAATGGCGGGCAGTGGAGGCTAGTGGAGGAAGACGACGCGCCGCACGCCACAGTGCAGCCACGGGGGGCACAGTGCCCGGGTGCGTGGCGGCCGGCGAGCTCGATTCCGGCGAGGGGAAGGATCGGGAGAGGGCTACGTGGACGACATCGACGAAGTCGGCACCTCAGGACACGAAATGGCAGCGAGAGGTCACTAGAATGACTTCGGCCGTCGCCGGCGAGGTGCAGAGCACGCGTACTGGCATGCCAGTACCGTGCTCACCACGGGAAGTGATGTCCCGAGGCCGTCCAAGTCCAGCTCACCGTGTCTAGGGCCTTCTCCTTTGATCATCTAGTGCCTCTGCATGCTTGGTTTGGCTGGGTTCACTCTGAACCGAAGTGTAGCTTCAGCTACAGTTTCTGACAGGAAACTTGAGAGAGATCTAGAGAAGACATGAGCTGGGTATGCAGCCAAAGGAGATGTCTGGGGTGATCTATGTTGGAAGGACTCCAATCTGACCAAGTTTGAGAAGATTTGAATATAGTTCATGTACAAGTGCTGCTACTGGACCAGAAGAGAGATGAGCTTGATGCACTCAACTGGTTGATCTCCTGGGGCTGAAATTTGGTGTGGCAGGGTTATTTGGTGAGGAGAAGATGCCATAAAAATTTCAGCTCAGTTGGAAACCTCTAGCTGGTACTTCCTTAACAGAGGTTCCAACTGAACAAAAACTTGGCAGAATATTGGTGATGAAAAATTGTACTAGGCAAGATGATGTTTTTGGATATTGTGGAAAGATAGATTCCCTAATATCTCAGGGAATTTTCTTGGAATTAATTGAGTAGGGAAAATATGAGCTCCTTCACAAATGACCAGTACTGTCCAGAGAGCAAATGGAGTTTTCTGGAATAAACTTTGTACTGGACCATGAGATGTTTTTGAAGATTATGGGAGTAGATGATGACAATAAGGTCTGGGATTAATTTGGGATTTTTCTGATCACCAGAACTATAGGTTGCTGTGTAACCCATAGTGATGACAGATTTTCCCAAAGGAAGAAAATGAATATTTGGGAGAGATAAAGAATTGGAAATTGATCCAGATGATGAGTGACAAGGTTTTGGCAAGATGTTGAGGGCTTTGGATCACTGAGAGGAATTCATAAGTCCAAAGTCAACTGAAAAGGTTCAAAATCCAACCAGATTGCAAATAAAGCCAGAAAGATTTCGAAAAGAAAAAATTGCCAAAAACCAGGGTGTCACAAGCACCCACAATAGAGCAGATCATGAGGATGTTTGAGGAGAAGAGAAATCAGGATCTGATGGAATTCGTGAGAAGCATGCATACTCTGGTTGGACAGAATCAGAACAATCATAATGGCACGCACTCCAAGCTGTCAGATTTTTAGAGGACGAAACCACCAAGTTTCAGTCAAATAGTAGACCCTATGGAAGCTGATGACTGGTTGAAGACCATTGAAAAGAAGCTAGAAATTGCTCGTACCGAAGAAGCCGATAAGGTTCCCTTTGCCACTCATTATTTGGAAGGGCCAGCTGCAATATTGTGGGACAATACCAAACTTATGTGGCCTGCTGAAGATGAGATTACTTGGGATAAATTCAAACATAAATTATGCAAGAATAATATTCCCGCCGGAATTATGAAGGTCAAGCAGCGAGAGTTCCTCGCCCTGATTCAAGGGAACTCGACTGTAAGTGAGTATTTAAACAAGTTCAACCATTTGGCCCGCTATTCCACTCATGATGTAGCCACTAAAGAAAGGAAGATAGATCGATTCCTTGGAGGCCTCAATCATACCCTCTGATGTACACTCAGTATGTTGGACTTCCCCGACTTCCAAACCTTCATGAACAAGGCCCTCATCGCAGAAAGGGAGCACAAGCTTGTCAATGATCATAAATCTGCGTATGAAGATCGCAAACGCAAGTTTGAACCCAAGAAGGAAGGACAAGCTTTTCAGAAGATTCGTACTTGGCAGCAGCTGCAGTTTGAGTTCAAGCCAACATGGCAGCAGGGTAACACCAATACTGAGAATCGAGTAAAAATATTGTTACAAACCCCGTGAAGGAAGATTGTCAGCGTAACAATGCATGTTACTCATGTGGCCAGACTGGGCACTATGCCAGACAGTGTCCCAAGAACGGAAACCACCAACGAACCTGAAGCCTCAATTCAATCAGGTGGGACATTCCCCAACCAGAAGTATATTCAAGGGCAAGTTCATCATATCTCCGCAGAAGAAGCCCACGAAGTACCCAGTATAGGGGATCAATTGTAGCTTTTTTGATAAATATGAGTGTCGAACCCAACGAGGAGCTAAAGGTAGAATTAATATTCCCTTAGGGTTCTATCGACCACCGATACAACTCTACGCACACTTAACGTTTTCTTTTCCTAGAACAAGTATGAAACTAGAAGTACTTTGTAGGTGTAATGCTAGAACTACTTTGCAAGAATAAAACTAGGAGTACTTAGCGAGAATAAAACTATGAGTAATTTGCAAGATAATAAAAGTTAGTTGTTTAGTTGAAAGCTTTTGTAACACAAGAGAAAGATTTGTCCCTAGGTAATCGATAACTAGACCGGTAATCATTGTTGCAATTTTATATGAGGGAGAGGCATGAGCTAACATACTTTCCGTACTTGGATCATATGCACTTATGATTGGAACTCTAGCAAGCATCCCCAACTACCAAAGGTCATTAAGGTAAAACCCAACCATAGCATTAAGTAACAAGTCCTCTTTACTCCCATACACAACAATCCCCTTACTCGGGTGTAAGCTTCTGTCACTCTAGCCGCCCACTATAAGAGAATTATGAATGTATTTCAAAACCTACAGAGGGAATCCCACATGCTTGCGCGACACGGAGGCCACCATAGGATAGCACCAAAATAAAACATACAACTCAAACCAATCACGGTCATCAATCAACCCATAGGACAAAACGAATCTACTCAAACATCATAGGATGGCCATACATCATTGGATAATAATATATAGCGTTAAGCACCATGTTTAAGTAGAGATTATAGCGGGGAGAAGAGGTGTTACACCACTGCATAGAGGGGGACAGAGTTGGTGTTGACGGCGGCGAAGTTGTTGGTGTAGATCGCCATCACGATGGTTGCCCCGGCGGCGTTCTGACACCACCGGGACAGAGGGGGAGAGAGCCCCCCTCCTTCTTCTTCTTCCTTGGCCTCCCCCCTAGATGGGAGGAGAGTTTCCCCTCTGGTCCATGGCTGCCATGCCTCCCGGAGGGGAGGAGCCCCTCCGAGATTCGATCTCTCTCTCTCTTCTCTTCTGTTTCGCGTTCCTGTTTTCTGGCCTTTCACCATTTCTTAAATTCCCGGAGATCCGTAACTCCGATTGGGATGAAATTTTGAGGGGATGTTTATCCGGATATTAGCTTCCTTGCGGCAGAAGGACACCCTCAACCGACCTACAGGGGAGCCACAGGCCCCCTGGGTGCGCCCAGGGGGGCCCGCGCCCTCCAGGCTTGCCGTGTCCTCAGGCATCGTCTCACGTTGATTGTTTTTCCCAAAAATCACATATATTCCAAAATAAATCTCCATAAATTTTTATCGCATTTGGATTTTCTACAAAACAAAAAACATGCAACAAACAGGAACTGGCACTGGGCACTAGATCAATATGTCAGTCCAAGAAAATCATATAAAATGTTGCCAAAAGTATATAAAAGTTGTAAAATATTGGCATGAAACAATCAAAAATTATAGATATGATGGAGATGTATCAGCATCCCCAAGCTTGATTCCTTCTCATCCTCGAGTAGGTAAATGATAAAAAAAAATGATGTGGAATGCTACCTAGCATAATCTTGATCATAGGATCTAATCATTGCATGAATATTAAGACACGAGTGATTCAAAGCAATAGTCTATAATTTGATATAAAGACATCAACACTCAGGCATACCAACAAACAATCATGCCTTTCAGAATAAAAATGCTAAAGAACCCTATCCCTACAAAATCATATAGTCCTGTCATGCTCCATCTTCTTAACATAAAGTATTTATCATGCACTACCCCGATGACAAGCCGAGCATTTGGTTCATACTTTTTAACGCGCTTCAGCCTTTTCAACCCCCACGTAATACATGAGCGCAAGCCATGGATATAGCACTATAGGTGGAATAGAATGCGGTGGTAGGGATCAATAAGGAGAAGTCAAAAAGGAAGAAAGTCTCGCATCAACTAGGCGGATCAACGGGCTATGGAGATGCCCATCAATCGATGTCAATGCGAGGAGTAGGGATTGCCATGCAACGGATGCACTAAGAGCTATAAGTGTATGAAAGCTCAAACTGAAAACTAATTGGGTGTGCATCCAACTTGCTTGCTCATGAAGACCTCGGGCATTTGAGGAAGCCCATCATCGGAATATACAAGCCAAGTTCTATAATGAAAAATTCCCACTAGTATATGAAAGTGACAACATAGGAGACTCTCTATATGAAAAACATGGTGCTACTCTGAAGCACAAGTGTGGTAAAAGGATAGTAACATTGCCCCTTCTCTCTTTTTCTCTCATTTTTTTTGTTTTCTTTTTCTTCTTTTTTTTGTGTGGGCTCTTTTTGGCCTCTTTTTTTTAGAACAGTCCCATGGACCTCATCCCCACTTTTTCGAGGACTCATTAGTCTCCACCATTCTTACACTGGGACAATGCTCTAATAATGATGATCATCACACTTTTATTTACTTACAACTCGATATTACAACTCGATAAAATTGAAACATATGACTCTATATGAATGCCTCTGGCAGTGTACCAGGATGTGCAATAATCTAGCGTAGCAAAGATATCAAAAAACGGACAAGCCATGAAAATATCCTGCTAGCTATCTTACGATCATGCAAAGCAATATGACAATGAATGGTCAAGTCATGTATATGATGATGATGGAAGTTGCATGGCAATATATCTCGGAATGGCTATGGAAATGCCATAATAGTTAGGTATGGTGGCTGTTTTGAGGAAGATATAAGGAGGCTTATGTGTGATAGAGCGTATCATATCACGGGGTTTGGATGCACCGGCGAAGTTTGCACCAACTCTTGAGGTGAGAAAGGGCAATGCACGGTACCGAAGAGGCTAGCAAATTGCGGAAAGGTGAGAGTGCGTATAATCCATGGACTCACATTAGTCATAAAGAACTCACATACTTATTGTGAAAGTTTATTAGCCCTTGAATCAAAGTACTACTACACATGCCCCTAGGGGGATATATTGGTAGGAAAAGACCAATGCTCGTCCCCGACCGCCACTCATAAGGTAGACAATCAATAATAAATCATGCTCCAACTTCTTAGCATAACGACAGACCATACGTGCATGCTTCGGGAATCACAAACATTAACACCAATATTCTTACTAAACCACAATCATTCACTAGTACCTACCAAATATCACCACCTTAATATCGCAAAACTATTGCAAGGAATCAAACTTATCATATTCAGTGATCTACAAGTTTTATATAGGATTTTATGACTAACCATGTGAATGACCAATTCCTCTTGACTCTCTAAATAGATATAAGTGAAGCATGAGAGTTTAATTGTTTCTACAAAAGACTTGCCCACACTCTAATAAATATAAGTGAAGCAAAAGAGCATTCTACAAATAATGGTTTTCTATATGTAGAGAAACAGGCATCCAAACTTCAAATGATATAAGTGAAGCACATGAAGCATTCTATAAAGCCATACTCAAAAGATATAAGTGAAGTGCATGAAGCATTCTATAAATCAACCAAGGACTATCTCATACCAGCATGGTGCATTATTAAAAGAAAAATAAAAAACACACGATGCTCCAAGAATTTACGCATATCATGTGAACAAAACAAAAACCGAGACATACCGATAATTGTTGAAGAAAGATGGGATGCCTTCCGGGGCATCCCCAAGCTTAGACGCTTGAGTCTCCTTGATTATTTACTTGGGGTGCCTAGGGAATCCCCAAGCTTGAACTCTTGCCTCTCCTTATTCTCCTCATATCGATACCTCCTCGTTCTTCGAACACTTCATCCACACAAAACTTAACCGAACTTTTTATTAGAGGGGTTAGTACATATAACATCAAATCACATCATGTCCTGCTGTAACATTATTGTATAATTATAATCAAACATTAACAACTGTATGCTATCACAATTCTATGGCTCCCAAGTCAATGGGGCTCAACAAGATTTCAAACATACGCAAATAAAGAAACTATAACAGCAATCTGTGAAAACAGGACAGTCTGTAAAGATGCAGATGGTACATATACTTCTGTAACTCAAAAAATCTGAAAAATTAGGAAAAAATAAAAAATTTGCATAGAAATACTGTGTAAAAATTTCAGAATTTTTTCACGTTCCAGTAAAATAAAAAAAATTCAAGCACTATAGCAAAAGTTTCTATTTTTTCACAGCACACACCAAACAAGCAATTTAAACATCCTAAAGGTAAATCTTGGAACATTATTTTTATAATACAATGGATTTGTACAAGGGGATAATTATTTTTGTGAGAAACTTCCATGAAAAATTCTACATTGTTTCCATGAGCATGAACACAAGTGTTCAAGGTCGACCCTCACTTCTCCAATGCATAACCTTCCAATCGCTTCTCTTTTTGAAAAAGTTTTTAGGTTCCCCTCTATATTTTTTTTGTTTTTAAACTTTTTAAAAGCACACAAAAGAAATAAATGACTCTCTAAAACTTTTGGGTTGTCTCCCAGGCAATGCTTTCTTTAAAGCCATTAAGCTAGGCATAAAGTGCTCAAGTAATCGATCCACCCGGATCCCAAGGTATATCAAAGCCAATTTTAATTAACAATGATTTATAATTTATTAGTGAGCACAAAGCAACATATATCATGCAATGACGAAGTCTAACTCTCTTCCTATGCATCGGCATGTCATAAAAGAACAATTCATGCACACATAATAAAGGCTGATACATAGCATAAACAGTTTCTTGCAATTTTATCGTATTAGAAACATAGAGAGGTGGACATGTAGTTCCTCTCTCATAATAATTGCAAGTAGGAGCAGCAAGCACATGCATATCATATTCATCAAAATCATCATGTGTAGTAGTAAAACACAACCCATCAATGTAATCCTTAATAAGCGCAAACTTCTCCCATATAGTGTAGTTGGGAGAATTCAAAAAGATAATAGGACTATCATGTGCAGGTGCAATAGCAACAATTTCATGTTTAACATAAGGAACTATAGCAAGTTCATCTCCATAAGCATCATTCAAATTGGCATCATGGCCAAAAGCATAGCAAGCATCAATTTCATCAAAAAGGGATATTTCAAACGAAATCAAAGGGATCATAGCAATCATCATAGCATTCATCCTTCGGTAAGCACGAAGGGAAATTAAACAATGTATGAGTTGAAGAGTTACTCTCATTAGAAGCTGGGCACGGGTAGCTAATCCGCTCTTCCTCCCTTTGTTCTTCACTCTCCTCGTCATCTTTTTCATCTAATGAGCTCACAATGTCATCAATTTCTTCTTCCATAGATTCCTGCAAAACGTTAGTCTCTTCTTGGACAGCGGAGGTGTCCACAATATATTCTTTAACATAATCATTAGAAGCATAGTTTTCATAGCAATATTTAAGTATGGCAAAATTTTCAGATTTGTAAAGAGTAGCATCATACTTTTCAATCAAACAAGCAATTTCATAGGCACCCTTAAAGGAAACAAATTCTTTAATTTGTTCAATATCATAGTAACTATAAACACCTCTGGCATAAGAAGATAGGATTACATTATCCTTAAACTCACATTAGTACTGAATGTGTTTATTAGGGTCTTCAGAACAACAAGTAAAATCATGTATTTCACATAAATTCCAAGCATAGCAATTCAAAGTATGAATATGATGCCATAAGAGTTTCCCTTTTTGAGACAAGCGGTGTCGCACAAAACAAGCATGCTCATCTAATGATTTTCCCTCAACTAAGCTAGTTGGGTTTTCAGCATGAGCACAAAGGGATCGAAGATGATCAGAGTAGAAAGCTTCAGCAGTATGATAGATTTTGGGTGGTTCTTCAACCCTTGGTTTAGCAAGTACAACTAATTTTTTTGGTATTTTACGTTTTCTATCCATAACTAAAGATAGAAAACAAGAGCACAAAATAAAAACTACTTAGTGATAAAGCAAACAAGCACACACGAGAATATCAACCCCACGCTATTGCTCCCCGGCAACGACGCCAGAAAAAAGTCTTGATAACCCACAAATATAGGGGATCAATTGTTGCTTTTTCGATAAATAAGAGTGTCGAACCCAACGAGGAGCTAAAGGTAGAATTAATATTCCCTTCAAGTTCTATCCACCACCGATACAACTCTACGCACACTTAACGTTTGCTTTACCTAGAACAAGTATGAAACTAGAAGTACTTTGTAGGTGTAATGCTAGAACTACTTTGCAAGAATAAAACTAGGAGTACTTAGCGAGAATAAAACTATGAGTAATTTGCAAGATAATAAAAGTTAGTAGTTTAGTAGAAAGCTTTTGTAACACAACAGAAAGATTTGTCCCTAGGCAATCGATAACTAGACCGGTAATCATTATTGCAATTTTATATGAGGGAGAGGCATGAGCTAACATACTTTCCGTACTTGGATCATATGCACTTATGATTGGAACTCTAGCAAGCATCCACAACTACCAAAGATCATTAAGGTAAAACCCAACCATAGCATTAAGTAACAAGTCCTCTTTACTCCCATACGCAACAACCCCCTTACTCGGGTGTAAGCTTCTGTCACTCTAGACGCCCACTATAAGAGAATTATGAACGTATTGCAATCCCTATAGAGGGAATCCCACATGCTTGCGCGACACGGAGGGCACCATAGGACAGCGCCAAAATAAAACATACAACTCAAACCAATCACGATCATCAATCAACCCATAGGACAAAACGAATCTACTCAAACATCATAGGATTGCCATACATCATTGGATAATAATATATAGCGTTAAGCACCATGTTTAAGTAGAGATTACAGTGGGGAGAAGAGGTGTTACACCGCTGCATAGAGGGGGAGAGAGTTGGTGTTGACGGCGGCGAAGTTGGTGGTGTAGATCGCTGTCACGATGGTTGCCCCGACGGCGTTCCGGCGCCACCGGGAGAGAGGGGGAGAGAGCCCCCCTCCTTCTTCTTCCTTGGCCTCCACCCTAGATGGGAGGAGAGTTTCCCCTCTGGTACATGGCCGCCATGGCTCCCGGAGCGGAGGAGCCCCTCCGAGATTGGATCTCTCTCTCTGTTCTCTTCTGTTTCGCGTTCCTGTTTTCTGGCCTTTCACCGTTTCTTAAATTCCCGGAGATCTGTAACTCCGATTGGGCTGAAATTTTGAGGGAATTTTTATCTGGATATTAGCTTCCTTGCGACAGAAGTACACCCTCAACCGACCTACAGGGGAGCACAAGCCCCCTGGGCGCGCCCAGGGGGGCGCGCCCTCCAGGCTTGCCGTGTCCTCGGGCATCGTCTCGCGTTGATTCTTTTTCCCAAAAATCACATATATTCCAAAATAAATCTCCGTAATTTTTTATCATGTTTGGACTTCGTTTGATATGGATTTTCTCTGAAACAAAAAACATGCAACAAACAGGAACTGGCATTGGGCACTGGATCAATATGTTAGTCCAAGAAAATCATATAAAATGTTGCCAAAAGTATATAAAAGTTGTAAAATATTGGCATGAAACAATCAAAAATTATAGATACGATGGAGACGTATTAATAACATACATGCAATGATTTTATTTGATTCCGGGGCTTCCCATTCTTTTATTTCGAGGAGTTTTGTTGCCCAGCACCATCTTCCCTATACTCTTTTGGACAAAATTATGGTGGTGCAATCCCTTGGATCCATGCTCAGGACAAATATGATATGTCGGGGCCTGGAAATATCAATCAATGGGATTATTTTTCCCACATCTCTGGTGTCCATTGAATCCTCGGGGCTGGATGTTATTCTGGGATGGATTGGTTAACAAAACATCAAGCCTGTATCAATTGTGCAACCAGAGAAGTCATCTTGGTAAGCCCATCTGGATATCAAGCTCGGTTCTTTGCCAGTAGAACCATGACAAAAAGATGTATGGCATACGCAGCTATCGCCACAGATATGCATTTGATTCCAGTGGTCAGTGAATTTCAAGATGTGTTTCCAGAAGAACTGTCAGGAATGCCACCCGACCGTGAGCTTGAGTTTTCAATTGATCTTGTGCCCGGGATGGCACCAATTTAGAAGAAGTATTATCGAATGCCTTCATCTGAATTGGTGGAATTGAAGAAACAGTTGGATGAGATGCTTCAAAAATGATATATTCGCCCCAGTTCATCTCCTTGGGGTTCACCTGCCATATTTGTGGGCAAGAAAGATGGTAGTCTCTGGATGTGTGTTGACTACTGCGCTCTCAATGATGTCACAATCAAGAATAAATACCTGCTTCCCAAGATCAATGATTTATTCGATCAATTAAGTGGAGCTCAAGTATTCTCCAAGATTGACTTACGAACCGGGTATCACCAGCTGAAAATCATAAAAGAAGACATTCCCAAGACATCATTCACCACACGCTACGGGCTATATGAATATACAGTCATGTCATTTGGACTGACTAATGCTCCCGCCTTCTTCATGCATATGATGAACAAGGTGTTCATGGACTTCTTGGACAAGTTCGTGGTGGTATTCATTGATGATATCCTCATATATTCCAAAGGTGAAGAAGAGCATAAACAACATATCTGTGCAGTATTGGAGCGATTGTGAGCCCATCAACTTTACGCGAAATTTAGCAAATGTGAATTTTGGCTTAAGGAAGTGGGATTCCTTGGGCACACTCTATCCGCACAAGGAGTGGCCGTGGACCAAGGCAAAGTGACAGAAGTATTGAATTGGAAGGCACCCGTTACAGTATCAGAAATCAGAAGTTTCTTGGGTCTGGCAGGCTAATACCGTTGTTTCATTGAAGGCTTTTCAAAGATCACCAAGCCAATGACGGAATTGCTCAAGAAGAATCAGAGGTTCATATAGACAGACACATGTGAGAACAGTTTCAATGAACTAAAGACCCGTTTGACCACCACTCCAGTGTTGATTCTACCAAACATTTACCGAAGCTTCGATATCTATTGCGACGCATCCAGGCATGGCATTGGGTGCGTGCTTATGCAAGATGGAAAGGTAGTGGCTTATGCATCCAGACAACTACGGCCGCACGAGGAGAACTATCCTACCCATGACCTGGAAATGGCTGCGGTGGTGCATGCCTTCAAAATTTGGAGGCATTACATTATTTGAAAATGATGTCAAATCTACACTGACCACAAGAGTCTCAAGTACATATTCACTCAACCGGACTTGAATCTCCAACAAAGAAGATGGCTTGAATTGGTCAAATATTATGATCTAGGCATCAACTATCATCCGAGAAAAGCTAATGTGGTCGCCGACACTCTTAGTCGCAAACCGGCCACAGCAAACTCACTACTTCAGTCCTTACACCCAGCACTTCAAGAAGAGATAGCTCAGCTCAATATTGTCATTTATGATGCAACATGCGCAGCTACTTTGGAAATCACTCCCACACTAGAAGAGGAGATCCGCAAGTCTCAATCTGAGGATCCATTTTTACTCAAGGTAATTGCTCGAATACGGGCAGGGAAGACACAAGATTTTCACATAGATGACCAAGGTACACTCCGATTTCGGAATCGAGTCTGTGTACCTGCTCATGGGGATTTAAAACAGCAGATTTGAAGGAAGCTCATGAATCTGCATATTCTATTCATCCCGGAGGCACTAAAATGTATCAAGATCTGAAGCAGACATTCTGGTGGGATGGCATGAAGAAAGATATAGCATATTACATCGCCTGTTGTGATATATGCAATAAGGTAAAGGCTGAACATAAAAAACCCGCCGGTCTACTGCAACCCCTGCCAGTTCCACAATGGAAATGGGATGATATTTGTATGGACTTCATCGTGGGATTGCCAAAGACACCACGAGGAAATAACGCTATATGGGTTGTAGTCGACATGCTTACAAAGGTGGCTCACTTTATTCCAATAAGGACCACCTACCGTGCAGACCAACTTGCTCAATTTTATATATCCAGGATTGTCAGTCTGCATGGCATACCCAAGACTATCACTTTAGATCGAGGATCTTTGTTCACCTCGACGTTCTAGCTACGGCTCCACCAAGCCTTGGGGACCGCTTTGAAGCATAGCACAGCTTATCACCCACAGACAGATGGACAGACGAAACGAGTTAATCAAATCTTGGAAGATATGCTTCGGGCATGCGCTCTTGCTTATGGACCCAAATGGGAGGACAGTCTGCCGTATGCTGAGTTATCCTACAACAACGGCTATCAAACAAGCCTCAAGATGTCACCCTTTGAGGCTCTATACGGACGTAAATGTTGCACACCTCTGAATTGGCCCCAAACAGGAGACAGTCGAATCTTCGGGACTGATTTGATGATGGAAGTAGAACAACAAGTTAAAGAAATTCGAGACCGATTTCAAGTAGCCAAATCTCGTCAAAAGAGCTATTATGATCCAAAGCATACACAGATTAGTTTCGAACCAGGTGAATATGCCTATCTCCGAGTTACCCCAATGAAAGGAATTAAGAGGTTCCACACTCAGGGAAAACTCGCACCTAGATACATCGGTCCATTCCTAGTCATGACTAGAGTTGGTAAAGTGGCTTATCAGTTAGAGTTACCTCCAGAGTTATCAGAGGTTCACGATGTATTCCACGTGTCTCAACTACGGAAGTGCAACGCACCACCCGCGAGGCAAACAGATATGGCAGAACTAAAGCTTGCTAAGGATTTAACCTTTGAGGAGAAACCCTTGAGAATGTTGGATGAGATGGACAGAGTCACCCACAGCAAAGCTATAAAGTTCTATAAGGTTCAATGGGAGCATCATACCGAGGATGAGGCCACCTGGGAAAGAGCAGATTTCTTGAGGACTGCATATCCATACTTGTTTCCTGAGCAACCGAATCTCGAGGACGAGATTCATCCTAAGGGGGGGAGGTTTGTGACACCCTGGTTTTTGCCTTTTCTTTTTCTTTTATTTTATTGAGTATTTCAATTTGCATTCTGCTTTACTGCCAATTCATTTGGACATAGCACTTGGAAATATTTTTGATTTTCTTCCAAGTGGTGCCTATCTATCTATACCTATACTAATTATGGACTCCCTAGAAATTACCACGTTAATTAGAAATTACGAGCCGTTTATCTGGTGGGACCAAGTTATTACGGTGTAGATCTTCCGAAATTTTAACTAGCCAATAATCATTTTCTAGGCCAATAATAAACTATAAATAAGAGATCCATTCACATACGACAACAAGATTTTTTTTTTGAGTAGACAATGGCAAGATTCAAAGTCGCTTCTTCAAGCCGATGACCACCACGCTGACCTGCTTCGACACCTCGGCTGGCATGGGGGCTCCAACGTCACTTTACCGACCTGCTCCGTCAACTCGGCTAGACCGGGGGCTTCGCCATCACTTCATCGACATACTCCTGGGGCTTCATCATCACCCCACCGACCAGCTTCATCATGACAGCTGGACTGGGGGCTTCGCCTCGGAACATCGACCGTGCTGCATCGCCACTTCATCAAGTCGAGCTCCTCGCTCGGTCACCTCGGGATGGGCTTGGGGGCTGGGACCTCGGCCAGGCCGAGAACTATGCACCACGTCGGATCTATCAGAGATCAATGGGCGTCTTCGTCTCGCCACAAGCCTAGACCGCATCATCAACTCCGAGCACATTAACCAGCTAAGTCGCTTTCATGCTCAATTTCCTTTTAATTTTTTTATTGTTGCTCGGTTCAACCAAGCATTATGTTTATGTTAAATAAACGATGTTTGTTAAAAACTTAGTTTGTTAAAAATGGTGTTTGTTAAAAACAACTTCCTTTAACCAGGTTAACTGGGGGCTCTTAAATTTATATGTGTTGTTTTATAATAAATGTTTTCTTCTTAGTCGTTGCAAAGCCTTTTTCTACTACTCCCTTTTTCGACACGAGTGTGTGGTCAATAGCCGGATAGCCTGGTTTCTCTCTAAAGCTGCTCGAGTTTAGTTCGCTAAACTGGTCTGAGAAGCACTCCGCCTTCGGGATAGGAGGTTGAAGCCGAAGGCTGACCCACTTGAAGTCTGGAGATCGGATGTATCATGTTAGAGCACGATGGAAGCACAAATTATGTTAAGACCAATTTTGGATTGGCACCAAAAAACTTGATTTGATTCAGGCGTAAAGTTTTCACATAAGTTTTTTGGTTTTCTGAGCTTATCCTTTCACCTATTTGTATGTTTTTCTTTCAGGAGGCGGGACATCCTCTTGACCGAGCTGCCCTGTGTAATAATTCAGATTGGGAAATCTTTTCCGACCCACAGCTCGGCATCTTTCCTGCCGACCTGCACCTCGGCGTTGGCAAAACACACACGATATCTGGACTAGTTCCCGAGGAAGATACGATCCTAGGGTCGACCATGTTGCCCAACCCAAGTCTTGGGGGCTACTGCATTGACGATTCAATGCAGTAAATTTAAAAGTGCAAAACAGTTTCCGAGGAGATTATGATCCTCAGGTTGGTTGGCCGCACCCAACCTGAGTCTCAGGGGCTACTGCACACCGCATTTTATTCCTAAAGAATGCTGCCGAGCAAGGACTTGATCCTCAGGCCGATTTCCCGAATCGACCTGAGTCTCAGGGGCTACTAGGATCAGTGGTTTATGCTATCCTTCAGGTGTATACCGGATTTTAGGCCGGCATGCACCTTGAGGGCTACTGGTTGTACATCTCGGCAGAGAATAAATTACACCAATCGGAAACAATTCCATAAAAAATCAGCCCACGGCTGAGGTGGTGCACCACCTCGGAAGCAGTCCGGCATAAAAGCTCGGCTGTGAGTGGCTGGATCCATAGAGAACTTTTTTGGCATTAAACTCGAATAACCTCCTTCAAACTTTTTCAAAGCCGAGGTGCTCTATTACTCCTCGGATGCAGTCCGGCATTGGAGCTCGGCTGCAAGAAGTCACCATCGCATGGGAAAAACTTTGAACCCGAGGTGTGGCGTTAAAATAACAAGGCATGGATAAAGGTCGAGAACTTAAAGGGGCTCCTCGGACGCCCGACGTGTGAACTCCTCGGATACCCGACGTGTGAACTCTTCGGATACACCTCGTGGATCCTCAAGATCGGAGATGGGAAGATTTGTTGAACCAGCTCACAAGACCGACGACCAAAGACGAAGAACAATTCGGAAGAACCGAGGAGCGTCCCCAACTTGAAAACTGGATGAGCGTGCGATGTGAAAATGAGCCATGGTGACGGTGTCCTGGACTAGGGGGTACTCACCATGTCATCTCCCGACTAGGTGGGCCGGGCCAAGGGCCCCCATGGCGGTTCACTAATGGGCCACTTCGGGCAGCCCATGACATGTACGAGGAAGATTCCACAAGACTTGGTGATTAAGACAAGGACTCCTCTTCACCGATGTAGCCGACTAGGACTCCTGTTATCCTAGGCCTCCGATACATTATATAAGCCGAGGCTAGGCTAGTTGATAGGAGAGATCTCAGACGGTCATATTTATAGCCACCTAGCCTTAGGGTTAGAACACTACTAATGATCTCGAGGTAGATCAAGCTTGTACTCGATACATCATCATCAATACAATCAAAGCAGGACATAGGGTATTACCTCTTCGAGAGGGTCCAAACCTGGGTAAATACTGCCTCCTCCGTCTCCTGTTACCATAGATTAGAGATCCACAACTCGGGACCCCCTACCTCGAGGTCTGCCGGTTTTAGTACCGACACCTGGGCTCCTGCCACACTATTTATAGATAGGGGTGGGAGACCTAAGGCGTCGCGGCGTTTTTTTCCTGGAAAACCCCTAAGATTTCGCAATAAGAGATTTCTTGACCTAGGTCAAACCCTAGATTGCTGACAGATCTTGACGCGTGTCATCAAGGGAAGATTTCACGGGATATGTGGAAGGAATGCTAGGTATGGAAGGATAAGGTCATAAACCTGGCTAAGTCAATGGATCCTCCAGTAGACCCGGCGAAATGAGCAAGAGATGGAGAAAGCCGGCCTATCGACAGAATAGTGAGACCCGGCATTTCATCCTTAATGTATATGCTTGTTCTTATCTGGGAGCTTAGTATGAATAAATTTATACTAACCTGGGGGCTAATGTCGGGGATGTTGCCCGCGAAGGAGACCCGGCTAGGAGGCCCAAGACATAGACCCGTCAGGCCAAGGTGGCTTAGGATCGGGTCATATGTTGATTTGATTGAGCCAGGCGTATATGGGCTAGTAGGAGACCCGGCCGGTGGAGAGTGGACCCAGCAAGACCCGGAGTTCCAGTACCAGAAGGAGTCCACATAACTTGGAAGACACGAAAGGTTTACTAGACTTAGAGTAGGACTCCGACTGCGGGTAGAACCCAGAAACCTATTGTAAACCCAGGGACCCAGCTATTATATAAAGTGGGTTCCTGGGACGTCCAAAGGGACAAGTTCAAGTTAGAATCGCTCTAGTAACTGGTAGCGAAATAGTACCCCTGTAATCGAGATCATTATCATCAATAGCAATCAAGCAGGAGTAGGCTTTTACCTCCGCCGTGAGGGGCCGAACCTGGGAAAACTCGCGTCTCTCGTTTCCGATCAACCCTATCCAAGCTTTCACCTAGCAGCAATGGCCTCACAACATAGTTATCCTATGAGGACATCTGCTGACAAAAACATGACACAGCATCTCGTCGTCTTTTTGCTGAATAGCGTTCAAGTCGGTGATCGTGCATGGTCGCTCGAAAGTTCCCTTGAAGTTGGCGATGAATTGTTCGCACAGCTCGTCCCAAGATGCAATGGAGTTTGGCGGGAGGTTCATGAGCCATGAGCGCGCCGAATCCTTGAGGGCCATCGGAAACCAGTTCACCATGGCATCGGCCTGTCCGTGAGCGGCCTGGATCTCGACAGTGGAGAGCTGCAGGAATTCGACGGGGTTGGTTGTGTTGTCATATCACGGTGGCAGATCTGGCTTGAATCGCGGGGGCCAGACCACCTCATGCAGCTCGAGCGTGAATTCCTGGCATCCCATTCCAAAGGGCGTGCGACTCCACCGCCGGGAGTGCCCCGGGCGGGGTGTCCCGCTTCCGCGATCTCCCAGGCGAATCGGTCCTGCAGCTCGTGCCGTTGCTCGATGACGTCGTGGGCGTCCTCTGCCAGGTGGCGAGTCGCCAGGCGACGGTCACCATCCTGATTTGGCGAGGAGACTACGGAATCATGCGCCTTCTCCATGCGACGCTCTCGAGTCTGGCACAGGTCGTCCACCTGCGGGCGCTGCGACGGTGGCGTGTGTTCTGTCAAGTGCGAATGCTCGAGGTTTTGCCATGATGGCGTCTGTGACTGCGCTTGTGCTTGCCCGGCAACGCCGAGCAGGTGCGTAATCCGGGCAAGCGAAGGACCACGCTCGACCTTGAGTGGTGGGTATCGTTGTAGCTTGCGTGCCGCCAGGAGCGCAGCGGCCGGCGTGTAGATGGTACATGTCGTGGCAGCCGACGGGGTTGCATGCGTTTGCCCGTCCCATCATGAAGGAGTCGGGGCCCGTCGGGGACCCACTGGGGCGACATCGCCCTCTGCGTCGGCGCCTCCGCCGTCTGCCGCGCCTAACTCACAATTCCGCTGAACAGAACGATCCCCATCCCGCGAGAGCACATGGGGGGGCGGAGGCACCTGCTGGGTGGCATTCAAGGCGTCCAGGCGCCGACGCCGCACTTCGGAGCGTGCTTCCCTGCTGTTCGCCGGAGCAACCGACTCCTTGGACCCCTTTGAAGCCATGGCCGAGCCGGACTTGCGGCACCAAGGTAAGTGGCGGTGAAGAGGACGCAGACCGAGGGAACGAAACGCTTCAATCCCCTACCTGGCGTGCCAAATGTCAGTGTCTGAGAACCAGACATTGGGTTGTCTGCTACAACCCTTTGTTAGTTCGGACAGGGACTGAACGCGTCGAGTTCCCTAAGTCATCGAGCACCGGAAGAGGAAGAACAGAAAGTAGAACACACCGGAGTTACCCAGGTTCGGGCCACCGTGCTGGTGTAATATCCTCCTCCTGCTCTCGAATGTTGCTTCTCTAAGAATTGGCTACAATGTGTCTGTTTGGTTGTCGATCTCCCTGCTCTAAGGCAGTGGCCTTCCTCTATTTATATTCTTCCTCCCTTCTCCTCTCTCTCCCCTCGTGTGATAGCCTGGCTTAATAGGGATGATAGACTAATCATATTAATAAGGAATTCCTTCTTTTCCGGGAGCCCATTCGGAAAGAACTCCAAAGTTAAGCGTGCTCAGCTTGGAGTAATTTCAGGATGGGTGACCGACCGGGAAGTTGGTCCCGGGTGCGCACGAGTGAGGACAAAGTGCGCAGGAAAGACTAGTATTGATCTGTGGGGCCAGTCTAGATCCCGCCAGGAGTAACGAAGGGGAGAGAGAGAGAGAGAGGATGGGGGACAATCCCCCCTCCGCTCTAATGGGTAAAGAAGGATGCACCTTTTGACCATCCCGGGCATGGCGCTACAGGGCAGCCCTATAGCACCACGCCGTGTCAGTGAGCCACAAAGGAACACTGTGGATGACCCCGAAGCCTGGGATGTCATCATGCCGCCCAAAGTCAAACATCGTCGTCCTCGTCTTTGGTATGGTCCTCTTTGGGTGCTTCCGTCAGCCTACCTCTTCCCCCTATCTTCCTAGGGTCCGAGGGACGAATTTGGCCTTCTTGAGATTTCCCCGGGAAGCTCCTCCCGGGGAACATCGCTTCGCGCCATGCTTTTCGGTGAGCCGATACAGCATATATACGGACAGTCAAACTCCTTGCCGGAGGCCACGGTCAAGGCCCTGGGTACCCCGTTCTCCATTGGGCCGACAATCGGGATTCAAACTTCAATGCCACGTTGTCGAGCCAAT
The DNA here is from genome assembly GCA_039707655.1 of Elymus sibiricus. Taxonomy (NCBI): domain Eukaryota; kingdom Viridiplantae; phylum Streptophyta; class Magnoliopsida; order Poales; family Poaceae; genus Elymus; species Elymus sibiricus. Next base: position 391,727,862 of record CM077676.1, on the reverse strand, counting down.
ATGATATAGAAATGACCAACCAACATCCCATAATCCATTATTTATTTATATGTGAACTGATCATATTTCAAGTACAAAAACCACATCTCACAGTTAATTTGCTAACTTTGTAACATGAATAATTGGAATATACCCGTGTGATCGAGTCCACACAAATTAGATATTACGAACGAAGTTTCCTACGCAATTGTGTGAGACACAAGCTAGTTTTCATTATTATGAAACAAATAATGACGGGAACATGTTCTTCTTAGCATTAGTATGATACTAAAGCATTTCTCATATCAATAGGTGCCCAATTGAAGCACACCTTTGAAACGAAGGCTCCATAGATGAATTAATAATGGGTCTAAATCTTAGTTTATAAAACAAGTGTGTAATCTGAAATGTGATTATATCTTGGTCAAAACAACCTCTAGGCAATTTGGAGAGATATATCCCTAATATAATTATTCCCTTTTGTATTTGCACATTATGCTTTTGTTTTTATTGAGGGGTGTTTATGCACATTATGTCGACCAAATCTAAAAACCTAGAACCTAGAAAGATTACCAGAATCTGGACGGTATAAAACATCGGGAAACCCGCGGCCCTGTCCTCTCCAGGGCCCAAATCCCACGGGCCACCCCGAGCGCCGCCACTCCCACAGTACCGCGGAAATGCCGAAGCGGAAGGCCACCGTCGCGCCGCCGCCGCCGCCGCCGCGTCGCCCACGGCCCCGAATGGAGTACCGCGCGCGGTCCGACGAGGCATGGTACGGCGCGCGCGTGGTGGTGCAGGACGGCTGGCTGCGCGTCATGTTCGAGAATTTCCCCGAGGATGCGGACGAATGGTACGATCCAGGGGTTGACCTCGCATCCCCGGGCGACGTGGACGCGCTCCGCGCCAGGTTCCGCCGGGAAAGCCCGGCCCTCGACGACGGCCGCTGCGGCGACCTCCGCCCGGGCGACCGGCTCTGCCTCGCCTGCGATATCTACGGCGACGCCGACGAGCTCAAGTACTACGACGCCGTCCTCGAAACCGTAAGTCCTCCGCGTCGCGCCCTACTCAGTGCGTTCGTCAACACGCGCATAAGCTCCAGTAATAATAGGCGCCGACCAAATATGCAGGTAGAGAGGGCAGCGCACGGCACCGTGGACGGCGTGGAGCGGTGCGCGTGCCGTTTCACGGTGCGCTGGACGGAGGGGCCGCGCCGCGGTTGCTGGGACAAGGTGGGCGTCGAGGTGGTCTGCTGCGTGCAGGAGTCACCGATCCAAGATCCGGTGCTGACCGAGTTCCTGGACGATGTGAGAAACAGGTTCGGCGAGGACCAAGGGGAGGCGACGGCAGCGTCTCAGCAGGCAGCCCCGACCCGGACACCAGCGGGCAGCCGACGGTAGTCTCGCATACTCCTCGAGTAACTAGTCTTTTCTTCTTTTATAATGAAAGGATTTCTCCCCTGAAATCATCAGAGGTTTGATACTTGACAGCCATCGGCTAAAAGAAAACAAGAGATACGCCCAGTACTCTGTAGGGCTGGAAAATCTACGACACAGAATCACAATTTTGCACAAGCCCCGCTTGAGTACACCCCCCTCACTAAATGTATAAAGAACAATATGAACTTTTGACAGAACGTATATGCGGAACCTTGTATACGAATTGCACAAGCACGAGCGACTGGCCGGCCCATTAAGCCATGTCCCTCCTAGCACCTGCTTTTGGGAATAACAATAGATGTACTTGTAATTGTGTGGTTAGAAAGAAACATATATGCATCGATACAACAACGTATTGGTCCTGAATATGTTGGCCCCTGGGTCTGCTTCAAGCAATAGCAGATGGGACAAAACTACATTTAAAAAAGATATTCTGCCATCCCGAGGAGATATTTCTTTATTTAGCATTAGACCCTCTATAGGAGTCATATCAGTACTCTGTAGGGCTGGAAAATCTATGACACAGAATCACAATTTTGGACGAGCCCCGCTTCGGCACACCCCCTCACTAAACGTATAAAGAGTAATATGGACCTTTGGCAAAACGTATACGTGGAACCTTGTATATGAATTGCACAGGCGCGACGCGCGAGCGAGTGGGCTGGCCCATTAAGTCATGTCCCTCCTACCAATAAGCGACGTAAAAATACAGAGAAAAGGATGAGCTCACGAGGATTCAAACTCAAGACCTCCCACTTAAGGCGCGCGCTTCTACCATCTTCACCTCACCGCTGCTTGTGATGTTCTACAATGCGAAATATACAAGAACATACAGCAGTGTCCATATATATGAAAACATTCCTGAACAAATTCAAAACTTTTATTGGAAGAAAAGTGAACAATTTTGAAATGCCGAATTGTTTTGAATTTATGAACAAAATTGGAAAAACACAAACATGTTTTGAAATTTGAACTTTCCGAACATCTTTCGAAACATGAACAATTTTTAAGAAATGAGAACATTTTTTAAAATTCGTGAACATTTTTTGAATTTATGAACAAAATTTTTAAACATGAAGATCTTTTGAAATTTTATACAAAATTTTAAACCAGGAACATTTTTCGAAAACATGATATTTTTTTTGGAAATTCCCCAAACATTTTTAAAATTTGTGAACAAAATTTGGAAAACATGAACATTTTTAAATTTGTGAATTTTTTCGAAAACAGGGACATTTTTAAAATTATTTTTTTTGGATTTACGAACAAGTTTTGAAAACGGGGACACATTTTGAAACTCTGAACAAAATTAGACAACGCGAACATTTTTCCAAATTTACGAACATTATTTGAAAAAAGAGTTCATGAATTTAAGAAAATGTTCACAAATTTTAAAAGTTCTCAGATTTAAGAAAAAGTTCATGATTTAAAAATAGTTAACGCATTTTAAAAAAGAAAAGAAAAGGAAAGAGAAAAAAACAGAAGGAAACAGGGACAAACGAAAACTAAAAAAAAAAGCACAAATTTTAAAAATTGTTCATGTTTTGAAAGATGTTCGGAATTGTTCATGTTTCGAAAGTTGTACGGAAATTTTTAAAAATGTTCATTTTTAAAATCTTGTTCAAATTTCTGAAAATGTTTGTGTTTTCAAATTTTGTTCATAATTTCAACAACTATTCGGCATTTCAAAATAGTTCACCTCTTTTTTCATTAAATTTTTTGAAATTTTTCAGAAATGTTTTCGTATATATGAACGTTGTTGTGAGTGCAGCGATTCGGTGCCCAGGCTCATCTGTGCCCGGTCAGAAAAAAATTCACAAAAAAATTCAAAAAATTCCAAAAACAATTTGCATGGTAGAAAATTTGATGCGTGAGGTCCGCTCCAATTTTCAAATCATTTGGACATCTGAGCATCTCTCGGCAAAAAAGACAAATCGGGTCAGAACAGTGCATGAACAGTAAACTTTTTTACAGACCCCGAATTTGAACAGTGAACTTTTTTACAGACCCCGAACAGTAAACTCATGCATGCTCCACACTCTGGAAGTGCTAACTGCAATAGTACTGGATGTTATTTATAGATTCATGATATGCAGATGTGCCTATTTTGGAAGCTTTTCATATTGACATCCATTTCTAACGAGTCATCCTGAATACAGTAATGGCGGACGCCAATGCTAAACATGATCTTTAGCTACGAGAAGAAAAATCTACGGGTAGAATTTATGGCTCAATGAGTTGTCCCAAAAATCAATAAAAGTTTCATTATGATCACAAAGTGTCTCATAAAAATGATTAGTACAAAGATAGTCAAGTCAAAAGTGGTTCGTCCAGCACCAACATTAACAATAATAGCTTCCAACAAGACGTGTGGGATAAAACTTTCTTGAGGCCATTGTGAATATTCTTCTATATCTTATAGGTCCAATGGCAAAAGCAAGTCACACCATCATTTAACATTCAACTCAAAGTAATACAGTTACCAAAAGTTACACTCCTATTCTATAGTTTCTCCAATAATGTCGCTATAAAACAGTAAAAATAGAACTATCAAGGGAATATGGTCTGGAATTTTTGCCTAGATAGCTTGTTCCTCTTTTATTCTCTTTATGTAACTCATATTTTCTTTCCAGCCGGTCAAAAGCTCCCACACCTCACCTCAACAGCAAGCTCGGCTGAGCTTACCATCTTCTTAAGATGCCTATCTCTCTCCTGTGCATCTGAGCTGACTCGTGCACCAACTGGCCATGGCCCTCATCCTTCTGCTATGTTGTCCAATATAGTATTTACAGAAATGTGGTTCCCAGTTTCGAGATGCTTAGTACAAACGCAACATTAAAAAGGGGCTCTATCAGGCACTGGCTTTATTAGAATAATAGTTCAAATTTATGTAGGACTTATCATATGCAGACCTTTCATAAAGTTGATATATTGTATGCATCCCGTGTGCTTGAGATTTCACATCGTCTGAAATGATTGCTTCGGCTTGACGCTTCATTGTGGTGGAGTTAGGTATCCATCAGCAAATTCATTTTAACTTTTTATTATTGTTGGTTTTATGTTCTGCAAACATACTTTGATAATCTATTGATGTATTGGCCCTTATTTGAGATGGGCCCTAGGCCATCACACTCCTTGACATGGCCCATGGCCGACCGTGAAAACAGTGATCATTAGTAAAATGGACAGCGAGTAGTTCAATTTTGAGATGGGCCCTAAATCAATGGACGATAAAGCTTGAGTGATTATGATTCAACTATCTCACCAAGTTTAGTAGTAGCATAAGTTTAACTTTATAGCAGTTGGTGCTACTTAATACATATGCATGCTAGCTTAGTATATACATCAATGAAATGAGTTCCATCTATGAATTATTGGGAAGAGAAGTTTAATTTAATTAAGACGACTAGGCAAAAGTAAAAGGTGACATGGTAAAATGAATGAACTAATCGACACATTTAACAGTTTAAATAACTAAACAATCAAGCTTCAACACTGTTATGATTAAATATCAGTGAATTTCATGGTTAACATTGTACAAAGTTGATTTTTGCGTTATGATTTTTTTTAACTATCTAACTGGATTTCATGGTTAATATTTTACAGAGTACTTTTTTCCTTGAAGACGGCATCAGAACGTTTGACCAGAAGATCGTGAAGAGGAGATAAGGTATCGGATAGGCGAAAGTGCTAATGTGAGGACGAGCTCACATGCTCCCTTTGCTACAGTACATACGAAAAATATATTTAAAAAGTTCAAAAAAATCTGAAATTTTTTGACAACAAACATTGATGTCTTTTTCACATGCGTGCAAAATTTCGGGACAAAATGACATTCATGCAGGTCTCGGCAAAAAAAACAAAATCGATGCTCCAAAATGCTTCCAAAAACAGTTTTTTTGGAGCATGATTTTGTTTTTTTTGCCGGGACCTTCACAAATGTCATTTCATCACGAAAATTGGCACGCATGTAGAAAAAACATCAAAGTTTCTTGACAAAAAAATTTAGATTTTTTTGAACTTTTTAAATATATTTTTTGTGTGCACTGTAGCAACGGGTGCATGTGAGCCCGAGCTCACATGCTCCACGGATAGGTTGGTATCTCTATGTGTGCTCAATAGAGAAAGTATCCAATGGAAACTCAGTTTCAGTGGAAACATGGAAACCGAAACTTGTGCCTTTGGATCACAAATCTTTTGTCCAGATCAGTCTACATGTTTCTCGGATTTTGCAACCTGCTTCTTGGCGGGCATTGTGCACAAAACTCCTTTTTATTTCTACCTATACTGAAATGAATCCTTGGAAGTTGGCACTGCATGTTTGGAGTTTTGGACCTGTACTCCATGCCTTTGCTGTTTTCAGATTTAATTCCAGTAAAGTTCATGTGTGCTGTTTTCAGATTTAACACCAATGTAGTTAATGTGAAAATAAACTCTCCTTTCGCATGTCGTTTTGGTCCGAACATATAAACTATTGATCATTAGCCCCTTAGGTTGATCATAAATTTGTCGGTTATCTTTTGTTATCAAAAAGTCAGTAAGCCTATGCTCACTCGGATGTGCAACATGGTGCCGCATGCGGGCTTTGCTTTGTGTTCGACTGGTAACAAAAATAATAATATTTTTTCTCTCAAAGAACAAAGAGAATAACGAGTGGAGCCAGTGTTTGCAAACTTGCTGGTGTGTGCTCCAATACCCCACACACCAATACCCTTACCAGTTACTACCTACGAGAGAGCGGACGTTTGAAAAAGGACAACATTACACTCTCCAAGAGGGAAAGGCAGGGCACACTCTGGGCGTGTCCACGTAGGCAGCGCGTAGGAACAGTGCATCGACATAAATAATAGCGAGAGAGAAAAACGCATCGATTGCTCCAATGAATTTCCACGCGACTTCGTTTCCTTCATTAAGAAGGCAAATCCCCATCGCACGCTACCGTCCCCTCTCATCTCTCACATCAGTATCGCCTCCACCAGACACACCTCCTCCTCCTCTCGCTCCTCGCCTTCCACACCGTCGCTGTCGCCGCTCCTTCTCTTCTTCCTTGCCCCTCCTCCCCTTCTTCAGAAGGTGTGTGGCAGACGATCCCCTCGAGGATGCATGCGCGACAGGGAGAATCCGGGAAAGTGGGCAGGTTGGGTCAACATAGGCTCGATTTCAAGGCCTCTCATGGCCGCGCCCACGCAACCTGTGCTCCTCCCCTCCTGCGGCGCAGCTGCTGCTTCTGGAGCTCCGCTCGTACAGGACTACGTCCGGCCACCAGCCAATGGAAGGCCCTCCTCGGCCTCTTCCCTGGAGCAAGAAGAAGGCCTATCTTCCACTTCGGATCCCCACTAGGCGACTTATCTTCTCTTTGCTTGTTCAATTTCTTTCTCGTTACTCTTTAGTTGATCAATTCGAACAGGGTACCCCCATGCCCACGATATACTCATCGTCACTGCTCCGATCCGCCCGACCCCAACGACTCGGCTACTTCCTACGACCACCTGGTACTCCTCTTTTCTTGATGCTCCTATGCTGCTTGTCATGCTCGCCTCTGCTGATGTATTTAATTTCAGGCATTATGGTTCATTAGGTGTCTAGAAGACCTTGTAGATTGTAGTAAAATGACCTATATATTGGTTTCAGAACATAGCGAGACTAAGTCGTAATATACTTGGCTACTTTTATCTTTATGCATCAGTTCTGCTTAGTATATGGAATATGGGGTTTGCAGACACCATTTTATGTAGTAATTATATCCTGGTGCAATAGTTCTTTTGACCCAATTCCAGTATTTGGTTAGCTTACGTTAATGATATGGGAATTCTGAAGAAAATCTTGTATGGCCGATCCATATTCATGAGTTGTGCATGTGCGGTATGGTTGGTTGTTTATGCATTCTTGCTCTTCAGATCTTTGTTGGGCGATGATACCATTTGATACAGAACATAACTTGAACACCCATGCTTCTTCCGATTTCTCTACACTTCAATCATTCAAATTTTTCTTGATGGTTTTTATGTTATTTTCAGGAGCAATTTAAGATTGAAAAGGATGATGGGAGGATGCAACTGACACAGTAGAATGCTCCATGTCAAATGGTATATTTGTCTCTCTTTTTAGCTAGATGAGAAACAGTAACATGTGAAACATATTGCTTCATACTCTGTAGCCCGTATTGACATCATAGATATAGAGGGCATTGCCCATAAACCAGCTGCATCGTAGTAGCCTATCGCTTCTATAAACTATCACTAAATTTAGTATGCAGGTTATTTCGTCTTGATTACCTGTATCCGATTTGTGAGTTTGACATTTTATCCCTTTCTTGCCCATGCATGAAAATGTGAAGACAAAACACCCTCAGTTGCTCTGCGAATCAAAGATCTACGCACGCTCTCCATGTTGTCAAACTTTGTTCCTGGAATAGGAGGCTTAGGCATGGGATATGCCTCCATGTTGGAGCCCCCTTGATCAGCGTCGATCCTAGCTGATTCTGGAGTTGCCAGTTCACTGATTGTTTGCTCCTCAAAGCTTCCTGCTCCCATGCTTGCATTTGTTTCCACACTAGGCAAGCTGTTGTGTGGACTGATCATCCGGGCACCTGCAATGCGGCATAGTAAATATCAGTCAATTTTTCTTTTTGTGTGGTAAATTCCTCTCAACATGTCTAATAACTTTCATAGTGTTCACCTGGTGCTTTAGTCACACAATCTAGTATGGTGACTTTTTATTTTTATTTTACAAAGACCGATATTTGATACACTATGAACTTGGTAGTTTAGACACCTGGTGTGTGGTAAGACCCTTACATACACACTGGTAAAAAATATAAGTTGACCATTGTAATCTTATAAACATCAAGGCTGGTAATTTCTTACCAAGATGAGTGGTAAATTCCTCTCAACATGTCTGATAACTTTCATAGTGTTCACCTGGTAATTTAGTCACACAATCTAGTATGGTGATTTCTTCCCACAAGGACCGGTATTTTGATACATTGTGAACTTGTTAGCTTATGCACCTGGTGTGTAGTAAGACCTTTACATAAACGCTGGTAAACCACATAAGTTGATCATTGTAGTTTTATAAACCTCAAGGCTGGTAATTTCTTACCAGGAACACTGGTAAACAACATAAGTTCATCATGGTAGTTTTAAAAACATCAAGGCTGGTAGTAATTGCACACATGATTAACTACCTGTGTCCGGGATGTTGTGGTTTGCAGAACTGTTATTTGTCGTGCGCGCAACATCTTCCTGTTGATTTATTTTGCCACCTCTCAATACACCTTCTGCATTGTCTTCCAGGCTAGAAGCCATTTTGTACCACCTGCTTATGCTTTTTTACGTTCGCATGTTAGTATCATCATTGCATACAATGTTCTTGTTTTTTCTGTATACAAAAGTGGAAATTACACATGTTCACTAATTTTTGACACATTGTTATGTTTCATGTTTTTTTCTTACAACAGGGATCAAAGGGAAGATCATTCCTTCATTCAATTGCATAGGACACATTTTTTTTTATACACTCAGGATATATGCAGTGCAGCATGAGCCACTTCAAAAAAAGACATCACATTCTTTTTCCCCGGTAGCTTTAATACAAAGTAGATGATAATTTTTCTCATGTACAGATTGGTAATTTTCCTTTTTTTTCTTCATGTAATTTTTTTTTTACTTTTTGCTACCTAGCATACTGCTAGTCTAAAACGTACCCTGTTGTAACGCATTTTTGTCTAGAACTATGTGATTTTGTGATCATTAAAGCTTCCATTTTTTTATCTCTAGTTTTCACATGGGTAACATTCCTGATTTCTTGGGCTGCTATTCACATCATCACAAAATCGAAACAGGGAGGGTGGGGGAGTTGTTGATCTATATAGTGGTGATAACAGTGTCCACGGGCTGGTAAGATTTGTTCAAATGCGGTGGTAAATTACTGCTAGGCTATTTTTTTTAGAGTACTGAAGATGAACTTGATCTTACCAGGGTGGGTGATGTTTCCTGGTGAATCTTTTGCCAGATCCCTGGTAATTTCCCCATCTTGGAGCTGATAATAGCCATCTATGGAGGATGAGGAGAAGAGCCCACTGGGGATTGTTCTTGACCCTCCAGATCTGGAGTTACGGTAGTGTTTTGGTGTCGATCTGAGAGACTGGGCAGGGGGAGAGTTTACTTGCGTCGGAGTTAAGAAGTAGAGGGGGAAGGGTGGTTGTGCGGACACGGCGTGAGGAGTGGTGGTATGATTCGGCGTGGGGTTGGGGTGCGTGGGGTTTTCTGTTGGACCACGATCTGGAATTTTTCGCGAAACCCTAAAAACCTCTGAGGCGACTAGGGCTAGGCGACCTTGACGGCGGCCGCGGATCTATTCGGCGGGCCGCACGAGGGATCCCGGCGACGATGTCAACATCCGGCGCGGGCAAGGGGAAGCAAGGACATGGCGCTCTTTCACCTCGCTCGGCTCGGGCGCAGCTGGAGGAGGCGCTTGGCAAGCTCGACATCTAAGAAGAGGCAACGCCTCTGGTGATCGACGACACGGACGACGGTGCAGCACCGAAGTGGCTTCTGGCTGGCAAGGTTCTGTACCGCAACCTCTTCCACAAGGGGGCGAGAGAGTACGTGCAATTACCGCGCAAAAAAAAAGAATACGTGGAATTGAGGAGACCCACCTACCGACGAGCCACTGCCAGCTGCCTGGGGCCGTCGCGCTGGAGAAGATCTCAACGAGCGCCGTGTACATTTCGAGGGGACGCGATCGGCTGCAACTAGACCAAAAGGGGGCGAGAGAGATCGGTTAGGGGCGATCCGCGATCGTCACGCGTGGCGAGTGAGCGGTACTGACGCTGACTCGCCACCCACCGGCCGTGAGAGCGAGCCATGCATGCATGCACTCGCATTGCCAGCGAGCTTGTCCCTACGTTAGGTGCCGTGTACCCACGTCTCCTTCTCTATCAGCGTTCATCTTCTATGCCATGGGCCACGGCCGGGTTCGCTGGATGCACGTTATGAGCTACCTCATCTGCCCCTCCTCACGTCCCATCTGCCCACTCTTTCCTCTCTGAGCTGCCTCCTCTCACTCTTCACTCCATTGGAGGACCTCCACCAATCAAGCAGGAAACCTAGACAGCCACCCCCGATCGACAATCGACCATGGCCGCCGCCAACGCCCTCACTGGCGCTTCGGTGTCCCACGGCGGCAGGGCGAGCATGAGCGGCTCTGTAATGGTCGTGTGCCCACGCTCCATCGTCGCCTCGAGGCCGTCGCCCACGGCGTCCTTGCATCCCATGTGGTGCGCCGTCGTCGGGACAGCGGCGCCCGTCGTGGCAACGGCGGATGGTGATGACGGGAGGCGGTTCGGGCAACTGGCGGCACCGCCGGCGCTGGTGGATGAGCTCGTGGAGGAGGCGCTCGTCTGGTGCTCGCAGCACGGCCTCGTCGTCGGCGACAAGAACCACCCGGTGACGTGACCTTACCTTGGTACCACATTTCCTATACGTTGGAGTTTACCCGTCACTATTAATATTACCACGAGTGCAAAGCACCGGCTGCACCACTTGACGCAGTCATCATCTCTTATCCAACTACCGAACTATATATACGTACAACTTTGCATTGACATATTTTTTGCTGTTTGTGGGCAAAAAAAACAAGCAACAATTAAAATTCTGCATAGTTGGATTTTGAGAAACCATTTATTCGTTTTAAATAACCGTTTACTACAGAACAGTTCAGTACTACGATCGGCGTATACAGGTATGGATGCAAATTTGGAACTATCAGGGTACACGTCGCCCCTCCTTAGTTCCAATTGAATTGATTTTTCTTAAACTGGTGTAAATTCTGAAACTCGAGTTCATTTAGTTGAACTGAGCAGGGTTGGAGGGTACCCTAAAGCTTCTAAATTTACATGCGAGCCTTGCTACACTTAGGGACTCAGACTCAGGGAGTACAACCTACAGGCTGACATGGCAACTGTTGATTGGAAATCAAATGGTCCCACACTTGAAATCAGGGGTGGAGGGAGATTAGCAGGGGGGGCACGTAATCCCGTATGCTCCCTCGGTGACTTGTCCGTAAGTTTACATGTCTATACACAGAAGTTTACAATCTTTCAAATAGATGGGCTGACAACCCCCTCGAAAGGTAGTAGAGAACAAGAGATTCAGCTTCTAATCATAACTCTGGCCAGCTGAAACTATGACAGAGAAATTATTCACAAACTAAGGTAAGCAAGTTACTGAACACTTTGCCATCGTTTAATTTACTGAACACTTTGCCATCGTTTAATTTAAGAAGTTTACAATCTTTCAAATAGATGGGCTGAACTTTTTTTTTTTTGGAGGGACATAATTTGCGCACTTGTTATCATGTGCATCCATGTCATCACCGCTTACAACCGATGAGGGAGAGTGGGTGTTTGTAAAAGGAGACATCTAGCAGAAGGATACATTATTTTTCTGAAAACGAGACAAGAGCATTGTAGTATCTATTACAGGAGTAGAAGCGAACCAATAAGATCACACTGAAGCCCCATACACAGTAGCCTTTGCTAGGAGGGATGAAACCAAGCGAGGACGCTTCAATAGGATCAATTCTAACAAGTCACACACTCATATTCTAGAGATACCGAAACAAAAAAAGTCCGCGGTCGAACTACGCCTCTGGCCCTCCAACATCCTGCACTACACAGTACTCCGGAAAAGGCCAGCCTTCTAACTCTCATCCTCATGGATCTTGAAAATAGTTGCCGTAACAGAACTATGATCATTCTTGAAAATTCTGGCATTCCAGTCCTTCCAAATCTGCCAGGCACTGTAAGAGATGACGCAATCGAACTCCTTCCCGTCGGCCTTGGCGATGAGAGTAATTGGGTTAGTAGTCGATGTTGGGGTAATGATCTGAAATCCAGACCATGCCGCCATCGATCACCAGACCTGCTCCGTGAAGCCACACCACTACAACGGAAGGCAAGGAGACACACATTTGTTTGGATCGACAGAATATCCTGCGCATTTCCGCAAAATATCACACCACTTAACGGTCACTGACATGACATATGAGGTCGGGGTAAGCAAGGGGAGACAAACCACCTATTCCACCGCCGAAGGAGCACATACCCCGGAATCGAGCGGACCCACATATATGCTTATCAGCAAGTCACCTCATTTGGAGGTGATGATGTGGACTGAAACCAACATCCAAGGAGAGAATCGGCGTGTGTGTGGCAATCCGCGGGCGACATTGTCAACTATCATCACGCGTGGCAAATGAGCACTGACGCTTCGTTTTCTATCAGAACACATGCCTTCCATGTATACCTCATATATGTGCCCCTTCTCCCATCTCATCAGCCCCCACTTTCTTCTATATATGAGCGGCTTCCGCTCGCTCCTCACTCCAGTGGAAGCGGAACCGCACCAATCAAGCAAGAAACCCCGACGACCACCCGCGATCGACCATGGCGGCCGCCAACGCATTCACCCGCGCTCCCATATCATGCGGTGCGGGCATGAGCGGCCCTGTGAATGTGATCGCCGTGTGCCCGCGCTCCGTGGCTGCCGCGAGGACGTTGTCTTCGTCGTGCTTGCGTCCTGCGCGGTGCGCCGTCGTCGGGACAGCAGCGCCCGTGGCCGCAACGGCGGAGGGTGACGAGAGGCGGTTCGAGCAGCTGGCGGTGCCGCCGGAGCTGGTGGATGAGCTGGTGGAGGAGGCGCTCGTCTGGTGCTCGCAACACGGCCTCGTCGTCGGCGACAAGAACCACCCGGTGACGTGACCTTCCTAGCTCATTTCCTTCGTTGGAGTTTACCCGTTACTACGAGATTACGAGTGCAGACCACAGGCTGCACAATTATTATAACGCAAACATCTCTTATACCCTGGCCATGATACATCTGTAGCTCTTTCCGGAAGCAGGGTTGGTTGTAAAACAAACAAACTCTATTCTTCTCTTAATTAATCGATGAGGCAAATTGTATGCCTCCGTTTTGAAAAAAAAAACAATCTGTCTTTTTTTTTAGGATAAAAAAAACAATCTGTCGAATAGATGGGCTTCGTCCTTTTGACAAACTAGGCTGACAAACTTCAGGAATTAATTAAAGGTGGTACAGAAGAGAACTAGAGATTCTCCTTGCAAAAAAGAAAAGGAAAAAAAACTAGAGATTCAGGTTCTAATTAGCTCCGACAAGCTGAAATTATGCCAGGCAACAAGCAATATATTTCCCAGCATAAGGTAAACAAATTGTTGGTAGACCCGCTTGAAAAGAACTTGCCCAATACAGGAGTATTGCCGTCCGCGTCAATTTTTTAAATAGACGATTTGCAGTCCATATGTATCTTCAGGCACAATTAAAAAAAGGCACACGAGGTGCACGAGGAGCACCAACTTGTTGGTGTAACAACTAACAACGACATAACGACGGTGACTGCTGGTGACGGCAACTAAAGGGGAATATTGGGACTAAACTAATGCCACACACTAAAAATAGCCAAAGAGAGGATTGATTTATGTGGGTTCTCAATCATCCTTTACTACTGTAGAAGCATATGGGTGATAGAGAGTAGACGTAGGGACCATTTCTCGTTCGGCCACGCAAATTAATCGTACGTCAAGGTAGCTTGATGAACTGGCCTAGCTAGTGTTGTTCATCTTTGGGTGTAAAATGTTTTTGCTCCGGAAAAGAGTGTAAAATGTTTATGCTATGGACGGTCTCATGGGGTTTGGCTTTGTTTTACTATAACAGGTCAATAATTATAGATTTGCCAAGTGCTTGGTGTCTCCATCGGTTGTTTAGAGGATGAGGCCCCCAGAGGTTATATAGCTTTGCCAAGTATTCGGCACCTGACTCGGTGTCTCCATCGGTTATTGAGTGTCAGCTAGTTCCTTTTCCGATCGAGACAGGTTTTTGTAAACTTGGGTGCATTGCACCCTCGATTGACAGTAAAATAAAAAAAGTAACAAAAACAATCAAAATTTTCAGAAATTTTGTGGCTTCAAAGATGCATAAATGTTTAGGCGCTTGCAGAATCTGATGGCAAAATGACATCCGAGGAGCTCTAGAAAAAAAAATAGTGCTCAAAGCTTTGAGCACTTTTGAGTGTTGATTTTGTTTTTTTGTGTGGAGCTTCTCGGATGTCATTTCTCCATGAAATTTTGGAAGCACCTAAAATATTTGAGCATCTCAGACGCCACAAATTTCAGTTTTTTTTTTTGTTATTCTTTTACTGTTCATCAAGGGTGCAATGCACCCAGGTTTAGCCAGAACTATTCCTTTCCGATCAGATACCTCTGGATTCTTCTGTCGTTCAGGAAGCCCTCGAGTGAGGCACTCCAATCCTTGCTCGACAAGATCGTGAATCACCTTCCCACTTGCAAAGCATCCATGATGGCACATGATGTCAAAGGCAGGACGCGACACTTTGGTCAAGTAGGTCATGTATGCCCATTATGTGTGTATTGCCTTGATGCTCCATTTTGAGCTAATAAAAGTTCACCCTTTGTCGAAAATCTGCACCAATTAGTGCTCCTAGTCATAAATAAGAAGACCCATCAGCAGATTGACAAAAACTTGAGAGGTTTTCTTTGGATGGGCATCTGAAAGATTGACAAAAACCCAGTGCATCTGAAAGCATCGCAATGCGATCATCTTTGACATCGCTGAACTCATCTTAGCTCACCTACTTGACACTTTCAAGACAAAAGCGAGGCAATGGGTGACGGTGGGTGCAAGGGGTGCGACGGCGTTCCTTCCGACGATGGTAGTCTCCAACGATTAGAGGCATCATGTTGTAATCTTTGGGTGTTGCCATTCTTCATGCTGGTACAAACTCATCTTTCTATCAAAGCATCGAGACACATGTTTTTTGAGTTTTTCACGAATTATTTTTAGAATTTTGACGTAATTTTTCACGGGGTGCATGCAGAGATCAGGAAAGGCACCTGGTGTTGGTCTGCTCCATGCTCCGTTTGCTCTCTTGCCAATGTCATTCCCAAAGGTTTACTGGGAGCAAGCGCTTGAGTTGGCTCCACTTTTCAATGAGCTCGTTCACCGTGTCAGCCTGGATGGAGACTTCTTGCAGCAGACTTTGGCAAGGTTATTTTCTCAGGGAATCGAATATTAGAATTCAAAAGTGTATATGCTCTTGGATTCAAATAATTTGTGAAAATCAATGTTTCTCATCCAGGACAAAAGAAGTGGATCCATTCACTAGGAGGCTTCTAGATATTCACTCAAAGATGATGGAACTGAACAAGAAAGAGGTAAGTGTGCAGCTTACACGTAAAATATATAAGGTTACTACTAAGTGGTAACTCTATCCAACAAAATGTTATTCTTAGGTTAACTCCAGCAATGAGGTTTTATCAAAAACTCTAACAATGATGTGGTTTTGGATAAATCTTTCAGGACATTCAGTTGGGTCTAACCAGGTCGGACTACATGGTAGATGGGGCAACTGACAAGCTTCTTCAAGTAGAGCTCAACACGATCTCCACATCCTCCAATGGTCTTGCTTGTGGTGTATCTGAGCTCCACAGGTCAGATTCCATATATATCCGAGTTTATTTACCGTCTCTGCACAAATTCTCACATACGTTGTGGAACTATATTTGGATATTTCTGCTGAACCATTTGATGACAATACCAATCTGAATGCAACGTGCAGAAATCTGATCAGACACCATGAGAGGGAACTTGGTTTGGATCCTGCTAGTGTTGTTGAAAACACTGCGATAACCCAGCACGCCGAAGCATTAGCCACTGCATGGGCAGAGTACAACAACCAAAGGTTAGGTGTTTAATTGGATGCAGACATGTACCTTCTTAAGACTTCTGTACTGACTAAAAGTTTTCCTCATTCAGCGCAGTAGTTCTGGTCGTTGTTCAAGCAGAAGAAAGGTACATGTATGACCAGTACTGGATCACGGTCGCGCTAAGAGAAATATATCCTTCAGTGTATGCTAATGCCATGTTGTAGCTTTATACTAGATGCCACTAATACAAAATGCAAAGGAATTTCATTCGATTTCAAAAATGGTCATAGCATGCAATTATCGAAAAATGTATAATGTTTTTTCCTTAACTTCTGTTTTCACGTATGGGGTGACGACTATTCGCAAGACAATGGCAGAAATAGAAGCGGAGGGGGATCTTCGTCCTGATGGGACACTCGTGATGTATGGTTCCTCTCTACAAGAATGTTACTTGAGATGTCGCCATGCATGATTTGAGGAACATAGAACTTTGTTTGTTTTGTCATTCAGAAATGGACGCCCAGTTGCAGTAGTTTACTTCAGGGCAGGCTACTCACCGGCTGATTACCCATCAGAAGCCGTATGTCTATCTTTCCTTTTACTATGATTAAACTTGATATACGGTTAATCTTTTGATGTGTTGAATGGTTCATTCTTTTGATGGGATATAAACATTGAACATAGATGTGCAAGCACAAACATAAAACTTAAGCATTGATTTTGTCTAGTACTGTTTACCGTAGTTCAACAGAATTACTGAAGTAGCTGCTATTCAGACAACTGCCGCATTTTTTCTTGAAGGAATGGAGAGCAAGACTCTTGATCGAGCGTTCTTCTGCTATTAAGTGCCCATCAATAGCACACCATCTTGTAGGTACAAAGAAGATTCAGCAAGAACTGGCAAAGGAAAAAGTGCTTGAAAGGTAATCCCATTTCATTATTGTTGCATAGTGACACATGACTCGCTAAAACTTTATAGTAAACCTCATAGTAAAAATGTAACTATCAGGTTTACTGTAATAATAATATATTGTTAAAAATGTAATTATATGAATAAAAAACTAATGTAATTACATAATTTGTTTGTAAATAGTCTACATAGCATTAAGTCCATTCATGGTCGAACTTCAGAAGTTCAGATAGTTTGACTACATAGATAACTGGAAGTCAAGTAAAAAAGACCATAAAACAAAATATATAATGATACTTGCTATTTATTTTTATCAATGGTTCCTTCTGCACATGATTGCTATTCTGACCCTGCATTTCGTACTAGGTTTCTTGACAACAAATCCGACATAAAAAATGTACGAAAATGCTTCGCAGGATTGTGGAGTTTGGAGAATGACAGTATAGTCAATTCCGCTATTGAATCGCCGGAGTTGTTTGTTCTCAAACCACAGAGGGAGGGTGGAGGTATTACCTCAATCTCATTATGAAACCAAAATGTTGGACACCAATGACCGATGAGTAAACCTGATATTCCATTCAGGGAATAATATTTACGGTGATAATCTGCGTGAAACGTTGATTCGCCTTCGGAAGGATGGAAGCAATGAAATTGCAGCATACATCTTAATGCAAAGGATATTCCCACCAGCATCTCCCAGCTATCTTGTCCGCGAGGGAACTTTTGTTAGGGATAATGTGGTTTCTGAGTTTGGAATATTTGGAGCCTACCTGAGGTAATACATTATCAGCTATTGTAATATTTGACATATATTTAACACTTGCTAAAATTGTTTATTTCATGGATATAGGAACAAAGACAAGGTCATTATAAATGATCAGTGCGGTTATTTGTTGAGGACCAAAGCAGCTTCACTAAATGAAGGTGGGGTGGTTGCTGGATATGCGTTTTTGAATAGCATATTTCTGACATGACAAGGTAAATACATTCCATACTTCTGTTTCATTTATCATATATGAAAACATGTCGAATATAGGTAGTTTGAACAAGTCCAGAGGAATTGAAAAAAGGTAGAGCCTATCCATGTGAGCCATCAGAAAGGCAAAGTGGGGACATTCCTGTTTCGTTATATTGGTTCCACATCTGTAAGTTCCTGAATAAGGAGTGGGATGGTATAGAGGACACGTTTAAGAAAAATATCCCAGTCAACTTCGACAGCAAAAGGGATGTCAATGTTCATGTTGTCATTCTCCAAGGTATCTAAGGAAGGTCGCAAAAGACTGGAATATTACAAAACCAGATTCTTCTGTTAATCTGACAATCATAAACTAGCGCAAATAACAGCTAACTATTTAAAACACTACTTTCCGACCTAAAGACAAGGGTGGGTGGAGGTTCTGGAGAAAAAAAAAATGTTTGCTCAGCAAATGTTTGTTCAAACTGTTAAATGATGATGGGGTATGGGCATATAGTAAAAGCTGTTGCGAATTAAATAACTAATTCCAAAATGCTGTTACAAGTGATAGTGAAACCTACAGATTCTCCATTCTGGAAAGGTCTCGTGCGAGTCAAAGTGGAATTCTTTCAAAGGGTTCCTTCCAAGTTAGTAATGGTAACAATGATAGGTTTGGCGAGGATTTTTGGCTCAGAGATACGCCTCTTAGGTTTCAGTGTAGTATATGTACGCTGATTTGACAAATGACAATATTTTATTAGGAAAAAATATATCAGGAAGGTAAAAGTCCCCCTTAAGATCAAGATTTTGGATTGGTATATATTTGTACAATCATGTTGGCTAAGGATAACTCAGCAAAATATAACTGGAATTGTAGTAAAAAGTGATGTTTTCGTGACGAGGATGAAACAATCGAGCACTTCTTCATATTGTGCCCATTCACGCGCTTGTTATTGTAGACGATCCATGTCCTGTTTAATATTCCACCGCCTACTAGTATCTCTAATATGTTCGGAATTAGTTGTGTGGGGGTGGATGAGAAACTTAAAGCTCAAATCTAGGTGACATTATTAGCCTTATTTTTAACAATGACAAAGTTTTCCATTTTTTGCAGGTTATCCACAGAGCTACTCACCGAATCCGTATGTAGTCCTCACATCAGCATGTGGAGGCTCGGGGCTTCTAGGCTTTGGATGCAAGCATTTGGAGATGGTCGTACGGGCCGCCTTTATTCAACAAGTTTATATGGTAGCATAGAAATAGGTTTAGTAATGCATGAGAGTCTTATGTACAAATGCATTGTTCGTTGTTTTGTCCTTTTTATCTATTTATGTAATGCCCTGAAAATTGTATAATAAATGGCTGTGTGCATCAATCGATGCAGATGCCAGGTGTAACACACCTCCTTTTCTAAAAATAACCAAAAAGGCAAATAATCGGGCACAATCTTTAGGTGGGGGAAATATTGACATGTATGGACCAAATGGTAAGTGAACAGCTCTGCTTTGAATATTGGGAAGACGATGTGAGGGCATCACCACATTTTTCGGTCTCTCACTACTTTTATTCATCCTAGGGAGGGGGGCGTGGATGGGAATGGCTAATGATGCGCGGTAGCTGTGAGTGTCGCCAACGAAGACGTGGAGGAAGCTCGACCTTCCTCGACAGCTGCCATCTCTGGCCTTTCAGTGGTAACACTAGGTGGATCCATCGCCCAGTCAGAGGTGTTAAGCGGTTGCATTAAGCCTGAACATGGCAAGGTCTTCATCCCAGGATGGGGGTCCCACTTCTTCTCCTCCGACACCGACGAGATAGCTCGATGGTCACTCTCCCAGTGAGGTGGGGTCTCAGGGGTCTATTCCCTTCTCTCCTACGCAAAAGTCCTCTTGGGCAACGGAGCTGCAGGCTAAGCCAGGAGGATACTAACCCGGTGACCCTACCTCGATAGATGGTGGTGGTGAAAACGACATACTTGCGTTTTAATATAGGGTTTCCACTGCTCCGGGGCAGCCAAGTCACTTGTTGTTTGGGCAACTAGGCCTCAACGAGCCCGAAAACATTACTATTTAATTGACTGACCGGTTATAAAATGTGCATCACCCATCACGTCCCCTGAATTTGATACCCCACTTGTCGACAGTGTAATGAGAAAAATCTTCATGGATAATGTAGCGACGAGCTTCCGCCGCTGGATCACCACACTTGTTGAATCAAATTTCATATATCATGTTAAACTCCAAATCAAGCATATCCCTGTGCATTAGAGGAGGATGATCCCATCGTCCCCTACCCCGCCTCTCTGATATCAAGCACCTCCCGCAATCATGCCCCAGCCCCCCTCCCAAATAGGGGAGCCTTGTCTTTGAGTGGTTGGATCTGATCGAGAAATAACGCAACCTTGTATTGAAACGATCCAACAACCATTCACCCATTCATCATTTATAGATCCATATCTGTCATCATTGTCCTCGTAGGTACCAGGTCGGCTCAACTTCAAGTGGACCCAAACCCCCTGAGTCAAACCGCTACCAACTCACAGTGGCATGGGAATTCAACCACCTCCCCCACCAATATACCCTAACCATCATAGAGCTTACGTGCCTCGACACACTTAACTCACGAGTCAAAAAGGGTGAGTCTGGATATGGAGACCGAACAACAGATCCCCCATATATAGGTTCTTTCTCAACACCAACTCGACCGACAATGTCTACCTCCACTCACCATGCCCCCAACTCAAGTGATGATGAAACTAACGTAGTCACCGTGACTACTTCTCTCGCAAGGCCACCTCAATGCACTCATTGGAGCATGTGACACCGAATGCTATGACGCTCGCACACGCTCTCTCCTGAAGATGCGCCATCTCAGCAAAATCGTGTATGCCACATGCGGGCCGGCTAGCTGCATTAAGCCGCCCACTAGATGGTGGATCTGGGTCGGCATGCCTAGATTTACGTGCAAGGCCACGAGTGATGCATCGGTCCCATGTGGTGACTGCTCCTCCCCTTCTAGAGCAGCAATGAGGTGGAAGCTGGCATTTTGGCTTGCTGGCATCACTCTAAGATGTGATGCAGCGGCTTGATCGTTGGATCCAGTGGGGCTCACGCTTTGTTGCTGCAAGCGTGGTTCGTTGGTTTCATCTCAAGTGGCTTTGTTTGTCAAGATGATTATGGCTCATTCCCGGTGAGAGCTACGGTGTTTTGCCCTTGTGGCGGACCGACGACGATGGTTGTGGTGCTTTGACTGAAACCCGACTCACCTTCTTCAAGGCATCACTATGAAGCTCCATAGTTCCCATCTCCCGTGCTCTTTTATCTCAAGGTGAAAGCCTAGATCTAGCTTGCCATGTTAGACAACGCCTCCCAAGGGGCAGGGCGGAGCAAGGCCGGCAGCAAGCCCCGGGCCGCCTTCGAGCACTGTAGCATAATACCAGTAATCATTACAGTCACCATAGGATTTGGACCTCATGCCTTGGGCCCTCCACCCCTGCTAAGAGGCGTTACTTTTTGAGTTGCGACCCCTTGGATGGTGTGTGTGTGCGACGACGTCGTTGCCAGAAAAAAGCCAACAACTTTTGGGTGTGATCGACACGCTAGTGGCCTTTGCAAGAGGTGTAGTGGCTTGTGTCCTCCTTAGGTTTGGGCATTGACCCACCTCCCTTCGGTTTATGGCTTCTCTCTCTGGCAACAATGAGGTGTCGGTTGTTGGGTGTTTCGAAGGTTGTGTCGCTTGCCTACCGGCATCCCAAACCTAGTATAGCTAGGTAGTGCGGCCGCGTGTGGGGTTTTGCTTGGCTTTTTCGTAGTTAACCAACAATGTATGGTTTTCCGGTCCAGTTTCCCTTGCTAATTCGATCAACTCTCGGAATGCAATGCAATGGTGGGAGCTCCCCTCGAGGTTTCGTTCCTTTTTAGAGACCCCGCAAGGTTTCGTCAAAAAAGGGAGCTCCCCATGGGCCATGACGATGGGAAGGATTAGTTGGACACGAAGACGGCGGACTGGACTCCATGCGGAGTCCGCACCGAAGCACGCCAGCACCTTTTCTATACAAATCGACACGACGCAGCAATTCCACGAGATCCCAATTCCGCCTTCACCTAAACGACCCACGAAAAAACCTAAACGACCCACGAATCCCTAGCCACCGAACCGACATCGAAATCGCTCGTGGCGGCGGGCCAGAAAACGGGGCGATGGCCGGAAACGAGGAGTCTTCCTTACTGAAGCCGTGTAACACCAAAAGTACGACGGCGGCGGCGGAGGCTGTCATGGGCGAGGAGTGTTCGCTGAAGCTCTGCTCCACCAAAAGGAAGGTGCCGACCGACGGGCACGACGAGGAGGACTCTGTTCTGGCCGACTCAACCATTGATGAGGCCAATGAGCAGGCGACCAAAGTTGCGGTAGCAGACTCTGATGACGGTTCCAGTGATGATGATGAACCACTCTCAGAAGCTGAGCGTAAAGCCTTTATTGAGGAGTTGAGGGAGCAACAAAGGAAGCTCTGATGCGAAGAGTTTTTGCCTCTGAATCCACTTCTGAAGCATTACTCTCTTATCGATGAGGAAGAGGTCTGCAACGACGACAATGCCAAAGTTTGAGGCTGCTACGGAATCCAACTGATATATGATGGGTTGGTTCACCAATGCTGTGCCGTACTGCCGTGTAACATCTTTTTCCTTTTTTCTGAAATTTTGTGCCGTGTAACATTGGGCGTGGTGAAATCTGATATGTGGTCATGTGCAACGCTGTCCCAAACATTGTTGTTATCTGCATTTTGCTAAAATAATGATGATCTGCCAACGATAAGGATTCCGGTGCTTTATAAGGCTCTTGCAAAAACCTTACCCAAAAGTAATGCACAACGGAAACAAGCACCTTGTTTTCTCAATAAAAACTCCTGTTTGCAGCGTGACATATATTTGCTAATTAGTGATTTACACAAGGAACCAAATGTTTGTGCAAATATTTGCAAACCACATTGTACACCCTCTGCCTCGTTCTCTTGCATGACCGTCTCCACACGCTCCCTCAAGCGACCGCTAAGCCGCCATTGCACACTCTCACCTGAACAAACAACGGCGCGGCCCCACACCTAGGTCAGTTAACTAATGGTGTACTGTGTTGTGATAATGGTCAGTCTATTTATGTATTTTATTTACGTCTTGTAATACATGACTGACACAAGTTGAGTTTCATTTGGGTCGGAGCGTGAAACATTATTTTTCAGCGATACCTCGGGGTGTTACCTCACCATGATGGCCCGAACCTAGGTAACCCCTTGTGTGAACTCCCTTCTGGTACTTCCGGCCATGTTCGCCACCCTATTGAGGGTACTGACGGTTTTCGTATCGTCAGGAAGCAAGAAGGGGTGACAACAAAGATGACGGAAAAGTTCGAGGTCATCATGACGAAGGAGGAGGCAAGTGCCACACACAATGAGGTGAAGGATGAAAAGAAGGCGGGGAGGTTTGGCATTGAGATGCAAGACAAGAAGCTCAAGCTCCAAGAGAAGAAGGCCGCTTCGGAGGACTCCAAAACGTTGTTCGTGAAGACGTCGTATTTGTATCCTGATTTTATGAAGATTGTCCAAGCCTACCAAGCGTGCATATTGAAGCGCTTGGCAGAATAGGAGGAGGCTGGACTAGCCGAAGAGTGTGGTCTTTGCCACGGACAACCAGACTGGCAACTTTTGAGATTGGTTGGATGTAAAATCTTATTGTACATACGATACTTTTTGGTTGTGATTGCATATGTTTGCAACAATTAAACATATGAGTAAATTGATAATGGTCCAGATATGAATGCATGTCAAATGGACAAGGCCGAAACAGAGGCGGGCATTTGGTGCATTCGGTTAAATGGCCTCCACCCCTATCCGCGTCCAAGGACACGTCCGGACGTGTCCATGTATATTTGGTGAACCGCACTGGAGCCCCTAAGCCACTTAGTTCTTTCGACACTGATTCAAGAAGAAGAAAATTCTTACAGGTTTTTGGATATCGTTGAGCCATCAAAGAGCACGAGCCAGTGGGAACCTGATGAAAGTTGACATGATCATATCTCTCCACCATGCATCTAAGCGCTAACAAAGAAATTTCAAATCCCAGTAGAACCCAAGCTTTCATTCAATCACTAAAATCGAAGTATGCAACATTGCAGCTTCAAACAAGTTTCTAAGAGCTAACAAATAAATTTGACATCACAAAAACATTCAACAAGAGAAACAACACTTCCCTCCATGAAAAAATAAACATCATTACACCGACCACATGTTTGGGACAAAGATGGAGACCAAATACCATAAACATAATGACATATGCAGCCTTCAAAACACAAGGTGGTACCGTTCAAAAGGTAGTTTGATCAACGGTAGCTGGCAATCTGCCTAGGCCTCTGGAACCAGCCCCTTTGCTCCACCAAATACAATGGAACAATTCTTAATTGCTCCTCCATGGTGCCAACCTGGCTTGTCACGGCATCGACCACCTTGCGCCAGAAGCGATAAATATTGTTCCAAACCTGTTGATGCAGCAGCAGTACAAAATAGTCAGTCCTCTCACAAAATAGCAGTAGGATACATATATGATCGTGCATGGTTTCGGAGCAATTTGTTTCTAAATTCCACCGGTGCATTGGATATTTTGGATAAAATAATGTGGAATTGATTCAAGTCTAGATGTTTTAGACTATGGATAGTTATCATTGAGAACTTAAGTAAACATGCAGTCGTTGGCAAAACGCAAAAAACATATAGCTCTTTGCCTGGGTTTGTGACATGGTCCCACACTCCGACTCCAAATTCAGATTTTGTTTTGCTTATTTAAACTCGTGATGGCATATGTTCTGTAACTCCCGTGCTTACTATCGTAAACGTTCATGAAACATGCAACCTACCAAAGATACAAAGTACTCCCACTGTAAAGAAATATAAGAGCGTTTAGATCACTTTCTTTAGTGATCTAAACGCTTTTATATTTCTTTACGGAGGGAGTAGGTAGCATGCTAACAATCCGAGATTGCAAAATAGAGTACAAGCCTGATGGATAACCGAGTTCTTTGATTAGAAGTCTGTTGCCAAGTCGGCAGTATACGAGAAGTACTCACACGTCCGGGCATACCAACTTTTCGAGACCTCATTCTTTACTCCAGATTTTGTTATCTTCATATACCCCTCAATGTAGAATGTTCCATCTTCATTTTCTTCCTCTTCTCCATCTTTTTCATCACCACCATCTTCTTCTTCTTCTTCTTCATCTTCATCATCTTCTTCTTCTTCTCTTGCTACTACTACTATTTTTCCTTCTTCCACTTCTCCTTCTACCTACAACGAGGACGGACCATTCAAATGAAAGAATTTGTATTTCCTTTCAAAAATAAGAAACAAAAGGTCCTAAACAGACTACCTTAATAACAGGGTGCATTTGCTCTGACAATGGATGTCCCTGATGATCAGTCATAATAGACTCCACCTTATGGAGCAATTCCTTGCACTGACCGGCTAGAATCTGCGTATCCTTGGTCCTATTGTCAAAGAGCACCACTCTACCTCCGCACAACCTGACCATCTCCTGTGAACAGTAATTACATGGATGTAAAAAGATTGCACTAAATGCGTTTTCCATATGAAGAATCAAGCAAAGACAAGACGATACACATGAAGTTGAAAACTTGAAACAGACCAGCATGTACTCGGGACCAGCGCTCAGCATGTCCCTGAATTCTTCCTTCTCAACATCATCTCCATGGGTGAAAACCAAAACAATGCGCTCACGAAACATCATCCTTATCGAATCGACCACCGCCGCGTCTTCTTCGGAGAAGCGAGACATGGCCGAGAAGACGACGAGGACCGCGTGGATGCCATCTTTCGCCATGCTCATGCACTCCATGGTCACTTTCCCGACATCAACCGTCACGCCAGCGGTCTTGACAAGCCCTAACCAATACAAAATAGCATCTTGATCAGAAATCAGATAGCTAGTAGGAGTAGATTTTAAAGCGCATCTGTAAAAAAAAATCGAGAAGGAGGATAACCCGGCCCCGGCCTCTGCAATAAGGGATGCACACCGCCATTTTATTAAGAAAGGCGCATCTGTACATGTTACGACATTAACATTGAGCATTCTTGGTCGACTACCTGGTGTGTCTATAACGTTGACAGTGCGGCCGTCATGAAGCGTGCCGCTTTCCATTTGGCAGCTGTCGGTGACGCTGCCGAAGGAGCGCTTGGAAGCGAACGCCTCCCACCCAAGGATGCTGTTGCCGGTGGCGCTCTTGCCGTTGCCCATGTTGCCTGCGAGGAGGAGTGTGATGCCGGCGCGACGAAGGGGAACCCCGGCGTTTTCGCCGCCTCCATCCCCAGCCACCACGGAAGAAATCCTTTCCGCTGGGAAACTGCGTAATTACTTAGTGAGTGATCAAAGCAGAGGACGGAAGATACGGAACAAGAAATGAAAGATCTCGGTCGTTTTACCAGCACATGATGGCGCTAGCAAGAGCAAGAGCCAGGAGTTGTGAAGCAAAGCGGACGGATGAGAGTGAATACCAGAAGGCAAGAAGCACTGGTAGCGCCTAGTGTGCCAACCAGTAATAATAATCGTTCCGATGTAATTCTCCTGTTTTAAGGAAGAAAATGGAGGAGGTGTCGAGGTGAACGGGCGTGCCTCGATTGCGTTCCCGATGAGTTTGTAATAACTGCGTAGCCTGCCGCTTCGTATCCCCTCCCTGCACGGCGTGAGTGGCGAGAAGACAAATTTTACCCACACAGAAAATTAATCCTCTGTTTTTTTTTCGAGAAACTTCTAATCCATTCATCTTCAATCATGATAGCACAAAGAACAACACAGGTAATAAAAATTACAACCATGTCCGTGGACCACCTAGCGACGACTACAAGCACGGGAGCAAGCCGAAGGCGCGTCGCCATCATTGCCCCTCCCTCACCGGAGTCGGGCAAACCTTGTTGTAGTAAACAGTCAAGAAGTTGCCGTGCTAGCACCCCATAGGACTAGCGCACCAGGGTAGCAACCTTCACTGATGAAGAAAGTCATAGATCAGAAGGATCAAACCTGTAAACACCCAGACGAAGACGAACGAAGACCGGATCCAAACAGATCCACCGAAGACCAGCACCGACCGAATCCCACGAGATCCGACGGAGACACACCTCCACACCCTCCGACGATGCTAGACGCACCATCGGGATGGGGATAGAACGTGGGAGACATTATTCCTACTAAGGGACATCGCCGCCGCCACACAGCCCCTCTGTTATTTGAATGATTTTGGGAAAATGAATCAGTGATATGGGAATGATTACTGAAAATATACCAATACTAAAAACTAGAGTTGAGTTTTCAAATTTTCTTATCTTGGTCATCGCCACCTTTTTCTAGCTATAATAGGGTTTTTTGACTGCGCAATGAGTTTTGGACGGATTTTCCTCGCATTTCTGAAAACTAAATGGGATGGGAAAGAGGGTGACAAAACCCACGCCCCGGATGCCCCTATAACTTCATCAGAGTCACAAGCAACTGACACCATGGTATATAAACCCTACTCATAAGTTACTTTTTGCATTAATTTATCGATACAAACCATGCCACAACATCAAGTCATGCATTTCTTTTTTCCGGAGAGGAATAAAGTCATGCATGTCAGTCACAAATTAATTTTTGTGCGTTAGTTTTGGTGCGGTCATGGACACTATATGTGTTGGAAGCTTGGACCAAAAACATATACTTCATAGTTCATTTTTGTTAAGAGATGGCGTTGCGTTAAGTTCAATTCATTTTTTTTCTCTTTTTGTACATCATCTTGTCACATAATTCATAGATTTTATTGTTTTTAAAATGTATAGCGATTACACACTTACATTTGTTTTTATTAATTTTAGTTGTTTTAAGCACCTATTTATGCATTTGTTTTAATTAATACGGCTCCCTCAGCAACACGCGTACCACACGGCATGACGGCTTCCATTACGTCGGAATTTGAGTAACTAGCAAAGTGACTCGCATAAATGTGCGGGGCAGCATCTTTTAGTTGTATGTTATACTTATTTTTGTGAGAAAAGTGGTCTGTTATACTTTGTTATTAAACTTTTATAAAGTGAGGTTACATACATTTAGAATCCATTCAGACTTTTGCTTATTATTTCTTAATTTTATTTGAAAAACATAAGTAAATGCTAGATGATGCCCCGCGTGTTGCTGAGGGAGCCGTATTAATAAAAAAATGCATAAATAGGTGCTTAAAACAACTAAAATTAATAAAAACAAATGTTAGTGTGTAATCGCTTTACATTTTAAAAACAATAAAATCTACGAATTATGTGACAAGATGATGTACAAAAAGAGAAAAAAATGAATTGAACTTAACACAACGCCATCTCTTAACAAAAATGAACCAAAGTATATATTTTTGGTCCAAGCTTCCAACACATATAGTGTCCATGACCGCACCAAAACTAACGCAAAAAATAATAATTTGTGACTGAGATGCATGACTTTATTCCTCTCCGGAAAAAAGAAATGCATGACTTGATGTTGTGGCATGGTTTGTATCGATAAATTAATGCAAAAAGTAACTTATGAGTAGATGCATGATTTGTTGAAGTCATACAGTTTCGATCGGACGGTTATCAATAATTAAGGTGACATGGAGCACACATATGAAGATAATCTTATAGTGGGCCCTAGATATTTAGATATAGATGATCAATATGATCCCAAAGAATGAATATTAATGTAAATTTAGTATTTAAAGCCCAAAACTAATAGTATTTACTTTACTTTTTAAAATTATATTGCATCCTTTAATTTCATAAAAGACATTTAGTAGTATAAATCTAGCAATTTCTCTAAAGCTTAAATATCCGTCAAACTGCTTCTTTAACAAATCTTGAAATTTGATGGATATTAATTGCATTTTTTCCTAAATGTATTTTTTATAATTATAACTATAATTATGTTCTCATTGTACAAAAGAACTTCACTATGTTTTTTAATAATTAATAAATATAAAGTTTCAGGTAAAATAAGTCACCTATGCTTGTAATTGTTAGTGATTTTAAAACCATGATATATTTATAATCATTTTATATTCCATAGAAATAAGAGTCTTAGATTATTAATTAAATAAATGTATCTTACATGCCATACCATACTATGTTGACCATCATCACATCTCAAACATCCCATTGAGTCAATCGTCCCTTTGTGATCTTTTAAATCGGCGCAAAAGTGAAATCTAAATCACGAGCCAGCCTCATTGGTGCATGATGTTAGTTTGATATGCAAATTTTGTATGTGATATTGTCAAGCTTCAAAGTGATGCATTTGGGCATGGAGAGAGAAGATCAAGTACATGTATATATTCCACTACCTCATCATCTTCATCGATCTCTACCTCCTCTTTGTCATCTCGATCTCCAACATTATCACCATCATCAGGATGTGGAGATATGTTTGGACTTCTATAATCGGTTCTTTTATGTTAGAAAGTATATTCTTGTTATCTTAATCCTGGACTTTTTTATATTATGCATCTTTCCCCTGAGATGGCAAAAGGAGTTTTTGAAACGAATAGACTAATCAATAACTCCTTGATGGACTTCCTTTGTAATTTCCTCTTACTTTATCACCTTTGTTGAGTGTGGATTTTTGGCTCCCAGCTTCATGGAGCCTGAAATTTAAAAAACTCGAAAAATCACATTCCGAAGTTCAAAAAAATCTGAAAAAACACACACACTTACTTAGATATGTATACAAAATGTGTGTCAAATTCCATGATGAAATACGTTCTGCTGTGGGCCACACAAAAAAGATTTGTGTACTTTTATAGTGAATAATACATGTGCTAGGAATACATGTTTTTTTTGTCTTAGCTCGCATAAGAATGTATTTCATCATGAAAATATACAAGCAAGTGGTGTACAACCATATGTATGTGTGTATTTATTTTCAGAACTGTTTAATTTAGATTTTTTTATTTTTTTTCAAAATCTGGACTCCATCGAGCCTAGAGCCAAAAGCAATTGCCGGCCTCTGTTGCGTTTTGAAGTTGTAGAGACAACTGAAGGGCCCTGAAACAAGCGAAATGTGTTACCAAACAGTAGAGCACCATCATACACTTGAATCCATTCCACAAGTTCCCTGGATCAATGAGATATTCAAAAGGTGGGTGAACTTAGTAGCTTGTGTATACAATCATTAAAAGCAGTTACAATGTAAATGTAAGTATGATGGCATAGAAGCAAATGCGTAAAACACAGAAGTACTAGTGTTGTGATCGATACTATCTGAAGTACTAGTGTAAAACACACAAGAGATATTGTGTTAATTCAGGAGGTGCTTAAGATATAGTGCATTGGGAGTGCCCTGACAGGGCACTCTCTCTTTGAGGATGGAGGGACGAGGACCTATTGCCATATGTCGTAACGACTATTGGCGAGAATATATAGCTATAGAAATATTTTTATCATTAATGATCTCCACTGGTACGTGGAATGTGTATTTGGGTAGCACGTTGTTTGTTGAAAGAGAATCGATTTCGATGTCATTCTCTAATATAGTGGTTGACCGTTTGTGTAAGTGAGTGGGGACTATGAATTCGCAAGGGGCATGAAAATCTCAGAATAATTAAAAAGATCTTAAACACAGAACGGTTACAAACTCGACGCCAACTCACCCAGAATGAGATGAGCTGCAATAAAAATGTATGTTTTCCATTTATATGTTTTTGAGAACTTTCCATGTATGTCCCGGCAAGTAAAAAAGAGAACATTCCATTTATCTAGGTAAATATTAAAAATCTGACATCAGCTTTTTAACTTTTGCCTGCAAACGTCCAGATTTTTCATGCGAAAATAGATAAATTTGCCATGATGTTGTGTAAGTCTGAAGTGAAAATTTTCATGTAGTGTAAAAAATGGTCATAAAAATTGCCATACTGCAGCGAGTAATTGTCATGCATTCGGGATCCGACATAGCTGAGGTAGTCAAATTTTTTACGCTAAAAAAAGCTGACGTCAGATGTATATTGGGGTTCTCATCTATATCTATATTTATATTTATATCTATATCTATACCTAATATTAAAGGACGGATTGTTTCTCCAAAAAAATTCGTTTACGGTGGGACCCACAGGCTTTTTCGTCCGTCAGCTTTTTAACTTTTGCCTGCAAACGTCCAGATTTTTCATGCGAAAATAGATAAATTTGCCATGATGTTGTGTAAGTCTGAAGTGAAAATTTTCATGTAGTGTAAAAAATGGTCATAAAAATTGCCATACTGCAGCGAGTAATTGTCATGCATTCGGGATCCGACATAGCTGAGGCAGTCAAAAATTTTACGCTAAAAAAAGCTGACGTCAGATGTATATTGGGGTTCTCATCTATATATATATTTATATTTATATCTATATCTATACATAATATTAAAGGACGGATTGTTTCTCCAAAAAAATTCGTTTACGGTGGGACCCACAGGCTTTTTCGTCCGTCAGGCGTTTCCGCCAAAAAAAATCAGACATACGCGAAAAATAATACTGCGCCACGAGGACACTCGAACCCAAGCGCTCACGCTAGAAACCTTAGATCTTAAACACAGAACGGTTACAAACTCGACGCCAACTCACCCAGAATGAGATGAGCTGCAATAAAAATGTATGTTTTCCATTTATATGTTTTTGAGAACTTTCCATGTATGTCCCTGTTGGGGAACGTTGCATGGGAAACAAAAATTTTCCTACGCACACACAAGATCTATCCATGGTGATGAGCATCTACGAGAGGGAGAGTAAATCTACATACCCTTGTAGATCGCTAAGCGGAAGCGTTTAAGAAACGCGGTTGATGTAGTCGAACGTCTCCGCGATCCAAATCGCAAGTCGTCCCTCGATCCGATCACGAACTAGCGCCGAACGGACGGCACCTCCGCGTTCAACACACGTACGGCTTGATGACGCCTTCACCTCCTCGATCCAGCGAGCGATGGTGAAGTAGTGGTTGAGTTCCAGCAACACGACGGCGTGGTGATGGTGGTGAGTAACAATCTCTGCAGGGCTTCGCCAAGCGCTACGGAGATTATGACGGAGGAACTAGAGGGTTAGGGTTGCCGCACACGGCTTGGGGAAATCTTGATGTGTCCCGTGTGCTAGCCCTGCCCCTCTATTTATATGTTGAGCCTTGGGGTCTAAACTTGGAGTAAAAGCCTCCTCCAGGTCGGTTTTGCCCGCACAAGGTCGGTTTGGCCCGCAGGGAAAGAGTCCAACTCGGATCCCTGCAGTACCGCGCACAAGCGGTAGTACCGCTTAACACAAGCGGTAGTACCGCTTGGGCGGTAGTACCGCTTCACACAAGCGGTAGTACCGCTTACGTGGCAGCAAAACTACTTTTTGCACTTTCCAATACCTCGTGGGCTTTATCCCTTTGGCCCATATAAAGTGTTGCTGCACCCGAACACTTCGGTAAACATCCGGAACCCATTCCGGTGAACTCCGGAACCTTTCCGGAGATCACAACACTATTATCACATATATTAATCTTTACCTCCGGACTCTTCCGGAGATCCTCGTCATGTCCGGGATCTTATCCGGGACTCCGAATAACCTTCGGTCACCAACAAAATAACTCAACTATTCTAATCGTCACCAAACGTTAAGTGTGTAGACCCTGCGGGTTCGAGAACTATGTAGACATGACCGAGACACCTCTACGGCCAATAACCAATAGCGGGACCTGGATGCCCATATTGGCTCCTACATATTCTACGAAGATCTTTTATCGGTCGAACCTCTATGTCAAGGATTCAGTTAATCCCGTATGCTGTTCCCTTTGTTCTTCGGTATGTTACTTGCCCGAGATTCGATCGTCGGTATCTCTATACCTAGTTCAATCTCGTTACCGGCAAGTCTCTTTACTCGTTCCGTAATACAAGATCTCGTGGCTAACACTTTAGTCACATTGCTTGCAAGGCTCATTGTGATGTTGTATTACCGAGTGGGCCCTGAGATACCTCTCCGTCATACGGAGTAACAAATCCCAGTCTTGATCCATGCCAACCCAACAGACACCCTCGGAGATACCTGTAGAGCACCTTTATAGTCACCCAGTTACGTTGCGACGTTTGATACACACAAGGTACTCCTCCGATGTCAGGGAGTTGCATGATCTCATGGTCATAGGAACAGATACTTGACATGCAGAAAACAATAGCAATAAACTGACACGATCATATGCTACGTTCGTAGTTTGGGTCTTGTCCATCACATCATTCTCCTAATGATGTGATCCCGTTATCAAATGACATCTCATGTCAATGGCTAGGAAACCTTAACCATCTTTGATCAACGAGCTAGTCATCTAGAGGCTTACTAGGGACACAGTGTTTGTCTATGTACCCACACATGTATTTGAGTTTCCAATCAATACAATTATAGCATGGATAATAAACGATTATCATGAACAAGGAAATATAATAATAACCTATTTATTATTGCCTCTAGGGCATATTTCCAACAGTCTCCCACTTGCACTAGAGTCAATAATCTAGTTCACATCACTATGTGATTTACATTGTAATGAATCGAACACCCATGCAGTTCTGGTGTTGTTCATGGTTAGCCCTTGGAAGAGGTTTAGTCATCGGATCTGCAACATTCAGATCCGTGTGTACTTTGCAAATATTTATGTCGTCCTCCTTGATGTAATCGCGGATGGAATTGAAACGTCGCTTTATGTGTCTGGTCCTCTTGTGAAATCTTGGTTCCTTGGCTAGAGCAATGGCACCAGTATTATCACAAAACAGAGTCATTGGGTTAAGCGCACTAGGCACTACTCCAAGATCTGTCATGAACTCCTTCATCCAGACACCTTCCTTCGCCGCCTCCGAGGCTGCGATGTACTCCGCTTCGCATGTAGAATCAGCTACCACGCTTTGCTTGGAACTGCACCAGCTAACCGCACCCCCATTAAGAATAAACACGTATCCGGTTTGAGACTTAGAGTCATCCGGATCAGTGTCAAAGCTTGCATCGACGTAACCCTTTACGACGAGCTCTTGATCACCTCCATAAACGAGAAACATATCCTTAGTCCTTTTCAGGTACTTCAGGATATTCTTGACCGCCGTCCAGTGTTCCATTCCTGGATCACTTTGAAACCTTCCGACCATACTTATGGCAAGGCTGACATCGGGTCTTGTGCACAGCATTGCATACATGATAGAGCCTATGGCCGAAGCATAGGGGATGACACTCATCTTTTCTCTATCTTCTGCAGTCACTGGGCATTGAGTCTTACTCAACTTCACACCTTGCAATACAGGCAAGAACCCCTTCTTGGACTGATCCATTTTGAACTTCTTCAAAACTTTGTCAAGGTATGTGCTTTGTGAAAGTCCTATTAAGCGTCTCGATCTATCTCTATAGATCTTGATGCCTAATATGAAAGCAGCTTCTCCTAGGTCCTTCATTGAAAAACTCTTGTTGTTCAAATATTCCTTCACGCTTTCCAGCATTTCTATATTGTTTCCAATCAGTAATATGTCATCCACATATAATATTAGAAACGCTATAGAGCTCCCACTCACTTTCTTGTAAATACAAGCTTCTCCGTAAACTTGTATAAACTCGAACGCTTTGATCACCTCATCAAAACGAAGATTCCAACTCCGAGATGCTTGCACCAGTCCATAAATGGATCGCTGGAGTTTGCAAACTTTGTCAGCATTCTCTGGATCAACAAAACCTTCTGGTTGCATCATATACAACTCTTCCTTAAGGAAACCGTTAAGGAACGCTGTTTTGACATCCATCTGCCAAATTTCATAATCGAAAAAGGCAGCTATTGCTAACATGATTCTGACGGACTTAAGCATCGCTACGGGTGAGAAGGTCTCATCGTAGTCAACTCCTTGAACTTGTGAAAAACCCTTTGCCACAAGTCGAGCTTTATAGACGGTGACATTACCGTCCGCGTCCGTCTTCCTCTTAAAGATCCATTTGTTCTGAATGGCCTTACGCCCTTCAGGTAATACTTCCAAAGTCCATACTTTGTTTTCATACATGGATCCCATCTCGGATTTCATGGCCTCTAACCACTTCTCGGAATCCGGGCCCATCATCGCTTCTCCATAGCTCGTAGGTTCATCGTTGTCTAACAACATGACCTCTAAGACAGGGTTGTCGTACCACTCGGGAGCAGTATGTGTTCTTGTCGACCTACGAGGTTCGATAGCAACTTGATCCAACGCTTCATGATCATCATCATTAACTTCCTCTTCAGCTAATGTAGGCTTCACAGAAACAACTTTCTGCGCTGCGCTACTCTCAGGTTGAAGTAAAGGTTCAACAACCTCATCAAGTTCTATCTTCCTCCCACTCAATTCTTTCGAGAGAAACTCTTTCTCAAGAAATGTTCCGTTTTTAGCGACAAACACTTTGCCTTCGGATCTGAGGTAGAAGGTATACCCAACTGTCTCTTTTGGGTATCCTATGAAGACGCATTTCTCCGCTTTGGGTTCCAGCTTTTCAGGCTGAAGCTTTTTGACATAAGCATCACATCCCCAAACTTTAAGAAACGACAGCTTTGGCTTCTTGCCAAACCAAAGTTCATATGGCGTCGTCTCAACGGATTTCGATGGTGCCCTATTTAAAGTGAATGCAGCTGTCTCTAATGCATAACCCCAAAACGATAGTGGCAAATCGGCAAGAGACATCATAGATCGCACCATATCTAATAAGGTTCGATTACGACGTTCGGACACACCATTACGCTGTGGTGTTCCAGGCGGTGTTAATTGTGAAACAATTCCACACTGTCTTAAGTGACTGCCAAACTCATAACTCAGATATTCTCCTCCTCGATCAGATCGTAGGAATTTAATCTTCTTGTTACGATTATTCTCAACTTCACTCTGAAATTGTTTGAACTTTTCAAATGTTTCAGACTTATGTTTCATTAAGTAAATATACCCATATCTACTTAAGTCATCAGTGAAGGTGAGAAAGTAACGATAACCACCGCGCGCCTCAATACTCATCGGACCACACACATCAGTATGTATGATTTCCAATAAGTCACTTGCCCGTTCCATTGTTCCAGAGAACGGCGTTTTAGTCATCTTGCCCATGAGGCATGGCTCACATGTGTCAAGTGATTCAAAATCAAGTGACTCCAAAAGTCCATCAGCATGGAGCTTCTTCATGCGTTTTACGCCAATATGACCTAAACGGCAGTGCCACAAGAAAGTGGTATTATCATTATCAATTCTACATCTTTTGGCATCAATGTTATGAACATGTGTATCATTACTATCGAGATTCAATAAGAATAAACCCCTCACATTGGGTGCATGACCATAAAAGATATTACTCATATAAATAGAACAACCATTATTCTCTGATTTAAATGAGTAACCGTCTCACAATAAACAAGATCCAGATATAATGTTCATGCTTAACGCAGGCACCAAATAACACTTATTTAGGTTCATCACTAATCCTGACGGTAATCGAAGAGCGAGCGTGCCGACGGCGATCACATCAACCTTGGAACCATTTCCCACGCGCATCGTCACTTCGTCCTTTGCCAGCCTCCGTCTATTCCGCAGTTCCTGTTTAGAGTTGCAAATATGAGCAACCGCACCGGTATCAAATACCCAGGCACTACAACGAGGGTTGGTAAGGTACACATCAATAACATGTATATCATATATACCTTGTTTGTTGTTGGCCGCCTTCTTGTCAGCCAAATACTTGGGGCAGTTCCGCTTCCAGTGTCTAGTTCCCTTGCAATGAAAACACACAGTTTCTGGTTTGGGTCCAGCCTTGGGTTTCTTCATGAGAGGAGCAACTGTTTTGCCACTCTTCTTGGAGTTACCCTTCTTACCCTTGCCATTTTTCTTGAAACTAGTGGTTTTATTGACCATCAACACTTGATGCTCCTTCTGAATTTCAGACTCAGCGGCTTTCAGCATCGCAAACAGCTCGGCGACTGACTTGTTCATCCCGTGCATGTTATAGTTCAACACGAAGCTCTTGTAGCTAGGTGGAAATGATTGAAGAACTCTGTCAGTGATAGCCTCTGGCGGAAGGGGCATCCCCAATTCAGCCAGACGGGTGGAGTACCCAGACATTCTGAGCACGTGATTACTGATAGACCCGTTCTCCTCCATCTTGCAAGCATAGAACTTATCGGAGATCTCATATCTCTCGATCCGGGCATTCTTCTGAAAGATAAACTTCAACTCCTGGAACATCTCATATGCTCCATGACGTTCAAAACGTCTTTGAAGTCCCGGTTCTAAGCCATACAACATTGCACATTGAACTATTGAGTAATCATCAGAACGAGCCTGCCAGGCGTTCACAACGTCTAGAGACTCAACTGGAGCGGGTGGATCACCAAGCGGTGCATCAAGGACATAAGCTTTCTGGGAAGCCGTAAGGATAATCCTTAGATTACGGGCCCAGTCCACAAAGTTACTTCCATCATCTTTCAACTTAGCTTTCTCTAGGAACGCATTAAAATTCAGGGGTGCTACTGCGCGAGCCATGATCTACAACATAAATATAGCAAAGACAACTTAGACTATTGTTCTAGATAATGAGTTTAGTTAATCATATTACTTAAAAACTCCCACTCAAATTGACATTCCTCCGGTCATTCGAGTGTAACATGATCCAAATCCACCAACTCAAGTCCGATCATCACGTGAGTTGAGGTGGTTTCAATGGTGAACATCTTCATGTTGATCATATCTACTATATGACTCATGTTCGACCTTTCGGTCTCTTGTGTTCCGAGGCCATGTCTGTACATGCTAGGCTCGTCAAGTTTAACCCGAGTGTTCCGCGTGTGCAACATGGCTTGCACCCGTTGTATGTGAACGTGGAGTCTATCACACCCGATCATCACGGCGTGTCTCGAAACGACGAACTTTCGCAACGGTGCACACTCGGGGAGAACACAATTTATCTTGAAATTTAAGTGAGGGATCACCTTATAATGCTACCGTCGTCCTAAGCAAAATAAGATGCATAAAAGGATTAACATCACATGCAAATCATAAGTGACATGATATGGCCATGAACTTGTGCTTTTGATCTCCATCTCCAAAGCACCGGCATGATCTCCATCGTCACCGGCATGACACCATGATCTCCATCATCTTGATCTCCATCAACGTGTCGCCATAAGGTTGTCGCGCCGACTGTTGCTTCCACGACTATTGCTAACGTTTAGCGATAAAGTAAAGCATTACATAGCGCTTAATGATTGACACGCAGGTCATACAATAATTAAAGACAACTCTATGGCTCCTGCCAGTTGCCGTACTCATCGACATGCAAGTCGTGATATTCTATACAACACATGATCATCTCATACATCACATATATCTCATCATGTAATTGGCCATATCATATCACATCATACCCTGCAAAAACAAGTTAGACGTCCTCTAATTGTTGTTGCAAATTTTACGTGGCTGCTACGGGTTTGCAAGAACCGTTCTTACCTACGCAAAACCACAACGTGGTGTAGTGATTGCTTTTTGATCTTCTAAAAGAACCCTCTTCATTGAAATCGATTCAACTAAAGTGAGAGAGACAGACACCCGCTAGCCATCTTTATGCAACGAAGTTACATGTCAGTTGAAGGAACCTGTCTCGCGTAAGTGTACGCGTAATGTCGGTCCGGGCCGCTTCATCTCACAGTACCGCCGAATCAAATATCAACTAGTAACGGCAAGCAATATGTATACACCCACGCCCACAACTCGTTTGTTTTCTACTCGAGATCTCATCTACGCATAGACCTGGCTCATGATGCCACTGTTGGGAAACGTTGCATGGGAAACAAAAATTTTCCTACGCACACACAAGATCTATCCATGGTGATGAGCATCTATGAGAGGGAGAGTAAATCTACATACCCTTGTAGATCGCTAAGCGGAAGCGTTTAAGAAACGCGGTTGATGTAGTCGAACGTCTCCGCGATCCAAATCGCAAGTCGTCCCTCGATCCGATCACGAACTAGCGCCGAACGGACGGCACCTCCGCATTCAACACACGTACGGCTTGATGACGCCTTCACCTCCTCGATCCAGCGAGCGATGGTGAAGTAGTGGTTGAGTTCCAGCAGCACGACGGCGTGGTGATGGTGGTGAGGAACAATCTCTGCAGGGCTTCGCCAAGCGCTACGGAGATTATGACGGAGGAACTAGAGGGTTAGGGTTGCCGCACACGGCTTGGGGAAATCTTGATGTGTCCCGTGTGGTAGCCCTGCCCCTCTATTTATATGTTGAGCCTTGGGGTCTAAACTTGGAGTAAAAGCCTCCTCCAGGTCGGTTTTGCCCGCACAAGGTCGGTTTGGCCCGCAGGGAAAGAGTCCAACTCGGATCCCTGCAGTACCGCGCACAAGCGGTAGTACCGCTTAACACAAGCGGTAG
Organism: Elymus sibiricus; assembly: GCA_039707655.1. Classification (NCBI taxonomy): domain Eukaryota; kingdom Viridiplantae; phylum Streptophyta; class Magnoliopsida; order Poales; family Poaceae; genus Elymus; species Elymus sibiricus. Next base: position 391,688,381 of record CM077676.1, on the reverse strand, counting down.
TACCGCTTGGGCGGTAGTACCGCTTCACACAAGCGGTAGTACCGCTTGGGCGGTAGTACCGCTTCACACAAGCGGTAGTACCGCTTCACAAAACGGTAGTACCGCTTACGCGGCAGCAAAACTACTTTTTGCACTTTCCAATACCTCGTGGGCTTTATCCCTTTGGCCCATATAAAGTGTTGCTGCACCCGAACACTTCGGTAAACATCCGGAACCCATTCCGGTGAACTCCGGAACCTTTCCGGAGATCACAACACTATTATCACATATATTAATCTTTACCTCCGGACTCTTCCGGAGATCCTCGTCATGTCCGGGATCTTATCCGGGACTCCGAATAACCTTCGGTCACCAACAAAATAACTCAACTATTCTAATCGTCACCAAACGTTAAGTGTGTAGACCCTGCGGGTTCGAGAACTATGTAGACATGACCGAGACACCTCTACGGCCAATAACCAATAGCGGGACCTGGATGCCCATATTGGCTCCTACATATTCTACGAAGATCTTTTATCGGTCGAACCTCTATGTCAAGGATTCAGTTAATCCCGTATGCTGTTCCCTTTGTTCTTCGGTATGTTACTTGCCCGAGATTCGATCGTCGGTATCTCTATACCTAGTTCAATCTCGTTACCGGCAAGTCTCTTTACTCGTTCCGTAATACAAGATCTCGTGGCTAACACTTTAGTCACATTGCTTGCAAGGCTCATTGTGATGTTGTATTACCGAGTGGGCCCTGAGATACCTCTCCGTCATACGGAGTAACAAATCCCAGTCTTGATCCATGCCAACCCAACAGACACCCTCGGAGATACCTGTAGAGCACCTTTATAGTCACCCAGTTACGTTGCGACGTTTGATACACACAAGGTACTCCTCCGATGTCAGGGAGTTGCATGATCTCATGGTCATAGGAACAGATACTTGACATGCAGAAAACAATAGCAATAAACTGACACGATCATATGCTACGTTCGTAGTTTGGGTCTTGTCCATCACATCATTCTCCTAATGATGTGATCCCGTTATCAAATGACATCTCATGTCAATGGCTAGGAAACCTTAACCATCTTTGATCAACGAGCTAGTCATCTAGAGGCTTACTAGGGACACAGTGTTTGTCTATGTACCCACACATGTATTTGAGTTTCCAATCAATACAATTATAGCATGGATAATAAACGATTATCATGAACAAGGAAATATAATAATAACCTATTTATTATTGCCTCTAGGGCATATTTCCAACAGTCCCGGCAAGTAAAAAAGAGAACATTCCATTTATCTAGGTAAATATTAAAAATCTGACATCAGCTTTTTAACTTTTGCCTGCAAACGTCCAGATTTTTCATGCGAAAACAGATAAATTTGCCATGATGTTGTGTAAGTCTGAAGTGAAAATTTTCATGTAGTGTAAAAAATGGTCATAAAAATTGCCATACTGCAGCGAGTAATTGTCATGCATTCGGGATCCGACATAGCCGAGGTAGTCAAATTTTTTACGCTAAAAAAAGCTGACGTCAGATGTATATTGGGGTTCTCATCTATATCTATATTTATATTTATATCTATATCTATACCTAATATTAAAGGACGGATTGTTTCTCCAAAAAAATTCGTTTACGGTGGGACCCACAGGCTTTTTCGTCCGTCAGCTTTTTAACTTTTGCCTGCAAACGTCCAGATTTTTCATGCGAAAATAGATAAATTTCCCATGATGTTGTGTAAGTCTGAAGTGAAAATTTTCATGTAGTGTAAAAAATGGTCATAAAAATTGCCATACTGCAGCGAGTAATTGTCATGCATTCGGGATCCGACATAGCTGAGGTAGTCAAAAATTTTACGCTAAAAAAAGCTGACGTCAGATGTATATTGGGGTTCTCATCTATATATATATTTATATTTATATCTACTAGCAAAAAAGCCCGTGCGTTGCAACGGTTATGAAATAAATCTGAGAGTTTGTGTGGTATTCAAGAGTTTACCTATCATGATGAAATTTTCCAATTAAGTTGGTTTAAGACTCAAAAGGATCCACTTTATAAAAATCCTATTTTATTCCAAAAGCTCATAATCTTCTTATTTGCTAATAAAACTTACCCCTTCAACTCATTCTAAGGAAATTAGATTATTTGTAATAAGTTGTTGATATTCAACAACCCTTCGTAAAAATAATTACAAAAATCTAAACAGTTATTGATGCGATGGATCAGCAGCTACTTCGATGCGAAAGTAATTGTGCATCGTTCACATACCTGTAACAGATTCAAATAGACCATATATTGATACTTATATCTACCAATCCCTATTAATATTAATTTATATTTATACTTTTCACTTCCAAAATATGGTGGCCGGAAAGTAAAGAGTTTATAAGGCTTGGCGCTCTTTTATTGACACATTGCCATGAGTATTAGGAGCTCACCCTCCACGCCAGCATGACCACTTCACTGGACATTATCACCGGGCCTCGGTGGGAATTGGGATTAGGGTACGTACAGCTGCCAAATAGATGGTACAACAGAGGGAAGTGATCCCCAGTCCCAACTGTCGTGCACGGCGAAACACGACACGAGCAAGATGCATCATTGTCGCACTCTCTCTGCTCTTCATCCCTCACTCTCTCCTTCCTATCTAACCAAGACATCGATGACATCCAGAGTTGAGAATATCTCGATGGTCAGAGAGTACCGGTGAGCCCCAAATATCCCCCCTTAAGAATTGTTATATCTGATATGTATTCTTTAGATGTGGTAGGCATGAATATTAAATTATTACATCCAGCAGCAAGTAATTATAATGGGGGCTCATCCGGGAAAAAAATTGTAATTGGTGCACGCATAGCATCCAACAATAGTGCCGGAGCTACAAATAAAGAGTTGGGTGGCCGGGGATACAAAGTTCTCTTAAATTTTGAACCACACTACAATACTACCAGGTATTAGTCAGTGCCCAGTTATTTTGAAAACCATAGCAATTCTGAACCATCTCCATTTCTTTATAAAAAAAACCCAGTGCATGTGCCACTGCAGCTGCGCCCTAGCGTGGCTGAATCTAGAGCGTCATGGCTAATTCATGTAGGAAAGTACCATTCTGCTCCCGAGCTCAAATGAGCTCGGTGAACAGTAAAATCGAAAAAAATGCGCATTTTCAGAGTATCGATTTTGTTTTTTTTCCAGGCCTTATAGGAATGTTATTTCAGGCCAAATTTTTTGCACGCACTTAGATATTTTGTCAATGTTGTTCACGAAAAAATTTCAGAATTTTTTGAACATTTTGTCGATTTGTTTTCGATTTTACTGTTCACCGAGCTCATTTGAGCTCGGGAGCAGAAACTTCATGTCATCATTGATGTATGCGATGCAGTGTTGGTCTAAGTCTGATATGCATATTAGTTCATTCACACGTAGACCCTAACCAGAGGATAAGTCTCTCGTGCGCATTTCAGGCTGCTGGGCAAAATACCTAGTTTTATTTTCCCACACATAGCTCCGTCGATATCCACTGTCCAGCAGCTTCTGGTCCAACACAACATCTAGCGACAACACCCCCTGCCCACCGCCCACTACGTGCCCCTTATCCCCAACACATTGCCATTCTTCCTCTTCTCCATCCACCCGACGCTCTCTCCCTTCTTCTCAATCCAGCGCGTCCACGACGTGGTGGCTGGCCAGAGGACGCCCGTGCCCAGTCGCCGCCCCGTGCTCCAGATCCGGCCAGCAGGCGTCCACAACCTCGGCCACCTGCGCCAGGCCCCAGGTCAGGCCGATCCCGCACCGATTCCTCCGCTCGCGGGTCGCATTGACCGCGAGGGTAAGCGCCTCGTCCAGCCGCGGCCCGAACTACAGCGGCGACGGAGGACCCGACGCGTGGTTGCTGGGGGCAGCGTTCCCGTGCTGTGGTGGTGGAGCCTCTCTCTCTGGTGGGCGACGGCTGCGTATGGGGCTCCTGGCGACAAGCCTGTGCGTGCGAGGGCAAGTGGCCTGCGCGGCGGGCCTATGGCGGAGGCGCGCCTGGCTCGGGGCGAGGTCGCTACGTGCAATGCGGTTGCCGGTGGCGGTATGGGACTATAAATTCGAATCTGTAATCTGAAATTGTAGCACAAATTCTGATTGCTTTTTTTTGAGACAAACAAATTCTGATTGCTGCAATCGGAAGGGAGGACAGTGGCTTTGACTCCGGCGAAGTCATTCGTCTCCGCAGGCACCTCCCGCCTCGCTGCCGCTGCCTGATGCATCCCCCGCGTAGAGCCGCTTCCCCGCCATGGTCACAACCCCCGCATCTCAATTTTCTCCCCTTCGTCTCCTCGCGTGCCTCCCGCCTCGCAGCTACCGCCTGATGCAGCGCCTAAGCGCAACGCCGCCTCCCCACCATGGCCGCCGCCCCCTGCAAGCCTGTGACGCCGTGGTCTGTGGCTTCAACGCCGGTGCCCCCCTGCCCACACGGCCGCGCAGGACTGCCGCACCGGCGGCAGCCCCAAGGGGTCTCCAAGCTATGCGCGACCCGGCACAGGGGAGGGGCTGGCCCCGAGGAGCAGGGAGCCGGCGAATCCGTCGGTCAGGAGCTGGGCGGCGCCCTCCATCATCGCCTCCGTTTGGGGAGGGACACAGTCCCGGTCGACGCGGTGTGTGCCGGGCGGCGCGGGACAGGAGGTGGCGGCTGGATGGAGGTGGAGATGGGATCGAGGAGGCAGGGTCGTGCGGGGCGCTGTTTTTTTCTTCTTCTTTTCTCTCCTCTGTACCGGTTCGGGGCTGACTTATGATGGGGACTGCGGGTTGAATTCAATAAAACCTAGGGGTTTTATTGCAAAACTGCCACGACGCACGGGCAGAAGCGATCCGTCCTTTAATAGTAGGTATAGATATAGATATAGATATAGATATAGATATAGATATCTATATCTATATCTATACCTAATATTAAAGGACGGATTGTTTCTCCAAAAAAATTCGTTTACGGTGGGACCCACAGGCTTTTTCGTCCGTCAGGCGTTTCCGCCAAAAAAAATCAGACATACGCGAAAAATAATACTGCGCCACGAGGACACTCGAACCCAAGCGCTCACGCTAGAAACCTTAGAACCCTAGCCAGTGGACTAATCAAGGCCTGGTGTTTAATTAACGCGCACTTGACTATATGTACGTATCTGCCTCTCAGTCAGAAAAAACGCGTACGCATCTAAACGTGCACGTATCGTGCAATCAATCAGCCTCAACTAAAGCTTAAAAACCCATGCAAAAAAAAAACTAAAGCTAAAAAAAATGAGCCCCAACTAAAAAACATGTGCGCATCTGCTCGCAGTCAAAAAAAAAAAACGCATACACATCTGCGTTGGACGAGCACAACCACGGCTGCCATGCATGCCGTCAGCGGCCGCAAGATCAATCGGCCACCATGCTCCATGCATCATCATGTGCCCAATTCAAACAATATTTTTTTTCATCTCTACCATATTACAAGTAATATGTGCACATAAACATGTATAACCGGTCTATTCAAACCAAACATTAGTCTTTATTAATCGAATGTCTTTCTAATACAGTTAGAAAAAAGATTGGTTATGATTTTCACGTGTAGGGTGGAGGATTGTTTCTCCACTTTTTTTGTCATCGTTTTGCTTTGGTACGTCCTTTTTATTCCATTTCGTCTGTTGGTTACCGGTCTCCTGTGGTTTTTGTTTTGTTTGGTACCTTCGTTACCGGTCCCTCAAAAAAAAATAACGTGCGTAGAGGGATTTGAACCATGGTTGCGAGGACTCACGAACCAACTCATCCAACCAAGGATCCTGCAGAAAGAGAGGGAGCTTAGACCGTCTCACCATAGGTGGAATTCATTTACGCTTCGAAAACCTCCATCATGTACTATTCCTTTCTTCAAACCTCCTCCCTACATGTATGCTGTGGACCACGGTTGCGGGCGTGGTGTGCCAAGGGCTAGAGCTCCAGTGGAAGGAGCGGGAGATGGGGCTACTGGAGGCCGTGATTGGGAAGATGACGATGAGGATGATAAGATTGGGAAGGAGAGGGTGGAGGGAAGGTCGTGGGAATCGAGACGCCACAATCAATGACATGTGCGGCACCCATCGCGCTGCCACCGTGGTCTTGATCCCGCCGATCTGGTCACGCGTCAACGCGACACGTCTCCTGTCTTGAACCATCATCCTGGAGAACCTTGCCGTCAATTGATCACCGTTTTTGCCATCGAGTGTCCCGCGACACAATTCCTTAACCGAGGCAACCTTGATTCATGACAACTGGTGTTTTCTCCATAGCGAAGAACGAACGTTGTGCTTATCGTGACAGGGACAAGCATTTTTATTTCCCGTTGCAACGCACGGGCATGTTTGCTAGTAAAAAAGATGTATATCAGGTTTCTCTATCTTTTTTTAAGAATTGGGGTTCTTTATCTAGTATTTTGTTTTAAAAAAATAAGTCATCATCAAAAGGAGTTTTCTTTTTGGACTGCCACCAGAAGGAGTTGAAAACGGAGAGGTTGGCCGGCCTTGGCTACCAAAATCAAACAAAACCGAGCGCGTGGGAGTGGAAGCAGCAGTCGGGCCATATCTTGTTGGAACAGAAACCAGGACAGTGGAAGAGGCCTGTTGGCCCATGACGGACCGAGTCGGCAACGAAGCCCGCGAACCGCGGCAGTGGCGCGTCTGCCCTGAAGCCGTGCAGCCACAGAGGTGGCAGCAAGAACCTGGGGGGCTTCTCGCTGAAGCCGTGCACAACCACAAGCACGGTGGCGTCGGTGGCTTTCGCCGGCAAGGAGTTTCAGTTCAAGCAGTGCACAAACCAGAGCATGAAGGACGCCACAGGGGAGCAGGAGTGTTCGATGAAGATCTGCTCCACCAAAAGGAAGGTGCCGACTGACGGGCACGACGAGGAAGATATTGCCCTTGCCGGCTCAGTGACTACAGAGCAGGCTATCAAAGTTGCAGGAGCAGACTCCGAGGTGGACAGTTCCGATGATGATAATGAACCCCTCTCGGAAGCTGAGTTTGCAGCTATTTATGAGGACGAGAAGGCCAAGCACGAGAAGTTCTTGCTCGAAAGGGTTTTGCCTTTGAGGCTCAAGAATGCCAAGGCTACCCAGAGGCTTCTGCAAGAACAATGTGAAGTTGAATCTGTTCTCGAATCCAACTGATATCATCGAGGATTTACTAGGCCGGGCCGGTTCACCAATGCTGTGCTTTGGATCATCGGTCTATTTGTCTATCTATGTAACTAATCTGGTGTTCATCTATGTTATGGATTCATCGTTATCTATCTATGGATTTATCGGTATCTTTGTGATGCTGTGATCTTGTTATCAAGTTGTGCTGTCACCATATATTATGTTTAAGCTAGGCACTGATGATCCAATGCATGTGTGTTAATCTACTATGTTTATCTTGCACAAGAGGTTTCTTCTTTTCTTTTCTGATTGGGGAATCTTCTGCAAGTGTTATGTTTGGATCATGGTTGGACCATCTGATTGTGCCTGCTAGTTATTTTTTTTCCTATCAAAAGTTTTCGCCTTGTGTGGTTTTGAAGGTCATGTACATGACATGTTACTGTGGATTTCATGTTAATGTGCATGGTAGATCACCTATGGCTCATGGAAAAAATATCAGCCCTTTGTTTCTTAGCTTTGATAGGAGTACATGCTAGGCTGTGCCAATGTGAAAACATTATTGAATATTATGTTGCGACTCTGTTCTGCATTGGTACAGTCTTATTTTTGTATTATTATGGCACAAGAGTGGCCTTTTTTAGCTGATTAGGGTGTTGAGTGCAATATGTGATGCCTTTTGGCAAGGGCCGTGCTGCAACTTGCCCTTAGACCTCAGTGAGTTTGCTGAAATATTACTCCTTAACTAGCCATGTTTATGTGATGCCAATTTGATCCCTGACACTAGCGTCTGGTTAGGACTACTTTCACCTTAACTAGACAGTATGCAGGTTTCATTTTTTATGATGAACTGTCTTGTATATATGTTGTGATGCTATGCCATGGTTTAGTGATGTGTCTTTTCTCTCTCTGGATCTGGAGAAGTATGGTGTATGTTGGAAGGGGTTCAGAATCCTTTTCAGTTATGTTTGTGCGTGTGATTGGTTCCTTTTATGTTATACATAGCCCGATTCAAACTCATTTTGGTCAGAGTTTTGCTTTAGTTCAAAACACGGTGAGCTTGAGGCTACAGACGCCTACAAAAGTAAATGCAGTGGCTGTATCAGAAGGTAAGCTTGGGATATGTTACTGCAAAATATGAGGGTCTGTCTAGGGCACATCTAGATGTGCCCTAGTTATTGCACATCTAAGTGACTCAATCAAACTAGAAAGAAAAAGAAAAAAAGACAAAAGAAAATGCTTGCACGAATCTTAGCGTAAAATCAATGACATAAAACTTAGATGTGCAATACTTAGAGCACATCTAGATGTGCTTTAGCAAAACTGGCAAAATATCCCAAATACCCAACGGGGACACGCACAAAAATGAGGCTACCACTAATTGTATACATTTCGATTCAGATTATGGTGCAACTGAAGCAACCAAAGCTTGGGTTATGAGTGTGATTTTAATTAATAAAAAAGCATTAATGCCGATTCCTTTGCCATTGCTTCCAGTTACCAGATCTTGGCAATTGGCAGTAACAGGTTCAGCTTACCATGGTAGAGTGGCTGATACTGATACCATGCAGGAAACATGCGACAAGGTGCGGACATATATTCCTTCCCTTTTCTTTCAATTACATGCTGCTAAAACTCACCAAAGTCACTGCTGTTGAATAGATTGTCAATGATCCAGGGGAAATAAAATACCTAGTGCCATGAACCCCAACTTGCTGATTTGCTGGAAAGGCTTCTCTGTAAATATAAGTGCTGTTTTAATCACCATATGGTCTTGCCGTACTGGTAAGAATATAATGTGAATGTTAAGCTCCCACCACATACTAGAGGCAAAGCTGACTGTGTAGAGATTAGGTAGCGTTGCCACTGCTGGTGTACAAAGAACATGAACACATGCTCTTTCATTGTAAAGAGCTGACATTGTTCTATCATGCTTCTGGTGCGCAATTGCCGATGGACTATACAGTAGATTTGTTCCTGAGATGAGATGAGGTTAATTTGTTGTCATACTCGTTGTCCAGTACCAAGAACCGCTTTTCTTGGACATAGCTCAGTATTCTTTGTTCTTGGATTCTCTGTTCAGCAATTAAAGCAACAAATTGTGCATCTGATCAGTGTCATATTGAAGTTGGTATACTTCATTTTGGACCTTAGACGGCAATGCTTATACACACTCCTAATGACGAGGCTGGGAGGTGCCTCAAATTTTTAGAGGCTTTCTTATGGTGCTGTACCGTCATGCTCTAGGAATGTAACACACATCATTCTTTTCCAGGAAGGTGTGATACAGCCAGCAGTTTCATTGCATGTTTATTTGTTATTGGTTCTTTCACTTACCATTCTGCAATGACTTGCGTGTACTGTCTTATTTGGTTTCCTAATACCACAGTGGTACCATTCCAGGAGAAGAAGCTGGTTGCTGAGATTAAAAAAACTGCAAAGACCGGAAATGGGTACATGTTAGGATTTTGTGGTAGAACCCTAATCCCTAACATTGTCCTTCTTGATATCTTACAATGCATGTTCTGTTTTGCTGTAGGCGACAACCAAAATTCTAGCTCGGCCATTAGTCAGGCAACAAATCATCACTTTACGAGGTACACGAGCTCAGATATGTGGAGTAGCTACTCAGTTTGCCATTGTGAGTGGCAAGACTTCGGCAAACTGAAGCGAGGCGCTGGGTTCGACACCCAGCAATAATTGTTATTATGAGTCAGAAAAAAAAACGGCAGCCTTGGTGGTTGGCTGTTCTTAAACTATCAGCATTTTTCGAATCTGTAATTAATTTTGCCTGTGAACTTATTTTCAACTCTGTACTGTGATGTTTTCTGCAATATACTGTCTTTTTATTTCAGAAAATGAAAACAACGAAGCAGATGAAGGTCATGAGAGAACCCTAATCAATTTTGCCTGTGAACTTATTTTGAACTGTGTATTCTGTGATGGTTTCTGCAATCTACTGTTTTTTTATTTCAGAAAATGAAACCAACGAAGCAGATGAAGGTCATGAGAGAATCTAGAAGCAATCAACTCAATTAGACATGACAGTAATACGTTTCGGGCACACTTTTTTTTATAGTGATGCTAAGTGGAGATGCTTAGTTATATCATATCGTGTGTGTGTGTGTGTGTGTGTTTTTATTGGTTAGTTATTACTTGCTTAACCCATTATATAGACAACATGCAATGATACAATCACTATTTTTTATATAGTCATTGAGCCCCACTTCGGTACACCCCCCCCCCCCCCCCTCACAAACCGTATAAAGGGCAATATGGACTTTTGACATATCATACACAGTTTGACGTATACAGCCGTATGTGGCATCAATACAGTTTTATGTGCACCTGGGCGAGCCCAGCCCATTTATGTTTTTTTCTTTCTTTTTAAAAATCAAAAAGTGCGCTTTGTGGGACTCGAACCCAGACGCTTCACCTACAGTACTCAAGGCGTTAACCACTGGGATAGTTTAATTCTTTTGCCAGAGTACTTCTTTCCTCCTTCTTATGGCTGATATAATGCTAATAAAAAAAACATGCGTTTCTGCACTGATTTTTTTTCAGTTCGGCCGTTTTTCTTCAGGTTTTTTTTTTCTTATTTATTTCTATTTTCATTTTCCTTTCTTAATTCGGAAACCTTTTAAATTTTTTTAACTTTTTCAAATTTCGTGAACCTCATTTCAAATTTCATGAACTTATTTTAAAATTCATGAACTTTTTCAAATTCTGTGATTTTTTTCAAAGTCATGAACTTTTTAAAATTCATGCACTTTTTCAAATTTCATGAACTTTATTTTCAAATTAGTAAACTTTTTTGAGATTTTGTGTACATTTTCACATTTATAATTTTTTCAAATTCACGAATTTTTTCAAATTCTTGAACTTTTTAAAATTTTATGAATTTTTTAAAATTAGTGATTCTCAAATTTTCTGATTTTGTTTCAAATCATGAACTTTTTTAATATTTGTGAACATATTTTGAAATTTCATGACCTCATTTAAAAGTTTGTGAACTTTTATAAAAAAATTACAAAGTTTTTAAAATATCATGAACTTTTTTTAAAAAATGAACTTTTTCCAAACTTGTGAACTTTTTCAAATTCATGACCTTTTTTGTGTCTGCGATTTTATTTCAAATTCATGAACTTTAAAAAAAATCATGAGCACATGGAACTTTTTTCAGTGGTCAGCAACATATCCTAATCCATGTGCTAATACGCTCACCCGCGCCTGCTCACCTACTCGGCCGCTCGTGTGTGAGAGCCGGTTTGCTGGGCTGGCCCAAAAATCCTACCGCGTGAGCGTCGAATGGCTTACCTGGCGCAACAAGCGCTCATTAGGAGCCCCCGTACATTCGGGGAGTAGCGTCAAATAGACGGAGCCACGCACAGGAGGCCGCCCGGCTGGGCCGGCCTATGAAGCTGGCATGGATGACTACCATGGGCATGCGCACCTCTTGAAAAAGTTGTTAAATGGAGAGTGATCAGGTTGTCCAAAAGGCTCCGTCTGAGAGCATGTTATTTCCAGACTTCCTTCAAATGGCCCCAAATTTTTCACCAGCTTCTATGACCAATTCAAGGTACCATGCCAAAGTTGTTTGTGTTTTGGACAATTCTTACATTTTTTGAAGTTTTCTAGGTGAAAAATGCTCGATAAATGGCCGGACATGACGCAACTTGTATACTATGTCAGAATTCGTTCAAACCTGGCATGGATACCTACTATGGGCATGCCCATCTTCTTGAAAACGTTGGGGGTCATTTCATGCATGTCCTAAAAAAACCAAGTTCAACGGAGGGTGTTCGCGTAGGTCAGAAGGCTCCGTCCTTGACGTCCTTGAAATGAGCCAATTTTTTTCCATGAGCTTATATGACCAATTAAAGGCACCATGCCAAGTTTTCTTGGTTTTAAACAAATTTTGCAATTTCTGAAGTTTTCTCGGTCAAAAAACGCCAATAAATGGCTGGACATTTCTTAATTTGTGAACAAAAAGTTCAAAAATGGGCACATTTTTTTGAAATTCTAGAACATTTTTAAAAATTGTAAACAGTATTTGAAAACAAGAACATTTTTTGGTATTCCAAACAATATTTCAAATATTTTAACAGGTTTCAAAAAGAATAATAAAGTTCAAAAATTAGAAAAATGAATTAACAAGAAAAGAAAAGCAACACGAAAAAATAGAAATTAAATGCTTAGGCCTTGGCCCAACTAGGCGACCGCATTGCTCCCGTCGGGCGCCTGTTGGGCTGGCGCAAGCGTTCGTGGATTTGAAAAAAGTTCATCAATTTTTTAAAAAAATTCTCACGAATTTAAAAGAATCGCAGGTTTTAAAAAAAGTTCGTTAAAGTTAAAAAGAGTTCGTGGAATTGAGAAAAAGTTCGCGGATTTGAAAACAAAGTTCATGAATTTAAGAAACTGTTCACGAATTTGAAAACTTCACAATTTTAAGAAATAAATCATGATTTAAAAATAGTTCACGAATTTAAAAAAATAAATGAAAGAGAAAAATAAAAAAACATAAGTAATAGCGGACAAACAAAAACAGAAAAAAAAAACAGAAACAAGCTCACGTTGGTTAGTGTTATATTTGAAAAGAAAAAAAGGTAACTAAACACAATAAGAAAGTACTCCAGTTGGTTATTGTGGTAGTACTAAGTGTGTAGGTGCTGGGTTCGAATCCTGCTGGACGCACATTTTTTGAAGGTTTTAATAAGTGGAAAAAAGGTATAAAATGGGCCGGTTTTAATAAGTGGAAAAAGGTATAAAATGGGCCAGCCCAGGCAGTACGTACAAGGCCGCGTATAGCGCTCGGTGCGGGCAACGTACTTCTAGAAAAGACCATCCTGCCCCTTATTATGAAGGGGTATGGAGAGATCTCAGCCCTCAATGTGTTTAGGGAGGGTGTATCGAAGCAAAAGTGTCTTTGTGGGATTCTCATGATCTGCACTGTATTGAGCATTCTCAGATATCAGCCACTCAAATTGTTAGCGCTTTCACACGATATTCATGTGCTCTGAGTTCCTTTTGTAATTTTGTACCGATGTTAGCCATGTTTCCCTCACTGTGCTTTTTCAGATATTTCTACAGGCTTTGTACCTCTGGTAGACTAGTGCCATGCTACATCTACTTCCAGGATGAAGATAACATGGATCACATTTTGCGGAAATGTGTTTTTTCCCGGGAAATCTGGTTCAGATGCTTATCAAGCATGCAATTCAGTGGTAATACCTTCTCCGCAAGATTATCTGCAACGCTGGTGGTTATCTGCTCGATTCCGCTGTCTTGGCTCATTCACTGGAACCCTTGGAAGCAACACGGTGCTAAGGTGTTTCGCAATGTTCAGCAGCAACTTTCAACGCCTTATCTGGCATCATCTTGGATGAATTCAAATTATGGACGATTGCCTACTCAAGAGAAAGAATGGGTGCTTGACATGACTTACGTTATTGCCATTGGCATCTTGGTTGTTTGTGTTTTGGAGGAAGGATTTACTTGCAAACTTCTTGTAATCTATTTTTGTTGCCTTCTACTGTATGATACGTTATTGCCATTGGCATACTCTCGATAAACTACTAGGTGATACCCCGCGCGTTGTTGCAGGAAAGGAATGCCTATATACATATGGAACTAAAGATAGTCTTTGATGGAATATTGACTAACATGGAAAAAATATGAAGAAAAACATTTGCTAGCTGCCTGGATGAATCCCATGCATAAGTCTGGAATATACAAAGGAAATGACACTAAGCATCTGGTAAAAATATGTTCAAATACTTGTAAAATGTGGCTCAATGTTACACTTTGCCATGATCCCGAGCACTCCATATGAAAAATCATCCTCATCAATGTAAATTTTTTCTATTATCTATAGAAAGAACGAAAAGTCAGGTAAAAACTTGGAATTGAGACACTAACCACCGCAATTAATTTGGACCCGCATTACCCAAAAGCTGTTCATCTTTAAGTTTGCAACTACGTATTACAAAAAACTGAAGTATTATAACAGAAGTAAAAAAGTAGCTGAAGTTCAGTTGTGAAACATGACGTGTATCTGAAAGCATCGAGCAGCTGCATTGAACACTTAATGTGCACAAAGCATGACCAACGAATCCGTGGAAAAAGTCTCTCAGTTATTGGATCTCACAATAGTGAATGGGCGACCTTTGCCACAAAAACAACTCTTTAAAATTCAAAGCACTGGCCTCAGCTTCTAGAGTTGGTTCTTAATCTTATAGGATAAACAACAAAACAACGTATATATATTAATTTTTTTGTCACATTTTGCTAGAGATAAATACGTGTACAAAAAAGCACGGAAGGAAGAACAGGGTGCTTTTTGCCAATGCATGAAGCGAGCAAAGGAAACAAAATTGCATAGATAGAAGGTCACAACATAGATGCGCGCAATAATAATTTAGCATGCCTTCTCCAAATGGCAAGATGCAAGCAAGCAAAAAATGTGTCGACAAATGCAAAATCAAGATCAATAGGGAAATTAACAATAATATGCCAAACTATTATAACAGAAAAAATATGAATTGTTCGAAAGTAAAGTATTTGGCGACCTCGGTGAAATCAATTCATAAGCAAAAAAAAAAAAAAATAGCTTGTAAAAATTTCACATATTTAAGATGGGCGAATATTGAATTTTAATGCTTCACTAGTGGAAAAACGGGATTTAGTCCCGGTTAGAAAAGGCCTTTAGTCCCGGGTCACCAACCGGGACAACTAAATCGGAACTAAAGGCCCCCACCCTTTAGTCCCGGTTGGCCACGACCCGGGACTAAAGTCCCTCCACGTGGCCGCGAGCGCGCGCCGGGGGCTGGAGGACCTTTAGTCCCGGTTGGTGACACCAACCGGGACTAAGGCCCCTCCACGTGGCCGCGAGCTAGCGCCGGGGGCTGAAGGACCTGTAGTCTCGGTTGGTGACACCAACCGGGACTAATGATTTTGTATTGGGGTTTAGGGTTTATGGTTTATTTTTCCTTTTTATTTTATGTTTTCCATTCAATTCTTTTTCATTTCAAACATATTTTACACTACTACATACTGTACACGTTATGCATATATAATATAATTTCTCGTACGACCATACATGTATCATATAATTTCTCGTACGACCATACATATATATATACAATTTGGTATATACAATTTCTCCTACAATATGCAGATCATTACATGCAGGCATTAGGTGCAATGGTATTCTCCGCTTTCAGATATGACTTCCGTAAGCAAAAATCCCGCAATTTCCTCTTGAATTGCTCGTATGCGGTTCTCTGGTAGGAGCTTATCCCGCATCTCGTGAATCTTTAAAGAAGGAGATCAATATGAATATATTAGTTGTGTGTATATATATTAGATCATCATAAAAAAAATTGTGAATAGTGTTTACGTACCTGAAGTTGTCTTGCATCTCTGCGCCATTCGGTCGTAATGCGAATGTTCTCGCAAACGTAGTATGCACATAAATTAGTCCCTTGTTGCTGCCTCATGCACTTTACGAGAATAGAATTCAATCAAGTAATAATCAAGCATGATAATGGTATTGAAACTAGAATAAAAGAGATGCGCGGACCTAGCTAGTACTACTTAATTACCTTGGTCTGTCGTCATTTTAGTTTCGGTTTCCATTCACCGACAACCTCTTTGATGAACCGTTTCCAAACCCTGCCCGGCAAAGAAAATGAATAAAGGAGTTATTAATTACTTGATATCAGGAAATGAACGAAAGAGGCCGATATAGTGCGATAATGATTGAAATTACCTGTCGAGCATCAAAACCAAGCTGGTGTATTCTCGTGGGTCTTTACCTAGTGAGTCCAGGGTTTCAACAGTTTCAGCATCAACTCTAATGATTAGCAGGATCCAGTGAAACCTGCGCACACGTTTATATAAGCAGGCATGCATAACTCATCAACTACACTTAACATCAAGTAAGCAAAATAAAATTTGTAGTACAAGACAGAAACACTCACTTGAAGTTGTAAGGAAATAGTATGTCTGTTCTGGTATTTTGTGCCTTCATAAACCTTAGCAAGTTTTCCTTTGAGTCTCGGGGTGGTCTTGTATCATTTTTTCATAAATGATATATGGGTCAACGAACCCAATGTCATAGATTCCACCTCTTTTGCATTCGAGAATCTTCATTCTGCATAATAGCGTACAAAAGAATATAGTGAGGATAATTACAGGCAATGCGCGAGCTGAGCTAGAGACTTAAATTACAGAAAGAAATCACTTACAGACAATAGCAACCGACGATAGATTTGTCGAGTGCGTCTTGATTGTATAACTGAAAAATTTCTGGAAAGTCAATCATTATCTCGTTTTCATAGAAGTAATGCTCTTCCTTGACTTTCACAATGAGCATCTCTCGCCCGTTCTTTACTT
Source organism: Elymus sibiricus (assembly GCA_039707655.1). NCBI lineage: Eukaryota > Viridiplantae > Streptophyta > Magnoliopsida > Poales > Poaceae > Elymus > Elymus sibiricus. The sequence goes on along the minus strand of CM077676.1, from coordinate 391,671,869 downwards.
CTTTCATGTACCACTCATGCAATCTTCGCATTTGTGTTGATAGATGCGGGACCTACTCAGGTCTGACCAGAGGGTTTCCGGGGACATATTTCCATGCTAATTCAGCCATGGGGACTTCCTCGATGCCTAGGAGTTGATCAACACTGATACCTAAGTCTTTAGCAGCGTCGGTTACCTTATCGGTAATCACCTTGAGCGGGGGGATCGATTGCATTGCCTGTTCTCCGAGCTGGGGAACTGTTTTCCCGCTTTTATTACTACTTGTACGTCTCGACTGCTGCATTTGTTCCTGATATGACTTCCTAATAGAGCGTTCATAGTCTGATGGCCTATTCTGCACATGTGCCGGGGCTCGCTCTAGAAGTTCCACAAAGTGCTATACGGTTTTCGCAGGTATTATCTCCTTTGGCGGCGGGGGCGGTTTCGGTGCAAAATGGGACTTCACTTCGGAAGCCACGACCGCTCTGGTTTCCTCATCAGTCATCTCGTAAGCTAACTTCTTTTTGGCAGCAGGCTCGTCGTTGGCTTTCTTCTTTGGTGCTCTCTTCCGCTTTTGGCCCTGCTGCTGGGACATAGGGGGTGGAGTCGGCTGACGCGGCGGAGATCGATATGGCGGACTCGCGCTGGGCTCCGTCTCGAGGTGGGGTGGAGTCGGCTGACGCGGCGGACTTAGAGGTGTATTGCTACTCGGAGGAGTCGGTGGCCTTGGCGCCGAGTTTGGAAACACGATGCATTCCTTTCTCCATGCAATGACACCACGTATGACTTCTCCCAGTGTCTGCTCCCCTTCACCTCCAGGAATGTCAAGCTCTAGTGAGTCATATCCCGACAGAACTTCATCCACCCCGACACGAGCATAGCCAGCTGGAATCGGATTGCCATGGATGGTTGCTTCAGGTGCATTCGGTAAAGCAAAGCCGGCCGCCACCTTCATGGATATGTTCTTCATTTTCATGTGTAGCTCACAACTTGTCCTCTCTTTGATATCATCCACGGGGTAGTGAGCCAGCAGTGCATCATCGGCCCGGACCCCCGTGGAACCCACGCTGCTTTTCCGCATAGATGGGACGGTACTATCCAATGCTGGATCTGCTTGCTCCTGCCGCGGAGACGCCCTTTGCTGGCTAATTGTGTTGATCTGCTCTTGCTGCCGCATTAACATGCGTTCCAACTCCGCGTTCTTTGTTTCTACCTTCTGAAGCCGGTCTACATCCTGCTTCTTTTTTCTCTGACGGCTTCTATAAGTGTCGTTCCACTCCGAAAACCCCTGAACCCACGGAACAACGCCTTTGCCTCGTGTTCGTCCTCCGTGTTCAGGATTCCTGAGGGTGCATGTAAGCTCGTCGTTCTCTCTCTCAGGCTGGAACAACCCCTTTCGAGCATCTTCTATTGCTTCAAGTAAAGCGTCCGAGGCTGTTTTAAGATCTGCCTTTTCAATAATCTGCACTGTCGCTGGGTCCAACTGTCCCCCATGCGCATAAAACCAATTCCTGGACCTCTGGGGGCAATCCGCTGTAGCTGGAATGACCCCTTCAGCAAGCATCTTGGCCTCAGCTGCTTCCCACTTAGGCACGGCTCTCTTGTAGCCACCTGTCCCAAGAACATGGTGATACTCTTTTTTCTCAGCATTTATCTTATTTTTTCTCGACCTTTCCAGAGCTTCATTCGATTCCTTATACTCCACAAATGCGTCCCAGTGATCTTTTATCTTCTCTAGTGCTCCAGTGAATTCTGGAGTCTTCTTTTTTGCCTTGATGTAGTCGCTCCATAATCTTTTCTTCCAGCTCTGAAATTGTGTGACCATCTTCTTAAGAGCAAACTGCTTGACTTTCAACCGTTGGCCAACTGTGAAACCCTCTGGTAGGTTGAAATGTGACATGAGCGTATCCCAAAGCAAATTTTTCGATCTTTCATCGACATAACTAACTCCTTGATCTTCCTTTGGCTTATTTCATTCTCGAACGGTGATCGGGATGTTGTCCCTAACAATAACTCCGCATTGATTTATAAATGTACGGGCATCCTGTTCAGGAGCAATTGGTTCGCCATCTTCTGCGACTTCATCGATGTTGAACTTTATGCCATCGCCCAACTTTTTGGCCCGGCCTCGTACCCTTCTAGGAGATTTGCTCGATGCAGAGGGTTAAAAGAAGAAAGATTCATTAATATATATATACAAATCAATTAATACATCTAATGATCACCAGAGGCCTAATATATATACCTCGCCGGACTTTGTTAATTGTCTAGCATTTTCTTCGCCATCATTGTTTGTTTGCCCTTCGTCTCTTGGTTCTTCCTCAAGTCCCTCACCGGAGTCGTTCAGAAATTGTGAGCCATCATCTGGTTCATTCTCTTGGTTTTGGGAGGAGCGTATGATGTCGAAGACATCCTCTTCATGGTATCTGCCGCTATCGTCCATAGCTTAACTAATCCAGAAGAAAGATAAAACAATTTAGTATTTAAATTAGAATGCATTCAATAAGCAAAAACTGAATCATAGTATCGAGAAGAACAATACCGGAGATGCAATCAATACACAGCAAACAGATGCATCACTAAGCATGACATGACGATATGCAGAGCTAGGGGTGTCTAACGCAGTACTACACGTTGCAGACGGAGAGGGAAAACATCCGGAGGGGTTTTCCCGGTGTTTGGCATTTTTCAGACAGGCGAAAGAGAGGGGATGGTTCTATGTTTGCAGTGCTAGAGAGGTGTGACAGATGAACGGGTTGCATATTCGGATTCGTTGGATTTTTCTGAGAAATTTTCATATATAAATTATTTTCATCCGAGTTACGGTTTATTTTATATTAATTTTCAAAGTTTTAAACATATTCTGAAATTATTGTTAATTCTAAATAAAAGGCTAAATGCTATGTGTACCCAGCAGAGTGCACACAGCAGTGCACACTGTGGCTGACAGTGGGTCCCAGTTGACTGGAGACTGGAGACTTTGACTGGTCAAAGGGGTCCTCTGAACCCACATGTCATTGACTGTGGGGGTTAGTGTTTTAATTAGGTTAATTAGCAGGGGGGTCCTACATGTCAGTGTCACAGGTTGATTTTAATTAGCCCTAATCCTAATTACCTGGGCCCACGTGTCATAGACACGGGCTGGTTTAAAACGGTAACGCACGCCGGCGAGGCTCCGGCGACCACCGGACACGGCGGAGGTCCACGCGACGACGTCTCCGGCGACCAATTGGACGGCCGTGACTTCCATTCGAACGAGGAGAGTGCGCCGCGTCGACCTGTGCTACAAGTGCGACCTAAGGTGGATTGCATCAACGGCAACGACGAGGTCCAGTGGCGGCGACGGGCGGTGCTCGTCTGATTCTACGCTACAGAGCACGAGGAGATGTGGGGATAGAGAGGAAAGGGAGTGGGGCTCACTGCGAGGTCAATGGGGGACTCTGGGGAGCCAGAGCAGGTCGGGGTGGAGCGAATCGGCGGCGAGAGGAGGCGGACGTCGTCGGGGAAGAAACGAAGCGGGCGTCGTCTCGGCGTCTTCCTGGTCAGATCCACTTGGCAAAGACGACGTCGGCGGAGAGAGCGAGGCCGCGGACGTGTCGGAGAGGGAGAATACCGGCGATCTCGGCGGTCGGAGGTTGAAGATGAGCGGCCTGGCGGCGTGGTTCTGTTTCCTTCTCCCGGGCGGTGGCTGGCACTGGGACACCGGGCGGTTATATACACAAGACCTTTAGTCCCGGCTCCATCCACGAACCGGGACTAAAGGTCCTTTAGTCCCGGCGCCAGCCACAAACCGGGACTAAAGGCCAACCTTTAGTCCCGACGCCAGCCACGAACCGGGACTAAAGGTCTCTTTTCGGCGGCCCAAATTCCGCACGGGAGAAGGAACCTTTAGTCCCGGCTGGTGGTTGCAATCGGGACTAAAGGTGTCTTTTTAAAGTGATTCTTTTTGTGTAGAAAACTTTAGGTAAAACTCTTAGAATATTTAGAGTTTTTGAGTGAATCTTTTTGCTTTAGGTCACAAAAATTATGAACTTTCTGTTAGTGCCAGTAGTTTTCACATTTGAATAGTTTAAATTTGAATTCTTTGAAATTTGTGTGAATCACTTATTTGTGAATAACTTTAGTTTAAAAATAGATTTTTGAGTGATTCTTTTTCTTGCTATTTAATATTAGTGTGTTTTATGAGTATGTTCAATTTGGGAATTTTTAGGATATTTTAAATAGGTGTTTTAATCAAAAACAGATTCTGTTTAGCTCTTTTAGTTTTATACCTTTTCCTTTGTTTTAATTATTTTAGTTTATGTTTTCTTGTTATTCTTTTGCCAAATTATATTATGTTTCTGTTAGTAAACATGAGGAGTTTTAATTTTCATTTTTAAGAAATTATTTGACACATTCAATTTGTCCATATATAAGAGTTTCAACACATGGTCATGTTCAAAATATTGGTCAAAACCCTCAATTACCCTTTCTGGATATTTCAAGCTTTTGAAATATTTACAAATGAAATATTCACCATAAATTCCAAGAAAATTCTAGCATGTCACAAATGCCATATTTGATGATCTTGCCAAGTCTCATGTCTTGGAGAGCAAGATAACATCATTAAATTCCCTCAAAACCATCTCTGTCCATTTTCTAGTTTGAGCAACTTTACATTTCTAAACATGTCCAAATGAGCTCAAACTTGGTACACTTGCTAAAATGGTCTAAATATTCATCTAGGCCAAGTGGTGCATCAGGGAGAACAAATTAGCTTGGTCAAAGTATGCCAAAACCAATTCTGCCCATTTCTAGGGTTTGACAAAGTTACATTGGCAACTTTCTCCCTTTGATCTCAAATTTTTACCACATTGCCAGATGGTCATGAGCATCACCCCCATCAAGTGGCACAAGTTGGAGAACAAGTTAACTTGATCAAAGCTTGTCAAAACCATTTCTGCCCATTTCTAGGGTTTGAAATATTTACATTGCCAAGTTTCTTCAAATGAGCTACAAATTTGCACCCTAGCTCAAATTGATACCAAGCTCATTCATGTTAAATTCCAAAGCCATTGGGTTCCTCTAAGTACCTCTATTCATCATCAAACACCTTCTGCCAAAATCTTGTGGTCAATGATTGGGGTACCAAATGGATTCTCCTTTAGCTCAAATTTTTACCAGAGCTCACCCTAGTCATATTCTACCTCTAGTAACTCTCTCTCTCTCTTCCATAGCTTTAAAATACTAAAAGTACATGAATAATTGAAAATTCATAACTTAATAAATAATTATTCAAAAATCATGTTTCAAATGCCAAAATGCCCTAGCTTTTTGGTTGGATTCCGACGCTCCGGAGTCCACCTAGGAACACCCAAAACACATATATAGCCTAACTCTTACAAAGATTCCCTCCGGTTTGTCCGAAGTGGGACTTTCCAACTATAAGTCCGGAAACTCACTAGAGAGAAAGTGATGACGGTGAAGCCGGTCACATCCCAGAGTGGGATCTTGGGGTATAAAACTTTTTCTTCGCGTGTGTCCCTTGCTTATGATTGTGCCATAACCATGGAGAATCTTCATCATTTAACAGGATGCTTGGGTCAGTCTTCACTATGAAGGGGGGAATTTCATCAAACTTTTCATAATCTTCTGACATGTCTGTCTTGTCCTCCACTCCCACGATGTTTCTTTTCCCTGAAAGAACTATGTGGCGCTTTGGATCATCGTATGATGTATTCGCTTCCTTATCTTTTCTTTTTCTCGGTTTGGTAGACATGTCCTTCACATAGAAAACCCGCGCCACATCATTGGCGAGGACGAATGGTTCGTCTGTGTACCCAAGATTGTTGAGATCCACTGTTGTCATTCCGTACTGCGGGTCTATCTTTACCCCGCCTCCTGTCAGATTGACCTATTTGCACCGAAACAATAGGACCTTAAAAGAAGGTCCATAGTCAAGTTCCCATATCTCCTCTATGTAACCATAATATGTGTCCTTTTTCGTATTGTTGTTTGTTGCATCAAAGCGGACACCACTGTTTTGGTTGGTGCTCTTTTTATCTTGGTCGATCGTGTAAAATGTATTCCCATTTATCTCGTACCCTTTGAAAGTCAATATAGTCGAAGATGGTGACTTGGCCAACAAGTATAGCTCATCTCCAACAGTGGTGTTATTCATGAGATGTGTTTGCAACCAACCGCCGAAAGTCGCCATGTGTGTATGTTTAATCCAGGGGTCAGACTGCTCCGGGTTCTTGGAGCGTACAATATCCATGTGTTCCTCGATATACAGAGCCACCAAGGTGGAATTTTATAGAACTGTGTAGTGTGCTTGAGTGAAAGAATGCCCGTCCATACTTATTACTGAATTCTTTCCTAGCGTGCCTTTTCCACTCAGTCTCCCCTCATGCCGCGATTGAGGAACACCAGTCGGCTTAAGGTCAGGAATAAAGTCAACACAAAACTCAATAACCTCCTCTGTTTCATGGCCCTTGGAGATGCTTCCTTCTGGCCTAGCACGGTTATGAACATATTTCTTTAAGACTCCCATGAACCTCTCAAAGGGGAACATATTGTGTAGAAATACAGGACCCAGAATGGTAATCTCTTCGACTAGGTGAACTAGGACGTGCGTCATAATATTGAAGAAGGATGGTGGGAACACCAATTCGAAACTGACAAGACATTGGACCAAATTATTCTGTAACCTTGGTAGGATTTCTGGATCGATTACCTTCTGAGAAATTGCATTGAGGAATGCACATAGCTTCACAATGGCTAATCGAACATTTTCCGGTAGAAGCCCCCTCAATGCAACCGGAAGTAATTGCGTCATAATCACGTGGCAGTCATGAGACTTTAGGTTTTGAAATTTTTTTCTCTGCCATATTTATTATTCCCTTTATATTCGATGAGAAGCTGGCAGGACCTTCATACTGAGCAGGCATTCAAAGAAGATTTCCTTCTCTTCTTTGGTAAGAGCGTAGCTGGCAGGACCTTGATACTGCTTTGGTTGCATGCCGTCTTTTTCGTTCATACGTTGCTGGTCCTCCCGTGCCTCCGGTGTATCTTTTGTCTTCCCATACACGCCCAAGAAGCCTAGCAGGTTCACGCAAAGATTCTTCGTCACGTGCATCACGTCGATTGCATAGCGGACCTCTAGGACTTTCCAATAGGGTAGCTCCCAAAATATAGATTTCTTCTTCCACATGGGTGCGTGTCCGTTAGCGTCATTCGGAACAGATTGTCCGCCAGGACCTTTTCCAAAGATTACTTTTAAATCCTTGACCATATCAAATATATCATCACCAGTACGGTGGCCAGGCTTCTTCCGGTGATCTGCCTCACCTTTGAAATGCTTGCCTTTCTTTCTTAAGAGATGCCTGATCGAAAGAAATCGACGATGTCCTAGGTACACATTCTTCTTACATTTATCAAATATATACTTTCAGTCTCATCTAAACAGTGCGTGCATGCATTGTATCCCTTGTTTGTCTGTCCTGAAAGGTTACTAAGAGCAGACCAATCATTGATGGTTACAAACAGCAACGCTCGTAGGTCAAATTCCTGCTGTTTGTGCTCATCCCACACACGTACACCTTTTATATCCCACAACTGTAAAAGTTTTTCAACTAATGGCCTTATGGTACACATCAATGTCGTTGCCGGGTTGCTTAGGGCCTTGGATGAGCACTGGCATCATAATGAACTTCCGCTTCATGCACAACCAAGGAGGAAGGTTATAAATACATAGAGTCACAGGCCAGGTGCTATGACTGCTGCTCTGCTCCCCAAAAGGATTCATGCCATCTGTCTTATACCAAACCATAAGTTCCTTGCGTCATCTGCAAACTCCGGCCACTTTCTCTTGATTTTTCTCCACTGCGACCCATCAGCGGGTACTCTCAACATCCCGTCTTTCTTACGGTCTTCTTTGTGCCATCGCAACAACTTGGCATGCTCTTTGTTTTGGAACAAACGTTTCAACCGTGGTATTATAGGAGCATACCACATCACCTTGGCAGGAACTCTCATCCTGGGGCGCTCACCCTCAACATCACCAGGGTCATCGCGGCTGATCTTATAGCGCAATGCACCGCATACCGCGCATGCATTCAAATTCTCGTACTCCTCACCGCGGTAGAGGATGCAGTCATTAGGGCATGCATGTATCTTCTGCACCTCGAATCCTAGAGGGAAGACAGCCTTCTTTGCTTCGTACGTACTGTCGGGCAATTCGTTATCCTTTGAAAGCGTCTTCTTTATCAGTTTCAGCAACTTTTCAAATTCCTTGTCAGATATACCATTCTCTGCCTTCCATTGCAGCAATTCCAGTGTGGTACCCAGCTTTTTCTTGCCATCTTCGCAATTTGGGTACAACAATTTTTTGTGATCCTCTAACATGCGCTCCAACTTCAACCTTTCCTTTTCACTTTCGCAGTTTCTCTTTGCATCAGCAATGGCCCGACCAAGATCATCAGTGGGCTCATCTGATGTCTCTTCTTCAGCTTCCCCCATTGTAGTACCATCGTATTCAGGGAACCTAGAATAGTTGTCATCATCCTCTTCTTCTTCATTGTCTTCCATTATAACCCCTCTTTCTCCGTGCTTGGTCCAACAGTTATAGCCGGACATGAAACCGGACTGAAGCAGGTGGCTGTGAAGGATTTTTGAGGTAGAGTAATCCCTATCATTCTTACAGACACCACATGGACAACACATAAAACCATTCCGCTTGTTTGCCTCGGCCACACGCAGAAAACTATGCACGCCATTAATAAACTCGGGAGAGCGTCGGTCATCGTACATCCATTGCCGGCTCATCTTCATTACACAACATCGAAGTGACCAAATTAATACAAGTTCATACATAAAGTTCATACATACTTCTCATAAAACAATATACAACTATCTAGCTAAAGCATTTAAATGCAACAACAAATGCGATCAAAATCGCAACTAAGGTAATAATTGATCCAACAGCATAATGATACCAAGCCTCTTTATTAATGGCATATTTTCTAATCTTTCTAATCTTCAAGCGCATTGCATCCATCTTGATCTTGTGATTATCGACGACATCGGCAACATACAACTCCAATTTCATCTTTTCTTCTTCAAGTCTTCAATTCTTTTCAAATAATCGTTTTCTTTTTCAACTAAATTTAACTTCTCGACAAGAGGGTCGGTTGCAATTTCCGGTTCACATACCTCCTAGATAAAAATATCTATGGCAACTTGATGGGCATAATTGTCATAAACACGAAATAAAACAAATAGTTATAAAAGATAATATACCACATCTGAATCATAAACCGGACGAGGACCGACGGGGACGGATATCAAAACCATGGCACTATATATAACAAACAATCATACAAGTAAGAAAATTATAAAGTAACTATCTAAATCATACAAATAAGATTTTTTTTTTTACAAAAAGGATAAGAACAAGAGGCTCACCAAGGTGGTGCCGGCGACGGGACGGCGCGGGCGATCGACGGCGGTGAGGACGGGGACGGAAAGGCACTAAGTAAACCACACCTACACATATGCAAACTAAGAAGTTAATTTGAGCTCAAATTGCATATAAATCAAATAAACTCCCACATAATTACTCCCAAACTAAAACCCACAAATCACTATACTTATAGAGCATGAAACGAGCTAAACTAGCAATGAGAGATGAAAGGATGAAGTTGCTAACCTTTTAGAACCCTTGGATAAATGGGGTGCCTCCAATCTTGACAAATCTTGGCAAAAATGGAGGATGAGCTCGAGCTAGGGGAAGGAAACAAAGAGGAGAGAAAGGAGCAGCTTGGACTCGGGCTGGACGAAGCAGCTTTATATAGGGAAGACTTTAGTCCCGGTTGGTGATACCAACCGGGACTAAAGGCCAACCTTTAGTCCCGGTGGGTGATACCAACCGGGACTAAAGAGGCTCGCAGGGGCGCCAGCCTGCCGCAACCCCTTTAGTCCCGGTTGGTATCACCAACCGGGACTAGAGGTCCCATTTGAACCGGGACTAAAGGGGCCGTGCCCCCGTCCGCTCCTAGCCGTTGGAACCGGGACTAATGCTCACATTAGTCCCGGACCCAAACCCGGCCGGGACTAATGCTCTGGATCAAAGGTAGGTTTTCTACTAGTGGCTTCTATATCTATCATAAACTCTGCAAACACATATCAATTGATGGCTTAACATTTTACCTGTTATATAATGACCTATTGGGTACAATAACTTGTTGGATGGACCAAATTGCAAGCTTTTATACTAATGGCATTTGGAAAAAAACAGAGTTCCAAATTTGAAGAAAACGGAACTGCGCCTCAGCGAGTATAAGCAGCATAACCTGCAAAAAATATGATAAAAAGAAAGTCTTAATTAAGGTGGAATAAAATTCAGCCTGCCACCAAAATAAAGCTTACCCAGTTGCAAGAAAAAAAAAGCATTGCTACATACTACCTCTGTACCATAATATAAGATGTTTTTGTAGTTTAAATTAAACTGCAAAAACATCTTATATTTAGTTACGGAGGAAGTATATAACATGGTCTGCTTGAAAATTTTGGCAACCCTTGGTAGACATCATGTCATTACACATCAATACTATGCTGCTGAAAAAGCATGAGAATAGACATCATTTAGCAATCAAACACTTGTGTTTGACAAATGGAAAAAAAAGAACTGGGGCTGTGCGGCTCTTTGTGAAGTCCATGTGAAGCACGAACTGTTATTAGCCTGGACGGACAGTGTCGGAGCTGTGCGGCTCAGAGGCACAGATGGTAAGATACGACAACGGCATGCCCTTTGGTCGAGATTTTGGGATCAGATGACGCTAGGTTCAGTTCGTGCTAGTTCACTCCGGTACAACCCAAATCCAATGATGTGCCTTTGTCCCGCACCATCCAAAGGAATCGATGGAGAGCAGATTTTAACTGTCCTACAAAAATCGGAAACAAATATGTATAGCATCACTCAATTCCAAATACTGACCATACAGAAGCATGTAAACAGCAATTCTCGTGATGCTGGCCAACTGTTGGACGAAAACGAAATGAACAAAAGAACTACCAAGTCAATGACCTATAATAATACCACATCTAAACCAACGATAGCGAGATTGCACCGAAGGAACAAACTGCAGAGACCAGTACCTGAACGCCGATGGATTGATTTCCTGGAATGTGACGACCTTGTCATCCTGCGCACAACAATAGAAGGTCACACCTTTAGCAAGCAAATCGACAGATGGCAGCATGTAGATCAGTGACGGCGGCGATGCGGAATTGACCGATTCAACACCGCGTCGGGACACATCGGCTGTGGTTGCGGATGCTTGCCGCCGTCGTCGAATTCGTTGGAAGCACAAGCATGATTCCACGGGGCAGCCCACGGAATTGGCTCTGGGCGAGGCCCTCGCTGTTGTGCAGAGCAACGGCGGGTAGAATCCTCAGCGGTTGTGCCTTGATCGAGGATCTGCGATTTCGGGGGTCGGCAACTAAACGGCAGCCCGGCGGGCTCCCACACTCAGAGAGACATTGGAGTTGAGGTGAAGTGGCGGGCATGTGAGAGCAACGCCGCACACAGGTCGATTCGGCCATGTTTTCGTTGAGAACCACGGTTGGCCCGCAACCCAATTCCCAGAGATTCGTCGGAGGAGAGGATAATGGCGGCCGTGAGGGAAGATGGTAGCAGACAGGGTTTTTAACGCGAAGGCAACGACCACTCAGTTAACACTTTTTCGGTAATGGAAGGAGAAGTAATTGGGGATGATGAATGCTACGGTTTCATATGCTTTTGCGGCAGCATTTGTGGCTGGGACCTGGGAGAGGTTCGGTCGTGAGATAGCGATAGCTATGTGACGTGACTCACGATGGAGAAGATGACCGTCAGGAACCTAGCGTTGGGCTGCAGATCAGAGCCACCTGTGGTCAATCAAACGGCTGAAATGATTTAAGGTGACGTGGATGCATGAGAAGGCAGGAAAATCAAGTAGTGGGGGGCTCCTATTTAGATATAGTAGATTCCAGTGCTGGTGCGTTATCTTCTGAAATACTCCAGTTAAGAATGCTACCAGAAACGATGCTGAATTTTTGCCAGTTCGATGCTAGAACGTGGCTATTCTTACCTATTTTTTTACAACACCCTATTCTTACAAATGTTTTAAAAGAAAGAAATGTTAGCAGAGCATGCATACACCATCCGGATATTTGAAATCTGAAGAAAATGAGTCAATCCTGGGTTCTCTTTGAACCGAGAGACCGATGAGGGCAAGCGCACAAGACCTGGAGGTCATCAAATACATGTTGCACAACAGGTCTTGTGTTGCATTAGAGCAAGACATCACCAAAAGCACTCAGTCATGGCTCTTTATGGGAGCTAATAAACTCAGGCTGTAAAAATTAGGCGGACAGCAGCTCTGAGCACCAAATGGTAACAATGAACAGCATAGCAGGACAGCATTATTGCAGCATGAAACAAAATTCTGAACATTAGGCATCATAGAGCTGAAACAACAACTTGGCAGTGCCATTCCTAAACCGAGGAATTTACTTTCAACTAACGACACTACAAGTCACAGGTAACAAGACTTAACGCATCAAGGCATACTACCATCAGTTAACTTTGGCTTCATTGGAGCTAGAAGCAGAACATTCAGTTTGAACACCGTAAACCAAGGAAATTTACATCATCATACGGCATTCAGGAGGCATAAGTGAAGTTCTCAAGAGGACAAGATGGAAGTAGCGTAGGAAGTTGACCCTGGGAGCAAACACATCAGTTCAGGAAGCTTCACACGTGATCTACTGATACGCTTTTTCTCCAGCAGGCGTGGTGAGCCTACAAAACAAAACCAAAGAATAAATCAAACAAGATCATATATGTTGTGCAACGGCCCAGCCCAAGAAGAAGGCCCAAGGCCTCGCGTCGCTCTCGGCCGTTGGACCGGGCCTGGAGGGCCGAGAAGGAAAAGAGAGCAGAGGGGAGAGCGCTGGAACAGAGGAGGTCGTCGAAGAGCAGAAGCAATTCCCCATTTTCCCTTCTTCTTCCTCTCGTGTATCGGAACCCTAGCTTCCTCCTCCTGGAGATCGAGATTTGTAAGCAGAGACATAACAATTGGTATCCAGAGTCGTTCGATCCATTCCGTGACGCGTGATCCATCAGTCCGCAGTGCGGTAAGCGGTGGATTCGTCCGCCGCTGTAATTCCCATCGCTCGGCAGGAACCGCCGATCTGGTTGGGCGATCGGTTGTGCGCGCTGGCGCCGAAGAAGCGTGGCCCTACGGTGGTCGAGCAGCAGATCTCGGCGGCGATGGGGCGGTTGAGCAGCAGAACATGGAGACCAACGCCAAGCTCGACGACATCGTCGAACAGCTGAAGGGCATGACCGCGTGGATGAAGAACATGGATTCCGCGACGAAGAGTCTCTCTGAATCGGTGGCGCTTCTCCAGCTCCACGCCGAGGACGCGGCGACACGACTGGAGGCGCTCGAGTCACCACCGACGCGCCCCCAAGGTCCAGTCAACGCGAGTTCGTCACCACCGACCGTGGTGGTGCACACGCATGGCGTGGATCGGCCCAATGGGCACGGCGGGCATCACCAGCTACGGGGGCCAGTTCTGGGGGATCCTCGACCCCCTGATCTGCCTCCGGCCAACGGTATGCCCTTGTTCGCACCCTCCCATCACTCCCCGCGTCCACACATGGGCAGCACACCTAAAATGGACTTTCCCAAGTTCGATGGGGAAGATTACCAGGTGTGGTTGGACAATTGTGAGCTCTATTTCGAGATTTATGGGGTGTCTGAGCAAATGAAGGTCAAGTTTGCCTCTCTCAACTGTGTTGGGAATGCGGCGTTGTGGCTTAAAATGGCCCAGAAACGCCGGCAGTTTGTGCATTGGCACGAACTGCGCATTGCAGTTCAGGACAAGTGGGGTAGGAATAAGCACAAATTTCACATGCGCCAGTTGCTGTTGCTTAGTCAAACTAGCTCCGTCGATGAGTACACTTCCAAATTTGACACCCTGCGACACCAAATCCTTCTAGCAGATCCACATACCAGTGAAGTGTTCTTTGTTGAGAGATATGTAGCAGGCCTTCATTCTGAAATTCGTTCTGCTGTTATATTACACCAACCTGAGGACGTCGATACTGCTAGTTGTTTGGCCCTGTTGCAGGAAGTGGAGCTGGAGAACGACAAGGCAGGCAGCAGCTCTAAGTCCAGCCATCGATCGTTTGCCAAGCAATCGGGTAATGGGGACAAAAACAAGCAGCAAACTGCAGCGGAGGAACCGCGGAAGGTGACAGAGAAGTTGGAGGCACTACGGGCTTACCGCAAGGCCAAGAACTTGTGCTTCAAGTGTGGGGACCCGTGGGCATGGGGTCATAAATGCCCCGACAAGGTGCCTCTTCACATTATGGAGGAATTACTGGAAGTTTTGCAGCTGGATGATCCTCCTGATCCGCAGCATTTGTCGGATTCTAGTTCAGAGGAAGATGTGATGTTGCTTGCCAATGCAAGTTCCACTACATCACATGTCAAACGCAGAACCATGCGCCTGCAAGGCATGATTGGCAAGCGCACTGTCCTCATTCTGATTGATTCCGGGGCCAATTGCTCGTTCGTTGATGCAGCCTTGGCGACAAAACTTCAGCTTCCTACTCAGCCCATGCCGGCCGCCTCCTTTGTGATTGCTGGTGGTGATGTTCTAACAAGCTCCACTATGGTGCCGCAATTGACCTGGTGGACACAAGGACACACCTTCTGTCAAGATATGAAGGTGCTTCCTCTCGGCTGTTATGATCTTATCGTGGGGGCAGATTGGTTGGAGAGTCATAGTCCTATGTGGGTGCATTGGCAGCGGAAGTGGATGAGGTTCACACATGAAGGGCGTCGGATTACCTTGAAAGGGATACGGCCAACGCTGAGCAAGTGCAAACAGGTGTCCGTGAGGAAGATGCGGGGTTTGCTGTGCCGAGGAGCAATTCAACATGCAGTTCAAATCCAACCAGTCCACCAGGAGCAGGACTTGTTAGCAGTGCACACGACTGAGCAGGAGGACCCCATTCCCCCAGAAGTGTAGTCCCTGTTATTGGAGTTCGAAGACCGTTTCCGCGCCCCTTCCAGCCTACCACCACATCGACCGGATGATCACACCATTCCTTTGATCCCAGGCGCACAACCAGTTAGCGCACGGCCATATCGATACACACCCCAGCAGAAGAATGAAATAGAAAGACAAATCAAAGAGATGCTCCGCAACGGCATCATCCGCCCAGTTCGAGCCCCTTTGCTGCTCCAGTACTACTTGTGCGCAAGAAGGATGGCACGTGGCGCTTCTGTGTTGATTACCGACAACTTAATGCAATCACAATAAAAAACAAGCATCCAATGCCGGTGGTGGACGAGCTGCTGGATGAGATCTCAGGCGCCAAATGGTTCACCGAGCTGGACCTTCTCTCAGGGTATCATCAGATCAGAGTGGCCGACGAGGATGTGTTCAAAACAGCCTTCCGCACCCACCAGGGCCTCTACGAGTTTCTGGTCATGCCCTTTGGCCTCTCGCGTGCGCCCGGCACTTTCCAGGGCGTGATACACAAGGTTCTCGATCCTCTGCTCAGGCATGGCGTTTTGGCGTTTATGGACGATATTTTGGTGCATACAGCTACCTTGGAGGAACACTTGTGTCGCCTACGTGAAGTATTGCAACTGCTACGAGAGAATGAATTGGTTATAAAATGCTCTAAATGTGCCTTTGCCCAGCCTCGGATTGAATACCTGGGGCACGTCATCAGTGCTGCTGGCGTGGCCACCGACCCGGCAAAGGTGGAGGCAGTGCAGACTTGGCCTACTCCCACTTCTGTCCATGCGGTTCGCGGGTTCTTGGGTCTCACAGGGTACTACCGGAAGTTCATTCAACATTACGGCGTGATTAGTCAACCACTGACAGAACTGTTAAAAAAGGGCAAAATTTTCCAGTGGACACAACCAGCAGAAACAGCCTTCCAGCTGCTCAAGAAGGCAATGGTTGCAGCTCCCGTGTTGGCAGTACCCAATTTCCAGCAAACCTTTGTCCTGGAGACTGATGCATGCAAGGATGGCATCAGGGCAGTCCTCATGCAGCAAGGGCACCCGGTGGCTTACCTGAGCAAAGGGCTCTGTCGAAAGAATCAAGCACTCAGCACATACGAGAAGGAATGCCTCGCCATCCTGATGGCCGTGGACAAATGGAGGCCGTACCTACAGCATCAACGCTTCATAATTCGCACAGATCAGCAAGCTCTCTTGCATCTAGCCGATCAAAGATTGAGCACGGGAATGCAGCACAAGGCCTTTGTCGAACTGATGGGATTGGAGTACACTATCCAGTACAAGTGCGGCATCACAAATGCTGCTGCAGATGCTCTCTCCCGCCGAGACCAGCAACAGTCCGTACTAGCCATATCGTCTGCAATACCCTTGTGGATGGAGACCCTGGTGGCAGGCTATGAGGAGGACACCAATTCCAAGCAACTTTTGACGGAACTTTCAGTAACACGGAGTAATGACAAAGGCTACTCGTTGGATAATGGGGTGCTTCGTTACAAAGGGCGTGTGTGGGTAGGCCAAAATTCATTGGCTCAACAGCACATTATACAATCACTCCATGCTAGTGCACTGGGTGGTCATTCAGGGGTGCTTGCGACTTATCAACGTGTCAAGAAACACTTTGCCTGGCCAAAGATGAAACGAGATATTACCGAGTTTGTGCAAGGCTGCACCGTGTGTCAACAGGCCAAGCCAGAACACTGTCACCAACCTGGACTTCTTCAACCTCATGATATTCCCCCTCATCCTTGGCATACAATAAGTTGGGACTTCGTGGAAGGGTTGCCCAAGTCAAATGGTTTCGAAGTGATTCTGGTTGTCATTGATAAGCTCACCAAGTTTGCCCACTTCTTGCCACTCAAGCACCCATACACAGCTCACCAGGTGGATCACGTGTTCTTTGATCAAGTGTATCGCCTCCATGGCATGCCAGCAAGGATCATCTCTGACAGGGACCCCATCTTCACAAGTACGTTCTGGCAGGAACTGTTTCGACTTTCAGATACCATCCTAAACATGAGCTCAGCACGACACCCGGAGACGGATGGTCAGACTGAATGCCTAAATCAGTGTCTCAAAGCATTTCTTCGATGTTCGATTCACGACAAGCCAGCACAATGGTCCAAGTGGTTGACAGCAGCCGAGCACTGGTACAACACATCCTATCACACAGCAGCGGGGTGTACTCCATTTGAAGCGCTATATGGGTATCATCCTCGACCATTTGGGATCTCAGCTCCGGCTTCCACAACTGACCTCCAAGACTTGGTGGCCGATCGAGAGGCGATCAGGGAGCTACTACGACAACACTTGACACGAGCTCAAGAAAGGATGAAACGGCAAGCGGACAAGCATCGCACGGAACGCTCCTTCTAGGTGGGCGATCAAGTTTTCTTGAAGGTTCAACCCTACCTCCAGAACTCCCTCGCGGCACGCCGTAATCAGAAGCTGGCGTTGAAGTTCTACGGGCCGTATCAAGTCCTACAGCGAGTCGGTGCGGTCTCCTACAAGCTCAAGCTGCCCGCCAACTCCAAGATCCGCGACGTCATTCACGTTTCTCAGCTCAAGAAGCACGTTCCTCCAAAGTTCTCCGTGGAGCCTGACCTGACCATGGTCGAACAAAGGAGCTTGACGCTACTTCAACCTGCGACCATCTTGCAAATGAAGCTCGTTCAGCGTGGCGGCGCTGTCACACCAAGGTTCAAGATTCACTGGAAGGATCGCCCAGCCACCCACGACACTTGGGAAGACGCAAAGGTGCTGAATCAATTTCCTTCTCTGATGGCTTGGGGGCAAGCCGCTCCTCAAGGGGTGGGGAGTGTTGTGCAACGGCCCAGCCCAGGAAGAAGGCCCAAGGCCTCGTGTCGCTCTCGGCTGTTGGACCGGGCCTGGAGGGCCGAGAAGGAAAAGAGAGCAGAGGTTGAAGACAAAAGGGAGAGCGCTGGAACAGAGGAGGTCGTCGAAGAGCAGAAGCAATTCCCCGTTTTCCCTTCTTCTTCCTCTCGTGTATCGGAACCCTAGCTTCCTCCTCCTGGAGATCGAGATTTGTAAGCAGAGACATAACAATATAGTTCTAATGTATCAGAAAAATACAACAACAGCGACACATAGCATTGAGTAATCAAATCGCCCTGGACTTTCTAGCAGTTATGTTATGCTGCTACCACAGGATGCAAATTTCACTAGACCCCTGGTAATAATAAGAAACAACAAGCCGCCTGCCTCACTAATTTGCTGAGCCACATTATTCTACAAAACCTGGTTTGAAGCAGTAAGACTAGACAGTTTGGCAGGTCAAGGAAAGGCAAGCAACCATTGTGGAATCAACATCAGTGCATACAAAGTAACTAGATCAAGTTAACAACCCCAATGCAGGCCGAACCAGACATTATCTGGAACTAAATCAGGACACGAACAATGCATTCATTTCCCGGTATTGAGCTATTGTGTACTACAATAGTTTATAGAGAATGTGCTGTTCTGTACTGCAATAATTGAGAAAGAGTTAGCCATGGTCCTGATCATAAGCTATCCTTGTGATTCCCGCAGACTTAGAGTGTATCTACCCTTCATGCTTTGGACGTTGAATCTTTTCAGCGGCATTACACAGAGCATGACCCAGGGAAGAGGTTAGTATAAGTTGCATTGTGCATGACTACATTAGGTTGTAGCCACTAGGACACTAGCATGTTTTGCTATGTAGATTGAAACTAATACTTGTTCAAGTATGAATTTATCTCAATTTTATTATGTTGCGAACATCTTGTAGATGCACACGAGTTGATATCACAATTCTATAACACAAGATGTATTATGTTAATTCAGGAGGTGCTTAAGATATAGTGCATTGGGAGTGCCCTGACATGGCACTCTCTCTTTGAGGATGGAGGGACGAGGCCCTATTGCCATATGTAGTCACGACTATTGGCGAGAATATATAGCTACAGAAATATTTTTATCATCAATGATCTCCACCGGTATGTGGAATGTGTATTTGCGTAGCACGCCGTTTGTTGAAAGAGAATCGATTTCGATGTCATTCTCTAATATACACTACTGGAATATCGTTGTACACCGAGTGCCACGGACACTCGGCAAAGGGCCAATAACCGCCGGCAAAGCCTTTGCTGAGAGTTGCACTCGGCAAAGGCCACTCGGCGTACACCTCTCAGGCAAACAGGAATTTGCCGAGAGCCAGGACACGAACACTCAGCAAAGAGTTTGCCGAGATCCAAACAGTGCCTCTCGGCAAAATAAAGTGACTTCACATCCGCTGGTTCCGTCAGCTCTTTGCTGAGAGCCACGCTCGGCAAAACTGCCCCAGCCAACTGTCATCTGCTCCCAGCGCATGCCACTTTGCCGAGAGCCACGCTCGGCAAAATTGCCCCAGCCTCCCAGCGATGCCACTTTGCCGAGAGCCACACTCGGTAAAGATCCGTTTCCAGTACAGTTTCTCCTGCTTTTCCCTCGGATCGCTACAGCAAAAATAGATATACAATACACAAACATGCATTTGAAGTCTCAAAGTCTAACAACAAACTCACATAAGCATTATATAAATAGTTCGCACATGCTTCATTTGAAATCACAAAGTAGCTCTTTGTTACAAGTGCCTACTTACTAAACAATAAAGTGGTCACTGCATGTCTACATGCGACCACATGATAAAAGCAACACCACAATTATCATGAACTGAAGGAGAATTATCAAGTTCTTCCATCCACTGAACCCGATAAGCCGTTTCTAGCTAGCACATCCACTGAACCCATCCACTGAACCATCTAATTCAGATTTTATCTTCTGGTTAAGCACATACTGATTATAATGATACTCTGCCTTCTCTCTGCTATTGAACGAGTCGTGTGAGCTGCCTTCGTAACGAAGCACTTGTTCATTGCATTCAGACCATGAATCGTAGACTCCTGGACACCTACCTCTGTACACCGCATACCACTTCATCTACAAAGAAAGAGAAAAATAGGCAGAGAAAAAATGCAAGGTTAAAGAGCACATCATACATAATCCACCACTACCGGAATCAGGGCCTATGCCGACGGCCTCAGGCCGTCGGCTTAGAACAGAAACCGTCGGCATAGACCTATGCCGACGGCAGCCGTCGGCATAGACCCGTCGGCCTCGATTACGTCGGCGTACCCCGGGAGGGCCGTCGGCATAGCTAGGCCGTCGGCATAGCTGTATATGCCGACGGCTTCGGTTAGGCCGCCGACATAGTATCACCGTCGGCAACAAATTACACCAGACGGCAGCTGACGGCGCCGTCGGCAAGCCTACCCAATCAGGGCGCGCCACGTGTCACATCTATGCCGAGAGCCTAGCCGTCGGTATACATGCGGAAACTATGCCGACAGTCAGGCCGTCGGCATAGGTGTGACACGTGGCGCGCCCTGGTCTTCCCTGGGGTGTAGATATGCCGACGGCCTGGCTGTCGGCGTAGGGGAGATGTTGGGGATGTTTACCAGCATATAGACCCGGCAGGGTGTTGACCCGGCCATAGAGCAGGTTCAGCGGGACAGCTTACTGCGGGGCTGAAGGACTGTTGGTGGGCCGGCTTAGCGAGGCCCGGTGAGGACAGGACGGCTTAAGCAGTGGGCCGGCTCACGAGAAGACCGACTTGGAGAACAAGTAGGAAAGAGTAGGAGGCGGGTCAAAGAGCGACCCGGACTCTCATGTAATCTAGGGTTCCACCTGCATATATAAGGGGGAGCACCTATACAAAAAGACTTAAGTTGCAATCTCATCGAGGGCTAGGTTAGCGAATCCGCATCCTTGTAATCGAGATCTACAGCAATATAATCAAGCAGGACGTAGGCTTTTACCTCCACGGTGAGGGGCCGAACCTGGGTAACCCGGCGTCTTCTCGTTCCCGATCAACCCCGTTAAGCTTCCACCTTCGTGCGATGGCCTCATCTCTAAGTCCTTTCACAAGGGCATATGCCATGTTAAAACCACGACAGTTGGCACCCGCCGTGGGGCTCACGCACGGTGGAGTTGAGTTCTTAGCGGGATCTCTCCCAGTGTTCGGGAAGTACGCGGTTGGCATGATGACCAAGAGCCACCGCGGGAAGTTCTACATCGACGATTCATACTGGGGTCCCGACGCCGACTTGATCGAGTACGGGTACCGGGTCCCCTTCGGCAAGATCCATACCTTCATCGGCGTGGTCGGCAAGCCGGCCGCCGGGTTGGAGAGCGTCGCCGGCATTGAGTCGGCACATCGCGCTGGCCAGCGCCCGGCGAGACCCGGCCCGCTTCAAGCCGACCCACACCATGCCTTCGTCGGTTTCACCCAAGGGGTAGCCTTATCGGAGAACTCCCTGTCTCAGGATGACACGCTCGTTCAATCTGACGGTGAGTCCTCGACAGGGGAAACCGAGTCAATTCTTCCGCCGCATGATGGAGGGCTCGGGCACACGGACGACGTCTTTCCGGAGAGCCCTGATCCGCCTCGCTTCGCAGCGGTGTACATGGCAGGAAGGCAAGATCCGGTGCGAGATCCGGCCAATCCAATGGCGGGCAGAATAACATCCTTGCCGGCTCAGGAGGAGCCGGCGCGTCGGCCGCCGGCTCTCAGAAAACCGGGGCTCAGGCGCTCGCAGACTTGATGACTACGCTGGTAGCCCTGTTGGCCGAGCCGGTCACCGCGGAGAACGCGGCGGCGCACAACACGGAGATCACGAGGTGTCACGAGCAGATGGCCAAGATCCAAGAGGACATCAACGCGGAGAACGCTCGCATGGTGCAGGAACAGGCCCGGATTGCCGATGAAAGGCAGCGCCTGGAAGAGGAGGCACATTACCTGAATCGCCGGTAGGCCGAGTCGGAGCTCGTTCACAGGAGGCGTCATCAGAGCCGGCTTCCGGCTAACCTTGAGCCGACTCAGCTTTTTACCACACCGCCGGCTCCGACGAACCCGGGGGCTGGAGTCGTCCCCACGGAAGAGCCACCTGTGCAACAGCCGGTCCAGCAGCGGGAGCCGGCACAACATCGCACGCCGGAGCAGCAGCAGCAGCAGCAGCCACCGTCTCACCGGTTCCAGACCCCAATTGGACACTACTCTAACCCGGTGGATAACGTACTGGCAGCGACCCACAACTTGGCAGCTATTCCGATCGAGGGGGACGGCCCGATTCAGACCGAGGCCAGAAACGCCATTGCAATGCTCAAGACAGCCGTAGTGCAGCAAGCCAACTACTCGCATAGCCAGCATCGGCTTCACTCGACCCCTCATCAGAGCCGCACCAGAAGTCAGCGCCCTAAGTCGCCAGCGGTCTCCAGCAGCGCACACCGTAGGAGAGCCGCCCAGCCGCTGGCGGAGCAGCACCAGCCCAGGATCCCGCAAAACGTTGCAGACGCTGCTCAGATTCTGCGGTCTTGGGAAGAAGCAAACGCGCGTGCAGGGCACAACCCGCGGACGCGAGTTAACCCGCCGCCGAATGTTAACTCGCCCGTCGCAACCCAGACCGATGGCCGACTTGGGAGCTCTTCTGGCCGCATGATTGGAACTCCCTGTCTAGTACCAGCGCTGCGAGAAGCGCGCATCCCCCCCGATTTCAAAGGGCCTCGCAAGGTCCCTAATTATACAGCGAATCTGGAGCCCACCGAGTGGATCGAGAGTTATGAACTGGCAATGGACTTGTTGGGCGCAAGTGAGTCAGTATGCGCGCGTTACCTCCCTCTGATGTTGGAAGGACCTGCACGCACCTGGATGAAAAAACTACTGGCGAATTCTGTCAACACATGGTAAGAGCTGAAGGAGCGCTTCATCAAGAATTTCCAGGGAACCTGTAAAAGGCCAACCACAATTGTGGATCTAAAGCATTGTGTCCAGCGCGAGGATGAGTCAGCGCATCACTGGGCTCGCCGGGTGGCGGAAGTCATACACAGTTCAGACAGTATCTCGGCGGCTCAGGCAGTGCTCATTCTGGAGCGAACGTGCAAGTTCCAGCCCCTGGTCTAGAAGCTTGGGCGACTCAAGCGAAAGGTTCAGGACATGGGAGACCTCATGAATGTCTTAACCCGGTATGCGGAGTCAGATAACACCAAGGATCCACTGTCAGACGAGGAAAAGTCGGACAAGGGGAAGAAGGCTGGTGGCAAGGGTCTGCAGCAGAACAACAGTAATGGTCAGAGCAACAATGGGGGTAAACGCAAGGGTCATGACGGTAGTTCCGATCTGGTGGCAAACACAAACACAGAGAATAAAGGTCAGCGGCAGATGACGGTTCGGGAGGCAGTCTGGAAGTCGCCCTCTCACTTACGAGGAAGCTCTCAAGGCTCCTTGTCCGAAGCACAGTTACAATGGTAAGCCGTCCAGTCACTCCTGGGAAAACTGCTATCTCATGCAAGAGTTTGCCAAACGGGTCTTCCAGAATCATCATAATGGAGGTGGCAATGGCAGACAACCCGCCAACCAGGGACCCAGCTTCTCAGGCGCCGGCTTACAAGGGCCCTTCGCAGGACCCGGCTTCCAAGGGAACAGTGGTCAAGGCGGCGGGTTCTAGGGGGCTGGTAACACTGGAGGCGGCAATCAGCGAAAGAACCAGGGAAGTCAGCATCAGGCTGCTGCGGCAGGGTTTCAGAGTAACCCAAAATAGCTAAACAGCGGACAGTATCACGTTTTCACCACTAGCACCTGCAAACGGGATCGGAAGGTACAGCGGCGAGCCGCCCACGTGGTTGAGCCGGAGGCTCCTTACTACCTCAACTGGTCTGAATAGCCAATTACCTGGAGCAGGGAAGATCATCCTGTCCTTGTCGATCACCCGGGCCACCTGGCCCTGGTGGTTACGCCACAAGTCGGCGGTTACACCCTGACTAAGGTGCTCATGGATGGAGGCAGCAGCATCAACATTCTGTACTATGACACGTTCAGGCAGATGAATCTGTCTGATAAGCAGTTAACTCCATCCTCTACAGTCTTTCACGGCATTGTTCCTGGCAAGTCGGCCTAACCCATGGGAAGAATTTCCCTTGAGGTGGCCTTTGGCTCAGAGGATAACTGGCGTTCTGAGTTCCTGTCCTTTGAGGTGGTTAAGCTTAAGAGCCCATACCACGCCTTGTTTGGCCGGCCGGCTTACGCGCGGTTCATGGCGCGGCCATGTTATGTCTACCTGAAGATGAAGATGCCAGGACCAAGGGGAACCATCACAGTGGAAGGCAACCGGAAGATTGCACTCGAGTGCGAGGAAGGAGACGCAGCTTATGCTGAGACGGCTTGCGCTGCAGAGGAGTTGCGGTATTATAAGGATAATGTTGACCCGTCTGACAGGACATCCTTGAAGAAGCCCACTACAGAGTTAGACCCCCTGCTCAAGTTTAAGTCGGCCAGAGACACAAAGCAAGTTGATTTCACCACAGGCAATTCTTCTGAGCAGTTCACCATTGGGGCAAATATGGATCCCAAATAGGAAAGCACGCTCATCGAGTTCATCCGTGAGAACCGGGACATCTTTGCATGGAAACCTTCTGACATGCCAGGTGTGCCGAGAGAACTCGCTGAGCACTCCCTTAATGTGGATCCCAAGTTTAAGCCAGTTCGCCAGTATCTCCGTCGCTTTAATGAGGAAAGGCGGAAAGCTATTGGTGAAGAAGTGGCCCGGCTCCTAGCTGCCGGGTTCATCATCGAAGTCTTCCATCCTGAATGGCTAGCTAACCCAGTGCTTGTTCTGAAGAAAAACGGGACTTGGCGGATGTGTGTTGATTACACAGACCTGAATAAGGCTTGTCCTAGTGACCCCTTTGCCTTGTCCCGTATTGACCAGATCATCGATGCTACGGCTGGTTGTGAGAGTTTATGCTTCCTGGATGCTTACTCAGGCTATCATCAGATTAAAATGAAGCTAGAAGACCAGGAAAAGACGGCTTTCATCACACCCTTCTGCTACACAACCATGCCGTTTGGTCTGAAGTGTGCACAAGCGACTTACCAGCGTTGTGTCCAGAGCTGCTTTCACAAATAGATCGGGCGGAACGTTCATGCTTATGTTGATGACATTGTGGTCAAATCCCGGAAGAAAGAAACTCTGTTGGAGGATCTCAAGGAAACGTTTGACAACCTCCGCATCTACCAGATGAAGCTTAACCCGGAGAAGTGTGTTTTTGGTGTCCCTACAGGAAAACTTCTGGGATTTCTTGTTTCCGAGCGTGGCATTGAAGCAAACCCGGAAAAGATTAAGGCAATCATAACTTTAGCTAAGCCGGTCAGACTGAATGATGTGCAGAGGCTGGCCGGGCGGGTCGCAGCGTTAAGCCAGTTCATAAGCCAGCTTGGAGAAAAGGCAATTCCGTTATACCAGTTGCTTAAGAAATCAGATGACTTTGTCTGGAGTGATGCTGCAGATCAGGCTTTCGAGGCCCTCAAGAAGCAGTTGTCTGAGCCGCCAGTCCTTGCTGCCCCTCGTGAGAAGGAGCCAATGTTGCTATATATTGCTGCTAATAACAAGGCTGTAAGCGTGGCAGTCGTGGTGGAGCGCAAAGAAGACGACAAGGAGTATCCAGTCTAGCACCCTGTGTATTATATCAGTGAGGTATTAACCGAGTCCAAGCAGCGGTATCCACATTGGCAGAAACTGGTCTACGGAGTATTTATGGCTAGCCGCAAGCTGAAGCATTACTTCCACGAGCATCCGATCACTGTGGTCAGCTCAGCACCTCTTGGGGATATAATCCAGAACCGGGAGGCGATAGGCCGGGTTGCTAAGTGGGCTATCGAGCTCGGTCCGCATCATCTCAAATATGTGCCTCGCACAGCAATCAAATCTCAGGCGTTGGTGGATTTTATTAATGATTGGACAGAGTTGCAGGCTCCCGAAGAGAAGCCCGATACAACATACTAGTCAATACACTTTGACGGCTCAAGGCAGCTTGAAGGCTCGAGGGCTGGAGTTGTGATTACTTCCCCACGAGGAGACAAGTTCTGTTATGTTTTGCGACTTATGTTCCCATGTACTTACAATGCAGCAGAATATGAGGCCTTGCTTCATGGGCTCCGGATGGCCAAGGAGATGTACTTGAGCCGGGTCAGGTGTTTGGGCGACTCAGACTTGGTGGCCCAGCAGGTTTCTGGTACTTGGGACTCCAAGGATCCCCTTATGGTGGCTTATCGGCACGCGGTCACGAATATTGCTGGACACTTCAAAGGTTATCAAGTTGATCACATTGATCGCAGGCAGAACGAGGCGGCAGACGCACTCTCTTGCTTGGGCTCGCAGCGCAAGCCGGTGCCACCTAATGTGTTCCTGGACGTTTTGCACAACCCATCTGTCAAGCTACCAACAGAGGAGGACCTAGCTGTTCTAGACCCGGAGGCGGCTCTAGTGGCTGCTATCCATGCAATCCCTGATTGGATGGTCCCCTACTTGGCTTATCTAAGCCATGAAGAACTGCCAACAGAGGAATTGCTTGCCCGGCAGATCGTTAGACGATCCAAGTCTATGACTATTGTCAATGGCGAGTTGCACCGATGAAGTGTCACTGGTGTTTTTCAGCGCTGTGTTTCACCTGAAGAAGGCCGCGCAATTCTCAATGAGATTCACTCTGGCGATTGTGGTCACCATGCCGGCTCAAGATCACTGGTCGCGAAGGCTTTCCGGCATGGTTTTTACTGGCTCACGGCTCATGCTGACGCAGAGGACATTGTCCGTAAGTGTGATGGTTGCCAGAAATTTGCTCGCCAGGCCCATGTGCCGGCTCAAGAATTGAGGATGATCCCGATCACTTGGGCATTCGCGGTCTGGGGTCTTGACATGGTGGGGCCCTTCAAACGTTCTAAGAACAAACATACACACCTAATGGTGGCTGTGGACAAGTTTACCAAGTGGGTGGAAGCGGAGCCGGTCAGCAACTGCGACGCGGCTATAGCTGTCAAGTTTCTGAAAAAGCTGATATTCCGATTTGGATACCCACACAGCATCATTACAAACAATGGGACCAATCTATCCAAGGGAGCCATGGAACAGTTCTGTCAACAGGAGCACATCCGGCTTGATCTAGCGTCGGTGGCGCATCCTCAGTCCAACGGTCAGGCAGAGAGGGCCAATCAGGAATTGCTGCGTGGTATCAAACCCCGGCTCATGGTGCCTTTGCAGCGCACGCCGGGTTGCTGGGAGGAAGAGTTAGCTTCAGTGCTTTGGAGCATACGGACTACTCCCAACAGGTCAACAGGCTATACGCCGTTTTTCCTAGTCTATGGTGCAGAAGCTGTACTTCCGAGCGATATTCGTCATGACTCCCCTCGGGTGGCAGCTTATGTGGAATCAGATAATGATCTAGCTCGCCAAGACGCTCTTGATGCTCTGGAGGAAGAACATGACCTTGCCGCATCCAGATCAGCAATCTATCAGCAAGACCTACGTCGCTATCACAGCCGTAGAGTTCGAAGCCGCACTTTTCAGGAAGGTGACTTAGTGCTCTGTCTGATACAAGACCGGACAGGCATGCATAAGCTTTCACCACCTTGGGAAGGGCCCTTTGTGGTCAGCAAGAATCTCAACAATGGGTCATATTACCTGATTGATATACGTGAGGCAGATAACTCACGTACCTCTGAGGAGGAAACAAGCCGGCCTTGGAACATTGCCCAGCTCTGGCCATACTACACCTAAGTCATTGACTAGGTCACATCTTTGTACATACCTTCTATCATGTATATACCTATTTTTCGATCAAATAAAATAGCGACCAGCAGCACTGTCTGAAGGTGTTTTGCCTCAAAATTTGTGTGCTGGATCTTTATTTGTTGATCTTGGTTACTTGGGGGCTTCCAACTCCATTGAGTTTAGCTTACAAAACCCTTTAACCCAGCGAGATGCCACAAAGTTGGTTAAACCTGCCTGTTAGCAAGATGCTACTCCCTAAAAAACAACCCGGCGTACGTCTGATGAGTCAATCACAGAGGTGACCCTGAATTCGTCAGAGTTAAAACGTCCGATTGGTTGTGTGAGAGCCGGCTTTCAGAGAGCAAGGACAAACCAACAGGCCAAAGTGCCAGCTTCATGGAAGCATATTCTGGCTTGTGTTTATGAGCTGGCCTTTTCAAGTTGTGTTTTGCATCCGGCTCACACTTTATAAGCCGGCCGTTTCAAACATATTCCGACTTACGCTTATGTTCTTTTGTTGCACTCATCTCTGCATACATGCATACATCCATGCATAGCATTTACTTAGTTCCATTTAATATTCTTGATTCATTGCGAACAATAACAAAGATTGCTTGTTCATATGATTTCATCAGTAACCATTACATGCATTGTTATTGTTTCAGCAGAATCACTCTATCGCAAAGCCGGCTCTTAAAGCCAAAAGAGGATTTACAGAAGCATAAGTTATTTGTACAGGCAATAAGCAAGCTCAGTACATGTTGGCACTGGCATCAGCACAAGTGTTTCATACTGCCCTATTACAAGCGCCAATCAGCTGCGGCCATGACAAAGTTTTTTACAAGTCACGCCTACACAAGGATAAGCCGGCGCTCTATGCTGCCGGGTCAGAGCTGACGCCAGCGCCTGAGGAAGCGCCATGAGCCGGCTCTTCGCGGCCGTCGTCATCCTCCTCCTCTTGACTTGAGTCGCCGGTCGACCACTGAATTGAGCGCAAGGCTTCAAATAGGGCATCGTCGGATATCAGAGAGGAAGGGTCGACTTCAGGGGCAAAAGTTGGCTTACGCGTGCGGGTTAAGGCCACCGGCTCATGGTTTGGCGGCTCTATTCGTTCGTTATCTTTTGAGTAAGGCGCCTGGTACCGGGTCAGATCGGCTTCTTCTGCAATTGCGGTGGCTGCAACCCGGGTTTCTCTGATGCAGCGTTGGAAATCCTTCTTGGTGAAGGGTGTGTCATCTACATTGAACTCCGGGTAGCCGCCCACAATTTGAGCTGGGTCGAGCTCTGGCACGTATGCCTTGGCTCGGGCAAGTGTTGTTAGGGCCCCAGAGCGGCAGCACGCCTTCTTCCAGTCTTCAAACCACCTTGGTACAATAGATAGCTCCTTCAACATGTTCGTGATCAGTTGTGGTGGTGAAGTGGTGTTTTTTGCGGCCATAATGCATCTTGAGCCGCCTATATAGAGCTGTTCCACAAAGGTATATACTGCTTTCAGCTTCACCAATGGTTGCTGCACAAGAGTTTGATTCTTCCGACCTGCAAATATAAGTTTTCGCCATCAGTCAAGCCGGTTTGGCATGTTTAAGCCGGAGCTATTGGTATATTTAAGCCAGAGCTGTTGGGGTTTGGCTTACCGAAGATGGCCCGGCACATGGCGGTGATTTGGCCTTTCAGAGTCGCCAACTCTTGAGTGACCGGCTCAAGTTTGGTTTCGGCCTCTTCCGCTCGCGCAGCGTGGACGGCTCTGGCAGCTTCCGTCTCTTGCAAGGTGTTCCTCACAATGACCAAAGACTTATTGGCCTCAACAGCGGATTTTTCAGCCTCTTTGCGCAATTTCTTCTCCTTCCTGGCTTCCTTTCGGAAGGAGGCGGCCTGGGTCTCCACTTGCTCTAGCATTTCCTGCAGGACAGATTGTTATGCAAAATATACGTATGACCCGGGCCGCCCTTAAGGGCAACCCGGCCCATGGGGGCTACATGTTTTCGAGCTTAACACAAATACCAAAGCAAGTTCCATGCAGCGGCAGGCACACTACATGGCACTTGGGGGCTAATGCATGAATTGATTTTTCTGCTAAGTTATGAAGACCCGCCCATCATGAATGACAAGCCGGCCTTTGGGGTTACCGATTGAAGTTGAGCTTACAAATTACCATTTTTTGAAGTCCCGGGTCATTATTCCATAATGACCCGGCCCTTGGGGGCTACATATATATATGGTACAAGATGAAGGGTGCAAATTACCTCATACTTCCGCTTCAATGAAATGATCATGGCAATCTCCGTGTCCCGGCTTTCAGACAGCCCGGTCAGCACGGCTTGATGCAAGGAACTGGCATCTTGATCTTCAAATGTAGGAAAGTTCAGAGCCGTCTTTCCTTTTGAGGCCAGCTCAAGCTTGGCAGGGATCTTAGTAAGAGCGGTGGAAGCCTCCGGAGTTGTTTGCTGTTCTCCGGTCACCACCACGTCTTCCTGAGCCGGTGCCACGGGCGGCTCTTTGGGCTGTTCCTCAGCTGGATTTTCGCTTTCCTGGATAACAGGCGAAGGAGGACGAGCCGGGCTGGCGGTGTCTTGAGCCGGTGGGCTGTTCTGGACTGCCGGCTCGTCTTGGCTGGCCAAAGTGGCCTCTTTCTCCCCTTGAGTGCCTGGTTGAATGACCGGTTCAGATGAGCCGGCAGGTGTTTTCTTTTTGATAGCCTTGGCCCTGTACAAAAACCAAAGGAGTTATTCATTTGAAGAGGGAAAGAATAAGAAACTGCTATAGAGTTTGCTTACCCAAGGTTGATGTTGAAAGTCGACGCCTGCATAGCGCTTGACTCGCCCGAAGAGTGGGATGTCTGATATGCCGAGTCATTTAAATGTAAGGGCTCCTTAAAACGGCCAGCTAGAGGAAAAGAGGAAATTGGACTAAGAAGCACCTCAGCTCGCGCCTTACGGGATGGCGGCTCGTATGGAAGCCCGCCACTTAAATCGCCTTCACTACTCCGGGTCTAACTTTTGGAGGTCCCAGCTTGACGAGTTTTCTTCAAAACAAATTTGGGATCTAAATGAGCATCCTGGTGGGAAAAAGGGACCTTCCGGACGGTAACCTGGGGCTTCCTTCGAATCTTGCGGATCACGGCCCGGGTTTTCTTCCGAAAAGGTCTTGGAGAGTCAGAATCAGAAGAGATCAAGGCTACCTCTGGCTCGCTGGTGTGGCTAATTTCGGCTTCATCCTGAAGAGAAGGGGCGTCAACAAGTTGAATAAAAAGGCGACCAAGCGAGTCAAGTTCTACCTCAGCCTCGTCTTCTGCAGCCGGCTTATCAGTATCGACCGGGTCATCCTGCTGCTCCGCTGGAGCGGGGGCGGGTTGTTGGGGCTTCTTCCTCTTCCAAAATTTGTCGTTCGCCTGTATTGTGATGAATTGGCAGTTAAGAATGAGATGAGAAGGGCGAGTTAAGAATAGAGTAAGAAGTTGCAAACGCTTACTGAAGGCACCGGGTTGGTTAAGCAGAAGGGGGCCAGCCCGGTTTTATTGCATTTCTCTTGAGGCTCTCCCAATAGCCTCTTGGTGGTCTTGTTGATATCACTCACGGATAAATTGACTTGGCTGAAGCGTTGAACGTCAGCCGGCTCACCAGTATAGTTGCACATCAAGTCACCCCTATGGCTAAGGGGCTGGATTCGCCAGCTTATCCAGCACTGGGTCAGTTCGATCCCGGTAAGGCCGTTAGCAACCAAGGCCCTTATTTTGGAGTAAATAGGGGCGAATTGCTTGCATTCTTCTGTTGATGGCCAACCCGAAAAGGCCACTGTGGCATTGAGCCGGTCCGGTCTGTAACCCGGCAGGAGACTTTCACCTTGAGGGGCAGTGCTCTTGCAGTAAAACCAAGTCTTGCTCCAGCCCTTGGGGTGACTCGCCAGCTTGGCCTCAGGAAAGGG
Source organism: Elymus sibiricus (assembly GCA_039707655.1). Classification (NCBI taxonomy): domain Eukaryota; kingdom Viridiplantae; phylum Streptophyta; class Magnoliopsida; order Poales; family Poaceae; genus Elymus; species Elymus sibiricus. The sequence goes on along the minus strand of CM077676.1, from coordinate 391,640,281 downwards.
AGTGTTTCTTCGCCTTTGAATAGAGACGCCACCAACTTCTATGCTAGGGCCATCGGTGAACTCGGTCTGGTGGTTGATGTAGAAGAATTCGTGAAAGAGCAGGACAGTTGGCGCCGTTTGGAGGTACACTTTGCAGAAGACTTGAAATTGGCAGAGATTGGTAATTGAGTTCGGTCCAAGATCTTGCGGTCGGAGGTCGAAAAAATGGAGAACGTCACGGAAGAATTTTGACCCGGGCGGGCGAAACCCTTTATGAAGATGATATGCGAAGACCACCACTTCATCTTTCTTAGGCTGGGGGAAGCTCTCTTCATCAGGCGCCCGCCAGCTGATTGTTGCTTGAGCCGGCAGGAGGCCTTGCCCCACGAGCTCGTTCAACATAAGCGTGGAGACTTGCGATCTGACCCAATTGCAGGATTTGTCGGTCTTGGGGGCCATGGCGACTTAAAATTTTAACTGCAAAGACAATAGTGATAAGCCGGCATGTTAAGCTCATGAGGTGTACCCCGGCAAGGTAATAAGGCGATCATGGTTGCTAAAAATCATGACCTGGATTTATACAAGCCGTCGGAGCAGTGTTAAGCCTGTGTGACAATGAGCCGGTGTTGGTGAGTCAAGTGGTGCGTTGGGTTTCTACTAAGTGTTGAGCTAGCTATAAACAGGAATCTAACGAAGCAGTTGCTATTACGGATCTGAAAATACTACAGAAAATAAAAAGTTAAAGACCTAGGTGGGGATGGATATGAGGGCCCATGGTAATGCGGGTCTGTGGAAGACGATACAGAAATCAAGATGCGAAAAATGGCATTGCCGCAATGCAAAAAATACTTATTTAAGTGATTCGGATGCGTTTGGATCTGCTAAAGGAGAAAAGAGGATGAACACCGATGAACACCAGTGAACTGCAAAAAAGAATGTGAGCTGTAGATCTGAAAGGAAAAAGTTTTGGGTGTACTTGTCTGCGGTAGTTGTGGTCGGTATGTTTTTGATGGGCTCCGGTGGTGACTGCGGCGGCAGAGAGGTCGCAGTCGAGGTCGACGAAGAGCTCGAGGGCGGCGGCACTTCGGGTCTGAGAGCGGACGCAAGGAGGAAGACGAACCAGAGGTGAAACCAATAGTGGGGGGGTGAGCTGGCCTCTTTATAGGCACAGTAAAAAATTAGAATGGCGGGTGCGGAGCCCGAGGCGGCGCAGTAATTTTCGGCTGCGGGTTCCTCAATTTTCGCACCTGACATGACGATTCGATCCCACTCAAGGATACGGTGTGATGTCATCTCAGATTTTGCGGAAGTGGATTGTGACGTCACAAGGGAAAAGAACTGTAAAATGCTAAGTCTAGAACTGAAAGAGTGACCCGGCTATCTGCTTGACCCAGAAAACCAAGCCAGTTAAAAGACAGTGTTATAAAAGACTGGCTTGGAGAATATCATACTGATGTTTGCCTTTTTTTAGGGTAAAGTTTAACGTGAATAAATTCGAGTCAAACTGAGGGCTAATGTTGGGGATGTTTACTAGCATATAGACCCGGCAGGGTGTTGACCCGGCCATAGAGCAGGTTCAGCGGGACAGCTTACTGTGGGGCTGAAGGACTGTTGGTGGGCCGGCTTAGCGAGGCCCGGTGAGGACAGGACGGCTTAAGCAGTGGGCCGGCTCACGAGAAGACCGACTTGGAGAACAAGTAGGAAAGAGTAGGAGGCGGGTCAAAGAGTGACCCAGACTCTCATGTAATCTAGGGTTCCACCTGTATATATAAGGGGGAGCACCTATACAAAAAGACTTAAGTTGCAATCTCATCGAGGGCTAGGTTAGCGAATCCGCATCCTTGTAATCGAGATCTACAACAATATAATCAAGCAGGACGTAGGCTTTTACCTCCACGATGAGGGGCCGAACCTCGGTAACCCGGCGTCTTCTCATTCCCGATCAACCCCGTTAAGCTTCCACCTTCGTGCGATGGCCTCATCTCTAAGTCCTTTCATAAGGGCATCTGCCATATTAAAACCACGACAGGAGGCAAGTATGCCGACGGCTAGGCCGTCGGCATAGAATGGACACGTGTCCACACCTGGTTGCTCGGCCGCTGTCTATGCCGACGGCCTGGCCGTCGGCATATATCTAGGATGTTTTTTTTATATTTCCTATTTTCTTTCATTTAATTTCACAGCAGCACATATATATAAAAAAAGTGCACAGCATGATATATATAAGAAAGCAGAACCAAGATCACCTAGAAGATTATCTAAACAAGATTATAGCCAAAAGTTGTCAAGTTCATCATCATCATCTAAACAAGATCATAGCGCCCATGACACAACTCATCTGATACAAGCTCATACAAGATCATAAGCACCTAAACACGTGTACGACCATCGGAAGCATCGGAAGCACCACCGTCATAGGCACCGCCAGCAGAAGCACCAGGTGCAGCACCGACGAGGTAGAGCGGAGTGTGTGGGCTCTGTGTAGCAGAAGTACCAGCACCGCCACGAACGGATGATCCGCCGGTTCCCTACATGTTTGAGAAGATATGGTAAGGGGAAATATGATAGTGCTGAATCTGGGAATAACTACTGGTTGAATGGTCTGACGATGTACTAACCGGAGTCCAACTGCGTGTTGCCACAAATTGTTCAAACGAAAGCATAATCGGTCGTGGTCCAGGAGGTGGTGGTGGTGGTTCCATATCAGGAACCGTGCCGCTTCTCATAGCTGCAAACATTGCCTGGAAGTTAGTTGACCAAGGAAACACAAAGATCAGAAGAAATGAAAGTGCAATTTTGACGTTGGTTCTAAGTGGGCAAAACTAACCGGAATCACCCTACGGTTGTAGTCCGATTCTGCTTGAACTCTCAGGTCGTACTGGGTGAGCTCCTCACAAAGAGCCTCCACATAGTCGACGTAGGCCTACAATATGACATGACATGATGGAACTCGTCAAACATAGCAATGCAGGAAATAAAGTGAAAAAAGGAAGATAAGAGGGAAAATGCTTACAGCGTGCTGCACGGCTAGGCTGGGTTGTGAACGGGCCTTGCTCGAGGTCTGGTTGGTAGCTCGGAGCCGTGTGTAGGAGACAAAAGGAGTGATCACGCCATCCAGAACCGGGTAGCGGCCATGCCACTTCAGTTGAATGGCGACCACCGCCGTCTCGTCGGTCTCCGACTGTATGCATTCATCAACGGTCGACCCAGGATTGAACTGCTGAAACGAGTGCGTGTATTCCGTCAGGTGCTGCTCGGCCTGGCCGTAGTACTCGCCCTCGCCCTCCTGGCGGTTACTCCGCACATGGGCAAGCTTCCACGCCTCGATGTGTGAGACCGGCCGATTCAACTTTTCCTCCTGCATAGAAGAAGAATAAGAATAGAAGTTAGTCATACATAAGAACATGAATGTAAATAGAAGAAGAATAATGTTTCATGTATATAGATATACCTGGAGTTTCTTGTAGCGCCAGTGGTTCCGGTTTCCTTGACAGTGTGTTCCGTCGGTTCCTCAATTAGCCTGGTCTTTTCTGCTCTTGGCAGCAAACTCTGCATCCTCCCCGAGCCACTTATCCACCAAACTCTCCCATCCATCACGCTTTTCCGTAGCACCAAGAAGGAACAACCTACATAATGGAAGCATGGCATGTCAACACAAAAAAATGAAATTTACCGCAAACATCGCATTCTGAAGCATGGGATACTTACGTCCAAGTACTGCTGCCTGGTCAAGGTAAGCTTCTCCTTCTTCGCCTCCATCTTGGTCATCTTCTGGCCCAAAGCATTGTGATAGTAGTACGAGATGGCCACCCAGCGCACCTTGTACTGCATCTGACGGGCCTTCTTCCTCGCAGCCTTCACGAAGACCACGTCTGCAGTCGCCTTGTCCTCTTCACGAACTCTATACAATTCCTACAATCATCCATAAAACTAGAATGAAACATGACATGAGTTAAGTGATTTCGATGATAAACTATAAACGGAACTGAAGACTCGTGCTTCTGAAGAGAACTTACCCAAAAAATTTGGGTCACGGCCTTAGCGGTTGTCCCGTACCCCGAAAGGCTGGCAGCTTCGTAGTGCTCCCAACTCGTGGCCAAAACCCGAAGCTCCGGGTTATCCCTTGGCTGCGGGTTGTACAGCCCCGGCCAAAATTTCTTCAACAATACAGTGATAATGCCGTTTGGAAGACGGCCGGGTCCAACAACTTTCCAGTTGCTCCAAAAGAATCAAAATATTAGCATGTACAATCAAAATAGTAGTATGTGTTCAAAATATGATTAAGAGCCACTTACTCTGTCCCCGTGGGCTCAAGGAGCCACTTCTGCTCCTCGATAGCAGGAGGGGGAGGTAGTCACGCAATACCACGCAGCCATCCCTTCTTACCACCCCCTCCCCGCCACAACCCTCCTCGCCACCCCCTCCTCGCCACCACCACCCTCCTCCTCAACATCCTCCTCCTCATCCTCCTCAACCTGCTCCACAACCTCCTCCTCAACCTCCGCCTGAACCTCCTCCTCCTCGAACTCCCTCTCATCGCAAAACTCCTCCTCAGACTCAGAGGGTCCCTCACTATAGGAGGGCCTCGAAGACGACCCCCCTATGTCGGCCACGGAGCGTAGTTTCTTGCTCCGACCCCGTCCTCTAGGGGCTCCCCCACCCCCTCCTCCTCTAGGGGCTCCTCCTCTAGGGGCTCTTTCCCCGACCCCTCTACCTCCCTGTGAGGTGTCATCCTCAAGTAGTCAGGTGGGAAGATTACGGGGTCGTCCAGTGCGAGTAAAAGTTCCAACGACTTTGCGTAGAAAACCCGTGCCGTCGGCCTTGCCCTTGCCCATGCTTAGCAAACCTGCATTGAAAAGAGAATAAATGATTAGTATATTAATAAGGAAGAAACGAAGGAAGAAAGAACATTAATAAGCATATTAATAAGGAAGCATAGTAATAAGCATAATAATATGAAAGAAACAAAAATTGAAAGAAGAAAGCATATTAATAAGGAAGCATATTAATAAGGGAAAAAATGAAAGAAGAAATAAGGGACATAAAACATACCAAAAATGAGAATTAAAAAATCAGACAGTCTTGAATCAAAGAGGTAGCAGTGCATCTGCTAGAACCCATACAAATCATCACTGTTGTAATCGATTCCTCGACCGGTCTCATCATCACTATCAACCATATCATCTTCGTTGTCTGACGGAGGTGGCGGCTCTTCCTCGTCGTCAGCGTCTTCATTTAACTTTTCAAGCATGGTTACGTCTTTTATATTCACAATGGCCTCACCATCATTCCCATCGTCATCGTCTGGGTCCACATCAATATCACCCGAGTCGTCATCGTCATCGTTTCGGATCACATCATCAGGTTGCTCTTGATAGAACACTCCCTCGTATGTCATGGGGTTTATGTTGTAGTAATCGTCATCGTTCGGGTCTGGCAGCTTACCATGTGGTGACACCTTGAGCACAACTTCCCAACCCTTTAGGTACTCTTTCTGGCATGGGTAGGGCAGATAATAAACTTGTGTGGCTTGGGTAGCCGCAATAAATAGATCGACTCCGGCATAGACGGTTGATGGTTTAACTTCGACTAAACCAAGGGAAGGCGTATGTCTCAACCCCTGATATGGGTCGAACCATCGACATTTGAACACAGCGAGACTTAGGGTTTCGCGGCCACGGTTGAATGTAAGCTCGTATATTTTTCCTACCCTTCCGTAGTACTCAACTGCATTTTGTCCTGGGGTGTACACTCCAGTATTTATAGTTTTGGGATCAGGCCGACTGTTCTGGTGGTCCTCTGTATGGAAGAGATAGCCATTCACATCATATTTTTCACATATCATGACCGGACTGTTAAAACCCATGGAAACCCATCTCAATTCGTCATCCATAATTGTGTTCGGATCATTTCCCTACAAGTTTAATGTGCATAAGTTCCGTTAACTACTAAATGTTCAACTAGGTAATAGGGGAATGTGAAAAATTACTTTCTCCATAAACCAAGCAACAAAAATTTTCCTTCCAGGGGCACCCTGTCGGAGAAGAGTAAGTGCCTCCTCGACAGTAGGAGGGATCATTCCCGTCCACTCTTCAAGCATGAATTGACTAAAAGAAGAAAAGCGGTATTAGACCGACAGTAAGTGAACATAACGAATTGACTAAAAGAACGGTGCAGCGGTATTACCTCATCCACTCATCCTCAACTTCCTTGATGTTGTGCAAGACATAGAACATGATGTCCTCCCACTCTTGTTCTGACATGTTATAAGGTTTTGAGCCCCCAGCCCTGCCACCTTGCCCGCTGAATAGAGGGATCTTAGGTTTATACTTGGGCTCTTCTGTATTGTATCGAGACACCTTATTATGCAGAGTGGGAACGTGGTCCGGATAGTACGCTGTCCTGAGGTCTGACACCTCCTCTAGGATAACTGCCTCAGCTATGGAAGCTTCAATCTTAGCTTTGATTCCACATTTGTATCGGAGATGCTTGTTCTGTCTCTCTAGGCCGTACTGCCAACGATTCTGCACAGGGCCCCCCAACAATACCTCGTTCGCGAGGTGCAAAATGAGATGTGTCATCGGAGTAAAAAAGCCTGGCGGAAATATCTTCTCTAGCTTGCATATCAACTCCGGTGCCTTCTTATGCAATTGTTTTATCATCTCGGGACATACTTCTTTAGCACAGAGCGTGCGGAAGAAATGGCTTAGCTCCGCAAGCACTCGCCACACACGCTCAGGGACATAGCCTCGAACCATCACCGGCATTATCCGCTCAATCCATACATGATAGTCATGACTCTTGAGCCCGGTCACTTTGCCCGTTGAAAGATTGACTCCCTTACTTATATTCGATGCATAACCATCAGTGAACTTCACTATGTGTTTGAGCCACTTCAATACCTCCATCTTTGCTGGCTTTCTAAGGACGAAGTCAGCATTTGGCTTGAACCAAGTTCTTTGACCTCCTGTGGGAGGCCGCATGTTTAGACGTGATCTATCACAAATTTTCTGTTGATCAGCTCTAGCATTAACGTTATCCTTTGTCTTATCAGGAATGTTAAGGATCGTGCGAAAAAGGGACTCTGCGACATTCTTCTCGGTGTGCATCACATCGATGTTATAAGTAAGTTTGAGGTCCTTCAAATAGGGAAGCTTCGTGAAGGGGGTAATGTGAGTCCAGTTGTGCGTCTCACCATATCCCTCAAAACCATTGCCTTTGCCTTTGCCTTTGCCTTTGCCTTCGCCTTTAGGCTTGAGAGCTTTTAGCTGAGCAAGAACATCTGCCCCCGAAAACTTTGGAATCTCGTTTACTTCATGGACAACTCGGCCTTTCGTGAAGTTCTTCGTGTCTTCCCTGTCTGGATGGTCTGGAGGGAGGAACTGTCGATGCAGGTCAAAGGCTACGTACTTGCCACCCTTCTGCAGCCAAATGAAACGTAGAGCCTGCATGCACACTGGGCATGGCATCTTCCCACTTGTACACCATCCGCAGAATAGGTCATAGACGGGAAAGTCATGCATGCAGTACTGCAACGAAACTTTCATCAAGAAATTTCTCTGCAGATGTCGGTCGTATGTCAATCTCGGGAAGTACCAAGAATGGTGCAAATCATCCACTAGCGGCTGCATAAACACACCCAATTTCTTCCCCGGATATTCAGGCCCCAGAATGATGAGCGACAAGAACATGGTCTTGCGTTGCATTAGGGCACCGGGGGGGGGGGGGAGATTGAGCGGAATAACAAACACGGGCCAGCAGCTGTATGGATTAGACGACATACCATATGGATTGAACCCATCACCTGATATGGCAATTCTGACATTCCCAGCCTCGGCTGCTTCCTCAGGGTATTCTTCATCGAATGACTTCCATGCTTCACCCTCCGATGGATGTACGATCATTTTTCGATTGTACCTTTTCCCTTCCTTGTGCCACTTCATCATTTTGGCAGACTCCTCGGTGAGGAATAGGCGCTGCAGTCTTTCTATGAAATGGAGATACCGAAGAACCTTTGCGGGGATGTCTAGCTGCTTCTTTTGACCATCCTCATCGACCACCTCAAGATACCGAGAGGAACCGCACTCCCTACAGTACTTGTCATTCGCATACTCGTGCCTAAACAAAAGGCAATTCTTTGGATAAACATGTATTTTCTCATAATCCATAGAGAGCGCCTTCATGAGTTTCTTCATTGCGTACATGCTATTTGGCAGTTCATAACCCTCAGGGAGGCAGTTCATGACCACAGAAATGCTTCGAAGCAAGCTCGGCTACAGCCATACTCGGCCTTGACTGCCATCAGTTGCGAGATGGCATCCAGTTGAGAGAGTTTGGCACCCTCATAAAGAGGTTTCTTTGACGAGTCCAAGATTTCTAGGAAGGCCTTTGCGGTTTCCTCCGGCTCCTCTGGTGCATTCTCTGAAGGTTTTGCATGTGCCGTCTCTGCAGCAAAGACATCATCTAGCATGTCTCTAACCCCATCGTCCTCATAACCACCGATGCGTTGTCGCATCACCTCCTCTCTACCACGGTCCCACTCGGCATAGTTTATCGGCATGCTAAAGTCCACTGATTATCTGCCATCCTCTACTTTATTGGGAGCCACACAACAAAATTAAAGATTCATTTAAATTAATAACATCAAATTTTATTTTCTACCGGGTTGATGAGAAACGGCATTTAATCCACCTACATCTCTAATAGGTAAAGATGGGTCCTAATCCCACCCGAGGATGTGTAGATTGAGTACGTTCTCCATGCTCTACCCCGTTCCGAGACAAAATTTCGGCAGCACCTCCCCGCTGTTCTCCAGATACACGTCTCGGCAAAAAGCCGAGAGAATGTGCATCCGGAGAACAACGGGGAGGCGCCGCCAAAATCCTGTCTCAGAACGGGGTAGAGCATGGAGAACGTACCCAATCTACACATCCTCGGGCTGTCCGTGGATAACGCTGGACAATCCGAAAGAGTTACGGTGATAAATATGCAATTGAATGCATATTTATCGATGCAACACTTTTGGACGAGAGACGCCTAGGTTACACGACTTGACGTGCAAATAAAATCTAGTGACATGAAAAAAATGGAGGAGGAGATGGATTTGTAGCTCACCCTCGGCTGTAGAGGATGAAGTCGAACAGCGGCGGGATGATCAGGGACCAACAGCTTCGACGACGATGACTCCACGGAGATGCAACACAAGAAAGTCTGTAAATTCAAACAAGATAGAGTGAACAATTTATATCATCATGATATTTCAAATCCTTACTTTTCTCAAGTGTCAAACTTTTCTTCACATTTTTTAGCAAGATCATCATGATCAAGTAATTCATCCGGCAACAAAAGAAATAACTGAAACGACATTTACTAATAACTGAAATAACAAAATAAATAATTGAAACAACAAAGTATTTATAGTACCAACACATTCATACAATAGTAAATATTGATAGTACCAACATATATGCAATAGCAACAATAGAGTCATTTCTTCCATCAATCTAACAATTTACCTAGCACCATCAACAATCAATCCATCTAACAACATCCATTCATCTAGCATCATCTAACAAACATTAACAATCAACAATAACAATCATCTAACAACATCAACAATCAATAGGCAAAAAAAATTAACCTACCATCATCTCTTCATCTAACAACTTCAACAATCAATCCATCCATTAATCTAACAAATTCATCTAACAAATTCATCTAACAAAAATAATTTAGCATAAAAATGTTAGATGACTAGTGGCGGCAGGGGAGGGACTCACCGTGGGCGTGGGCTACTCGTGGAGGAGGAAGAGGGGCGGCGGGAGAAGGGGCCGGCGGTGGAGCTCCGGTGGATGGCCGCGGCGGAGGAAAAGCGGGCGGCGGTGAAGCTCACGGCGGGGCACGACCCGGGCAGGAGATGGCGGGGGGAGGCGGGGGGGCGGAGACGGCGGCGGGTGGTGGGAGCTGGGCGGCGCGGGCGGAGACAACGGCAGGTGGTGGGAGTCGGGTGGCACGGGCGGAGACAGCGGAGACGGGCGGCGCGGGCGGAGACGGCGTGGGTGGTGGTGGATCGAAGGGGATCGGGGTGACACAGAGAATGAGTGGAGGGGAGGGTGCCGCGACTGGATAAGGTCGATCTATGCCGACGGCTTTGCCGTCGGCATAGATTTGCAGTCTGCCACGTGTACACCTATGCCGACGGCCTAACTGTCGGCATAGTTATTTTTCAATTTTGTGTTATTTCATTTTTTTTATTTAACATGCACCTTCATTTTTAAAAGAACATCTCCTAGCACCTTCTTCTTCTTCTTCTGGTGGAGTCACATCGAGCATGGTTCAGGACGTATGGCCGCGGTCAAACCCCTCTGCCACCACACCTTAAGACATGTATGAGGCCTCGGCGCGATGATCTGGTGGCATTGCTACCCCCCAAGGCCCCCGGCCTGCCTAACCCTGGCCCCGTTGCCCGGAGATCTACCCCTTTGACTTTCGCCGGACGGCCTTTGACCGATGGACTTCATCACCTGGTTCCCATAGGCCAGCCCATGGAAACACTTCAGAACAAGGTCTAGGCCAAACCAACCACAAGATTACCTCCGTGTCGGCCCGACGCGGCTGTTTCCCCCCTCCAAGTGCCGGCGGTAGCGCAGTCTGTGAAGGAGGTCACACTCCGGAGCCGCGTGCGGGGTGTTTGCACCTGCCACTACACTTCCAGACATGTATGAGGGCCAAGCGCAAGATTTGGTGGCATAGCTACCCCCCGAAGGCCCCCGGCCACACTAGTAGACATGCGAAGAACAATCCGCACAGAGGGAATTTTTCAGTTACTTCTTCATCTCAAAAAATCTTGAAAAAAATACCACACATCCTGTATCACATGTGCCAGCACCGTGTAAAAAATTCATGATTTTATCACCCTCCGGGTGTTCAGGAATATTCAAACAGCACCGAAACCTGCAGGACGTCACTTCGGTGCCATCGCCGTCCGTGAGAGGGCCCACACTACGGAGACGCGTATTGACTCTTCAGACATGCCACCACACCTTAAGACATGTATGAGGCCCCGGCGCGATGATCTGGTGGCATTGCTAACCCCCAAGGCCCCCGGACTGCCTAACCCTGGCCTCGTTGACCTGGAGATCTACCCCTTTGACTTTCGCCGGACGGCCTTTGACCGATGGACTTCTTCACCTGGTTCCCATAGGCCAGCCCATGGGAACACTTCAGAACAACGTCTGGGCCAAACCAACCACAAGATTCCCTCCGTGTCGGCCCGACACGGCTGTTTCCCCCCTCCAAGTGCCGGTGTCAGCGCAGTCCGTGAAGGGGATCACACTTCGGAGCCGCGTGCGGGGTGTTTGCACCTGCCACCACACTTCCAGACATGTATGAGGGCCCAGCGCGAGATTTGGTGGCATAGCTACCCCCCGAAGGCCCCCGGCCACACTAGTAGACATGCGAAGAACAATCCGCACAGAGGGAATTTTTCAGATACTTCTTCATCTCAAAAAATCTTGAAAAAATACCACACATCCTGTATCACATGTGCCAGCACCATGTAAAAAATTCATGATTTTATCACCCTCCGGGTGTTCAGGAATATTCAAGCAGCACCGAAACATGCAGGACGTCACTTCGGTGCCATCGCCGTCCGTGAGGGGGCCCACACTTCGGAGACGCGTATTGACTCTTCAGACATGCCATCACACCTTAAGACATGTATGAGGCCCCGGCGCGATGATCTGGTGGCATTGCTACCCCCCAAGGCCCCCGGCCTGCCTAACCTTGGCCCCGTTGACCCGGAGATCTACCCCTTGGACTTTCGCCGGACGGCCTTTGACCGATGGACTTCTTCACCTAGTTCCCATAGGCCAGCCCATGGAAACACTTCAGAACAAGGTCAGGGCCAAACCAACCACAAGATTCCCTCCGTGTCGGCCCGACGCGGTTGTTTCCCCCCTCCAAGTGCCGGCGGCAGCGCAATCCGTGAAGGGGGTCACACTCCGGAGCCGCATGCGGGGTGTTTGCACTGCCACCACACTTTCCAGACATGTATGAGGGCCCAGCACAATTTTTGGTGGCATAGCTACCCCCCGAAGGCCCCCGGCCACACTAGTAGACATGCGAAGAACACTCCGCACAGAGGGAATTTTTCAGATACTTCTTCATCTCAAAAAATCTTGAAAAAATACCACACATCCTGTATCACATGTGCCAGCACCATGTAAAAAATTCATGATTTTATCACCCTTCGGGTGTTCAGGAATATTCAAGCAGCTCCGAAACCTGCAGGACGTCACTTCGGTGCCATCACCGTTCGTGTGGGGGGCCACACTACGGAGACGCGTAGTGACTCTTCAGACATGCCACCACACCTTAAGACATGTATGAGGCCCCGGCGCGATGATCTGGTGGCATTTCTACCCCCTAGGCCCCCGGCCTGCCTAACCCTGGCCCCGTTGATCCGGAGATCTACCCCTTTGACTTTCGCCGGACGGCCTTTGACCGATGGACTTCTAAACCTGGTTCCCATAGGCCAGCCCATGGAAACACTTGAGAACAAGGTATGGGCCAAACCAACCACAAGATTCCCTCCGTGTTGGCCCGACGCGGCTGTTTCCTCCCTCCAAGTGTCGGCGGCAGCGCAGTCCGTGAAGGGGGTCACACTCCGGAGCCGCGTGCGGGGTGTTTGCACCTGCCACCACACCTCCGGCCATGTATGAGGGCCCAGTGCAAGATTTGGTGGCATAGCTACCCCCCGAAGGCCCCCGGCCACACTAGTAGACATGCGAAGAACAATCCGCACAGAGGGAATTTTTCAGATACTTCTTCATCTCAAAATTTTTTGAAAAAATACCACACATCATGTATCACATGTGCCAGCACCATGTAAAAAATTAATGATTTTATCACCCTCCGGGTGTTCAGGAATATTCAAGCAGCACCGAAACCTACAGGACGTCACTTCGGTGCCATCACCGTCCGTGAGGGGGCCCACACTACGGAGACGCGTATTGACTCTTCAGACATGCCACCACACCTTAAGACATGTATGAGGGCCCGGCGCGATGATCTGGTGGCATTGCTACCCCCAAGGCCCCCGGCCTGCCTAACCCTGGCCCCGTTAACCCGGAGATCTACCCCTTTGACTTTCGCCGGACGGCCTTTGACCGATAGACTTCTTCACCTGGTTCTCATCGGCCAGCCCATGGGAACATTTCAGAACATGGTCTGGGCCAAACCAACCACGAAATCCACTTCGTTTGGCCAAGGAAGTAAAACTATACAAAAAGTCAAAACAAAAGGCTGTTTTCTGTAAATATGAAGCAAACATGATTTATTTTGTTCAAATTCGAAAATATAGTATCAATTACTTGTGATTTTAAAAAAGTGTAAGGGCCTATATGAAAAAGTACATGAGGTCACATTTCTAACATACCCAGAAACCAAAACAAACTAGATATTCGTAATCTATGAAAAATTCTACCCCATATCGATATATAATTTGTGTACGTTTAAGTTTAGATAAGTCAGATTTAAATTAACCAAAAAAAAGACTAAAAATAATAAAAAAAGATATAATATATGCCGACGGCCTCCGTCAGGGCCGTCGGCATAGAATTGATGGCGTTAGCGGGCCGTCCGAGTTAGGGTTGGCAGGCCCAACTATACGCCGACGGCCTCACTATGCCGACGGCTGCCGTCGGCATAGACAGAGGTATGCCGACGGCCTAGATATGCCGACGGCAGCCCTCGGTATAATATGAGCTATGCCGACGGCCTTTCTGTGCCTACGGCTTGGGCCGGGCCGTCGGCATATCCCCAACTATGCCGATGGCCCCGACAAAAGGCCGTCGGCATAGACTAGGTTGTCGGCATAGGCCCTGATTCCGGTAGTGCACGTAAGCATTCATCAGTCATATAATCAAAAGCATTAATGATTCATATACCCAAAAGCAACATCACAAGTTCTACTCAAGTTATACTCCGAGTAGACATCAGCAACTACATTCATGACATTAGCATCAAAGTATCTAACAAGGCTACTCTTAAAATGGAACTCTAATCAGACTGGTAGTCTGTGAAGCCGGTAAGCGTGGAGTCGGAGGAGGTGGGGATCTCCCTCTCAGTGGAGGAGCAAGCGTCGTCGGGAATGGCGGTCGGCGGAATCAGTGGCAAAGGGTCGACACTCTCCTTAGGTGGTGCTTCCTTCTTGGACAGATTCACAAAAAACTTAATAAGGATGAGCTGCAGGTTCGCCTTAAGGAGCGCCGCCAAGCGGTCCTCACTGGCGCACGACTCCTTGACCGTGGAGTTGAACCTAGAGGAAGCTGCATCATCGGTGGAAGCCATAACCTCGAGAACGATGCTAGCACCTTCTATCACACAATGAAAAATAACATAAGTATATATGGAATTCTAGGATGTCATCGCAAACTACAAGGATATGTGTGTTGAATTCGAGGATGTCAACACACATATCACTATTCCGGCTTGTTGGTTGACTTTCAGTCCTCCGAGTCTCCCCGTATATGGTGGGCACTCTCTCACTGACATTTCGACCGTCGGTGATGGTGGCTTCTCCTCCTTTCCCTAGTGCATTACCAAAAGGTCTACCACATGGAGAAGAAGAAGAAGCGACCCCCTCGACAACAGTCGGGATCCTTCCCTCGAGAACATCGATCTATCAAACAGGGAGCCCCTTCAAAGTGAAAGTCAACCTTTAGCATAGAAGGCACGCCTTTAATGACTCGAGAACATTTCAACATAAACCATAACCCTTTCCATACATATATCATCAGTACTACAGCAAAATTAAACGACTAAATTGAATACTAAGACATAATTATGCAGTGCTAGGATAGACAAAAGTCGGGTCAACATTACATATATCCATAGTACTAGGATAGACAACCACTACTAGGACATATATACTACTCTAATATATCAACATCATCTGGGTCTGCGTCAAGCTAGTCCTCATCCTCGTCCTCCGAGACAAGGTCAACCACCTCTGGATGTCCGCCGGAGGGGCCTGCCTCACCGTCAGTGCGGGTAGCCGGCTGCACCACCTCCCCATCATCGTCCATAAAGTAGCCGTCCTCATCGAGCTCATCAAAAAGCTGGTCGACCTCCGCTGATATTCTGGCATCCATCTCGGCGTCCTCCTTCTTCCTCTGCTCCTTCTCCTTATTGGCCCAAAAATCACGCTCCTCGGCCACGAGCTGCGGATTGGCCTCAGCATACCTAGCCATGTACTCTTCATCCATCTTGGCCAGTCGGTGTGCCTTCTCCTCCTTGCGGGAATACATCCGGTAAGGAGGGGCAAGGATACAAGCATGCTTGGCATCCTCCGGGAAGTTCAGCTCAGCCGGTTTCCGGCCATACATGGAAGCCACCGCGTCATACGCCCGCGCGGCGAGCTCAGGGGTTTCGAACGTGCCAAGCCATAGCCGATCACCATCGCAGGTGATCTCAGCGGCGTAGCGACCCGAGTCACGGCGTCGAACACCACAAAACCCGGTCAAGGGAGAGCGGCGCGGCGCCATCCTCCTGAACAAGTGTCATTCGACAACGGTCTCGATATCAAATTTAATTTTGATAAGTTCAAAACTAAATGAAGAATACACAACAACTCTTCATGTGGGTTGACTTTCATTCCATCGATGCCCCCTTCAACAACTCTCACCTCTCAAGTGGTGGTATATATGTATGGTGGGGCACTCCTTGCCTGTATATTTCGACCGTCGGTGACGGTCGTTACTCCCATCCCTTGCTGCGTTACCAATGTCTCACAGCAAGAGATGTGGAGCAATGACCACCTACGACAACAACCGGTGTCTTTCCTCTCATAACATCTCTCATCTCTCAATGTTATTTTGACCGTCGGTGACGGTGGGTCCTTTCGTCCTCCCCCTGCTTTACCAAGGTCTCAGAGGAGGAGGACGAGAAAGACCGACCACCTACGAACAGCCGGTATCCTTCCTTCAACATCATCTCATCTCTCACGTATATATGGTGGACACTCTCTCTGGTGGTGGTATATATATGGTGGACACTCTCTCACTGGTATTTCGACTTTTGGTGATGGTCGAGCTGGGCCAGTCCATCGTGCGTGACAAAGGTATATCACAGGACGAACTAGCCCAGATCGACCGCCATCGTCAAAAGTCGATTTTCTTCCTCCAACGGCAACAGTCGGTACCATTCCTCTGAAAACATCTCGCATGTCAAATATGATCGTCACTCGCTCAAGATAAAAACTAGTACATAAAAGCTACTACAAAAAACTACTAGTCCCACTAATAGATAAAACTACTACATAAAAACTAATGCAAAAAAATTATGTACATAGCACACATAGCATCCATGCATACAACATTATAAAAAATTATCTACATAGCATCCATCCATCTATCAATCCATCCATCTATCTATCCATGCATCCATCCATCCATCTATGCATCCATCTATCCATGCATCAATCCATCCATCTATCTATGCATCCATCTATCAATCCATCCATCCATCTATCTATGCATCCATCCATCTATCTATCTATCTATGCATCCATCTATCAATCCATCCATCTATCTATCCATGCATCCATCCATCCATCTATGCATCCATCTATCCATGCATCAATCCATCCATCTATCTATGCATCCATCTATCAATCCATCCATCCATCTATCAATCCATCCATCAATCCATCCATCCAGCCATCTATCAATCCATCCATCCATCCATCTATCTATGCATCCACAAGAGAGGGAAGGGGGGGAGCTCACCGAAGGGGAGGAGCTCGGTGTTGGGGGAGGCCGCGGGGTCGGGGGGCACGGACGTGGGGGGCCGCGGGGCGGCGCCGGGGGTGCGCGGGGGGGAGGGGCGCCGGCCGAAAGGGAGGGGGCGCCGGCTGGTGGGGGGCGCCGGCTGGGTGAGGGGAGAGCAGAGGAGGGGAGAGAGGTGCGGGGAGAGAGGCGCGGGGAAAAGAAAAGGGGGAATAAGTTTAAGTGCCGGGCGCTACCTTTACCGAGTGCTTGTCGGCGCGGCACTCGGAAATGTAATCAAACCTAGATCTAGGTTTTCCTTTACCGAGAGTAGCACCCGGAAAAAGTCACAACTAGATCTAGGTTTTCCACTTTTACCGAGAGCCACTCTCGGTAATTACTCGAGTACCGAGCACCACTCTCGGTAATATGATTGATTTCCATCCTAAACATGCCGCAAGGACATCACAAAGGATTTCTCATGCCGCTACCGAGCATGATTTCATGTGCCGCCTTGCTGATCTGCAATTTCTGGCGATGAAACCCTAGCAGAGCAATAAATTTCTCGAATATTGCACGCGTGTCCGAAAAATGCGGGGGCGTGGCACATGTCATGCGATTGCCTCATTTGAGAGCACGAGAAGTTTCGAGGCCAACGGAGCAACAGGACCCGCACTTCCTGCACAAACCGGACACGTTCCCTCTCGATACCCAGAGACTAGCTCGGAGACGGTGCGGTTTACAAGCGGCCTCAGGGGAGGCTTATTCGAAACGCGCCCAAACTTTTACCACACCCTACAGGGCCCATGCGATGACACCGTGCCATCTCTCGAGGAATTCCGGCATCATACGATTTTGTGAGGATTTCAACGGTTGTATCAGGCATGCCACCGAGGTACTTTCGGCCCCCGGTGGCAGGGCATGCCCCTCCCTCCTCTGCACAAGGCCTATGCATGCCGCAAGGACACCACAAAGTATTTTCCATGCTGCCTCTGGGCATAATTTCATGCGCCGCCTTGCAGATCTGCAATTTCCGGCGATGAAACCCTAGCAGAGCAATAAATTTCTCGAATATTGCACGCGTGTCCGAAAAATGCGGGGGCCTGGCACGTGTCATGCGATGGCCTCCTTTGTGAGCACGAGAAGCTTCAAGGCCAACGGAGCAACAGGACCCGCACTTCCTGCACAAACCGGACACGTTCCCTCTCGATACCCAGAGACTAGCTCGGAGACGGTGCGGTTTACAAGCGGCCTCAGGGGAGGCTTATTTGAAACACGCCCAAACTTTTACCACACCCTACAGGGCCCATGTGATGACACCGTGCCAGCTCTCGAGGAATTCCGGCATTGTACGATTTTCCGAGGATTTCAACGGTTGCATCAGGCATGCCACCGAGGTACTTTCGGTCCCCGGTGGCAGGGCATGCCCCTCCCTCCTCTGCACAAGGCCTATGCATGCCGCAAGGACACCACAAAGTATTTTCCATGCTGCCTCTGGGCATAATTTCATGCGCCGCCTTGCAGATCTGCAATTTCCGGCGATGAAACCCTAGCAGAGCAATAAATTTCTCGAATATTGCACACGTGTCCGAAAAATGCGGGGGCCTGGCACATGTCATGCGATGGCCTCCTTTGTGAGCACGAGAAGTTTTGAGGCCAACGGAGCAACAGGACCCGCACTTCCTGCACAAACCGGACACGTTCCCTCTCGATACCCAGAGACTAGCTCGGAGATGGTGCGGTTTACAAGCGGCCTCAGGGGAGGCTTATTCGAAACATGCCTAAAATCTTACAACATCCTACAGGGGCCATGTGATGACGTTGTGCCAGCTCCCGAGGATTGGATTTAAACGGTTAGATCATTGCTCTCACACAGACGGCAAACTCAAAAATACTAATAATTGAATTAATAAAAAGCACCGGCATCCATCATTAGGAAGATGGCCCGTCACTGTGAATCTTCAGTGCCCGGAAGGGGTGAAGATTCACAGTAATGGTTCATCTCCTTAACAGGAGTGTAATGAAGACCGAAGCTTACTGCGTCTGGATTATCCGACTATTTAAACTGGTCATGTTGCTTGTCTCTGGGCGAGGTGGTACTAAAAGTTTTCTGAGAGCCGGAACTTTGCCGAGAGCCGCCCTCGGCAAATCTTACCCTACCGAGAGCGGAGCTCGGTAATGGTGCTGTTGGATCATAAATTAATAAAAACCGTCGGCATCCATCATTAAGAATATGGACTGTCACTATGGACCTTCCTTGTCCGGAACAGGTGAAGATTCATAGTGACAGTCCATTTCTTAATAAGAGTGTAATGAAGACCAACGCTTGCTTGTTGTGTACTATCCGACTATTTAAACCGGTCCTGATGGTTGTCGTTAAGCGAGGTGGGACTAAACTCAGCTCCCACTTATATGTAGATGAAAAACAGAAAAATAAATAAGGCAAGTAAATATTGTTTGCCGAGAGCCATTACGCGGGCGCTCGGTAAAGCAGCGCGACCGTTAGAGCGACGACGACCACTGCCGGTCTTGCCACGTGGCTACCCTTTTGCCGTGTGCCATGGGCTGGCTCTCGGCAAATAGGTAGTTTGCCGAGTGTTATCCTTTTGCTGAGTGTTCTTTACCGCTTCGTATCGGCGTACGTTCGGGTTTGCCGTGAACCCATTGTTGCCGAGCGCGGCTCTCGGCGTACGGAAGTTTGCCGAGTGCCCGTGGTTTGGCTCTCGGCGAAGAGCCTGGCACCCGGCGTATAGGGAAATTCCAGTAGTGATTGTGGTCGACTGTTTGTGTGGGTGAGTGGGGACGATGAATCCGTAAGGGGCGTTTAAAATCCTAGAAAAAATAAAAGTATCTTAAACACTGGATGGTTACAAAGTCAACTCCAACCCACTAGAATGAGATGAGCTGAAAAATGTCCGTTTTCCATTTATATGTTTTTAGAACTTTCCATTTATGTTACGGCAAATAAAAAAGAGAACATCCCATTTATCTAAGACACCATCAAAAGGATATTTTTTGATGAACCGCCACCAGAAGGAGTTGAAAACTGAGAAGTTGGCCGGCCTTGGCTACCAAAATCAAACAAAACCGAGCGCGTGGGAGTGAAGCAGCAGTCGGGCCATATCCTCTCCTTTGTTGGAGCAGAAAGCGGGAAAGTGGAAGAGGCCTGTTGGCCCATGGTGCGACGGGGAAGGAAGGAAAGAACTAGATGGACAGGACTCCGTGCCGAGTCGGCAATTGAGCCCGCAAAGCACGCTAGGGCTCCCCTCCTCTCCACCTTTATATATATATATATACGACGAGACGACACCGCCGTCTCCCCCAATTCCCCGACAGAAAAATTCACTGTAGCTCTCTAAACTTGAGCCGGTGGTCACTTTAGTCCCCTAAGTTTAAAATACTCGAAATACGATCCCTAAACCCTAGGGGTTTGTCTACGTATCTGCTGATTTGGCGCTGGTCCACTGTTCCACTTGGCGTTGACTGACCACGTCGTCGCAAGACAGCTGGAATACGCAGGCAGTCGAGGGGTTTTTTGCAAAATCACGGGATGGCGACGGCGGGGATGACTCGGCGGCGGCTGCAGCGCTCGGGCTTGTCGCAGCGGCGCTTGAGATGTCGCCCCGCATGGAGGCCGCGCTCGAGCTCCGGGTGCGCGCGTTGCTCGTTCTCCGCCGATATCGGGACGTCGCCGAGATGCTCCGCGGCTACATTCCTAGCTGCGCCAAGTCCTGCGCCGGCGACGACACCGCCACCTGCTCCTCGATGTTCTGCTTGTCCGGCTCCGGCGACCTGGCATGCGCATCCCGCGCGGGCCATCTTTCCCCGGGGCGTGAGCTCTCCGTCTCCGGCGCCGGGGCCCCCCGGTTCCTCTGCTGCCTCGATGTCTCCGAGGTAAAGCGCCACGTCGTCGCCGGCCTCTCCAAGAGCTCCGAAGCTGAGACCCAGTGGACGTAAAAGATAACTCGCCATTATCTTGATTGCCAAATCGAACATTGATGGCGCTTTGCAGCAAGCAGTGCTGATTGCCATTGCCAATTTGTGTACAGGTACTTGGTTTTGGGTGAAGCTTGCTTCCATCTCGGCTTAATGGAGGACGCCGTGGTGCTTCTCCAGACCGGCCGCCGCCACGCCACGGCCGCGTTCCGCCGCGAGAGCGTGTGCTGGTCGGAAGACAGTTTCTCGCCGTCCAACTCGACGGCCAATGTGCCTGCTGCCAGCAGAAAGGCGCCGTCCAAGTTCAGCCAGGCTACCGGGATGCCGCCGGCGGACTGAGGCGGACACGGTGCGCACGTCAAGCTCCTGCTCCGTCGCCGCGGTGGCGGCGCTGGACGCCGGCCTCCCCGCCGAAGCCGTACGCCATTTCAACAAGGTGCTCGACGTGCACCGCGGCGGTGTGCTCCCGCACTCCTTCGCCACGGCCTGCATGGTTGGCCGCGCCGCGGGGTTCCGCGCGTCCGGGCGGCCGGCCGACGCCATTGCCGACCGCAACCGCGCGCTGGCGCTCGACCCGGCGTTCATCCCGGCGCTGCGCGCCGACCTGCTCGAGTCCGGACGTATACATCAGTGATCAGTGAATTGGACGGCGAGTCCGTCCGCGTGCGCTGTACGTATACATCAGTGATCAGTGCATCTGTGCATGTACATACTTAGTTTTGCCTGTTTTGTGATGTGTGATGTAAGAAAGATTCATTCCTGTTGTGGCTTAACGCATGCATTCCATCGATGGCACTGCAAACCTTGGTACATTCAGGGAAGTGGTAGTGAGCTCGTAAAGCTGAGGAGCGAGGAGTGTGGATTCGTCATGTGGGCATGGGTTGAGATGAGCCTAATTTTTCCGACGGCGTGGTGCAGAACAGGGTGCAGTTGATAATGAATATGTCGATGGCCTCAGGGGCGATGCCAGTCTTGGCGAGCAGGTCGTCGATGGCCAAGAAGGCCACGAGCTCGAACTCAGCGCGGGCGGCGTCGGTGAAGTGAACAGCGACGCGGCCAATGCCGGAGGCTGCCGAGATGGCCGCGAGCGAGGCGTTCGCGTGGACCAGGTGCGCGGCCGCGAACGCGTGGTCGCCCGCCTCGACGACGCCTGCGTAGTTCATGAGGAGGTGGACCAAGCGGATGCCGGCGACCTCCTCCTCGGCGTGCTGCATGGCCAGCTCGGCGGCCACTGTATTTCGTGATGGGAATGACGCTACCAGCTCGCTCCTCCTACGCTATGCCGGAGTGGTGGGATGCACGCACGCACTCCATCGACAGTGCTCCTCGGATTCCTCAAGACCAGTGGAGCCGTCAATCGTGAAGTAGAGCAGAGGAAGCGAGAGCATGAGCGAAGCAGGATTTCTACCAGTAATAAAAACTATGCTAGACTTTAGATACACAGAGCTATTGTTCCTGGTGGTCAGCGCATGGTACCCTCAAATGTGAGGTCTGGGGTTCAAATCCCTTCGTGTGTGTATATAGTTTCTCCATTTTATTATTGTCTCACTCCAGCTGACAGGTGGGCCTTTTTATGCAGGGATTTTTTTGCAAAATGTGATGCCACGTTGTCCACACAGTCATCGCCACGTGGCGGTTGACCGGTCAACCATATGCCAGCTCAACGAAATATGTAGAGAAAATCGTACAATGGATCGTATGTGAACCCCTAGGACAAGTTTAGAGATGGTATTCCGGGTATTTTGAACCACGGGGACTAAAGTGACCACCAACGCAAGTTTAAGGACGTACACTGAATTTTTCTCATTCCCCAATTCCACGCTCACGCAACCACCCACAAATCCCTAGCGACTCCGCCAAACCCGACGCCGAAACCCCTCGTCGCACCTAATCCTGAGAATGGTTTGAAAACCGCACTGTACCTCAACCATACCTGCATGAATAGACTTGGGAACCCAACCTCAACTAAACCCATTCGACATTTTCGTCAGTCCAACCAAAACCAAACCAATTTCATATTTCCACCCAAACTGAACTGAACCGAGGGCTAATCTGGGTTGAAACCGTTTGCTGACATTGGCTGAGAACTGTTCGCTCAAATGGGAGAACTAGAAAAGATAAAACTGTTAGATATTAATCCAGTAGGATTGTCATAATTAGATCTTATGCCCAGTCATTAGATCACCTAATTGCATATGAACAGAGAGATGATTAGGATCTTACCACCAATGGAAGATGCCATTGGTGTAGGCGATGTGAAGTCCCGTGCCTGCTCGATGCAGGCTTGATGCAGACTCGGTGTAGATGTACGCTGCAGGTAGCGGCGTCCCTCCGGACTCCAGCGGCACTGTCCTGGAACAGGGGCAGAGGTAGGAGATAATCTTCCCGTCGCTGCAGCGCTCCCCCAGATCGGCTAGGGTTTTTGGGTTATGGGGGCAGAGGTGGAACGTACGTGAACAGGTCAGATCGTACGTGGCCAGCTGCCCCCCCCCCCCCTCTTTTATATAGCGCTAGCGAACAGGGGACCAAAACCATAGTTGGTTAGGGTCGCCCCCGATCAGGGCGCATTAGTTGTAACGAGGGAAACGAGCGTTGGCTCGTGGCCCCTCTTCTTTACGTTAACTCTTATCCTCTCAGTTTTTTTTCTTTCTCTTCAGCCCGTTGGGCCTTAGATCAAATACCAACATTCTCCCCCTTGATCGTTAGGCTCAATAACTTTTGTCCATTCTCCATAGGAATAATATACCAGAGTAAGGTGTAACAACAGCCGATGAAAAGCCATTGAACCTCAATACTCATAGCACACATCCTATTTCGAAAAGGAAACATTTTACTTATTGGGAGTGGTTTATATTAGCGGTCCCATAATTCCAGAATCAAGAGGCTTCCAATAATCCCATGCCTGCTACATGCTCACAAAATATATTGGGTGGTAAGCCTTTAGTGAGCGGATCCGCAAGCATACGTGTCGTACTAATATGCTTAACATTAATAGTTTGATCCTAGATTCTATGTTGAACAACACGATACTTTAGGTCAATGTGCTTGGCAGCAGCACTTGACTTGTTGTTATTCGCATAGAAAACTGCGGGTTCATTATCATAGTACAATGTCAGTGGTTTGGAAATGCTGTCAACCACTTTAAGTCCGGGAAGAAAATTCTTTAGCCATACAACCTGCCCAGTGGCCTCAAAACATGCTAGATATTCTGCCATCATCGTAGATGAGGCAACTATCGTTTGCTTGGAGCTTTTCCATGATATGGCTCCTCCAGCGAGTGTGAATATATAACCTGACGTGGATTTCTTACTATCCACACACCCAGCAAGATCAGAGTCTGAGTAACCAATAACTTCCAGGTTATCGAACTTTCTATATGTAAGCATGAAATTTTTAGTACCTTGCATATAACGCAAGACTTTCTTTGCGGCCTTCCAGTGGTCCGGCCCTGGATTAGATTGAAATCTGCCAAGCATCCCGGTTACAAAAGCTAAGTCAGGGCGTGTACATACTTGAGCATACATGATGCTTTCGACAGCTGAAGCATAAGGAACCGACTTCATCTGATCAGTTTCATTTTGGTTCCTTGGACATTGGAATTATAGGGGAACGCAGCAGAAAACAAAAATTTCCGACCTACGCACCAGCCCAGGATCACTATGGAGACTGCATACAAGGTTTGATCTGTTTCGTTACCGACTCGTAGCGCAGCGGAAGTAGAGTCGATGACGATCGGCGGTGCAGATCCCCGTAGCTAGGATTTACAACCTCCCAACTGCGAGGATGTACTCCCACATCTGCCCCTCAGACAGCCCTCCGGGAGGCGGTCGGACAGTCCCTCGGACGGTGTCGCGGACAGCCCTTCGGGAGGACCTTCGAAACTCGAACGGTCACTCGGACAGCCCTTCGGGAGGACCCTCGAAACTAAGACGATCACTTGGACAGCCCTTCGGGAGGCACTCTCGAACTAAGACCGAAACTACGATCTCTCTACAGAGTTGCACACATACGGTGTCATCTATCCGGCAGGGCTTCGCCGTCCAGAACTAGTTCCCACCGGAACCCAGACAGCCTTTCGGCTCTACAAAACTATTTCGCTGGGAGGGAGAGAGAAGCCAGACAAGTCAATGGCATGTGTATGAGAGCAAGCATGAGCTGATTTTGGAGAGCTCTCTCCACCTCTATTTATAGGAGGAGCAAGGGGTAGAGGAAAGATCAAAAGGACCTTCCTAGGATCTTTCCACCACATGCCACATAAGGGTGTGTAGAAGATATCCACCATGAGGTGGAAGGACACCTCAAGGAGGGCCCCCCATGCCATGGACGAAATTTGCAGCCCCCTTGGGGAGCTCCACCTCCCTTTCACACACCAAAAGTGGTTTTCTTCTAGAAGAAAAACCCCATTTGCAAATCAGCCCAAAAAGTGCTTTTCACTATTCACGAAGACATTTTTTTGCGTCCGTTAAAACCCAAATTATTTCTGTGTGCCTAGAATAATTCTAGCACCCACCAAAACAATTTTGAACGCATTCCGAAACAATTTCGGAATAATGTTTCTTCAGCGAAAAGCAACCAAAACGGTTCCGGCTGCTCCGGAACATTTCCGGTTTTTGTCCCGGAAAATTCCCAGAAGTTTCCAGAACACTTCTGGCATCCTCCAAGAATTTCCAGGCGTGTGCCAGAACCAATTTGACTTAATGGAATACCCTGAAACAACTTTTCAGTTTCACCGGAACTATTCCGGTGTTCTCTCCGGAACGTTTCCGTTTCGTCCGAAACTTTTTCGGTGATTTTCTCTCAGACTCCCCGTCTAGTATTCAGCAGATAGATGACCCTTAAGCGTGTGACCCTATAGGTTCGGTGAAGTATAGACATGACCGAAACTCTTTCCGATCAATTATCAACATTGGAGCCGTGGACACCCATATTGACCCCTATACCCACACGAATGAATATTCGAGTGAACGTCCAGTTGCCGTGTGCTATTCCTGTTGCTTCGCGATATGTTACAAATACCCGAGGTGAGAAACATCGGCATCCTCGTGGATCAACACTTGTCCACAATGCCAGTTACCTCGTTGCCGGTTTTTGTTCTCTTTTCTCGTTTCTGTGTTCCGGTATCCCTGTGATCAAATCACACTTGTGTCTGGCCAGACGATGATGGATACCGTAACACCGAGAGGGCCCAGAGATATCTCTCCATCGTTGGAGGAGCAAATCCCAATCTTGAGCTATCAAGTTACTTAACATACTTTTCCATGAACCCGTAAGCCGCCGTAATAGCCACCCATTTACGGATGACGTTTAACAAACCCCAAAGTTCATGAAGCAAGCATGAAGAAACTCGACACTCTCATGGTCTAAGGAATTATGCAAACATTAACTTCTCTGTGTTATTAACCATTAACTTATGACGAATGAATCTCATAGCATAACATCAATCGGGTCGATTCAACACAAGTGTTCTACTAACATTGTGCCCTCAAAGTTGCCGGCATAGACATGCCCATGATCAGGAAAACAGAACCATCATGCAACACTTGAGCTAGTCTTAGAGGCCAGACTAGGAATACATTTTACCGTTTATTATTCCACACGTGCATATGAGTCTTCCTCCGAGCCTCGTGGTTATTGCAGACTCGAGAACCATAGCAGTTATAGCATGGAACATAAACCTAATTATGAACAGGGAGATAATCAATAACATTTATTATTGCCTCTAGGGCATATCTCCTACAGGAATGTCCCAAACTTATCACCCTTGACTATGGGGGCAGGTGAGGAAGAGCACTTATGCATATTGAATTTCTTTAGTACTCTCTCAAAGTATGCCTTTTGCGATAGTCCTAATGTTCCTTTCGACCTATCTCGATGAATCTCAATGCCAAGGACATAGGAGGCTTCACCGAGATCCTTCATGTCAAATTTTGAGGACAAAAATCTCTTGGTCTCATGCAACATATCTTTATCGCTGCAAGCCAATAGAATATCGTCCACATATAGGACTAAAATTGTGAACCAAAAGTTCTAATAATCTCGTCGAACTTAAGGTACCACTGCCTTGAAGCTTGCCTCAAGCCATATATGGATTTCTTTAAACGACATGCCATATGTTCTTTTCCTTCCACGACAAAACCTTCAGGTTGAGTCATGTAAACTTTTTCTTTTAAGTCACCATTCAAAAATGCCGTCTTGACATCCATTTGATGTAGCTCCAAATCATAATGAGCTACAAGTGCCATGACAATTCTGAAAGAATCTTTGGTTGACACAGGCGAGAAGGTCTCCTTATAATCGATCCCTTCTCTCTGTGTAAAACCTTTTGCTACAAGTCTCGCTTTGAACCGTTCGACGTTCCCTTTGGAATCATATTTGGTTTTGTAGACCCACTTGCAGCCTACCCTTTTGGCTCCATCAGGAACTTCTACTAAGTCCCAAACATCATTCGAGCTCATAGATTTCAATTCGTCTTCCATGGCGACCAACCATTTGGACGAGTCTTCACTTTTAGTGGCTTCTTTATATGAGGTCGGATCTTGTGCCTTCCCTATGTCATTTTCATCCTCACACATGAAAGTGACAAAATCGCTCGAGATGGCCTTTTTCTTTTCCCATTGTGATCTTCTCACGGGCTCATTAGTATGTGCATTTCTTCTTGCCCGAGAAGGTTGAGGATCAATATTGGGTTGAGGATCATCATTTGGATGAGGATCATGCTGAGGATCTTCATTATGCTGAGGCTCCTTGTTGGATTGAGGATCCACTTCAGGTTCGGGATCACCAGTAGGTTTCTCGTACATATTAGTCACAAGGATAAAGTTCTCTTGGATAGTCGGGGATGGAACATACACCCGCTTCTCCTCAAGATCAATCGCCCTAACCTCAGTGACTTCATTATCCTCAAAAAACACCGCTTGCCTGGTTTCCACAAACTTGGTGGTATGACCTAGGCAATAAAAGCGGTATCCTTTTCCTCTATGAGGGTACCCAATGAAAAAACAACTAAGTGTCTTTGGGTCCAACTTCTTAATATGTGGATTGAATACTTTAGCTTCAGCTGGGCAGCCCCACACACGCAAGTAATTCAAACTCGGTTTCTTTCCCGCCCACATCTCATAAGGTGTGCTCGGTGCTGACTTAGTTGGAGCAAGATTCAGGATGTGTGCAGCTGTTTTCAATGCCTCCATCCAAAGGCTTACTGGTAAGTTTGCATGACTAAGGGCCAGTTCTTTTGGTGGCTTTTTTGGGCTTCTAGAATAAGCTGCCCCCTACCCAGCTTATTCTAGAAGCCCAACCACAAATATTTTTTTAGAAGCCTACTAGTCAAGTCTCAATTAGTAGGCTTCTAAAAAAATAAATTTGGTTGGGCTTCTAGAATAAGCTGGGTAGGGGGCAGCTTATTCCAGCTTATTTTAGAAGCCACCAAAAGAACTGGCCCTAAGCATGCTACGTACCATATCCATAAGAGTGCGGTTGCGATGCTCAGCTATGCCATTTTTGCTGAGGTTCACCAGGCATTGAATATTGGGCAATGATTCCATTTTCAGCAAGATATTTCGCGAATGGTCCTGGAATTTGCCCATAAGGAGCATGCCTGCCATAATATTCTCCCCCGCGATCAGACCGTACTACTTTGATCTTTAGGTTGAGTTGATTTTCAACCTCAGCTTTATAAATCTTAAATTTGTCCAAAGCCTCGGATCGATCACGTATAGGGTAAATATAGCCATAGCGAGAGAAATCATCTGTGAAGGTAATGAAAGAATCAAAGCCATCCATAGACTTTACGTTAAAAGGTCTGCATATGTCAGTATGAATAAGTTCAAGGACCGATGTGGCTCTTACTGCTCCTTTCTTAATTGTTTTCACATATTTTCCCTTAATACAGTCAATACAATTGCCTGCATCAGAGAAATCTAGCGGAGAAAGTATTTCTACTTTAATCAATCGTTCCATTCTCCTCCTTGAAATGTGGCCCAAGCGACGATGCCACAATTTCGAAGAAGGATTGATACTTCTCCCATTTTTCTCATGATTGCGTTCATTCATATTCATCTTGCAGAGATTCACACATATAGGATACTCGGAAAGATTTAACATATAAAGTTTGCCTCGTCGGATGGCGAGACCAACATCCTTATTACAATACTTTTAAAAAACACTGTTTCTCCCCGAAGGTACAATGAAAACCAAAATCATCTAAACATGAAACTGAAATCAAATTCCTACAAAAAGTAGGCACATAAAGAACGTCCTTGAGCTGAAGTAGGAAACCAGTGTGCAACTTCAAGGTGAGGGAGCCCACGCCTTCAACTTCAGCCTCCTTCCCATTCGCGACATTAAGTCTTCTTGTACCCCTTCTTAGGGTGTGGCTTATATGGAATCCCTGCAAAGAATTCACGACATGAACAGTCGCACCTGAGTCAATCCACCATGTAGATTTAGAAAAATCAACATATAGAGATTCATCTACAAGAGTGATCTCGTCCTTACCATTTTTATTCAGCCACTTAAGAAAACCTGGACAGTCCGCCTTGATATGATTTGGCTGTTTGCAAAAATTGCAAATTCTTTCTCCAGCGGCATTTGTAAGATTAACTGGAGCAGCCGCTGAAGGAGCGGGACGTGAACAACTTGCCTCGTTGCATTGGTTAGGCTTTGGAGGATTCTTTTTGGGAAACTGCCTTTTGTTGGGCACATTATTGCTATGAGCATTGTTCTCATGCTTCCTCTTTGCAGAGTTAACATGGAAAGCTTGATCTTTCTATTCATTCCTCATTCTCTCTTCCTCCTGAACGCAATGTGCAATGAGTTCAGGTAGTGTCCATTTAGTTTCAAGAGAATTATAGTTTATCTTGAATGGATTGAACTGTGAGGGCAGTGACCTAAAAACTAGGAGCACAAGAAGCTCTTCGTTCAAGTCACACTTCATGGTTTTAAGCTTTGCCGTGGCATTGCTCATACTTAAAATGTGCTCCCTAACACTTCCTTGCCCGTCATATTTTGCAAGCAGCTTGTGCAAAATCTCATCTGCGTACACTTTCTCTGAGACCTTAAATTGTTCTTCCACTGATTTCAAATATTCGGCGACATTTTCTTTAGCAGGAATAGCCCCTTTAATCTCAGTCGAGATGGAGAAGTTCATAATTAGGAGCGCCATTCTGTTTGACCTCTCCCACTTCTCAACTTTAGCATCATAGGCTTTCTTAAGCTCAGCATACCCAGTGGCACCCTTTCCAGGTTCCACTGGTTTACTTTCCCTCAGTGCGAGGTCAACCTCATGCCATCCCAAGTGCAATAGCAACGAGTCCTTCCAAGTTTGGGAGTTGTTTCCCGTGAGTGGCTCGATGTTCTCGAAACCACGAGGACCGGGAGCCGTCATCATTTCAAAATATCATAAGTAAAGGAAAAGAACATCATAATTGAATTAAATTGCACAAAAAATAACCTACGTTGGTTTGATCAATTTTCATGCAAAAATTAACTCCAAATTATATCACCATTGGGCAGAAAATAATAAGGAATTATCGAGGTGATTCAAAATTGTAAAACAACGTTGGTCTGTATTACAAAAATGATCACATTAATATGCCATAAAATGACACAAGCATTACTTTCATAAGAGTTTTCTAAATAAAATTTCTCGTTGGTTCCATTTCATTCAGAAAACTAAAACATAATTTATAACATAATTTTCTGGCTGTTTTCAATTTAAACAGTGCAAAACATTTTGAGGAAAACGTAATATAGAAAAATGCACTGAATAAAAGAGAAAAAAAACGCACAGAATTTCTATTTGCCCAATAGCCCACGGCTACCCTTTATATATTCGGCCCAGCAGCGAAAATCCTCATAAAAAAAACTGGCGCGCTGGGCTAAGTCAACCTGGGCCGAAGCCCAGCCGCGAAAGCGGCCTGTTAGAGTCCCGAAGGCCCACTCGGCCACCGCCTTGATCGTGGCCGTCCGATCGAATCGGACGGACCGGATCAATCTCCAGCGGAACAAAACTGCCGGGTCAAACCCTAGCCCTCAGTTCCCCATCTCCTCCCGATCTGCTCGCTCTCTCCAGAGGAGTGGCGACCACGCGGCGGCTCGAGGCTCGCCGGCCATGGCGGCGCGGTGGCTACCCTCGCCGGAAGAGCGTGCAGTGGACCAAGTCTGGCGCGCTCCTCCGTCGAGAGTAGTTGCCGGCGACGCGCACATGGCGCCCTGTGCGGCGGGAGGTTCATTTCGCCGGCGAGCTGCGCGGCGTGATCTTTTGAAGGCGACGGCGGCGTGCAAGGCGCAGGGGCCAAGCGATGCGCGCGTCCATTTTGCGCAGCAGTGGCGGCTGCGTCCTTCCGCGCGCCGTCCCGAGAGACGGCGGCGTTCCGGCCATGGCGACCCGAAGGCCGGCGTCATTTGCGGTGAGCCCCAAATCCTTTCTGTTCTTAAATTTCAAGCATTCGTGCTCTGATTTTGGGGATTTCAAAATGGGGAAATTATCTAGGGTTCCAAAATTGGGGAATGTCTAGAGTTAGGGTTCGGCTGAAATTGGGAAAAATTTGGGCTTTCTTTAATTTCGCCAATTCATCACGATCTAATTGCTAAGCAGGGACTAATGCCAGTGCTAATTTACATATCTTGATGCGGAAACGTGGCATAATTAAACGAACAGAACATGATTTAAAGATCATAAACTTCTGGCTAGCACCAATCCCGTAGCAAATTAGATCTAAATCGAAACCACTTAACCCTAGGCATTAAACCTTGACTTCAACAGAGGGCAATTTGACTATAAACATTAATCTTTAACCTTTAACTGTGATCGTCTGGACTTAATTGAACACTTTAACATAACCAGAAGATCATTAGGGATCTAATCTAGGCATTAAACCGGCTCAAGATACCATTGTTAGATATTAATCCAGTAGGATTGTCATAATTAGATCTTATGCCCAGTCATTAGATCACCTAATTGCATATGAACAGAGAGATGATTAGGATCTTACCACCAATGGAAGATGCCATTGGTGTAGGCGATGCGAAGTCCCGTGCCTGCTCGATGCAGGCTTGATGCAGGCTCGGTGTAGATGTACGCTGCAGGTTGCGGCGTCCCTCCGGACGCCAGCGGCACTGCCCTGGAACAGGGGCAGAGGTAGGAGATGATCTTCCCGTCGCTGCAGCGCTCCCCCAGATCGGCTAGGGTTTTTGGGTTATGGGGGCAGAGGTGGAACGTATGTGAACAGGTCAGATCGTACGTGGCCAGCTGCCCCCCCTCTTTTATATAGCGCTGGCGAACAGGCGACCAAAACCATAGTTGGTTAGGGTCGCCCCCGATCAGGGCACATTAGTTGTAACGAGGGAAATGAGCGTTGGCTCGTGGCCCCTCTTCTTTACGTTAACTCTTATCCTCTCAGTTTTTTTTTCTTTCTCTTCAGCCCGTTGGGCCTTAGATCAAATACCAACAAAAACGTCTCTCAACTCTGCGGAATGGTAGTATGGGCTGTCACTTTGTATCCGCCCACGTCTGTACCGTGAAACCTCCCGTGCTTGAACCTGGCCAATCATCTCACAGAACCATCCAAGATCATTCATCGTCGTCTAGGTGGACGCACATGAGCCACTCCGGCGACCTTCTCGAAGACAGTGGCGGTCTGCTTGCCCGAGCTGCCCCTCGTCTTCACCATCTCCAGGCAGGTCACGTAGCCCAGCTCCCCCCTGACGTGCACCTCCACGTCCTGCAGGTTGAACCGCAGCGAGAACTCGTGGTCGGCGTCGCACACTCGCACACCATCTCCCAGCTCTGCATCACCGTCTCGTAGTCGGCGATCCGCCCCGCCGACGGCTGTACCACGTACGCGTGCTCCCCCTTCGCTCACACCGCGTGCATCGCCGCCAGGTCGCCGTCCCGGAACGCGTGGTAGAACCGAGCGTTCGCCGCCAGCAGCGACGACCGCCCGTCCTCCCGCAGGTGCCGGAGCTCGTCCAGGAGCCTCGCCGCGCTCAAGTAGTCCTCCTCCTCGATCGCTGTCTCCAGGTCGTGGCGGAGGCTCTCATCGTCAACGACGGGGGCGGTGGCAATGGCAGTAGCGGTGTTAGGCGTTCGGGTCCCTTCTGCTGCCTCACCGCTCTTGACGTGAGGGATGCTGCTGAATTTGGGGTGCATACGGGTGCTTGTCATTTGAGCCGCGAGCAGCCATAGCTGCACAGCGGGAAGAAGAGGCCAGCAGAACCAGTCTCACCCACCGGGTGTGACCTATGGGTCTAACCTGTTTGGAACTGTAACAGTTAAAACCCATACCTAACCACACCCAGTTATTTTCTACACGAAACCCAACTGAACCAAACTGTAGTCAGACTCAACCCGTTAATAACCAAACTAAACAAGCACAACAGGGGAAACTGACCCAAAATACCCGGTTAAACGAAAACTGTTCTCAGATTTAGTCGCACCCAAGCATGGAGGGCGCCACCGTCGAGCAGGAGTGTTCGCTGAAGATCTGCTCCAACAAAAGGAAAGTGCCGGCTGACGGGCACGACGAGGAAGATATTGTTCTTGCCGAGTCAACCATTGATGAGACCAAAGAGCAGGCCATCAAAGTAGCAGAAGCAGACTCTGATGACGGTTGCAGTGATGATGATAGACCGCTCTCAGATGGTGAGTTTAAAGCCTATTATGATGAGTTGAATGAGAAGCACATGAAGTTCTGGCACGAGGTGGTTTTGCCTACCCAAACTAATGTGAGGATTTAGTAGGCCTGGTCGGTTCACCAGTGCTGTGCTGTGATGTCATCTGTCTATTTATCTATCTATATCTATGTAACTAATCAAGCGCTCATCTATGTTATGGATTCACCGCTATATATCTTCATGATGCTGTGATCTTGTTATCAAGTTGTGCTGTGACCTTGCATATATTATTAAGTTATAAGTTGGGCACTGATTATCCAATGCATGTGTATTATATTATGTGTTAATTTGCAGTAGCAGACTCTGAGGAGGACGGTTCCGATGATGATGATGAACCGGTCTCGGAAGCTGAGTTTGCAGCCTTTTATGAGGAGAAGGCCAAGCACGAGAAGTTCTTGCTTGAAAGGGTTTTGCCTTTGAGGCTCAAGAATGCCTCGGCTACCCAGAGGCTCCTGCAAGGACAATGCCAAGGCTGAATCTGTTCTCGAATCCAACTGATTGAGGATTTACTAGTTCTGGCAGATTTTGAACTCTGAAGTCAATATAATTTGCAAGACAGAAAAGACAAAAATAGCTGCTCATAGTGTCAAATTTTAGGTTTTAGTTTTGACTATTCAGAACATCATTGACAGACGATTTTACCCTTTCAGTTTTGCTAAAGCACATCTAGATGTGCTCTAAGTATTGCACATCTAAGTCCTATGTCATTGGTTTTACTCTAAGATTCATGCAAGCATTTTCTTTTGTCTTTTTTCCTTTTCTTTCTAGTTTGATTGAGTCACTTAGATGTGCAATAACTAGAGCACATCTAGATGTGCCCTAGACAGACCCTTACCCTTTATGTGCCTTGCGAAGGACATTGGCTTTAAAATTCAAAGTTAATTGGTCTGTAATATATACCCTGTCGTGCTCTGGTTGGATCTGCTCGTTTGGTCGCTTAGTTTGTTTAGAATCGTGTGACTGGGTCGTTATCCTGCAGACCAATTAACTTGAACTTCTGTTGATTTCTATAAAAGAAATCGGAGGGGAAACCCTCTTTTGCTAAAAAAATAATAATATCAAAGTTAACATTAGTTTAGAACTCTAGCCAACGACCATCAGTGGTTCAAACTTCAAAGATAGCATAGTATGACATACTCAAAACTTTATGTTTAGTTTCAACTCTGGCATGGGAAGGTTAGTTTTCTCATTCAAGTAGATATGAAACATTTGGTCACATGCACGTCAAATTTACTTGCACCAAAAGCACAAATATTAGTAATCCAATGATCACCTAATTATTTTGCAGTAATCAGAAAGCTTACTCCATTGACTAGACAATCTGGCTTGTGACCAAAATTAAACAAAACATTTTAGGGAGTGCCTACAGGTCAATCGACTGAACCTACAATGTGGTCAGTCGGTTACTTGGAAAGAAGAAAACAAAAGAAGAAAGCAGAAAACTGACTGACCCAAAATTAGAGTCAGTCGATCAGCCC
This sequence comes from Elymus sibiricus, assembly GCA_039707655.1. Lineage (NCBI taxonomy): Eukaryota > Viridiplantae > Streptophyta > Magnoliopsida > Poales > Poaceae > Elymus > Elymus sibiricus. Next base: position 391,605,447 of record CM077676.1, on the reverse strand, counting down.
AGAAAACAGAGAAATAGATCCACCGGTGGAAAAACTTCTGTTGAAGCCTTTTGCCTTTTGTCCAGCCCGAAACTGAAACGGGCCTGAACCCGCTAAGAAACCAAACCCACAACACTCAAAACAACTGGACCCAGCTCACCCACAGATCGCTAGGGTCTTCTTCCTTCCTTCTTCTTTCCCGATCAGCAACACAGCCGCCGCCATGGATGGAACAAGAAAGATCAGATGCGCTCCTGTACTTGTGATGTCTCCATAGATCTTCTTCCTCCCATTTCTTCCTTCCTACCTCCTTCTCCTCCGATCCCCCAAAATTGATGAAGGAAGGAACCAGCACAAAAATGGATGAAGTTTCAGATCCAATCCAAACCTCAAATATATCTAAAGGAAAAGCAAAAGGAAAAAGGAAGGAACCTGCAGAACAAGGTGCTAGTGTTGAGTCCAAGGTAAATGATGATTTGTTCCCCCTAGTACTCACCATTTTTTCTGCATTGTCATTTTATTTTCCTGCAACATTAGTGACGTCCAGCCATTTTGATTAATCCACTACAGAACTTTCAAAGAATGAAACCACATCATCCCTGTGTCATGATGTGTGATGTACAACTTTAATATCATAGTATATTTTTCATGTCATTAATTTTCATGTCTGAATTTGTACTACATGTAAAGGCAGAACACCTCCCTAAAGGCAGAATTCATAAATAGACCTACTGCATGAATGAAATAAATTTGCATAAATCAGAGGGCTAAGCTTGCACTTGCTGTCGAATAGCAACATCAAAAAGAACTATAGAACAAGCATGCATGCATATTTACAAAAAAACATAAGCATAACATGATCCCCTGCTGGTACTACAGTTTGTTAAACTACAGTCAATGGCAGAACACCACCATAAATGCAGATTTAAAAAAAAGAACATAGAAACTAAATTTGCACATCCATATAACTAGACTTGCACTTGTTGCCAAAAAGCAACATGCTACAACTGTAGTACTGTGGGACTAGCGTGCATGCATACTTGCAGAGAAAAAACCACACTATTCTAGAAAACTGGTTGTGCTGGAAATTGTTAAAGTACATTTACAAGCAGAACACGTCCCTAGAAGCAGAATTTTAGAAAATCCATATAGGAACTAAATTTTCAGAGGTGAATCTGAAAAACCATTCTCAGCATGTGGTTGCATAGTCAGAGAAAAAAACTAGCATTCGTTGTTCAGACGTAGCATATAAAAACAAGCGCTACTAGCATGGAAACGTAGTAACAGACATAAATAATTCATACTTTTAAATTTTCATCGTGTACAGCTACAGTTGTACATACGTAGAACAAAACTTGCACTTGTTGTCCAGCAGCAACATGGAGTATATAGACTTGCATCTTCAAGCAAGCAAAAGTAGCACTTATTTTCAATAACTAAGGAACAAGTTCATGATTAGAAACTGATTTTGCATTTTCAGGCTAGAATAATTGCAGCAAGTGTTCAAGAGCAACGACAGTATAAGAATACAGATAGACGACAAGACAACAAGGTAAACACAGCTTTGTAAAAATGTTTTACTATTACACTTTTTCGCTTTCCAATCTGACATATTGAAAACATGGAAAACGTAAAAAATACTTAATTATAATTTTTGCAGGTGCTGAAAAATTCAAATCAAGGGAATGAACATATGCAGTTGGGGATAAATTCGATAAATGCAACATATGAGGTTAGTTTATATTCTCTAGAAATTATAATGAAGACAAAGAGCCAAAAAATCTAACCTCTGAATGAAACTTCATTTCCAGGAAGCACTGCTTGCACACAGCTATGCGGGACAAGAAGGTCAACACTGCGCAACAAGACAAAATGAATTAAGTGAAGAGGTGCAATATAGAACTAGATCGGCAACTCATTTAAATAATTTTATGGACAGTTTGCATGAACCTATAAAACTTGAGGTGATTTATGTTTTGCAGGAATTAATTGAAGTTCACTTTGGAAAGCAAAGTTGCGAAATGTTTAATTTGCTGCTAGCACCACAAGGAGCCACACAGTCTTATACAGAACTCATGCAACAAATGACTGTGATGAGTCATCTTCAAAGTGACAACATGGCAATCCCTATAACAAGTTTCACTTCACTCTTGCAAGCAGGCATAAATGCAGAGGTATGGGCTGATACTAATTACCTATATTCAGAGTTTTGAATGAAGTTCCTTACTACATTAACTAAAAATAAATTAACTTGCAGGAGCAGCATCTCATGGGAGAACAAATAACAAGCAACAATTTGCAGCAAAATTTCCAGTCGGAGCAATATTCAATACCTGAAGTAGAAGAAGAAGATGAACTTGAAGATGAAGACGAAGATGAAGTTGAAATTAAAGATGAAGCAGATGAGTATACTTCTGAATGCAGCAGTGATCCAAATGAAACTGATGCGGAGGAAGATTACCTAGAACAGAATACAATAAGCTGTGATCAGTTGGGTGCAGATCGTGGTGAATCAGAATTATACCAAATAGAGCAGAGTTGGAACAATTTTGATTCAGTTACAGAGCAAGAACTATTCATAAATGAAAAAGAATTAATTGCACAATGCAACGAGGAAGCATTACAAGGACCTGATTATGCAGAAACAACAGATACATATGACACGAGTGGTAGTGAAGAATCAGAGTTTGAAACAGAGCAGCATCATCATGAAGAAAGAGTAAAAAAGAATCATGAACTTGATAAAAGTGATGAATTGGCAGAGTCCGACCATGACCAACATGATGAGAGCACATATGTGTCAGGCAATCATAAGATATCAGAAAAAAAAGAACAAAGAGAGCAAAGATGAAGATAAGTTATCTCAGCAAGATATAGAATTTTTCCTGCAGAATGAGAGCATAGAAAAGGCAAGGAAACTAAGCCAAGAAGATGAGAGGAATCCTATGCCAACACTCCACATGACATTTGAAACTGATGTACATGCACATCGTTTCTACAATGAATATGCAGCTATCACAGGATTTTCTTTAGAGAAAGCTGCAAATTATCAATTGCAAAAGAAAGATGCTGACAACAACAAAATGACAAGGTTTACCATGAAATGCAACAGGTCTGGTAAACCTAGAAACAGAACAAAACCAACAGCAGCAGGAGCTAAAAGGAGGAAGTACAAAAGTGATAAGAATGCACCTACTGAACTTGAGAATACGACTGACAGAAGAAGAAACTACACAGTTAAATCAGGCTGTCAGGCTTAAATGGTTGTTACCTGGAAATTTGAGAGTGCACAATGGGTAGTGACAAGGCTAATCATTGAGCATAATCATGAACTACATCCACCTGGTGAAGTGAGATTCCTAAGGTCACACAAATTTATCACTGATCAAGAGAAAGACTTGATCAGGACTTGCAAAAGAGTAAACATACCAACCAAAAAGATCATGGCAATCATGGCATTCTTTCGAGGAAAAGGACTATCTTCATTGCCTTACACAGCAAAACAGATTAGCAACATGGGAACCAAAATGAGGAGAGAGTATGGTCTGAATGACATGATGCAAGTGGTTTCATTTTTTGAACAGAAAAAATCAGAAGATCCATTATTCTTCTACTCATTCCAAACGGACCCGAAGAAGAATGTGATGCACATATTTTGGGCAGATGGCACTGGAATGAGAAACTATCAACACTATGGTGATCTGCTCAGTTTCGACACTACTTACAAAACAAACAAATATAATCTAAAGTTTGCTCCATTTGTGGGAGTAAACGGTCACGGAGACAACTGCCTCTTTGCATGTGGTTTCATACAAGATGAGAAAAAGGAAACTTTTGGGTGGCTATTCAACACTTTTCTAAAGTGCATGGGAGGAAAAGCTCCAAAAACTGTGATAACAGATCAGGATTCAGCTATGAAAAAGGCAGTCCCTAAGTGCTTTCCTAATTGCAAGCATAGGAACTGTTTATTCCACATTCTAACGAAAGCTCAGAACAAAGCAAGAAGAACATTTGGAAGAAACCAACATTTGAACGCTCAGTTTCATGACATAATCCTAAACTCACAAACAGTGCAAGAGTTTGAGGAACTTTGGCCACAAATGATCGAGCAGCACAAAGTACTTTGGAATCATGTGGAAAAACATGAAGAGATTTGTACCTGCCTACTTTAAGAATCAATTCTTTCCATTCATCCAGACAACAGCAAGAAGTGAAGGAACCAATGATGTATTCAAAGCAAATGTAGGGTCAAGTCACAGTGTCATTGCTTTCATGACAGAGTATGAAAGAATATCACAAAGTATTGAAGAGAGAAGAAAATAAAATGATTCTTTAACAAGAAGAACTTCTCCAACTATGTGGAGTGACTGGGTATTGGAAAAGCAGGCAACAAGACTGTATAACAGAGGCATTTTCTACAAATTTCAGCAAGAGTTAATGAATTCAACTAAGTTTCATATGATGGAAGTTGAAAAGAACAAGAAGTATGAGGTGTACAAGTCACCAACTCAAGCACTGTTTGAGTATAACCCCAGAACATTCATGGTGTTGGTAGACATAGACTCAGAAACTTTCACATGCATATGTGGGAAATTTGAGAAGGATGGCATACTATGTTGTCATGCACTCAAAGTAATACAGACATTGAACATTGATGAACTAGCAGATAAGTATTTCATTGATAGATGGAGACCTAAAGAAAAGAAAGAAGTTCAAGTTGACGAAGAAGTCACAAACCTCGAAGATTTGGATGATCAGATGGCATTCTTCTCATTCTCAAGAAGGCTGATTGAGTTAGCTTCTCAAGCATCAAAAAACCCTGCAAGGAGGAAAGTTCTGAATGAGCAGATAGGCAAAGTAGAGAAATTAATTTTGGACATACCTTGCATGATAGAATATGAGCAATCAAAATGTGCTACTTCTGAAGTAACAACTATTAATGAAGAGGTCTTGAGTTTGGGCAGCAACTCTGGTAACACACTAAAGGATCCAGTGTACACAAAACCAAAGGGTAGAATGAAGAAAACAGGAAGGCAAAAGGGGTTAGTTGAGGAAATCATAGCCAAGCCAAAAATGACTTGCTCTGGGTGCGGCAAACAAGGTCACAAAATAACAGGATGCAATCAAATACAAGAAGAGGCACCAGGAAAACCTAAGAGAGGTAACAAAGAAACTTCGTCAATGAGTTAGACCTGCAAAAACAATTTTTTTTAAATAAAGTACTGCAATTACTTGTTATGTTCTCAAATTTCAGGTAGAAAGGAGGTCAATGCAAAGACAAGAGGAGACGGCAACCAAATCTAACAAGAGAGGTTAGAAGAAACATTCTTTGAAATAAATTTAATTGAAAAAGGCCAAAAAAATTCAAAATCTAATCTAATTGCATCTTCTTTTATTTTTGTCACGATTCAGTAAGAAAAGGACAGTAATGCAAATATCAACAAGAAGGAGAGAAGAAGAAGAGAAACAGGACAAAACCAAGAGCAGCAGAATAATGCAAAAGTAGAAGAAGAAGAGGAGCATTTTACACAAAAGTGTTGATGAATAATGTCATTTTGCTAGCTTTGATGCAATTCCATAATTTTTGTATGCAATTATGTTCAGGATGTAATTTAAATACTGCAAAAATTGTTGTTTAATTATTCTCGTCATATCATAAACATTTAGATTTTTGCATGCTGGTCATAAGCTTCATAAATTTTTCCAATCCTCAGAATAAACCATTTGTACAATAAAAATAAAATTTCTCTTTTATAACACCACTGAATTTAGAAGGTAAATGTAAAAACAACAACTTGAACATAAATTTTTTTCAAACACAAACATCACTGATATTAAAAAAATATTGATAGTACAATACTGATATCACCACATCATGTGCAAATCACAAATCAAAAGCAAAAACATTAGCGTAGCATACTAAGTAGGCACTTGTTCGACGACTAAGACTATACGAGACAAAAGCAACTAATCAGAAAACACAAGTGAATATCGGAGCCTCCATGAACTTATTGGACTACCACTATATTTTCTACGACAAGTACATCCATCCACTACTACTATTGCTCAAGCAGCTGAAAACACTTGCACCAGTAGCACCTGCACCAGCACCATCACCACCAGATCCACCAGGGAAACCACCACCACAACAGTCGTATTCAGACTTAAAAACAGCAAGTTCATCTCCTTCATCATCAACATTTTCATCATAAATTTATTCAAACAAAAGAAGTATATGAAAAAACTTGATAAAGAAAACCTATATGCAGTTAATTAAGAATTGCACATTCAACCAAGTAAACTTGCATACATTGTCTGAGTGCAACAAATAGTGCAAAAGTAAATGAAATCAAGTAATCTAAAACTTTCTCAATAGCATGCAAGTTCATCTATAAAAAAGCACACACTGACTGAATAAAATGCCTATCTATAAATAGCATGGTAAAACAACTAAACTTGCATACATTATCTAAGTGGAATCTAAGTGCAAGAATATAGCAATTGTATAAGAAACCATTTTAGTACATGAGACCGATTCTTAAAAAAATGCATGATAAAAGCTACCTAAAAAATGCAACAAAACTTGCATGCTGAGATAACTAAAATTGCACATCAACATGTAATAAAAAAAATAAAGAGACTAAGCAAAACACCTACTTTCTTCTTTGAAGCACTAGTGTCCTTCTTGGAACCATGAGCAGCAACCATCTAAAAACGGAGAATAACAAGTCATGGAAATTAATCATTAAAAAAGAGAAGAAAATGTAAAATGCTAGTGCTAAGTTATTCTAAATTTCTTTTGGAAGCATGATAAATTTATTCAAACAAAAGAAGTATATGAAAAAATATGATAAAGAAAACCTATATGCAGTTAATTAAGAATTGCACATTCAACCAAGTAAACTTGCATACATAATCTAAGGGCAAGAAAAAGTAGTGCGAAAGTGTAGGAAATGATTGGGCTTTTTTTCATGTCAACCAGAAACAGATTCTATAATAAAGCATGATGAAATTTATCATGCAAGGATTCTATAACAAATCCTTGCATGTTCAACCAACTAAAAGTTAATTTTGTAGTTTATAAGAAATAGTAGTCCTTCGACCTTTCACCCGTACCTTCAAACAGAAGGATATGATATAATGATGCGCGGAGGGGACAAGGGAGATAACAGAGGGCAGAAGAGAAGAAAAGAAGTGAGCGCAGAGGGCTGAACAGATAGAGATGGGAAATATATATAGAGGGAGAGAAGGGGCGGAGTGGAGTGTAAATGGTACTGCGGTTCCTTGGTAGTGGGGTTAGCTGGATAACTCCCCATCAAACACGTGGCATTCAAACATACAGTTGGGAAGAGCATGTGCAACTGAGAAAAGCACATGGCATTCTTGTCAAATTGCATATACATAAGCTAATATATTCATTAATACAACAAAAAAATTGCATGAAAGAGCAAAATAAACTTGCACACAGAAATCTATAGCAATAAAACAGTGCAAATCATACAGGAAAAAAAAGACAAGAATTTTTTTGTCTCTCACTACAATTTTTAAAATTCAGTAATGAAAAAATCAAACAATAAAAGAAAATGACGCACTTTTTTTCCTGTTGCAACAATTCAAAGAGAGCACAACCAAAAAGTTACTGTTGTTTGATGTAGATTTATGATCAAACAAAACTTACTGTTGTTTGATCAAACTAACAAATCTATATTTAGGATCACAGAAAAGTTACTGTTGTTTGATCTGCATGGAGTAGAAAATCAAACAACGCAACATGATCCAGAAAATGAGAAAAAGAAGGAGATCACAAGAAATAGAGAGATGATCATAGTAAAAACAATAATACTCAACCATATGAACATTGGGCAAACATTGACACCCGACAAATAATAGCATCTGGATATTTGACATCAGGTCATAGCATCTAGACATAAGAACATTGCAGTTTACACATGTCATCATTCAAAAATACAGTGTCTATGCATACAACCCATGCCATCACTCTGAATAATTAGCATCATGCAGACTGATACAAATTAGGAACTCAAAAGTTGAATCAATAAAGCCTTTGCACACAACTCATGCCCATCACGTAGTTGAATCAACTTCATGTCAACTTCAAAATGCTTGATCATGGTTTGACAGCTTCATTCCCAATCTGCATTAAGAAAAAGCTGTATGAATCACCCAAAAACATTTCAAGAAAATGAACAAATCAAGAACATAATCGTTTCAAAAAATTAAGATTACTTACTCATTAGCACTACTAGTAATCTAGAACAAGATTCTTCTGATCACTGAGAATATTATGATCACTGAGCAACATTTCATTCGCTAATCTTATTCTAATATTAGTAATATCTTCATCCTTGATAAAATCTTGCATCTTCACTCTAGGCTTCCAATGCTTCAAATATAACGACGTATGGATACCACAATCAAACCTAAAAAAATAACAACAAATAAGGCTCAAACTTCATAGTCTTACTAATTTACTTGATAAAATCAAGACACAACAGAAAAAAGAAATAGCAAAATAAGTCAGCCAAAACTACTCAAGCTTACTCATTGTTTTGCTTAGGTACATCAATAAATTGCACACTCCATGACCTCCAGTTTAGGATTTGTTTCGATCCATACATGTTCCAAACTCTTTTGAAATTTGGAATTTGCGAAATTACATGAAAAAGACATGAATAAAACAAAATTTAAATGAACTTTGAATGCGCATCAAGATAGAAATTCAAATAATTTCAAACATTTACCAGAATGTTCAACACATGCTTGTGAAAATCACTCTGTTCATCATAAGCTGAATCTAGTATAACAAACATTTCATGCTGAAAGAGAACAACGAAATCAAACCAATGCCTCCTAACTAGAGTTGGTAAGTGGACCTGCCAAGTACCAAACAGAAGATATAAATGAAAAATCATTGAAAGTAACGAATAAAAAAGTGCACAATATAGATTCAAAAGTTGCGCTGTATTAACGACAGAAAAAATAAAAAGAAAACATTATATCATTATTACCCAATCAACCATTAATGACAACAAAAGGTAATTAACAACTAATTTGTGTACGCATTTTGTATAATCAAAGCTTGCAGAAACGGAAGAGATGGGTTTACAAGAGTGAAAAGCATAAATTGCACAAAGAATGCATAAGAAAAAAAAGATAAACATGGCCATAGCTCGCATGAAAAACATCAAAGCATTACTAGTAGGTATGCTAAAATTAGGGCATGAACCAATGAATAAACATAAGAATAAGCATGATAAAAAATATCTGAACACAAGATAACATTAGCAACATATACAAAAATTTGCACAACATTGATGTCATACAGTTCCTCATTGAACACTATAATTGTAGACTGACCTCATCACATGTATGGATGGCTCTAGCGCCACGTGCAAGCTGAAAACATCTTTGAACCATATTTGACTTTTGATCATACAACTCCTGAGTATCATAAGAGTCCATATTCAGTAGGTGTTCCTGTAATAAAAAAACATTACACTCAGTAACACATACAAGTGCATATGCATAAATCTAATACATCAACAATTAATAAAAACATAAAACAAAACAATAAATATGAAGGTACTCACGGATATAAGATGAAAAAAATGATGAACTTTTGAGTCCTTTGGTTTGTTATCCAATGACAATTTTTGACACCAAGCATTGATAGTGTATGCGTCGACGAGACCCTCATTTGCAAAAGAAGTCCCGAATGAAAAAAATGTCACTGTAACCTTGCCATAGTCAATGCATGTTTTACTACACACGAAAAGGAACAAAACACAAAAGTTGTGAGTGAAAAACAACATTTTAAACAAGAAAAATACAATATCTGAAAATGGAAAAAGAGTTGAAAATGCATAATCAAGGGCAAACTTACTATTTGAAAATTTCATCAAGTGATAGCTTGACAATAGCATCATGCAAATGTATCATTCTGGTTGTTACTGGATATCTTGTAGATTTCTCGTTCACATAAGGAGAAGCATTGTACCTACTAGGATTTACTATCCTTTTTGGACCATATCTATTCACTTCTCTTCCTGAATTGCTAGCACCAGGATTATTGACCTTCTCAATGAAAATGTTATCATAATCACTTTTGAAAATGCTGGATCTATCATGTTTCTTCATTTCAGATATGATTTCAACATCAGGAGAGTTCACAGGGCTATTCCATCTAGCAGATTCTAAATCAATCTGACAACAATGAGCGAAACAACAAATTACTACTGATGTTGAAGTGAACAAACGAAACAATAAAATACTAGATAACATATCTGATGCGAAAAAAGAAGGATGAGAAAAGAGTATGAAACCTTTGTGACAGGAATAGATGGTTGTGATGTTTCACCTAGAACCTCATTGTGGAACCCAGGTCTTGCCCTTGACCCGGACCTCGGAATACAATCAGAATTCTGCAACATACAAGCAAAAAAACATTAAACCAATATACATACTGAAGAAAGAAAATGGGAGGAAATTAAAATATGAATATAAAACAAGATATCAAAAATGTAAACCTGAGTAACTCCATGGAATGTTGAAGGAGAAGACACAGGAGTGAAAGGCAATGTTTTCATATGAATTGGAGTTTGATATTGTGAACCCTGTTACAGCAAACATAACTAGTACTTACACTTGCATGAAAGATTGATAAAAAGTAGATACAGTACATAAGAAATTGTGTGCAATTTTACAGTAGGAAGCTTGGCTTTAACAACCACCCACTTAAGGTTTGACATTTTTAACTATTAATTATTTGATTGAAGTCAAAAATTGCACATAACTGATATAAGAAATTGCAACACTATGTATGAGCAACAAATATGGAAACCAACAACAGTTTGACACTCTCAAAATTCAGAAGCACAAAAGACTAGCATGACCGTGCAAATGCAACGCACCTGATCACGCAATTGGAATTAACCTTGACTGGACAGCATAGTTTGTTCATGAAGACTTTTTTGAGATGAATTGACAACATCTTGACCTGAAAAAATGATAAGACATCACAGTCAAACATACAAAACTCACACAACTATCAATTTAAAAAATACATGCACTAACACAAACATGAAAAATATCAACTATACTTGATTTCAAGCGAAGTTTCTCAGGAAAAAAGGACTTCTTCTTAATACTCATAAACTTGTTCAACGTCTCCTGTGATCCTTTTGAATTGTTTCCAACTGGACCATTTGTATTAACAAGATGGTTGAAACTCATGCTTTTGCACTTATCAGCAGATTCAGTGACAGGCACAGACTTAGGAGGAATAAGCTTTTTCATCAGTTCAGAAACAGACTCAAGTTGTTTCTCAACATTAATGAAGTCTAACTTCCTTCCTTGTTCCTACAGAAAATTGAAGACGATTTCAGTAAAAAATCAACCTAATTAAAAATTAATGAAAAAAATTGCATAAAGAAATTGAATTCCTGAAATGAACTAAAAAAAGTCAAAAATAAATTTACAGGCAAATTTTGATGAAAAGACTCAACTCTTGGGATTTTATTAGCTTTAGGATTTGAATAGAAAATATCATCTTCATTTGTAACTGAAGGAAGTCTCCTTTTCCTAGCCGAAGCTGAACCTTAAGAAATGAAAAAGTGCAGTAGGAATTAAAGGATATAATACTACAAAAATAAAATGAAAATAGCACTAGAAAACACACCTGCAGTATCATGCAAATCTACGTTTGCATTACATGCTTTTGGAGAGCGATTAACAATTGGAGACCCATGAATAATTGGAGAATTGCCATTCATTTATGTAGGAAAAACATAAATAAAATCACACTATAAGACAAAACAGCAAAAGGATTTACAATGGATAAACAGAAATTGAATCGAAACAAAGAAAAATACCAGCGCTTTTCTGCGCAGAGTTTTCACTGTTAGCTAGATTAATAGTTGGATCTCGTCTAGAATTTGTATCAGAATCATTCACTTCATAACTTATCTCAGTAGCAAGAACAATACAATTCAAGGAATCTAGGAGCATGTTCTGAGCACCATCAATAGCTTTCTCATCAGCAGTTTGACGGAAACGTCGAGCTAACAAAGATAACTGGTCTTTCACCTACAAAAATTACAGAAACATGATTTAAAACCTGCATACAAGAAGAAAGTAAGAATAAGAATAAAAAAAGAATTAAACAAGAGCAATACCGAGCTAGGAAGTAATCCACCAACAGTCTTGTCAAGAGCAGATCTAAACTTCAGACTTTCATGGGAAGAATCTTGATGCACATCACAACACCCAACACATCCCATTGAATAAACAGTTTCAGAAATGTTCTTAACCTAAAATTACATTGAAGAAAAACCGTCAACATAACAAAAAAATCATCATCATGAGATATTGATATAATTTCAGAAAAGATTGAAAACTTACAGGACGCAGGCCATAATCCCTTGGACCTTTGCAATCCAGATTAGCAAACTCTTTCACTAATGAATTCTTCCATGCCTTAACTCTAGGGAGACCAGGAGGCACTCGACGTAAACCAAAGTCCATGAAGTCCAAGTAGTAACACTGAAGATATACACAAAAGGCAAGGCAAAATTTCTAAATCTTCAAGCAGGCAAAAGTGTTGAAACAAAAAATGGACATGAAGTAATACAAGCAAAATGCAAGTGACTGAACTTACACCGAGGCCATAAATGCAACCGCCCAAAGTAGTGAATCCATCTTCTTTTGTGAGTTTTTTGACCTCTTTCTGATACTTCCTTATGTACACCATTAACCAATCGAAGACAAATTTTGACAAATTGTAGTGCCTAGCTTCAGCAGGATCAATAAGAATTCCTAGATATTTTGTGTTGGGGTAGATGTTTGAGTTAGGACACAAAACCGTTGCAAAGGCGACTACAAGAAAACACCTCATGAATTCAATGTCAGAGAACTCAGGCTTAAGCATTTTTGACCCAAACCACTTGATTGAAGGCAATGTAGGTTCACCAATGAGATTCAGAAAAGCAGCTTTTGTTATGTCAGTGTCGAATAAGACTTTCCTGCCACCTAATGGAAGTCCAAACAGAAGGTGAAAGGATTCTGGACTCATAGGAATGACCTTCTCATCCAGAACTATATCACCAGTAGGAGGATTCACACGTACACTCAAAATAAAGAAGAAACGCGAAGCCATAGTCTGTAACAACATATTTTCTTCTCGGAGGGATTTTCTTAAGAAGATCAGTAAAATATCCATGATTACACCTGCTAGTTGCTTTCTTTGGAGGAAGTGGGGCATGCTGAGAACAAAATAAATGAATAAACAATGGAACTTCATTGGCAAAAGTGAAAAAATATATTTAAAAAATGAACAACCAAACCTATTTTATAAATAAATTAACATCAATTTTCAGTTCAATTGCACAGCAAAGATGTAACAAAAAAATGTACTATATCATTATAAGCTACACCAGTGACATGCAGAACGAACATGCAAGTGTTGGTGCTGCAGGCAGTGACATAATTCTGAAGAACAAGGTGATTGAAAATGAATTTCTTACACAAGGCAATACATTCATATTCAAATAACATTCGAATAAAACTACTAAAAAAATAAAACTGGGAAATAACACTTACACAGGTATTCTGAGACAATTGGCCATTCCCATTAGATGAGTAAAACTGCGTTGAAAATTAAAAATATTCATGCAAGATTATTAGCTTGACAAAGGTAAAAAGCAATCAAGAATTATGGAAAATCAACAGAACAGAGGATAAAGTGTACCAAATTGCGCAGATTGTTCAGAAAATTTTCTACGTCAAACTAAGGATCTCCACCACCAACCTGGGTAAACAGGAACAATTTAAAAACTTGAAAAACAGGAGAATAATATACTAGAAAACGAGAGTTTTAAGTCATAGAATGGTACATTTAGCAACTGAGTACGTCCATCTTGGAATCCACTTTCAGAAACAAATGATCCATCTAAATCATCATCGTGGTACAGATCTTCACTATCGTCCAAATCATTAATATCACTCGCCATTATCTGGAAAAAAAATAGACACCAAGATGTTCAAATTAATCTCTGAACCTGAAAGAAGTATCGAACGAACTAATCTAAATGTAATTGTTGGCATCATCAATATAAATGGCCAAAAAATAAAAAATGAGCTTGAACTTGAACTGTCTCATGAAAGAAATTGCTGCAAATACACGAACTGTAACAATTATGAAACAAATGCATCATTTACATATATTTTCATGGAGACAACTTGTCAAAAGGAACAAACATTCGAGTCAAGAACACATACAAATAAAAATCGAAAATCAAATACACAAACACACATGAGACAGCAAGTTATTTCTATATGGACTTGTAGACAAGGCCACTGGATAAGCCTATAAAGACCTGTAGACAATGCAAGTGCAGCAATCAAAACATAAAAACGTTTGTTCTAATGTGTACAAGCATGTAAATTATGCATCCAGATCACAAATTACTCATATAGGGTCTAACTGCGTCTGAAGATAGACCATTCTGAATCAACAAGTTTCTAGCTAACACGAGTAGAAACCCGATCACATCACATCTAAATTCCTATGGTTTGCAAAACATGAACAACAAATTCATCACTGGAACATGGGATAATAACGAGACAAAATGAATCTACCGGTAAACAACCAACAAATCAATTGTTCTAGCAGTTCATAGTACCTTGAAGGTGCAGAACTCATTAATACGGGTGTACAATTTCAAAACATGTCTCTTCAATTCCTAGGGATTCGAAAACACACATGAAATGAATTAATCATAGGAAAAGCAGTGCAATCAAAACAAAACTTACAAGGAGAACTGGCAGACTGGGGCGACGGGGAGTAGGAACCTCAGAAGAACATGGATCTGGCTGTGTGTACTCCAAGGAACAACAAGTTCTAATAAAAAAATGCATCAACAAGTGTTACGTGCTGATACAAACTTAATGGATATAAAACTGCAACAGAATCAAAATGAGGTAATGTATAAAAAAATAAAACTATAGACATCATCAATAAAACTATCAAACATGTCTGCACCTCGAACTTGAACTGTACTATAAAAGAAATTGCATGAAAACACGAACTGCAACAACTTATGAAAACATGGATAACTTGAAAATGACCTAGTTGAAGGAATCAACCCTTCGAAAGTCACTGGATGACTGCGTGAAAACTACAATGAAGAGCATGAAAATGCAATACACATAATGTATTTAGGTGAACACAGTTTATCTCTAATACTGGCTGAACACAAATCAGCTAACTCATGCTAACTCCAATCCACAATCAGCTAACTCATTTAAACTGCATCTACAACAAAAATATAGGTCACAACACTGCATTTACCTAGCTATCATGCTTCATTAAACAGAAGCCAACTACTTCAAATGAACCCTAAAAATCAGTGGTTCACAGCATAAAAAAATAACTCAATCACAAATGGCTAAAATCACAGATAAAAACAGCATTCAGGTGACGATTTTCAAACATCTAGGGGGTAATATCGCCTGAACAAAAGGCAGCTGCGGGGATGAACCCTGAAATCACTAGCTCACGGTTATAGAAGTACCTAAATCGATGTCAATTCATGAGTACATGAGACTAATTTGCAACGGATCACAACAATTTCTAGGGTTTCGGAAAAAAATAGGCGAGCAGTCCATCTCGGGAAGAAAATCAGCAGCAAAACGAACCTGGGGAAGCCGCACAACAAGCGTCGCTGTATCTGGATCTGACCAGATCGCGAACTCCTGGACGATGACTCCCAGAGACTGTGGTCTTGACGGGTAAGATGAGGCAGATCTAGGGGTAGAGGAGCGAGAGCTCGGGGTAGAGGGGGAAGCGCTCGGGGAAGAGGAGGAACTGCCCCGAAACAAAGACGAGGAAAGAAAGGGCAGGGGATTTTGAAATTGCTGTGACGTCAGCATGCAGATAAGGCACGACTTGTTCAACAAAAAAAGAATGCACCAGACTTAATAAGATAACAAAGTACGAATCTCAAAGCAGGTCAATGAAAAGGGGCACATTTCAAAAGGAAAGAATAGAGGGACGGGAGTAGAGGGGATTTTAAAATAACGCTTGGATACAGATGCAGCATAAACACATGCGTCTTTGAAAAAAAATATGAAATATTTTCCCTTTTCCAGATTGCAAAATTTTAAAAAAATTTAATAAAACTTTAATAATAAAATACTAATAGAAGAACTTGAGCAGCCAAAATGATCAATTAACAACAATAGTTGACCAATCAAAAATAGAAAAAAAATATAGAAACGAACTCTTATACTATAAAATTTAATATATCAAAAAACATTGTAGGGTGGCATTGAATCAACATTTGAATTGATCTATAACAAAAGATCATTCAAAAATAAAGTTGACCACCCAAAAATAACAAAGATTAAAGAATTTATAAAACGAAAAATAACAAACAGCAAAATACATGCATAATAATTGTAAGTAAAACTAAGAACAAAAACTCAAGATTGAAGTCAACATCTGGCATAAAACTCAAGACATTAAACATAGATCATACCATAACACAAGTTAGCAAGTTCCGGACATTAGTGAACAGGAATTTGACATAATTACATATAACTAGCATAGAAAGTGCTCATAATATCTAGCAAAAACTCCCAACACTGGCACTTGCATAAAGATCCCCAAACTGCTGTCACTCACAAAATCGGTTCTACATAAGTTGAACTGGCGCTTGCATCCTACATAAGTTGCTGGAAGACGATTGAAACTGAACGGTCATTCTGCTCCTTGAAAGTTATGAGGACGACATTGTCCTTGACAAAATAAGCTGCTGAAATAAACTCATTGAAAGAAACCTTCTCAAGGATCATCCTCCCATCTTGCTTACACAGAGTGTATGATGATGGCGTAATGACATGCAGACCCTCTTTCAGGGCTTCAAGCATGACTTTTGCACTCATTGGCACATCAAGAAAGGGCTTCAATGTAGAAACAACAGACTTGGGGATTTTCTAGAAAAAAATTAAAAAGAAGGAAAAAGAATTAGATATACTCTTAATTATACTAGACTTGCATGAAACTTGCACACAAATGAATTACTGCAAAAAAAATTAAGACATTACTGCTATATTTAGATAATATACAGAGACATGGTTCATACAGAATACAAATGCACATAGGTATTAAACAAAAAAGATATGATAATATGACCTATGAAAAATTCAGTACAATATGAAGATAAATGAATCAAGTAAATTCAGCAAAAAACACCCAAAACTAAAACTTGATTGTATTGTGTTTATAGCTCTAGTTTATACAGATAAAAGTTTACTTGCCTACAAGTTTCATAATTTATGACAAGGAAAACACTGAACAAGTAAACTATGAGACAAAAGTGATTAAAACGTATGAAATTGTCAGATAATAACAAAATTAAAGATTTAGAGCTTGCTAACCATGATATACTTGGTTGTGTTGGTAGTAGTCATGACATGAACATACGGCCGGCATTACAGGAAATTTGTGCGAAAAAGAGAGCGCACAAAAAACCTGTTGTCATGATAGTTGAACTCCAAGCCCCGAGGGAGTATAGCAGAGCAAACAAGCTGGTACTTTATGTCAGACAGTTTTTCAAAAGCTGCAAAATAAAGAAAGCAAATAGTATTACAAACCTATAAAAAGAATCAACACAAAACGAAAAGTAGCAACAGATAAAAATAAAAACATTAAGAAAAAAAGCAATAAACTTACCAACACAAGGCATGTGAAGCAGCCTTTCTCCAGCGTGGTAAGTATCTACTTTCAAATTAAAAACATTGTGATCCAAAGTGAACACCACATGATCTCCAGCACGAAGAGCGTAGTCATGAGTGAATTCAAACCAAGCATGTGGCACCACGATAGAGGGCCGACGCACACCAGTCCCAGGATAAGACCTGGCGCACGCCTGAGACATGATACAACAATTCCAGGCGCAAAAATGGCTTTATTAGATTAAATGGAGTTTTACAATACTGTTGCTTACAACAATATTACAAGACTCCAAGGCTAACTAAATGGCAGCGGAGGTCTTGGTTCAGCGGCAACGATGTCTCTGGCTGGGCTCCACAACGCACAGGACTGGCTGGGTTACGATCTAGCACGACGGATCTTCTCCTGCAACTGGCCACGTGCAAGGCCATGTGAGTACTTTGAATGTACTCGCAAGACAACCAAATACATAGCATCCAAACAAGCAGATGGCAAAGCAAGCCCTATGCTCATGTAAGAATCTACTCTAAACATGGCATGGAATTAACTGAAAAACATGGATCAAGCATGGCATAACATGGATCAGGCATAACAGCTACATATCATGGCATGGCATAACATGGATCAGGCATATCAACCACATATCATAGCATGGCATGGCTACTCCTACGAAGCATGGCATTCGAGATTAAACTGAAATCTACACTTACCCCCTGTGAAGCATTAAAATACTATGTTGTGCATTACTCAGTTTTACTGCCCCTCTGGGCTATCTCATGACTCACCGAGATCCCATCTCGTGATTATGTCATAACAACATGGTGACTGCTCACAATTATCCAATTACCACATTCACTTAGTAGCACATTCTTTAACAAGTTTATAATAACAGGTTTGCCCTCCAGATCGACAAAGACCAAATAGTGGCCTAATCCAAACTGTCCATGACCGAGGACGCGGCTATTCGAATAGATTTACACTCTGCAGAGGTTGCGCACTTTACCCACACCATGGAGCTCCCGGCCTCGTACTTAGTACATGTTCCCATTCGGGTGGACCGGTGCTGCTCCAACGAAACTTGCCTAACCCGTGACTCCCCCACCGTACCACCGACAATCATACCCTCCCAGGGTCATGTCCTGGGTGGCCCCTGTGTCACCTCGTGACACCTGCCACCGTCGTGGCCAAACAAATCTGTCCCAAACGGGGACTCCCGGGCTAAACAAATAACTGGGCTCACAAGGTTATCACCGCCTACCGGGCCAGGGTAGCGCGCACGCATAACCTTCCCTATTTGGTGGTACCGGTAAGAGAGCACAAACCTAGACCAAGTCAAGGCCGTCCCATACCGGCAAATGTGGCTGCACGGGTAAGCTCGGTTCGGTGACACTATGACTCGATCCCATCGATGACGGAGGAGGTTTAATTTATAAGTTCAATTTAATATTTCCATCATCTCATCATAGCACCAACATTTATGAGCAAGAACAATTACTTAACAACAGCATAGAAAAATCATATCGGTACTGACAATCATGGCATGATATCAAATCATAGCACTAACATGATAATGGTACTAAAATAATGTTACTAGCATGGGCAAATATGACAGCAATTCATGATATCACAGGGTAAATAACACTAGTATCTAGCACAGATGAAATAACAGAGCTACGGCAGTGCAGACTAACAGATGATCTGAATATACGGCAACACACACACAGGGTGCAAGCAAAGTCATCACGCAAGTCCAGAGCTCATGATAAGAGGTTGGCTTGCCTTGGGGTAGAGGAATACACCGGGAGGAAGTGCGACGGGCTCGCGGAAAGATTTGCCGGAAAAGTTTCCCTCTCGAAGGGGGCTGATTAAGGGAAAGGGGAAAATGGTCATTTTCACAGTGTGGAAACATTATGAAAATGATGCCATCGGAAAGGGCTCGATGAACTGAAGACGTGGCCGTTGGTTTTACCTCAATCGGAGTTACGGTCGCGGAGAAATGCCCGTTCGTTCGTTAGGCTGTAAAACGGACAGAATAGTGTCCATTTAAGTGCTTAACGAGTGAACTTTTGCTAATTGACCAGTTCGGCCGCCGGCTGAGAAAAACGAAAGCGTATTTTAAACTTTACGCTTTCACTTAAGCGAAAGCGCCTCTACTGGAGTGCGCCTCCACTTAATCTGACAGTGGGCCCGGCCAGGTCAACGTTGTGGGAATGACGAGCGGGCCCCACCTCATCCCTTTCTCTCTCCCTTCTCTTCTCCTCTGGTTGCCTCCTTCCCCCCGACAGAGCAGAGCAGGGGCTGCCGGCCGCCGGCGCACCTACGGCAGGGGGGCGCGAGAGGGCTGGCCGACGAGCTCAGAGGCTCCGCCGCCGTGCGCCGCCTCCAGCGGTGGTCGCGGGGTCGCGCGAGGCGGACCGCTACGCCATCGCCATTGCTTGGGCCGCGGCGGCCGACGGGCATCAGAGGGGCGGCTCCGGCAGCACCTCCCCGGAGAAACTGGGGACGGCGGCGGCTCCGAGGGCTCTGGAGGAGGCTGAGGGCGAGGAACGGAGAGGAGGGGGAGGGCTATGGCAGGAGGTGGCTCGAGGGGTCAGGCGGTGGCAGAGATCGGTCATGGGCGACGGGAGAGCTTCGAGAGCTCGAATGGGAAGGGGGCGGGGCTGGCTGATGAGGAGGAGAGCTCAGGGTCGCGCTTAAATAGCCGCGGGAGGAACTAGCCGACGACGGCCGAGGCTTCCAGAGCTCGTCGCCGTGGCGGTGATCTGGTGGCGAATCCATGTCGGCACAGCCATCCACGAGCTAGAAGACGAGGGGGAGAAGGCTCCAGGAGGTCCACGAGCGCGGCGGGGAGCTTGCCGACGCTCCCGGACAAGCCAGAACCCACTGGAGGCGGCCTCCCGAAGGCTCCAGAGCACAGAGCTCTGTTTTGGCACGCTCTGCCGTGGTCACCGCGTGGCCACGGCGTTGCCACGCCCAACACGATGCCAAAACATGTCTAGGATGATCTACACACTTCGCTGAGTTGACCTATGCAGCTGGATGGGACGGAAGAGGTCTGGTGTGACCACACCCTGGTCAAATAGTTTCTGGCAGTAAACTTTGCACACATGGTGTGGCCACCACAGTGCTCCTCTTGGCCTGATCTCTGGCATAGGTCAATCATCTACTAAGGTGATCATCCTGGCCAAGTTTCAGCACAAATGGACAAGTCTTGATGGTACTTCCTTCACAAAGCACCAATCTGACCAAAAATGCAAATGAGGAAGTAGGGGTCAAATGGCTAAATGAATTTGGATGATTTTTGGTGGAGAGTGATGATTTGGTCATGAGAGGTAGCTGGAAAAGTTTCAGCTCGAATTGATCATCCATGAGGGTACTTCCTTCATAGAGATTCAATCTGAACAGAAACTTAGATAATTTACTGGGGAAAATTGGCTAGATGAAATGGGCTGGTTTTTGGTATCCGGAGGTGATTTATCAATGTTAACCACCCTGAAAAATTTCAGCCCAAAAAGATCAAGGGAACAAGCACTTCCTTTGCAAACTGGAAATCTGGACAGAATTTGCAAATGGATGTTGTGCTCAAAATTTGAATTGTGGAACTTGAGATCTTGATGGAAATGGTGAATATATGGATAGGAGAAGCTCCACAAATTATTTGGGATTTTTCCTAGCTACCAAAATGGTAGTTCCTTTGGAAAGGCCCCAAATTGAAATATTGGCTTTAAATAGGAAAATGCAATTTCCCTTATTTAATTATGGCCAATATTTTTTTGAGAGCTCAATATGATCACAAATAATATCTCCACAAGTTTTCATGAACTTTGGAGATGGATAGATATTTTTTTGGATTTAATTCCTCAGAAAGGCAGAAAGAGGAATTAATTCTAGATGAGAAATATTGCATATGACTTAGCAATATTTTTGCACATCTAGGGTTTATGGATGAAGGAGGGTCTATGGAAATTTTGGGATGATTAATAGAGCAAGGAAAATGATAGCTCCTTTGTAAACACAAAGGTAGGATTTCCAGTTCCAATATTTTGGAACTAGGGTTTGAATGATGTTCGGGGTTTACTGACGGAAGCTTGACTGGCACAGAAGCATGGGAAAGGTATGGAGAGATTGAGGATTTTCTGGATTCACCTGGTCACTCACCAGATTCCAGAGGAAAAATTTGGGAGAGAAAAGTTAGGAAGGAATAACAGCACAAAAATCGATAACCCGATTTTTGGGGTGTTACAAAGCACTACCACATAACTTATAGTAATGTGCTCCATGCTTAAGCACGGCATGGTAAGTCCTGCTCTCAAAAGTGAGCAGAGCAGGCTCAACCCTCTTGTACTCCAGCATACTAGCAGCATTCCTCTGCTCCTCAATGTAATCAGCTAGGAAACCTCTCACGTTGCAGGGGATATACTGGTAAAAACAAAGAAGAAATCAATGCAGGGAAAAAACTAGAAACATAATAACAATTATAAGCACATCAAAAACACATCAAAGATTGTAGTATAAGTACAGCTATAAGCACATCAAAAACATAACTCATAAATTCAAAGATTATAAGAATAAAAAATTGCATTTTCAAAATACTAAACTTGCACACATTTTTCAAATGCAACTTTTATATTAGCCATGGTGATACATACATGAATTTTTTGTGTTCTTATTGGAAGCAGATACATTTATATCTACAAAACAATTCAAGCTATATGGAATAGAAAGAACCTCATTACATTCATCATTACAACTAGAAACAAAAAAACAAACTAGACCTGAGATTGGAACAACCCCTAAAATACACAAGTTTCATAATAGCCGTGATTACACAAAAGAAATGCAGTGGATAAGTAAACACATACAGATAGATTGATATCTACAAAAAAATAAAGCTATAAAGAAATGATTAATACAACTTACCATCCGCCTGAAGCAATCATCATCAAGCACAACATCAAACACTTCAGGGACTACTTCAGGGGCCACAAATGGGGGCACGGAGCACCTGGACAACGACATACGGGGCAAAACATAGCTACATAGCAAAAAAACAAAAAGCTTAAATAAAAAGGAAAATTTATCTAATTTGCCAACAGGGGATAAGAAAAATTGAACAACCTAGAGTAACTATAAAACATTAAAAAAACATTTTAATTATAGTACAGACTATAATGGACATGAAAAAGAAAAATCAAGAATTAATTCCTACTACATGCATAAATCTTCAAAAAAGTGAAGAAACTTCCTATAATTCATAATTATAACTAGAGAAATTGTATAATCATGAAACTAAACTTGCATACATTGCTCAATAGCAATAAGTGGAATTATATCATGCAGATAAACAAAAAATTCAGATCTTATAATAGCACATCAGCATGCTATTACTGCAAAAATTCAAGAAACAAAACATACATCACTAAAAAGCTTGAATACGCAACTCATGCATCACTAGGCATTATCACTTAACTATAAAAATCAGAGGCATTTGTTATGAACATAACAATCTCAATGCACCACTAAAGAAATTGAAAACAGTACTAATACATCACTAATGAACTTGAAAACAGTACTAATACAGCATTAGGCATACACTTAAATGTATATCTGCTATATTAAATTTGCACACACAATACTAAAGCACATAAAACTATAAACCTAAAAAGTCTACCTAAATTACTGAAGCAGCCTAAAGCAAATATAAAAAGGGAATTTAACGGCATACATATCTTTAAATACAAAAACCAAAACTACAAAGCATCAGCATACTAAAAAGCTAAGAAATAAGGATAGTTAAAAACCTAATATCACACAACCTAGGAAAATAGCATTAGATTAGCAATATACACACAAAAGATTTGACCTTTCAAGACATACAAAGCAAAAGATAAAGCAAATAACCCTTAACAAACACAAATTACAGCAAATCTGAGAAGACCTAACCAGTCAAAGATTAGAGCGAATCTAAACACTACAAAAACAGCCTAATCGAAGCATGATAGACAAAGAACCCTAAACACACTAATCTGAATAAACCCTAACCAAACAAAAAATAGGGCAAATCTGAAGAATACAAAAACCATGACCCAGTCATGATAATAAAGAACCCTAACCATCTACTCGTTCTACCACAAAAACAAAAGAACCTAACCTGGCAAACATTGGAGCAAATCTGAAGAACAGAGAAACACACTACAACAAACCCAAACCATACTACTCTTACTAGCAACAAAATACATTACAGAAAGAAGATTCAAGAAAAAAACCCTGGGAAAGAGCAGATGCAGCAACAGCAGATCCCTGAAGCACGGAAATCTTCGAGATGCAAATCCTGAAAACACAACAGCAAGATAAAACATGAAAAAGAAGCACCTTAGACTGTTCAGAAACCAGAGCAGATCTAACATAAGCTAAGATGAAGAGACAACAGAGGACGAACTCGATGAACCCTAGCTCTAAGGAGGAAGAGCAGAGGACACGAAGGGAGAGGAGAGACTGAAGCGGCGAGGGGAAAGTGACTGACAGGTTGTGAGAAGCGAGGAGATAAGAAAGCAGAGTCGACGCTCGGCATCCCCCGCCGGTCTGGGCTGCCAGCCTGTTAACGGGCGAAAGAAAACGGGGGCCCGCGAGGAATAACGAGCCCAAGAGCAGTTTTAACTGACCCAAAACAACACTCAGTCGATTCCACCAGGCCCAACTGCGAAACAGAAAAAAAAACAGCACAAATCTAAAAGCAACATCCAACGACCAGAAAATCGACTGACCCTAGAGTAAAAAGTCAGCTGACTGAAATGTAGCTAAAGTGAACATTTTAAGCATAAATGGCTAACTTCAAACCAGTCAAATTGTTGCTGATAAAAAATGAACATGTCAAGGACTGAGCGTCGCTCAGTTAGCTAGCAGCCTCTGTGCTCAGCACAGCACACACAGGTTCAAGGCCAAGCCTCCCTGCAGTGCTTGGTATCTCTTCTAATAAGATGCCACAGGTGCTAGTGCGGACATAAAGACCGAGAACTGAAAACCGGAGCCGAAATAACCGGGACCGAAGCCGAAAAAACCGAGCACTGAAGTTTCGGTTGTTCATTTCGGTTGGCAAACTGCAGGACCCGAAATTGTTTCGGTGAACTCATTCATTGGCGTCTGTTGACCGAATCCCCGAATTAACCGAAAATGTGTACCGTATTAAAGCCTAGCGCACAAAGCCCAATATGGTCTATTAACGCTGATGGGCTACCAATAACTACACGAAGCTTTTTCCTGGCCTTTTCTCAGCCACAAACACACGCAGCCCCCTCATCTTATCCTAAGATTCCCTCGAGGCTTTGACACGCGCAGGTCACGCAGCGCCGCCGCCCTCCATCCTGATCCCCGTCTTGCAATACCAACGGCGGCCAGCTACGCGTCTGCGCCCATGGGTCCGGCGCGTTGGCGGCCAGTGGCGCCCATGGCTCCCGCGGGGTGGCGGACGGCGGCGCCCATGACCCCAGCGCTGTCCGGCGGCATCATCTCTCTCACGCGGTCTCCTTCTCGGCCGTCTGTCCGCTTCCGACGATAAGGCATTTCCTCGTAGCATTCCTCACAAGCGATGGATGCTACACTTGTTTAGATTGATTCGTTTGGCTGTTCATATTTTCTTGCACAAGATTTGATTCCAGATTTCCTCATCCCTAGCCAGTATCGGGTCTATTCGGCTATAACCGAGGACCGAACCGAATTCTCAGAGGACCGAATTAAGTCTCGGTCACTGATTTCTTGCAAGACCGATCGGTCAGTAAAATCAGAAAACCGAATTTGAAAATAAACCGAGGCACCGAACCGAACTGTTCGGTCTAACTGAATGCCCAGGCCTAAGTGCGGTAGTGCCTATTGAAAACATCATACTATTGGCTTGAAAATATCACTAATATAGAGTTTTAAGCTGTTTGATAATTGAACAGATCTACAATCATCTAGTCAATTCTAGCTTTTCAAATTTTGCTTTATTCAGTTCCTCTACAAGTCTACACGGGCATGCCATGTACATAGTGAATTACAACAAAGAAATGAACATTAAGGCAGTCTTCAATAGATCAATCTATAGAAGCTATTAGACTTCAAATGGTGCTATGGGTGCTTATATCCAGCTAGGTTCCTGGCCAGAATCATCCCAGGCCATGTCTTTTAGGCATGAACAGCTACACACTTTTTTTAATCTCCAACCAAACTGTGACTGATAGCAGATCAACACTTACGGAACGGTGATATTGGCTTGAAAACACATAGTACTAGGTTATAAGTTATACTGTAGTATTAACTAATCGACAACATATGGCCAGTTTTAGCTCTTCTAACTTAGATTCTGCCAGATTGCATACTCATGATGTATGCATTGCACTCATGATGTATGAATTGCAACAAAAAAATCAGCATTAAGAGCGTCACGAAATAAATCTGCAAGAAGAAATAGAAGGCCTTGCAGGGCAGACATCACTCGGCACTACACTACAAGAAATATGTCAACTTGTGACCTTCTCTTAGTGACCCTGGGTCAATTGGTCGTAAATCTACGACCATTTAGATCCAAGTGGTCGTAAGTTGTTTGGGGGGGTCCAAACCCTAAACCACAACGACCATTTTGGTCATAATGGTCGTAATTTTCTTACACGAAATGGTCGTAAAGCAGACAGCACTAGTCGATGGCCTTATTTCTAGCTCATTACGACCAATCTAGATGGTCATAGCCTTGTAAATTGTGGTGCGTTGCTATGACTAGGCGCCACCTCATTAGTTTTGCTTATGTGTCATGTCCATGTGTCAATTTTCGCTGTAACGTCCCAAAATTCTAAATTTTGGAATGTTATATTAATTAAATAAATATGAATGATTGTTTGATTGATTGACTGAAAGTGAGTGAAATTTGAAACTTTTTGAAAGTTTAATGAGAGGGAATGAAATGACTTTCCCAAAACTTTCACTTTGCATTTTGATCCTCAGGAATTCAAATTCATTTCATCACAAAACCCTAGAGTGAAGATGATATGACTTCTTCCATTTGAGAAATGAAAAGGGATTTGAAAATGATTTGAATTTCAATTGAAATATTTTCAAATCAGAGACTTTATGCAACTCAATGATTTTCATGAGAGAGGATAAAATGACTTCTTCAAATTATAGAAATAGGAGTTGGAAGTTTAAAAGAGTCAAATTGAAAGTCCTTTTGAAATTATTTTGAAACCAACTTTCAATTTGAAGTTATTTGAATTTTCAAATTTCAAAACCTCTGGAAATATTCAAAAAAGAGAGAAGGAATATGACACTTCAAATATTCAGGGGCAATTGAAATATATTTGATATTTAAAAACAGAAAAGAATTCCAAATGGTTTGAAATTCAAATTCAAATTCCATTTGAGGGTTTTATCAAATTATTTTTCTTCAAAAATAAAATATATGGAAAATGGGGTAAAATGATTCCCTTCAACAAAAAAATGGAGAAAATAAAATTTGAATTCATTTTGATATTTTAAAATGATTTTTATTTGCATTTTAATGCAACAGCAACACTGTTTGATTTTTAGGAATTTGTGTATATTTATTTTGAACTTGAAAAATAGTTCAAGTTGTTGGAAATCTTTTTCTGAATTTCTTTTTATATAATATGCCTATATATCATTTTTATTTTATTTTGTTTCTTTTTATTTTTGTGGTCTAGTTTTGTTAATAGGAAAATGGCCAGAGGCCCATTAGAGCACAGTGCCAGGCCGGCCCACTCCTCTCTCTCCCCCTCAGCCCAACTGCGCGCGCGCCCCACCGAATCCAGATCGGATCGGTGATCCGATCTCTTTCCCGCTCCCCTCGCTCGCTGCCACCTTGGCCCCACTACCCGCTCGACACGCCCGCGGGCCACCTTTCCCCTACCTCCCGATCTCCTTCCATACTTCGCCGGCGCCACCGCGACAACCCTCCCCCTCGCCGATTTCTTTCCATCCGAGCGCGCCCCCTCCACCACGGCACCCCAAACTATAAAGCTCCCCTCCTCCTCGTCCCGTTCCGCCCCTGAACACCTCCCGAGCCCCTCCGTGCTCGTCGTACTTCCTCGCCGGAGTCCATCGCAGGCCATCGCGCCATTGTTGCCTTCGCCATCACCTCCCTCGCCCTCGAGCCCCACCGCCACCACCAATCGCCTCGCCACCATCCACTGCACCTCCCCGTGCACTCGCCCGAGCCCTCCGACGCCCAGAACGCCATAGCCGACGACCACCCGACGCCGTCTCTGCCTTGAGCTCGCCGTATTTCGCCTCTGTCGTCCTCGAGCTTCACGGCGACCACCCACGGACGTGGCGTGAAGCTCTGCGTCGACTGGACATTGTCACCACCGCCGGAGCTCGCCGGAACGCCCTCGCCGTCGACGTCCGAGCCGCCGTCGCTGTCTTCTCCCTCGGTAACGATCGCCCGCCCCCCCCCCTCTCTCTCTCTCTCTCTCTCATCGGCGACACTCTCCACCGTAGGATCTTCATCGCACGGCCACCACTGCATCCGATCTATTTTAAAAGCCGCCGAAACGTTTTCCTTTAGAAAGCGGCCGCTCGCCATTTTGCACCGACCAGCCACCGCTTTAGTCCAACCACATAGCGCCACGTGGCCCTGTCTGTTAGATAGGCTGTTTCCTTTTCTTTTCTTTATTTCTCTTTTCTTTTCTGTTCAGTTTTTAGAAATTCCATATCTTTATTTTTTATAAGTCCAAATTGAGTGATTCTTTTTGCTATAGTTTCAAAATTTTGTAAAGTTTCTGATGGTGCACTTGGATTTCAAATTTGAGTATTTTTAAATTTGAATTTGATGAAATTTGTTCAAATCACTAATTTGGCCATATCTTGAGTTTTATAATGAATTTTTGATTGATTTGCCTATCCAGTAGCATGTAGTTAGTTATTTTTTGTTTATTTTAAAATAGGTTTATAGCAAAAACAGTACTGTTTAGGTGTAGTTTTGATTTTTTTCAATTTCTTTTTGTTTTAATGATTTTAATTATTTTCTTTTGTCACTTTTGACAAAACTTGTTAGGATTATGTTAGTATACAGTAGACAAATATTTTTTTATATTGTTTTTCTTCTGTTTTGTATTAAAGTTTGTCTAGGTCATAATATGAGTTTTATAAAAGGTTTTTAGTTGATTTCTTTTGCTAGGGAAAAACTTTTATAAAATATTTTCTGTTTATTATTAAGTTTATATTTTGTTTTCTGTTAAAATATTATTTTAGTGATTTCCCTTGCTGTTAAATTTATTTTTAGGACAAAACTATTGTGTTGGTTGTGGCTAAGTCATAGAGTTTGTTAGTAGTTTCTTTAGTGTTTTCCTTTTTGTTTTTCTCTTTGGAATCAAAACTATTTGGAGTTTCTCTGATTAAATAGATACTTATGTACCTAGAAATGATGTTTGGAAAAAAAATAAAGAGCAAACTATGAGGCAGCTGTAGTTCAAATTTGACCCGCTTCCTGCTGAATCGGCGGAAATTTGTCTTTTTCACGAGAGGCGGATCAAAAGCTTTTGACACCCAACCATTTGGTAAATTGTACATTAAATATGGCCTAATATTTTGTAAAATTTATTTGGTCCAATTTTGCAACAAATTTTTGCTAGGTTCTTCACAAAAAAAATCCATTTTGGGCACTCGACAAATGGAAAATGGATTTTTCGTGCAAAGAAAGTGAAAACTTCCTTAGGCAACATTGTTTGTCATTCCAATATGCAAACTTGTGCAAAATATAATATCATTTGAACAAAGTAGGCCACGAATGTTGCCATAACATTGTCCATTTGCTTTGAAAGCCATGGATCTTCATACATGATAGCTCGTTTCTGAGAACACTTTTTAAGACATTTGTCGTAGTCCAAGTTTGTTATTTTTTCTGGAAACTAGGTCACATATAATGATGCAATGCGAAGGTTTTCAATTTTTTCGATTTTTTTTGAATTTCTTGTCCCGTTTCAAAATGCGGTCAAAACGGCGGGCATGACCGTTCGTAGATAGGGGTTGAATCTTGCAAAACTTTTGGAGTTTCTCTGATTAAATAGATACTTATGTACCTAGAAATGATTTTTGGAAAAAATAAAGAGCAAACTATGAGGCAGCTGTAGTTCAAATTTAACCCGCTTCCTGCTGAATCGGCGGAAATTTGTCTTTTTCATGAGAGGTGGATCAAAAGATTTTGACACCCAACCATTTGGTCAATTGTACATTAAATATGGAATAATATTTTTTAAAATTGACTTGGTCCAATATTGCAACAAATATTTGGTAGGTTCTTCACAAAAAAAACTCATTTTGGGCAAGCGAAAAATGGAAAATGGAATTTTCGTGCAAAGAAAATTAAAACTTCCTTAGGCAACATTGTTTGTCATTCCAATATGCAAAATTGAGTAAAATATGATATCATTTGAACAAACTATTCCATGAATGTTGCCATAACATTGTCCATTTGCTTTGAAAGCCATGGATCTTCATACATGATAGCTCGTTTCTGAGAACACTTTTTTAAGACATTTGTCGTAGTTCAAGTTTGTTATTTTTTCTGGAAACTAGGTCACATATAATGACGCAATGCGAAGATTTTCAATTTTTTTGATTTTTTTTGAATTTCTTGTGCCCGTTTCAAAATGCGGTCAAAACGGCGGGCATGACCGTTCGTAGCTAGGGGTTGAATCTTGCAAAACTTTTGGAGTTTCTATAATTAAATAGATACTTATGTACCTAGAAATGATTTTTGGAAAAAATAAAGAGCAAACTATGAGACAGCTGTAGTTCAAATTTGACCCGCTTCCTACTGAATCGGCGGAAATTTGTCTTTTTCACGAGAGGTGGATCAAAAGCTTTTGACACCCAACCAGTTGGTCAATTGTACATTAAATATGGCCTAATATTTTATAAAATTGACTTGGTCCAATTTTGAAACAAATATTTGGTAGGTTCTTCACAAAAAAACTCATTTTGGGCACTCGAAAAATGGAAAATTGATTTTTCGTGCAAAGAAAATGAAAACTCCCTTTGTCAACATTGTTTGCCAATCCAAGATGCAAACTTGTGCAAAATATGGTATCATTTGAACAAATATTTGGTAGGTCCTTCACAAAAAAACTCATTTTGGGCACTCGAAAAATGAAAAATGATTTTTTCATGAAAAAACTTATCTTTAATCGATTATGACCAATTAAGATGGTCATAAGGTCTTCAAATAGTTTTCTGCGTTTTGATTGGTCCATGGGCATCTCACGTGGATCATGCATCAAACACCGTCGGATGCTCCCAGATCCAATGGCTGCCCTCACCCCCTCACCCTCTCACCCACGTAGCCCTAACACAGCCCCCACGCCCCCACGCTCGCTCTCCTACCCCGCCGCCCCATCGCATCGAGCTCTCTAGATCGCATCGAGCGGCCAGCCCATCGCATCGAGCTCTCCAGATCGCATCGAGCGGCCGCCCCATCACATCACCTCCCACCCATCGAACTGCATCTACACCACGACTCCTCACAGCCGCCACCTGATACGTCTCCAATGTATCTATAATTTTTGATTGCTCCATGCTATTATATTATCAATCTTGGATGTTTTTATATGCATTTATAGCAATTATATATCATTTTTGGAGACTAACCTATTAACTTAGTGCCCAGTGCCAGTTGCTGTTTTCTACCCTGTTTTGTTTTACAGAATATCAATACCAAATGAAGTCCAAATGCCACGAAACCTTTTGGAGATTTTTTTCTGGACATATACAACACTAGAAGCTTCGAGAGGAGGCCAGAAGCCCCAGGGGGTGCCCACGAGGCACCAGGGCGCGCCTGGGGGGGCAGGCGCGCCCTAGTACCTCGTGGGGCCCACAGAGCTCCGTTTGACCTAATTCCTCCACTATAAATTCCCAAAAAATCAGAAACCCTCAGGAGAGTCCACGAAATACTTTTTCCGCCGCCGCAAGTTTCTGTTCTAGAGAGATCCCATCCGGAGGCCTTCTCCGATACTCCGCCGGAGGGGGAATCGATCACGGAGGGGCTCTACATCAACCTTGCTGCCCTTCCGAAGATGCGTGAGTAGTTTACCACAGACCTTCGGGTCCATAGGCAGTAGCTAGATGGCTTCTTCTCTCTTTTTGATCTTCAATACAATGTTCTCCTCGATCTTCTTGGAGTTCTATCCGATGTAATCACTTTTTGCGTTGTGTTTGTTGGGATCCGATGAATTGTGAGTTTATGATCAGATTATCCATGAATATTATTTGAGTCTTCTCTGATCTCTTTTATGCATGATTATTATAGCTTCGTATTTCTTCTCCGATCTATTGATTTGGTTTGGCCAACTAGATTAATTTATCTTGCCATGGGAAGAGGTGCTTTGTAATGGTTTCGATCTTGCGGTGCTCAATCCCAGTGACAGAAAGGGACATGACACGTATGTATCGTTGCTATTAAGGGTAAAAAGATGGGGTTTATTCATGCGTGAGTTTACTTTGTCTACATCATGTCATCGTTCTTAAGGCGTTACTCCATTCTTTATGGACTTAATACACTAGATGCATGCTGGATAGCGGTCGATGTGTGGAGTAGTAGTACTAAATGCAGGCAGGTATCGGTCTACTTGTCTCGGACGTGATGCCTATATACATGATCATTGCCTTGGATATCGTCATGATTATTTGTTTTTCTATCAATTTTGCAACAGTAATTTGTCTACCCACCGTATGCTATTTTCTTGAGAGAAGCCTCTAGTGAAAACTATGCCCCCCGGGTCTACTTTATCATTTACTAAAACCCTAAAAATACTTGCTGCAATTTTATATTATTTATTTTATTTTGTATTGTTGTTTCAATCTATCTATCTATCACATACAATTTAATCTTGTAATTTACCGTCGAGGGATTGACAACCCCTCGTTTGTGTTGGGTGCAATCATTTGTTGTTTGTGTGCAGGTGCTGCTAACGAGGTGTTGCGTGATTCTCCTACTGGTTCGATAACCTTGGTTTCATAACTGAGGGAAATACTTATCTCTACTGTGCTGCATCATCCCATCCTCTTCGGGGAAAATACCAACGCAAGCTACAAGTAACAGGAAGAATTTCTAGCGCCGTTGCCGGGTAGACATCATCAACATCTATCAACTACCTTCGCATAAACTCACATCTCCTTGCATTTACTTTATTTGCCTTTGCCTCTCGTTTTCATCTCCCCCACTTCTAAAAAGTTTTTACAAAAATACAAAAATATTTTCCATTTGCCTTTTTGCTTGTTTGCTATCTTTGCTTGTGTTGCCATGTGCCTTCTATTTGCTTGCATCTTCGCTTGCTAAAAATCTATTGATATGGATCCTCATCCACTTGCTAATCTTTTCAAAAGATCCAATTATGATGAACCAATTGCTAGTGAGTTGAGTGCAATTGATTATCTCTATGAAGTTTTGCTTGAAAATCATGAACCGGAAAATTGTGATGAAGTGTTGAAAGAAGAAATTTATAAAGTGATTCATGATAGCTCCTTCAATGAAAATCATGATTGCAATAATGTTATTATAAATTCTATTAATGTCAATTGTGCTAATAATATGCAAAACTACGAGCTTGGGGATGATAATTTTGTTATATCCACTACTTATTGCAATGATCATGATTGGGGTGATAATGCTTCTTAAGATCTTGAAAATTTATTTAAGCCTCATGATTAATATGCTATTGATAATAATGTTTGCAATAATATTGAAAGTGGGTTTGGAAGAGTGTCAACTCTAGGTAAAAATAATCCCACTATTTTGGAAGACTATAAGAATTTTATGCATGTGGATCATGGAGAGAAAATTTTATATGATAGCTGTATTGTTGAATTTGATTACGATCCTACATGTAATTATTATGAGAGAGGAAAATATGGTTGTAGAAATTTTCATGTTACTAAATTACCTCTCGTTATGTTGAGATTGTCAATGTTTTATTCCTCTCCTTTGCATATGCTAGATGTTTCTCGTCTTGATAATTTGTTTGCATATAAAATGCCTATGCATAGGAAGTATGTTAGACTTAAATGTGTTTGTCACATGTATTATGATGCTCTCTTTGTGCTTCAATTCTTATCTTTCATGTGAGCATCATTGAAATCTCAAAGCCTGTCTTAATGGCTATAAAGAAAGAGCTTGGGAGGCAACCCAATGAATAAAATAATTTTTTTACTTTTTGTTTCTGGTATTGTGTGTTTTCACAATTATGCTACTGGTATGATTGTGTTTTTGTGTTTTTAATTAGTGTTTGTGCCAAGTAAAGCCTTTAGGATGATTTGAAAGATAGTATAATTGATGCTGTTTGGAAAACAGAAAGTTTTGCGTCCAGTGCTGGAATTTTGGTTCTGTACTGGAACATCAAAAAAATCGGAAATTTTTACAAAGTATTGGTATATGAATTTCCCACATTGTCCTAATTTTTTAGAAGTTTTGGAGGTACAGAACTATGGCTTTTAAATAGATTGCTACAGACTGTTCTGTTTTTGACAGATTCTGTTTTTGATGTGTTGCTTGCTTGTTTTGATGAAACTATGGATTGTATCGGGGGGTATAAGCCATGGAGAAGTTAGAATACAGTAGGTATACTGCAAAAATAAAATATGAATGGATTTGCAACAGTACTTAAAATAGTGATTTATTTTGTTATACTAACGGATCTCACGAAGGTTTTGTTGAGTTTTGTGTGATTGAAGTTTTCAAGTTTTGGGTGAGATCACGATGGATGAAGGAATAAGGAGTAGAAAGAGCCTAAGCTTGGGGATGCCCTGGAAGGCATCCCCTCTTTCTTCTACCAACCATCGGTAATTTTACTTGGAGCTATATTTTATTCGTCACATGATATGTGTTTTGCTTGGAGCATCCTGTATTATATGAGTCTTTGCTTTCTTTGCTTTTTAGTTTGTCACAATCATCCTTGCTGAACACACCTATCTTGAGAGAGCCACACATTATCATAATTTCTTAGAATACTCTATGTGCTTCACTTAAATTTTTTGAGCTAGGCAGTTGCTCTAGTGCTTCACTTAAATCTTTTTGAGCACGGCGGTGGCTATATTTTGAAGAAATAAACTCTCATGCTTCACTTATATTATTTTGAGAGTTGACAAGATTAAAATTTTGAAGAAATAAACTCTCATGCTTCACTTATATTATTTTGAGAGTTGATAAGATTAAAATTTTGAAGAAATAAACTCTCATGCTTCACTTATATTATTTTGAGAGTTGATAAGATGAAAATTTTCAAGAAATATTTGCACTCTCATGCTTCACTTATATCTTTTTGAGAGTTGATAATAGCAATGGTAAGAATTTGGTCCCAAAGTGATGAATATTCAAGAGGGATATAATAAAAACTTTCATATAGATCATTGGATATGATAAGTGTGATTCCTTGCAATAGTTTTGCGATATGGAGATGATAATATGTGAGTCATGTTAGTGAGTAATTGTGATTTAGTAAGAATATTAGTGTTAAGGTTTTTGATTACCTATGCATGCACATTAAGTCAATAGTTATGCAAAGAAATTATATCCTACTTATGGTGCATTATTCGGTGTTAGTTATGTTCAATGCATGTTTATGACCGTTTTCGTTTTTTGGTTGGTTGCTTCTCAATCTATTTGCTAGCCTTCATTTGTACTAAGCAGAAATACTTCTTGTGCATCCAAAATCCTTAAACCTAAGTTGTGCCAAATGAGTCCACTATATCTACCTATATGCGGTATTTCAATGCCGTTCCAAGTAAATTTGCGTGTGCCAACTCTAATTTTCAAAATAATTTTTTCGTTTTGTGTGCCCATACCGCTCATGATGCGGTAGGGGGTGGCCATTATTTTCCATGCTAGGTGTGTTATTCTCACGATGAGTGTTTATTCACTTGTCATTGCACGAGAGAGTGGCTGGTAATAGGGATGCCCAGTCCCACAATGAAATCAAAAATTAATAACAACAAAATTCCTTGGAAAGTGATGGTATGGAGGTCAACCGTGGATACGGCTAGCCATGGATTGTGGAAGAAAGGTGGAAAGGAAATAAACTTTACTTTCTGTTTGGGAACCGCCTATGATGTGTCTAGCATGGAAAATATTGGGAATTCTCGGTCGTTTTCGTTGACAGGAAAAGCATGCCTCTCAAAATATTTTTATCTCTCTAATTTAAGCTTTGAGCTCTGGCACATTTGACAAATCTCTGCTTCCCTCTGCGAAGGGCCTATCTATTTACTTTTATGCAATTTTTGTTTTTACTTTGAGTCTCCATCTTCTCTTATAAAGCACCAACTAGAGAGCACTATTGTCATACTTGTGCATTGTGTGTAGCTAATATTTGAGTGTGTTTCATGAATGGATCAATGATTGAGCATAATGGGCTAGGGATAACTTTCTTTAGCGTTGATATTTTGAAAGACATGGTTGCTTGTTAGTATGCTTGAGTATTTATATCTTCATGTCAAATTATAGACTATTGCTTTGAATCATTCAAGTCCAATGTCCATGCTACAAAAGAAAAGAATATGTGATGAATATGATAGGTAGCATTCCACATCAAAAATTCTGTTTTTATCATTTACCTACTCGAGGACGAGCATGAATTAAGCTTGGGGATGCTGATACGTCTCCAACGTATCTATAATTTTTGATTGTTCCATGCTGTTATATTATCAATCTTGGATGTTTTTATATGCATTTACAGCAATTATATTTCATTTTTGGAGACTAACCTATTAACTTAGTGCCCAGTGCCAGTTGCTGTTTTCTGCCCTGTTTTTGTTTTACAGAATATCAATACCAAACGAAGTCCAAATGCCATGAAACGTTTTGGAGATTTTTTTCTAGACATATACAACACTAGAAGCTTCGGGAGGAGGCCAGAAGCCCCAGGGGGTGCCCACGAGGCACCAGGGCACGCCTGGGGGGGGGGGGCAGGCACGCCCTGGTACCTCGTGGGGTCCATAGAGCTCTGTTTGACCTAATTCCTCCACTATAAATTCCCAAAAAATCATAAAACCTCAGGAGAGTCCACGAAATACTTTTTCCACCGCTGCAAGTTTCTGTTCTCGAGAGATCCCATCTGGAGGCCTTCTCCGGTACTCCACCGGAGGGGGAATCGATCACGGAGGAGCTCTACATCAACCTTGCTGCCCTTCCGATGATGCGTGAGTTGTTTACCACAGACCTTCAGGTCCATAGGCAGTAGCTAGATGGCTTCTTCTATCTTTTTGATCTTCAATACAATGTTCTCCTCGATGTTCTTAGAGTTCTATCCGATGTAATCACTTTTTTGCGGTGTGTTTGTTGGGATCCGATGAATTGTGAGTTTATGATCAGATTATCCATTAATATTATTTGAGTCTTCTCTGATCTCTTTTATACATGATTATTATAGCTTCGTATTTGTTCTCCGATCTATTGATTTGGTTTGGCCAACTAGATTGATTTATCTTGCCATGGGAAGAGGTGCTTTGTAATGGGTTCGATCTTGCGGTGCTCAATCCCAGTGACAGAAAGGGACATGACATGTATGTATTGTTGCTATTAAGGGTAAAAAGATGGGGTTTATTCATGCATGAGTTTACTTTGTCTACATCATGTCATCGTTCTTAAGGCTCTATTCCGTTCTTTATGGACTTAATACACTAGATGCATGTTGGATAGACGTCGATGTGTGGAGTAATAGTAGTAGATACAGGCAGGAGTCGGTCTACTTGTCTCGGACGTGATGCCTATATACATGATCATTGCCTTGGATATCGTCATGATTATTTGCTTTTCTATCAATTGCCCAACAGTGATTTGTCTACCCACCGTATGCTATTTTCTTGAGAGAAGCCTCTAGTGAAAACTATGGCCCCCGGGTCTACTTTACCATTTACTAAAACCCTAAAAATACTTGCTGCAATTTTATCTTATTTATTTTATTTTGTATTTTTGTTTCAATCTATCTATCTATCACATACAATTGAATCTTTCAATTTACCGCCGAAGGATTGACAACCCCTCGTTTGCGTTGGGTGCAAGGATTTGTTGTTTGTGTGCAGGTGCTGCTAACGAGGTGTTGCGTGATTCTCCTACTGGTTCGATAACCTTGGTTTCATAACTGAGGGAAATACTTATCTCTACTGTGCTACATCATCCCTTCCTCTTCGGGGAAAATACCAACGCAAGCTACAAGTAGCACCACCTACGGCGGCCGATCCCGGTGACTTACGGCGGCAATTGACGGCTCCCAGCACACCACTGTGACCCCCTACCTGCGCTCCAGCCTCCAGTCGGACTAGATCCGGCGCGCGCATCCCCATCGACTATATCGTCCCTTCCGCCGCCCCCTCCTATGCCAGTTTATCCCCTTTGTCCTCCCGCCCAGCGTGTAGGAGATATGCCCTAGAGGCAGTAACAACAGTTATTTTGTATCTCCAAGTTTGTAATGAATGTTTATGTTCCATGCTATAACTGCAATGATTCTCGAGTCTGCAATATCCACGAGGCTCGGAGGGAAACTCATGTGCACGT
The DNA here is from genome assembly GCA_039707655.1 of Elymus sibiricus. NCBI lineage: Eukaryota > Viridiplantae > Streptophyta > Magnoliopsida > Poales > Poaceae > Elymus > Elymus sibiricus. The sequence continues at coordinate 391,567,192 of CM077676.1, read as the reverse complement.
CTGTTATGTAGGAGATATGCCCTAGAGGCAATAATAAATGTTATTGATTATCTCCCTGTTCATAATTATGTTTATGTTCCATGCTATAACTGCAATGATTCTCGAGTCTACAAATAAAACGAGGCTTGGAGGGAAACTCATGTGCACGTGTGGGATAATAAACGGTAAAATGTATTCCTAGTCAAGCCTCTATGACTGGCTCAAGTATTGCATGATGATCCTGTTTTCCTGATCATGGGCATGACTATGCCGGCAATTTTGAGGGCACAATTGTTGGTAGAACACTTGTGTTGAATCGACCCAAATTGATGTTATGCTATGAGATACATTCGTCATAAGTTAATGGTTTATAACACAGAGATGGTTAACGTTTGCATGATTCCTTAGACCATGAGAGTATCGAGTTTCTTCATGCTTGCTTCATGAACTTTGGGGTTTGTTAAACGTCATCCGTAAATGGGTGGCTATTACGGCGGCTTACGGGTTCATGGAAAAGTGTGTCAAGTAACTTGATAGCTCAAGATTGGGATTTGCTCCTCCGACGATGGAGAGATATCTCTGGGCCCTCTCGGTGTTACGGTATCCATCATCGTCTGGCCAGACACAGGGTGATTTGATCACAGGGATGCCGGAACACGGGAACGAGAAAAGAGAACAATACCGGCAACGAGGTAACTGGCATAGTGGACAAGGTGTTGATCCACGGGGATGCCAACATGTCTCACCTCGGGTATTTGTAACATATCGCGAAGCAACAGGAATAGCACACGGCAACTGGAGGTTCACTCGAATATTCATTCGTGTGGGTATAGGGGTCAATATGGGTGTCCACGGCTCCGATGTTGATCATTGATCGGAAGGGGTTCCGGGTCATGTCTATGCTTCACCGAACCTATAGGGTCACACGCTTAAAGGTCATCTATCTGCTGAATACTAGAAAAGGAGTCCGAGAGAAAGTCACAGGAAAAGTTTCGGAGACAACGGAAAAGTTCCGGAGAGAACACCGGAAAAGTTTCGGTAAAACCGAAAAGTTGTTTCGGATAAAACCATTGATCCAAAAAGGTTTCGGCAAGCACCAGGAAAGTTTTGGAGGTTGCCAGATTGGTCTGGTAATTTCTGGAATTTTTCCGGAGAAAAAACCGAAAAAGGTTTTCGGAGCTGCCGGAATTGTTTACCGGGTAAACGAAGATGGTTTTAAATTAAACCACCATACCGGAAATGTTCCGGAGCGCATCCAGATAATTTTAGAGGGTGCCGGAAATGTTCTGGGACCTTCCGGAATTTTTCAGAAGAAATAGTTTCGGAAAACATCTTGTCCCAGCGAGAGGGGACAAGATCCCACGGATCGTGGGGGCTGTTTTTGGGGGCGCCCCCTTTAGGGGACAGCCCCCTTGTGGCTGGACAAAGTGTTGGGGGGCCCCCCCATGGTGGGGGGCAGCCCCCACAAATGGTGGAGAGTGTTGGGAGGAAGGTGGGGCCCCATGGGGGAACACCATGGACAAGGGAACATGTTTTCTCCATGTTTGGTGGGAACATGTTTCCTTGTTTGGTGGGTGCTTGTTTTGTGGGCTGAAATTTCAGCCCCCCCTCACCCCTTCCACCACTATATAAGGAGGTGGAGAGGAGCTCTCCATCCTCACTCCAACTCTCACACACATGGCATGCATGATCTGCCTTTCTTCTCTCCCTCCCACGAAATAGTTTCATAGAGCCGAAAGGCTGTCTGGGTTCCGGCAGGAACTAGTTCTGGATGGCAAAGCCCTGCCGGATAGATGACACCGTATGTGTGCAACTCTGTAGAGAGATCGTAGTTTCGGTCTTAGTTCGAGTATGCCTCCCGAAGGGCTGTCCGTGTGACCGTCCGAGTTTTGGAGGTCCTCCCGAAGGGCTGTCCGAGTGACAGTCCGAGTTTCGGAGGTCCTCCCGAAGGGCTGTCTGCGACACCGTCCGGGGGACTGTGTGACCGCCTCCCGAAGGGCTGTCCGCGGGGCAGATGAGGGTATACATCCTCGCGGTTGGGAGGTTGTAAAATCCTAGCTGCGGGGATCTGCACCGCCGATCGTCATCGACTCTACTTCCGCTGCGCTACGAGTCGGTAACGATAATGATCAAACCTTGTATGCAGTCTCCATAGTGGTCCTGGGCTGGTGCGTAGGTCGGAAATTTTTTGTTTTCTGCTGCGTTACCCAACAGTGGCATCAAGAGCCGTGCTATGCGTAGATGCAGGTTGCGATCTAGAATACATAGAGATGTATGGGTGTTGCATAATATAATTTTGGAGTAGATGAGATCTATTGCTGAAAATTATTTATGCGGGTAGCAGAAGAAGTCTGTTACCCGATGTTCTTGTTGCTTCCCTGAAATTTGCGTTTGCTCAATCTCGAGACAGCATGGTGGAATTTCACAAAGTTCTGGCAATCCGCGATCCTGATTGATCAAGGAAGTGCTATCAGTTCTTTGGGTTCCGCCATAGTCAAAAGAAAGATGAAATTCGCAGATGAAAGGGCAATGCAGATGTGATCTGCACGGGGGTCACGCGTATGACGAAGTTCAGTATGGGGCTCGAGATTTTATTATCTCGTGTTTCATACACCCCGCAATGTTAATCTAGCCACTTGGATTATCATGCTTGATGATGGACGTTGGTAGCTTCGATTTGTTTCGAAACCTTAGAAGCCACGTAAAATAAAATTTCGCATGAACCGATTAGAGGCGTCTAACTTGGTTTTGCAGGATGGTTTGCATGTGCATGTGATGTGGTATAGCAGTGTTCATAATAATTTGATTATGTATGAGATGGCTATATGATGTAAATTGATTTACATGACCTGCGTGTCATGATTCGGCATGATGGCTGGAGCCATATGATTGCACTTTAATGACCTGCGTGTCAACCTTATGTAATGCACTTATTTTATTAGCTATAGAGATAGCAATATTATCTTGTGCATCGACAAGGTGGTGGCAATCTTCACGAAGGTGAACACCGACGCGAATGCCGGAGACGAAGAAATGAAAGACTTCTCCGTCAGAAAGGGCTATACCATATCATGCTATTATGAATTGCCTGAGATGTTTATCCCTTATGATGCACCCTTCTTGATTGCGCAGTAGTCGCTTTTTATTAGGGTGATCTCTCACTGAAATATCAAGTAGTTATTGTTCTCCCAAGTGTAGCACCGTCACGGCACCTAACTTTTTGGGGCATTGCATGATCTCCATGGGTGCGAACGATTAGGGATGTGTGAGGCGGGTGAGTTGAGACCTCGCAGCGAGATCACTTGGTTGTCTTGACGTTCAGGCATGAAAGTCATGAGCTCGGAACACACGCATCGAAAGATGAACAAGAATCGCATAGAGATGTGATCGGCAAGTTTGCCTACCGATTGAAGTTCACGCCATGGGTGTTCATCTCGAACCGTGACGTTGAATGGATATGCGGGTCTTGAATCACTCACAATCAATTATGAGAGATATTGATTTGAGTGGGAGCGCACTATAGAATTAACTTGTTTAATTATCAGTGCAATTAATTTTGAACACTGTCTAAGTGTGGTTTGCATAATAGTTGTAGAATAATGGCTCGCGTTTCCACCTTCCCTGTTAAAATTGAATAGCTGTTAAATATCTGGTTAAAACTTTACGGTTGGTAACGTAATGTGAGGATTGTCCTCAAGAGTGCCGAGAAGGACTTTGTCCTATCGCATGCTTTTGGTATGTTCCCGCTAATGCTATGGATCATGTGACTCTCGTCCTTCGATCCAAAAGCTAGAATTCCTTTTCAGTCAAATACAATATGTTTGCTTCCATGAGACCCGAACTTCGAAAGTTTGGATAGTTATGTGATATTCATGGAATCTGAAAATTATTTTCAGAGATAGACAAAGGCTAAAAGATATGAGATATCCAAAGCAATGTTTGTTTGCAAACTATTAGTAAAGGAGTTTACTATGCATAAGACTGATAAGAGAGGGATCCAGGAGAACGCCTGTCATATGATGAAAGGTGAATAAAACAACAACTTAAAGAGAAAGGAAGTGTCCGAAGGGTGTTAGTAAGACTTTCACGCCTAGGAAGTCCGGGGCTAACGCCACTCTTAAGTTGGGTGCTTCTTCTGAGAGTAGGAGAAATACTGAAAGTGAAACTGTTAGAAGTATAATGGCAAAAGGAAAGAAGACTGGAATATCCAGCTCATGTATGAATGTCATACAGGTTTTTGATGTATAGAAGGCTGGTCAAAGATATAGTTCTTGGGAATTATGGTTAAACATGTTAATCACTAATTCTTGGGTATTGTGAGTTAATCACAAAGATACCCGCTCGATTGCATTCTGTTGCAACTCGATGTAAGAACTACTAAGGCCTGAAAGACTAGTCAGGAATGAGGTTTAGATACACACAGGGAACATAGTAAATGTTACTATACCTTCCAACGGTGTATTCCCTATGTATTTACTTTCATAATTCATTTTAGAGTTTCACACTCTAGCCCTTTTGCATAAGGTATCTTGCAAGAAGGTTGTTCATAAGAGAACTTTTGATGTTCGGTATTGTGAATAACATAAGGGCCATACTTTCATTATGAATGAGACATATGTTATGAATATTGATAATAATACATACCTCTGGGTTTACTTTCATAATTCATTTTAGAGTTTCATATACTCTAGCCCTTTGCATAAGGTATCTTGCAAGAAGGTTATTCATAAGAGAACTTTTAATGTTCGGTGTTATGAAGAACATGAAGGGCCATGCTTCCATCCAGGATGGGATGTATGTTGTGAATATTGATGGTAATATGATACATCCATAACACTGACGCTAAATGTCGTAAGACTAAAAGAATACCACATATGTGTGGCACTGCATTTGGTCACATTGGAGAAACCCGCATGAAAATTCCATTATGATGGATTTTGAAGTCATTTGATTTTGAATCATCTGACACTTGCAACTTTCCTCTGAAAGGTGAAGTGACTAAAATACCGTTCACAGGCCATAAGGAACGAGCAAAGAACATATTGGTGATCATACATTATGATGTGTGTAGTCCAATAAATGTTGTTGCAAGTAGTGGATTTATCTATCTTCAGAAATGACTCAAGTAGATATATGGATATTTACTTGATGAGACGTAGGTCTGGATTTTTTGAAATCATTCGAAAGGTTTTCAATACGAAGAAGAAAATATTGTAACAAGAAAATTATGTTTCTACAATTCGATTGCAGAAAGGAATATTTGAGTTACAAGTTTAGCGAATGTCTGATGAGTTGTGAAAGGGGTTTCATAACTTGCACCTCCCGGAACACCACTACAAGTGGAGAGTCCGTGTAGATGTAAACGAACCATTTATGACATGGTAAGATCAAAGATGACATAAATAAATTTGCCATTATCCCTTTTAAAGTGATGCTTTAGAGACTGCGGCTTTTACACTGAAAAGAGCTCCATCGGGTCTGTTGAAATGACGTCATGGTATGGTACGCCCAACCATGTTATATCTTTTCTTAACATTTGGAATATGGGGCTTGTGTAAAAGGTTACAAACCTATTCCAAATCAGACAAGTGCTACTTTGTAGGTTATCCCAAGTCATTGGGTATTCCCCCACCACTATACCGAGGCAAATAGGTTTGCCACAAAGAACGGTATGCTTTTTGAAGATAATAGTTCTTTCAAAAGGTGAGTGGGAGGACAGTGCAACTCGACGAGATAACCAGTATCTTCGTCATCAGATCAAAGGAAAGAAACCTTGGAAGTGATTCCGGAGTTTCCTACTACGACTGATACGGAAGTCTCTACAATAAAATGTATGGACTTCAGTCGAACTTGCAGCTGAACCACGTAGGCAAAGCTCGTGCAAACCTATCAGGTGCGCAAACGAGATATTGTTGTTAGACAACAGTATACCTACGATACACAAGGAAGCGATGATGGGCCCTGACTCCGGAATTGGCTAAATGCCAATACAAATCTGAGATAGTTTCCATATCAATGTTTCAAGATTAAAATCTTGATACATCTTTCGAAAGGCTTAGAGTCTAACGAATATTTATGGAACTAAAAACTGATACGGATAAAAATGTTTTATCCATAAAGCTCGACTTGTTGCAAAAACAAGTTCAAAGAGTTGACTACGATGAGATTGTCTCACCGTAGCGATGCTTGAAGTCGGTTCGGGTTGAACTAGCAATTAATACATATTTCAATCATGAGATATGAAACATGGATGACAAAAGGATTTCCATCTGATGGGAATGAAACCTAGGACTTGTATGTGATACAGTCCAAAGTAATTTGTCGATCCAAAGGATGCTAGTAAGTATGCAAACTTCAGAGTTCCAGCGATGGACAGAAGAGAGCAAAGTGGAGTTGGAATCTTCGTTTTTGATGAAATGGTCAAAAGAGTTTGACTTCATCAAATGGGTATCGAAGATGCTTGTGATTCAAGAAAGTAAGTGGGAGCATAATAATATTTCTAAAAACCGTGTGTACTTGACACATTGTTAATTGGAAATAAATTTCTTGACACGAATTAGGACTTCATTTGAAAATAGTTTTTCGATGAAGTGCTTAGGCTAAAATGGCCTCAATATTAGGCATGATGATCTATGGAGATAGATTTACCTAAATGGGGCTAAGCAATGAATACATATTGACAAGATGCTAAAACTTTTTAGCATTTAAAACACCAAGGAGTGATTCTTGCCGAAGTCACATGGAAAGAGTTTTTGCAAGACTCGGTGTCCCAAAACACGGATGAGTAAAATACATGATGGAGATTCCACACACTCTTGTGTTTGGATTAATCATGTATTCCATGGTATGTAAAACCAACCAGATATGTCCAATACTCCAAAGTTGTTACGAGTATAGATACCATAGTGATCAAAGTACTGATCATGGGACAACAGTGAAAGATGTCAATGAGTACTAGAGCAGTACTGATGACATGTTTTCTCGCAAACGGAGATCATGAAGAGTTTGTTGTAAAAGGTTACATCGATACAGTCTTCATCAATGCTCCATGCGATTTTCGATTTAAATTGAGGGTTTTGTGTGATACACAATATGGTGGCACGGTAGTTGGAAATTGTTCCAAACAAGATACTGTGGCGAATTCTATAACAAAGGCTAAGTATGTTGACGCTTGAGAAGCGACAAAGAAGTTGTTGAATCATATAGTTCATTCATGAACTTAGTATGGTTCCAAGAAGGCTTTGGTCTATGGGACACTATAGCAGATAGTTGCTCCATAGCTCAGTCTGAGGAATCAGGTTTCGATCAATGATTCACACATATGCAAAGCCAAGTCCACACAAAATATGAATTTTGTGAAAGCGTGAAAACGCGAGGATATGCAAAGTTACACACGGAGCTGAAGTTGTCAGATCCGTTGGACATCAGGCTATACAACATGCGAAACATATTTTACACCAGTATGCCATAGGTGTAAAGTGCATTAGCATTGACTAGATTATTGACTCTAGTGCAAGTGGGAGTCTGTAGGAGATATGCCCTAGAGGCAATAATAAATGTTATTGATTATCTCCCTGTTCATAATTATGTTTATGTTCCATGCTATAACTGCAATGATTCTCGAGTCTACAAATAAAACGAGGCTTGGAGGGAAACTCATGTGCACGTGTGGGATAATAAACGGTAAAATGTATTCCTAGTCAAGCCTCTATGACTGGCTCAAGTATTGCATGATGATCCTGTTTTCCAGATCATGGGCATGACTATGCCGGCAATTTTGAGGGCACAATTGTTGGTAGAACACTTGTGTTGAATCGACCCAAATTGATGTTATGCTATGAGATACATTCGTCATAAGTTAATGGTTTATAACACAGAGATGGTTAACGTTTGCATGATTCCTTAAACCATGAGAGTATCGAGTTTCTTCATGCTTGCTTCATGAACTTTGGGGTTTGTTAAAAGTCATCCGTAAATGGGTGGCTATTACGGCGGCTTACGGGTTCATGGAAAAGTGTGTCAAGTAACTTGATAGCTCAAGATTGGGATTTGCTCCTCCGACGATGGAGAGATATCTCTGGGCCCTCTCGGTGTTACGGTATCCATCATCGTCTGGCCAGACACAGGGTGATTTGATCACAGGGATGCCGGAACACGGGAACGAGAAAAGAGAACAATACCGGCAACGAGGTAACTGGCATAGTGGACAAGGTGTTGATCCACGGGGATGCCAACATGTCTCACCTCGGGTATTTGTAACATATCGCGAAGCAACAGGAATAGCACACGGCAACTGGAGGTTCACTCGAATATTCATTCGTGTGGGTATAGGGGTCAATATGGGTGTCCACGGCTCCGATGTTGATCATTGATCGGAAGGGGTCCCGGGTCATGTCTATGCTTCACCGAACCTATAGGGTCACACGCTTAAGGGTCATCTATCTGCTGAATACTAGAAAAGGAGTCCGAGAGAAAGTCACAGGAAAAGTTTCGGAGACAACGGAAAAGTTCCGGAGAGAACACCGGAAAAGTTTCGGTAAAACCTAAAAGTTGTTTCGGATAAAACCATTGATCCAAAAAGGTTTCGGCAAGCACTGGGAAAGTTTTGGAGGTTGCCAGATTGGTCTGGTAATTTCTGGAATTTTTCCGGAGAAAAAACCAAAAAAGGTTTTCGGAGCTGCCGGAATTGTTTATCGGGTAAACGAAGATGGTTTTAAATTAAAACACCATACCGGAAATGTTCCGGAGCGCGTCCAGATAATTTTAGAGGGTGCCGGAAATGTTCTGGGACCTTCCGGAATTTTTCAGAAGAAATAGTTTCGGAAAACATCTTGTCCCAGCGAGAGGGGACAAGATCCCACGGATCGTGGGGGCTGTTTTTGGGGGCGCCCCCTTTAGGGGACAGCCCCCTTGTGGCTGGACAAAGTGTTGGGGGGGCCCCCCATGGTGGGGGGCAGCCCCCACAAATGGTGGAGAGTGTTGGGAGGAAGGTGGGGCCCCATGGGGGAACACCATGGACAAGGGAACATGTTTTCTCCATGTTTGGTGGGAACATGTTTCCATGTTTGGTGGGTGCTTGTTTTGTGGGCTGAAATTTCAGCCCCCCCTCACCCCTTCCACCACTATATAAGGAGGTGGAGAGGAGCTCTCCATCCTCACTCCAACTCTCACACACATGGCATGCATGATCTGCCTTTCTTCTCTCCCTCCCACGAAATAGTTTCGTAGAGCCGAAAGGCTGTCTGGGTTCCGGCAGGAACTAGTTCTGGACGGCGAAGCCCTGCCGGATAGATGACACCGTATGTGTGCAACTCTGTAGAGAGATCGTAGTTTCGGTCTTAGTTCGAGTATGCCTCCCGAAGGGCTGTCCGTGTGACCGTCCGAGTTTTGGAGGTCCTCCCGAAGGGCTGTCCGAGTGACAGTCCGAGTTTCGGAGGTCCTCCCGAAGGGCTGTCCGCGACACCGTCCGGGGGACTGTGTGACCGCCTCCCGGAGGGCTGTCCGCGGGGCAGATGAGGGTATACATCCTCGCGGTTGGGAGGTTGTAAAATCCTAGCTGCGGGGATCTGCACCGCCGATCGTCATCGACTCTACTTCCGCTGCGCTACGAGTCGGTAACGATAATGATCAAACCTTGTATGCAGTCTCCATAGTGGTCCTGGGCTGGTGCGTAGGTCGGAATTTTTTTGTTTTCTGCTGCGTTACCCAACATGTTATACTAAACGGTAAAATATATTCCTAGTCTTGCCTCTAAGACAGGCTCAAGTATTGCATGATGATCCTGTTTTCCTGTTCATGGGCATGTCTATGCCGGCAATTTTTGAGGGCACAATGTTAGGAGAACATTTGTGTTGAATCGACCCGAATTGATGTTATGCTATGAGATACATTCGTCACAAGTTAATGGTTAATAACACAGAGAAAGTTAATGTTTGCATTATTCCTTAGACCATGAGAGTATCGAGTTCCTTCGTACTTGCTTCGTGAACTTTGGGGTTTGTTAAACGTCATCCATAACTGGGTGGCTATTATGGCGGCTTACTGGTTCACGGAAAAGTATGAAAAGAAACGAGATAGCTCAAGATTGGGATTTGCTCCTCCGACGTTGGAGAGATATTCTCGGGCCCTCTTGGTGTTACGGTATCCATCATCGTCTGGCCATACAAAGGGTGATTTGATCACAGGGATGCCGGAACACGGAAACAAGAAAAGAGAACAAAACCGGTAACGAGGTAACTGGCATAGTGGAAAAGTTGTTGATCCACGGGGATGCAGAAAATCTCACCTCGGGTGTTTGTAACATATCGCGAAGCAACAGGAATAGCACACGGCAACTGGAGGTTCACTCGAATATTTATTCGTGTGGGTATAGGGGTCAATATGGGTGTCCACGGCTCCGATGTTGATCATTGATCGGAAAGTGTTCCGGGTCATGTTTATGCTTCACTGAATCTATAGGGTCACACGCTTAAGGGTCATCTATCTGCTGAATACTAGACAGGCAGTCTGAGAGAAAGTCACTGGAAAAGTTTCGGAGACAACGGAAACGTTCCGGAGAGAACACCGGAATAGTTTCGGTACAACTAAAAAGTTGTTTCGGGGTATACCATTAAGTTAAATTGGTTTCGGCACATGCCTGGAAATTCTTGGAGGGTGCCAGAATTGTTCTGGAAACTTCTGGGATTTTTCCGGGATAAAAAACGGAAATGTTCCGGAGCTGCCGGAACCGGTTTGGTTGCTTTTCGCAGATGAAAACCACTAATCCGGAATTGTTTCGAAACACATCCAAAATCATTTTTGTGGGTACTAGAATTATTCTAAGACCCACAGAAATATTTTCGGATTTAACGGTCACGGAAAATTGGTTCCGTGAATAGTGAAAATCACTTTATGGTTAATTTTTTGGATAGCCACCTTTTGGGATTTTTCCCAAAAGGCTTCTAGAAAGACTTAGGGACTAAGGAACCCCCTTTGGGGGGGGGGGCATGAGGGTGGCCGGCCAAGGTGGAGCTCCACATGCCATTCTTTTTTGCCTTTTATTCCTTTTATGTGTGACATAAAGTGAGGTTACTTTGGTATTTTGTGTGCCAATCCTACCCCTTGGCTTTCCTATAAATAGAGGTGGAGAGGTGCTCTCCACACTCATCCCTTGCTCTCATACACATGCCATGATTTGTCTGGTTTTCTCTCTCCCTCCCACGAAATAGTTTCGTAGAGCCGAAAGGCTGTCTGGGTTCCGGCAGGAACTAGTTCTGGATGGCGAAGCCCTGCCGGATAGCTGACACCGTATGTGTGCAACCCCGTAGAGAGGTCGTAGGTTTGATCTTTTGCCCGAGGGGCTGTTCGAGGGTCCTCCCGAAGGGCTGTCCGAGTTACCGTTCGAGCTTCGAGGGTCCTCCCGAAGGGCTGTCCGCGACATCGTCCGAGGGACTGTCCGACCGCCTCCCGAAGGGCTGTCCGACGAGGGAGTACATCCTCGCGGTTGGGAGGTTGTAAATCCTAGCAGCGGGGATCTGCACCGACGATCTACATCGACTCTACTTCCGCTGTGCTACGAGACGGTAATGATCAGATCAAACTCTGTATGCAGTCTCCATAGTGGTCCTGGGCGTGCTCGCTGTACCGATTTTTTTTGTTTTCTGTCGCGTTCCCCTACACAGTGACTGTGGCGTCGCGGCTGGCTTGCTCGCCGGCATGCGCGCGCGTGCTTTGATGCACGGCGCTTCGTCGAGTTGGCCGGACCGCGGCGCGCGCGTGGCCTGCCTAGGGTTTCCGGTGGCGGTGCTACACGCCGGCCACGGGTCTCCGGCTACCATGAAGGCGGCGGTGCTTATTCGATTCGATCCTCAAGGTAGCCCTTCCCTTCCCCTTCTCTCTTCGATTCGATCCGATCTGGCAGCCATGGATGAACACTGACCGCAGTGTATGTTGCTCTATTCTTCGTGTTCTGCTGTGCTGCAGGACACCCATGGATCTTGCTGCAGGAGGTGCGTTTTGGAGAACCAACCTGAGATGCAGCCAGCTTCCAGTTCCTGGGCCGTGCTCTGCTCGAGCAGGAGGGGTAGGAGGGGTTTGCTCCTCTGCTTCTAGGGCGACCAAGAGGTCCTGCCCCGAGCTCAAGCACGTCCACGCCGACCCACCACGACAGGTAGGATCTCCATCTCCCTCTCATCTTCCTCTGCTCGCTACTGCTGCTAAGTTGAGGAATAGTTGATGCAAATCCTGGTTGTGTCAAGGAATTCTAGAGGGATTTGTATGAACAAGTCCAGTTTTTTCATTTATTTAGTTAGTACCAAACAGAGAGAGAGAATATGAGCTCCAGATTGGTTAATTTTGCTACTACCACATGGATTTGTATCTATGCAACCATCTCCATGTTGTTTGTATTGTTCAGATTGCAAGAAATTTAGTTTTGGGTGACCTGCACTTAGTTTAACTTCTCTGAATAATCAACCATTTGACATAAATATGTTGTGTACATTCTGAACCCCCCATCATGACACAATTGATATCTATATGCAGCAGGGCAGTACATAGCATTATAAGTTAAATTCTTGCTTGCTCTGTTTGTCAACCCTTGCTTATTTATTTTTTTGTTCGGTTTGGATGCAGCAGGTGCCGTCCTTCCATGGACGAGGAGGACAACGACCTGGACCTCGACAGCGATGTTGTCAGCCCCGCACAAGGTCACTCCCACCCAATAAGCGTTTTTTTTCAAGTTACCGCTGCTCTGTTTTTGCAATCCGCTCGTTGTTCAGTAAACTAGTTACTAGTGTTTGTGAACATAGGCTCCTTGTTCACCAAATGAAGAATCCTTCCAAGAATTTAACCATTTTCATTTGTAAAAAATGAATGGCTGCTACTATTTCTAGTTTTCGGTTGGGATGAGAAGTGTGTTTGCATGCTTGTGCTTATGTGGTTGATGATCACATACGTACTAGTCTTGCTGATGTTGGTCATGAAGTTTCTGTTATGTATGTTGAATTTGCAACCCAATGACAGAATTAGTATTAGAATGCTGCATGTTTATTAGGATGTGGCTGAAACCATTGGATGGCCTTCCTAGACATGTTTTGTTGCTATCAATATTTGTCCCATGTTTTGTTTCCTTGCATACTTATTACTACAATCTTTACTACTGATATTGTCATATCTACTAGTTGTGGTTCCCTCAAATTGACTAGTTTCATAGAATATCTCTGTTCACATGTACACTACAACACCTTTGTACTACTGCTGTTGTTGTATGGCAAACACCAGAGGCAAATCATATTTGTGATGCAGTTTCTGTAACTTGGCATTTCTATATGGCTTGTTTATATTATTATACATTGTGATGTTCCATACATTTGTTGCTGGTTGAACATGATCCTTGGTTCGATATAAAAGTAGAACTGTTCATTGCTAGTTTAATGCTCCAGCATTGATAACACTCCCTTCATGCTTGCTGACCCACACCTTGTTCGGTTGTTCTCGCAGACCCGATGAAGCCATGATGCGTACCTTGCTGGAGCGCATCAACCCCAGCCATGGCACCACATTCACAGTCTTGAGGTAACCGTGTTGCAACTGCAACAACGCTATCTTCTCCGGCTAGATAAGTCTTCGGTCTATCCCATTATTTTCTTTTGTTACTTGGTCTATGTGCCATGATGCCATGACATATATTATTGTGTTGATCCCCTATGTGATGTAGAAGCTATGATGTTTTGTTTTGAGTCTGTTGTAAATTGTAATTGATAATGATTTGTGTAAAATTAGTGTAGAACATATGAATTGTTATCTTAAATCATTCGCACCGTGCTCAATGAACCATCTAAGATTGAATCATTTTCTGCGTTCAACATCTAGAACCATTCTGGCAGTTTTGGTATTCATGCAACAACTGTGCGTTCTTGTCTCTTGTGTTGTTTCTGTGAGCTAGTCCTTGTGGTTATTACTGTTACATGTTACATGTAGAGATGCTTCATGATTTAGTCCCTAGCTGCTTTCTATATTTGTTTTTATTTGTTTCTAACTCTTTTGGTTTATTGTTAGATGCCTTCGTTCAGCCTCTACGAACATATCAAGAAATGGTGTTTCCTCTCATTTACAGGAGCTCCAGCCTGAAAGTGAAGAAGTCAGAAGTATATTTGTAGTAGTAGTAGTTATCTGGGTGAAATGAACTATGTAAAGATTGTGCTATTAGCCAAAATTGGCATGTGGTTTGATAGTTTTCATTTGTTTACTGTTCTGACTGAAATAATTGTGTGGAAATTGAAACCTGGGCCGTCGTTAATTAGAACCTGACAAGTGGGACCTAATAGTATTTGGCATCTAAAAAGGTCATTTACCAAATAATATTCACAGGAAAAAAGACTAAAAATTAAGGAAATGGACTGTAAAAAGGCCGAGGCCCAATTGAGAAATAGATGCGACCCAAAAAAGAAATGGCCCACAAAAGGATCACGGCCCTGGAAATAAAAAGGCTGAACTGTTGGGCTTGGCCCGTGTGGCTGACCAACATTAATAGAAAAATAATATTAAATGCGCTGATTACTGGGCTTGGCCCATATAAACGGTCGAACTGGACCGGGCTGATTCTAATCAACGACCAATTCATTTGGTCATAATTTTGCCACGTCAGCTTGCCACGTCGGATCCGGCGTGGTGTGGGCATGTTGCCAGTGACCAAAATAATTGGTCGTAGAACCAACGACCTTTTATTTTGGTCGTTACCTTCTACGACCATTTCACAACAAAGGTCGTTAAGTTTCATTAAAGACGGTCAGCTTTTGACCAACTATTTCTGGTCACAAAAAGGTCGCAAATGAAAAACAATGACCATTCAGTGACCAATATTGATGGTCGCAAGTTGCCATATTTCTTGTAGTGCTAGAATGACCTACTTTGGTTCAAATTTGGCAACATGAGATGAGACATAAAAATACGGAAACGCTCTTTGGCGAACGTCAGATATCTGGCAGTCCCTAGCAGCCTGAATCGCAGCGCGAGGTTGGTGCCACGTCATGGTTCCAGGTAGTTTACGTTGTGACCAACTCTGTGGCGAACACCCCTATTTTTATTGTACCCGACAAAAAATTCCACCAGAGGGGCGCGAAGGGGGACCTCATATTCCACGACCTACGCGGAGAATAGAGAAGAAATACATGGCCCTCCTTCCCCCGCGCTAGTTTTGAGCCGGCGCATATGCGCGGCGATGCTCCACTGTTTCTGTTTCGTTCTTTTGTTTTTATTTTGTTTGTCTTTTTTGCTTCTAAAAATGCTCGGGATTTCAAAAAAAGTTTTGAATTAAAAAATGTTTCAAAGTTCAATATAACATCACAAATTTGAAAATATTTGTGGATTATTAAAAAAATCACAAATTTCAAAAATGTCCCCGCAGTTCCAAAAAAAAGTGAAGTTCATAAAAATGTTCACTATTTGAAAAAATGTTATAAAATCGAGAGTTGTTCCTGAATTAAAAAAATGTTCATGAATTTTAGAAAATTGTTCAAAAATTTTAGCATTTGTTCCCAAAATTTCAAAAAAATGTTCGCCGATGCAAAAAGTTCTCGAATTTCAAAAAAAGTCCGATAAAAAAATTACGCAAATTTTTAAAAAATTCTCGAATTCAAAAAAGCTTCACAAATTAAAAAAATTTCCCGAAATTCTAAAGTTGTTCTCCAATTTCAAAAAAATCCCGAACTTTAAAACAAGTTCAAAATTTTAAAATAAAAAATAAGAAGAAAAAGAAAAGAAAAAAAAGAGAAAAGGAAAAAGCAGATCCTAGAAAGGTGCCACAGCAGGTGTACAGGCAAGCCTGAATGGGCCGGCCCATATACCGCTAGGGCGCTCGCATGTCGCCCCCCAGGGGTGCACGGAGGGTGGGGACCGAACCCACGACCTCTTAAGCAATGACACGGTGTTCACCACTTCGACCGAAGCTGCCTTTTTTTTAACTATATGACTGAAGTTGTCTTGTAAACAATGCAGTGAAAGTTGCAATGTATGCTTTGAAGGTTCTTTTCAATTCGTGTTTCATTTGATTTTTTTTCTTCTAAAAATCAAGATTTGTTTTTAATTTTTGAAAGAACAAAAATCTCTAATTTTTCAAGGGATTTTTTTTCTCTAAACTTGCCATGTGCATTTTAATTATTGGTAGCATGGCAATTTATTTTTCTTTTAAAACCATGACTCTTTTTGGTCTTCCCAAACACAACATTCTCACATGGCATTTTAATTATCTAGAGCATGACATTTCGATAATTAATAAATTGACATTTTTATTAATAGGAGGATGGTAGTTTTATTAAACAAGAGCATGGCATTTTAATAATTAATAACATGTCATTTTTATTAATAATAGGATGTTAGTTTTATTAATTAAGAGCATGGTATTTTAAATAATTAATAACATGTCATTTTTTTTAATAAGGATGATAGTCTTATTATTAAGAGCATGGAATTTTAATAGTCAATAACCTGACATTTTTACTTTTAATAAGATGTCATTTTTTATTTTATATGTCATGTAAAAAATTTCTTTTTTGACTATGAAAATTCTTGGGTGTGATTTTGCATGTTTTCGGAAACAAAAATATACTAGAATCTAACTGGGGGCTTATCCAGATAAAACATTTTTTATCTAGAAGATGGTTGTTTTTTAAGTTTAGCATGGCAATTTTATTTTATTTTCTAGATCATATTCATTGTAAATTTATAAATTAGAGAAATTAAAGTTTTATTAAGTATCATGGCATTTTTCGTAATTCAAATCATGGCAATTAGGGTCATTTTTTATGACATTTTTTCCAAAAACAATGTTCACTAAGCCTATGGGCCAGAGCGAATGAATCGCTGGATGGCAGCCCCCCACCCTAGCGAACTGCCAAAAGCCCAATTCCTATTTGGCACCTTATGCGCCATTTAGAGGCTATATTTTGTTAACTGGCGCACACCCGCTCTACAACACTTGGTAGGAAAAAGGCCGGTCCATGAAAGTTTTTTGTCGCTTTTGTAGGTTCCACTTGTCTTTTAGGTGGTTTTCTTTCTGTTTTCCAGAGCAGGTTTTTTAGATGTTTTTTTTCGTTTTTTCAATCGGTTTTTTTTCTTCTTTTTCACCTTTTCATTTTCTTATTTATTTTTCTTATTATAATTTTTTCCGCTTTTTTAATTTTCATTTTTCGTGAACTTTTTCAATTTTCATGAACTTTCTCCAAATCCGTGAGCAATTTTCTTAAATTCGTGAACTTTTTTATCTAATATACGTGAACCTTTTAAAAATTCTTGAATAATTTTGCAAATTTGTGTACTTTTTTCCTCGAGAGAATATTTTCAGATGTCTTCAAGGAACCAAAGATCTTGGCTTGTTCTATTAGAAAATTCAAGATAAGACCATGGTAGGATATTATGATGCTGGATATCTATCTGATCCACATGCTAGATCACAGACTAGTTTAGTGTTCTTGAATAGAGGTACAACCTTCTCTTGGAAGTCGATAAAATAAACTTTGATGGCAACATCCACAAATCATTCTGAAATCATTGCTCTGTATGAAGCATTATATGATTGTGTATGGTATTGCAGAATGATGAACTTGGTTGAAAGTTCAAGTGAAATTGGTTAACTGGAATCACCCACCATTATCTATGAAGATAATGCTACATGTATTACACAAATGCAAACATGTTATATAAAGAGTAATATTACAAAGCATATTGCTCCTAGACTTTTTTACCCCATGAGTTGTAGAAAAATGGGGTAAATATTTTTGCAAATGAAATCATGTGACAATCCCGCTGATTTGTTTACAAAGTCCTTACTAAGTTCTTTATTTGAGAAATATATTAATGGAATTGGTATGAGATGACTTTGGAACTTGCAAAAGTCCTGGGGGAGTGACCCCAGAATTATAATTTGTTCGTGATCTTTGGATGTTTAATACTACACTCTTTTCCTTTATAATTTTTTTGTTTCTCATGGAAGGTTTTTAATGAGGCAATAGTAATACAAGAATTATGATATGTCAGTTTCTCCTTATTTTTTCACAAGGTTTTCTAGAAAGAGTTTTTCATGGCATATTATGTATATCTTCTCATATTTTTCAACAGAGTTTTTGAAGCAGCATTTTTTAAAAATGATGAAAAATACATGGACTTGCATAGATTAGGGAGGGGGGAGGGGGGTGTTACGAAGTGCATGTTAATTAAACAAAAATCTACCCATGTGTTATTATCTCCGGAGAGATGCATCCCTTCCCCATCTCTATATCAACGGACACATCTCTTCGTGTGCGTCGCTTAGAACCATTGCATCTGGGTGATGCACCCCTCCGGAGGGTATATGTACATGTACTAATCATTATCAGTAACACGATATCATTATTATTATTTCATATTGTTTCTTTACAATAAGGACTTAGAACAACGAGGATTTAGAATTTGTGTCTTATATTTATGTGAAATGCAATCAATAGTTTGGACCATTACATCTGAATCTGGTTCCTATCTTCCTTTCGCTAGATCTATAAATTTTAAACCTAGCGAGTCTTTCCCCACATACGCCGCTAGGAGACAAACACCTTCTTCAGCACCACATGAATGAAATTAAATAATGGTCTTCCATATATTCGGTTGTACGAATTTAGGCAACCAACCTTTTGCCAGCCGAGCAAATTTTCTATAAATTCAAATAAATCTTTGGACAGTTGGATCCGAATCAATTAAATAATGACCTTCTATATAGTGGTTTGAATGAATTTTGGCAACCAACCTTTTGCCAGTTGAGCATATTTTCTATAAATTTAAATCAATCTTTGGACAGTTGGATCTGAATCAATTAAATAATGACCTACTATATAGTTGTTTTTTTTAACTTAGGCAGCCAACCTTTTGTCAGCGAAGAAAAGTTTCCTTAGATTCAAGTCAATCTTTGGACCGTTGGATCTGAATCGGGTTCCTATCTTCAACCCGCTTCCCTGTTGTGTAGATCTGTAAAGCCTAAGCCTAGTCATCCATCAATTTTTCAGATGCGTCACCAGGCATCCTTCTTGACCTCATTTCTCCCCCCCCCCCCCCCCCCCACCATAGTCGATGATGTCATCTCCTTGTCTCTAATGTCTCCATGCGTATGTTTACACTATCTCCACCATCTTCCACCGCGCTCACCTAAGTCGCCGCAAACCCTTGGACACGACCCATATATATTGTTCAATTTTCTAACCTATGTATTTAACTTGAAGCATATATCTGCAATACTATGAATTATTTTTCTTCTTGTTGAACAATTGATCCAACAGCTTGAGCAAAAGGCTAAATTGAACGAAAGAAGGGAAACTCATGCTCTCATATCTATGTCATCCAACCATTGCCCTATCACCCCCATCAACAACAACAACAAAAAAGTGAAGAAAACAAAACTAAAAAAAAGTCGACTCTAGTAAGTTTCAGAAGAAAACAAAATGCCGACTCTAAAACTATTCCTCCCGCATCACGAAAAGTTGACGCAGACGCTGCCGTTCTTGGCGCTTCCGCACGCCGGGCACGCCTGCGCCGCGGCCGCGCACGGCGCGCACACGCAGAGGTGCCGGCACGGCAGCAGCAGCACAACGGCCGCGCCCTCGCGGCACCCCTTGCACCTTCCTGCTCCTGTCGCGGGACGCTCCTCCACTACCGGCGTGCCCACCTCCTCCTCCTCCTCCGCGCAGAGGGGCACATGGTTCTCCCCCCAGCAGCACGACTCGGCGTCGTCCTGGCCGTCGCCGCTTATTCCACCGCCACGGACCGCCTGGGCGTCGAGCGCCCGCTGAAGGTCGCCGCGGAGCACGTTGGCCGTGGCCTCGTGGGACTGCGCGACGTCACGCCACATCTGAGCCTCCATGAAGAGGTTCCGAAGGTGCTCCTCGAGCGCCCAGTTCATGGTCCTGATCCGCTCAATCTCCTCATCCTTGGCCTTGAGCCGCTTCGCCGCCCTGGCCTCCATGGTCGAGAAGATGAGCCTCAGGTGGCTCTGCCTCTGCTCCGCCAAAGTAGTCCACATCTTTTTCGCCTGCATCATCGACCACGTTTAACAAAAGCTAGAGATTAAAGCCTGAAACGCAAAGCATGGATCGGTACAAGCATGGTGGAGATTTGATCATGGGACTTACGTGTTTGAGCAGGATGCGGTCGACGTCGATGGTCCGCAAGAACGTCGGCCGCACCAAGCACCGACGACCGCTCGTCGCGCTTCCGCTTGTTTGTGCTCATTTCCTGAACACCGTCGGGCCTGACGCCCTTCTTCACCAGATCAGCCGCGGCCATCGCCAAGAACTCAGAATACTGCTTCGCGGCGGACGACGTCGTCGGCGGCGGCGGCGGCGGCGTGAAGAGGTACGCGTGCGGCTGGTGCCCCCGCTGGCTCGGCACCGCAGCGCCATAACAAGGCCCACTCGCTGGCATAGCAGCGCCATAACAAGGACCACTCGCTGGCATAGCAGCGCCATAACAAGGACCACTCGCTGGCATAGCAGCGGCGGAGGCAAGCTGGTGGTGACCGCCGCCGGCGCCGGTGGTGAGTAACATGTGGCGCAGGCGTTGCAGGTCCACGGAGGCCATGGCGATTGATGGGGCGCGCGGGTCGTCCGCTAGCTTCCTATATATACAGCCAAGGGCAAGGCGATGCGTCCCCGGCCGGAGTTAGTCAGATGTGGGAGGTGAGGTCATCGATCGGCTAGGGGACGGGCGGGCAGGGTGGCAAAGAAACGAGGTCCGTGGATGGCCAATAATGCTACACATACGAAGGGATACGAGCTTTAACACGCTGAGTAGGCAGCGATCCGACGTGGCTGCGAGCGCGGGCTGAAGCGAGAAAACGGAGACCTGCCGCTATTTGCGCTAGTTAATAACCACCAGGACGCATTAAGAAAAAAAAACAGAGCAGTCGGCCCTTCCCTTTCTCTCCCAATCGATGGCTTCTATCCCAGATCGGCCAAGCGAGATGCAACTTGCCCTCATGGCGGCCCGATGCAGCGAGTTCCGGTGCGGAGTCCCATTGCGGCGAGTTCTTGAGGCCGCGAGGCGACCTTCGCCTTGTTGGATGCGGCATGGATGGCTCTTCCGATGCAGAGAGGCAATCTCGTCCTCGTCAGCAGCGTCATGGTCGGCTCCTCGAGGGCGGCGAGACGGCCTCGTTGTATGGACGCCGGCGGCACCGTGGGCAAACCTTGTTGAGCCTGGCGCGGCGTACTAGCTGGTTGAGTCACGGCCGACGGGCCTCCTTGTATGGACGCTAGCGGCGCCGTGGGCTATCCCTGCCGCCGCGGCGTACTGACTGGCCGTGTCGTGGCCGACGAGGCTGCTCCAGCTGCTCCTGGGCGTGCAGTGAGCATTCTCGACACTCTCAACCCCGCGCAGCTGGGCCAAGTCGACGAGCTGCAGCGCTGAATTTGGTATCTTAGCAGCTATGCCTTCTTTTAATCTGAATTTTGTGCAAACTCTGAATATTGTTTTGCTTGGCAGGGAAAGGACTGCAGACACTTCGGCCTAGGTGGTATTCTCTGTGTAATGCAACAGGAAGCAAGAAGTGTAGCTTCACCAAATCAAAAGAGACCAAACTCAGTGACCACATAAGATTGCAGATTATACCCATGTCTCTCAAAGAGAAGATAATTGGAATGTGGAACTTCTGAACAGAATTGCTCATGTAGTTCGTGTTGACTGTAACATGTACTTCTCAGAATTACTCATGTAGTTTCTTTTGATTGTAACATGTACTTGTCATTATATGATTTTGTATGATTGTAAACTATGGAATCATCAATAAAATGAATATACAAAGGTTGTTCAATTCTGGGATGTTTGAAGGATGTTAAAGCCTGTGTGACTTGTATGTTGTGATCATAATGTTCCAATTAGAATCATGAATAAGAAATTTGTTTACTGGAAACGTCCTTATGTATTATTAATCTTTCTTTTATAGTCGAGATTCTTTAGAATAAATAAAGAGTATTATGGAAGCCACAAACAGCTCTCAAACATGTGAGTTAGGTAGCGGCAATGTGTACACAGACATATCCATGGAGATTTGCAATTGTATAATAATTTCATATGCAGTTCTATCACTTTGGAGGAAAATCAGATGATAAACCATAAATTTGTTTATTTTCTAGTGCGCTAGTGTCTTTTGGCTATTACATTAAAATTGCCAAGTGCATAAAAGATACTGCATCCAACATCTTCAAAGTACATAAATCATGTCTAATACTGATCCATCCTATTGTTGAGCCCTCCAATTCCATCAAAGTGTAATTCTGCAGAAGTGGGCACTATAGTTGATCCTTGCTGAACTTGGAACAACATGCTTGTATATTCTCCTAGTATTGGAGGCATAACCATTTTCGATGAACCTCCAAATGCTTGGGGTGGATTTATGTTGTCAGTGCTAATGCCAAAGTCAAATGATTCCTGCTCCAGAGAACACAATAAATGACATGTATGCTCAAGGGTTCACTAGAAATGAAAAGGATGACAAGCAAAAATACCTGAGCTGTGCTACTACAAGCTTGGCCATCCAAATAAACAGCTTGATGAATCTGTTTTACATTGCAAGACGGTTAAGTAAGGAAAAAGCATGAAAAGAATATTGTCAAACAGCCGAGAACAATAATTAGATAAATACCGCATGATCCAAAATATTTTCTTCCAGAACATCATCCTCTGAGGATTTTCTTTTTTTACTGGACCTTTTATTTTTTAAATTCATGGAGCGAGCCTGAAATAAACAAATTTAGTGAGCTCACATGCACGAATTTGGGTCCTTATTTTTCACAACATAAAACGTAATATAAGCAACAATACCTTTTGTGCAGCTTCCTTCTTCTCCTTGTCTGCCGCCTTTTTCTTCTCCTTTTGTTCATTTTTCTTCCGCTTTTCGTTTGCTTGCCGAATAAGCTTATCAACCTTAGATTCTTTTCTCAACGAAGGAGGACGTCCAGCACATCTAACAGCTATTGGACTTAGTATAACTTACTTGTTGCCTTCCCATCAAAAGGTGCATCTTCCTTCAATTGATCATCCTGTGTACCAACCTGATCATTATTACTTTCAGAACTTGAGTTGCTAGTGTACCGAATTTTCAAGGTGCCGAGATCTTCAATCAAGGAATTGAATGAATCATCTGACATGGTGCCTATCTCTGCAACCGGGTAGAATGCATTGCACAAACTATCAAAACGTTTGGCAACAGGAGTGTCTTCCATGCCGCCATATGTGCATCTGATAAAGTTATGTTTCCTTTTCACATTTTTTCTCCAACGATTAAGGATATATTGTGGAGGAACCTCCTTGATTTTCTTCTGAGTGAGCACACATAGGACATGCCTACATAGAATACCTCTGAACTCAAATCGGCGACATGTACACTTAACTTCGAACTCTTCCTCATTGAAATATACATGGTACACAATATCTTTTCTCCATCCCTTTTCTTCGTCAATTAGCACATCCTCGGTTATTTCATACGTTTCTATTGCCCCTTCTTTTTGTACTAACTTTCGATCACAATACATAATATCTGTTAGCTCTTCTTGAAATTCTTTGAACTTTGAATTTGTATAGATTGACTGAAATTGCTTCTCGATGTCAAATCGTGTGATACAAGGTATGGTTGAATTGAAAGAATTGAAATCAGCAATAATCTCCTTCTCAACTTTATCACGAAGAGCATTCTCGTATTGGCTAACAAAATGCTTCAATGTAGTTTTTGCATTAACATATCCATCAAAGAAGGCATTCATACTCTCACTACGTTGTGTAGTAGACATACCTGCCCAAAAGGCGTCTTTCACAAATGCTGGAACCCAACGGTGCCGATAGTTATAAAGCCCTTTAAGCCATTCATTATCAGAAAGATCATACTTCTCAAGCATATGCATCCAAGCAACTTCAAATTCTGTAATTGTTAATGAATTATAAACTGCATTACCAACAGCAACCTTGATATGATCATATTCATCATATCCCCAACTTCTCTGGAATCTTTTTCATTATGTGCCACAGGCACCATCTGTATCGAGATTCCGTAAAAACGGTTTCCACACCATTCTGAATTGCTTTTGCTTGATAAGTTACAATAGCTTTTGGGTGACGATTTGACATACAAGTGAGCCATGCTTGAAATAACCAAACAAATGTTGCTGTATCTTCATTTGATAGTAAAGCACATCCTAGCAACACTGATTGGCCATGATGATTCACTCCGACAAAACAAGCAAAAGGCATATCATATTTATTCATCAAATATGTTGTGTCAAAAGTAATGACATCATGAAAAGACTCATACACTGCTCTACTTCTAGCATCAGCCCAAAATACATTCCGAAGTCGGGATTCATCATCAACATCCATGACACTAAAAAAGTTTGGGTTGTCGGATTGCATTTTGATGAAATAGTCACGAACTGCTTCAGCATCACCATTGCCAAGTTTCAACCTTCTTATTTTCTCTAGATAATTGCGAGAATCTTTCTCACCAAAAGTTAGGTTTTGGTGACCATCTGCTGCCACAACAAAAGAATTGAAATTCTTGTTTACTCGAATTCCGGCCCAGTCATTCAACTCAAGCTTTCTCTTCACATGAAAATCTAACCTTTTGTTGCATCTAAACAACCAAGATTTATGTGGACTTAATGTATGATTATGATCCAAAATGATCTTCGAAATATACAACTTCCCATCAGGATCACGAGCAATATTAATTTTAGCTTCGCATCCTAACCCGGCAGTTGGATTTGGCTTCAACATATTTTTTGATTTGGACTGAGTTTTACCATGACGACTGCAAGAAAGTGTAAGGTACCTCGGTTGTCCATTATCATCCCTGTTTGAGCTTCTTCTCGTCACACCAAAGCCTTTTGCTTTAGCATATTTGATGTAGTACTCTCGCACATTCTTCTCATTATCAAAGGTCATCCCCAATTCAGGTTCTTCAAGTAACGCATGCGGCTGATCATGAGCTTCACCATGGTTATGTTCAAGCTCCACATTGCTACCCTTTCTTTGCTTAACGCCATCATCATCACTTGAAATAGACATGTCACTTGATTCTTGAACACCACAAGTTCCGTCATCCATGCCTATAAATCATGAAAAAAAATTAAGCATTCTCATTCGAAGGCAGTATAATTAAACTGAATGGTAGTAATAAATTCACCTAAAGAGTTGCATGTCAAAAATGAACTTCGAAACTTCATGTTGAACTTTACTAGATATATACACTCAGAAATAAACATATGAAATATTGATGTGCTGATGTGATGTGCAACAGTTATGTACAGGCAAATACATGAAGATAAATATTAACAAAGAACTTCCGGGCTTCAACAAGACCGACAACTCACATGCACCGCTTTGATCTAAGGATGGATAAATCATTTATATTGCCGCACAAGTATATATGATGCAGAATCATCAAGCAGACTATCCAAGTTCATCAAGTAATTGAAGCAGAGCTTGATTACACGGCTTTGATCTACAGATGCTTGATGTATATACGGGCTTTCACAAGGTATATAGTTTTACAGGCTAACATTGTGGCCTTGGGCATACATATGATTACCTGCTAATGGCGATGCGAACGAACAACCGCCGGCCTCGGCTCGAACAGATCGGCAAAGCTCGCAGCAACGCAGCGGGACGCGCCGAGGTCGTTCGCGGCGGCGCGATCGGAAATCTGGAACGAGGGCAACCAAGCTGCTCTGTTTTTTTTTTCTTAATGCGTCCTGGTGGTTATTAACTAGCGTAAACAGCGGCAGGTCTCCGTTTTTTCGCTTCAGCCCGCGCTCGCAGCCACGTCGGATCGCTGCCTACTCAGCGTGTAAAAGCCCGTATCCCTTCGTATGTGTAGCATTCCACGGGCTTTTACACGCTGAGTAGGCAGCGATCCGACGTGGCTGCGAGCGCGGGCTGAAGCGAGAAAACGGAGACCTGCCGCTCTTTGCGCTAGTTAATAACCACCAGGACGCATTAAGAAAAAAAAACAGAGCAGCCGGCCCTTCCCTTTCTCTCCCAATCGATGGCTTCTATCCCAGATCGGCCAAGCGAGATGCAACTTGCCCTCATGGCGGCCCGATGCAGCGAGTTCCGGTGCGGAGTCCCATTGCGGCGAGTTCTTGAGGCCGCGAGGCGACCTCTTCCTTGTTGGATGCGGCATGGATGGCTCTTCCGATGCAGAGAGGCAATCTCGTCCTCGTCAGCAGCGTCATGGTCGGCTCCTCGAGGGCGGCGAGACGGCCTCGTTGTATGGACGCCGGCGGCACCGTGGGCAAACCCTGTTGAGCCTGGCGCGGCGTACTAGCTGGTCGACTCACGACCGACGGGCCTCCTTGTATGGACGCTGGCGGCGCCGTGGGCTATCCCTGCCGGCGCGGCGTACTGACTGGCCGTGTCGTGGCCGACGAGGCTGCTCCAGCTGCTCCTGGGCGTGCAGTGAGCATTCTCGACACTCTCAACCCCGCGCAGCTGGGCCAAGTCGACGAGCTGCAACGCTGAATTTTATGCGGTCCTGCTTTTGATGTTTGTTCTGTCCACTAGCATTATCAGTCGACATGATATTTAACTCTGGGTCAATTTTGTGTGCATGTGGCATGGTGCGGGACACAATGCGGAAAACCAACATCGCATGGAGCCATGGAGACCGAGTGTTGGTGTATGTGATGTGACGAGAAGGGAAGGGAGGCGTGCATAGTACTTCTACTCCACACGCGATGCATCATCTCGACCACCTCCGTCCGAAAATAGATGCCGCGGGGCATTTTCCAAAATGGTCCCTTGCAATTTCCCAACACAACCCGCAGTCCCTTCCTTCCTCGTCATCGCTCTCCTACCTGATCACTCTCGTTCTTCGTCTTTGACGCTGGCCCACGCCGCCTTCTTCCCTCTCCCTCCTCGCTCACTCCGCCTTGCTACCCCCTCCCACCCCCGCCGCCCCACGCCGTCGATGCCTTGCTTCCCCCACGCCACGCTGCTACCGCCTTGCTCCCCTCCGCCTTGATCTGAACGTTGGATTCTTTTGGAGATCACCTCTGCCCGCAGTCCTCGCTCTCCTTCAGCCTCTATCCATCGTCGACCACCTCCTCACCGGCTGGCCGCCGTCGACCACAAAGCTAGAGGATGCAGGGGACAGAGCCGGCCCTGACACACCTGCATCTTCACGCGGGCACCGTGGAGTACTAGCTCGAGTCAGCCAAGCTCGCGGCCCTGCGCTGGGAGGTCGTCGTTGACCCGTACTTGGTGCCGCCTCCAGAGTGGAATCGCGGGTACCCCTTTTCCACTTCCGCGTACAGAGTGCCGCCTTCGTGAACGGCAGTGCCGCCTTCGTGAACGGCAGTGTGCTCAAGGCAGGTGGAGGAGCTCACCGCCGAGCTCGCCAAAAGTAAAAAAGGTACCCCCCTTACCACTTCTCCTTCCATCTTGCAATTTCTTCTTCTTAATTTCTGAACTCAATTTGTTCACTGTGTATATGAAGGGTCAATGCAGTGCAATGCTATATTGCTGAACTCAATTTGTTCACTATGCATACGAAGGCTCAATTAATGCTGCATTGTTGAACTCAATTTAACACTGAATTTGTTCACCCTGCTAGATTAGGAATGTAACTTAATTTTTTTTAAATGGTTTAGTTCACAAATCATTTTATAAGTATGAAGCTTAAGGCAAACTACAACCTCTAAATTTAACACTGAATGTTGGGTGATATAATTTCGTTCCCCACTATTTCTGACAATTTGTTGTTTATGTTTGTTGGGTGATGCTCCTTCACAGTTCATTGTTAAATTTCCTTCATGCGGGAGTACCCGTCATGCATTCCAGGAGTACCTACTAGAGGTGGGGCCGGTGATTGGACTCGCAGCAGCAGCCGAGGCGGGGGCAGGGAAAAGGCCATCGCGGCGACTGTCGGGGTAGGAGTGATTCCGCCACTCAGTGGGCGGCGGAATCGGCAGGTCCAGGGCAGCGGAGGTGATGGTCGCGCAAATTGGTGATGTAGGAATCGACACTAGATGGGGTGCGAGCTGAATCCAACGGCGGCTGCGCGGACGACGGGCAGAGGACGAAGGAAGGAGAGAAGTAAATGTATGAGTTTTTTTTGTTTTTGCAGAGGACGGGCAGAGGACGGACGAGCTGAATCCCTCCTGAAAAGGAGAAGGATAAACTATTGAGGGCCGGTCAATCTCATCGTCAGTTGCTTTCTCACTCAGGGGCCGGGGACGTGGATGCCAACCAAAACCCGGCACGCACCATAAATACTCGGCTGCCTGCCATCTACGGACCTCGTTTCTTTGCCACCCTGCCCGCCCGTCCCCTCGCCGATCGATGTCCTCACCTCCCACATCTGACTAACTCCGGCCGGGGACGCATCGCCTTGCCCTTGGCTGTATATATAGGAAGCTAGCGGACGACCCGCGCGCCCCATCAATCGCCATGGCTGTGGACCTGCAACGCCTGCCCCACGTGTTACTCACCACCGGCGCCGGCCGCGGTCACCACCAGCTCGCCTCCGCCGCTGCTATGCCAGCGAGTGGGACTTGTTATGGCGCTGCGGTGCCGAGCCAGCGGGGGCACCAGCCGTACGCGGACCTCTTCACGCTGCCGCCGCCGCCGACGACGACGACGTCGGCCGCGGATCAGTATTCGGAGTTCTTGGCGATGGCCGCGGCTGATCTGGCGAAGAAGGGCGTCAGCCCCGACGGTGCTCAGGAAATGATCACCAAGAAGCGGAGGCGCGACGAGCGGTCGTCGGTGCTTGGCACGGCCGACGTTCTTGCGGCCCACGTCCAGCAGCAGACCATCGACGTCGACCGCATCCTGCTCAAACATGTAAGTCCCATGCCATGATCAAATCGCCACCATGCGTGTACCGATCGATACTTTGCGTTCCAGGCTTTAATTTCTAGCTTTTGTTAACCGTGGTCGATGATGCAGGCGAAAAAGATGTGGACTACTTTGGCGGAGCAGAGGCAGAGCCACATGGGGCTCATCGTCTCAACCGTGGAGGCCAGGGCAGCGAAGCGGCTCAAGGCCAAGGACGAGGAGATTGAGCGGATCAGGAGCATGAACTGGGCGCTCGAGGAGCGCCTTAGGAACCTCTTCATGGAGGCTCAGATGTGGCGCGACGTCGCGCAGTCCCACGAGGCCACGGCCAACGTGCTCCGCGGCGACCTGCAGCGGGTGCTCGACGCCCAGGCCATCCGTGGCGGTGGAATAAGCGGCGACGGTCAGGAGGACGATGCCGAGTCGTGCTGCTGGGGGGAGAACCAGGTGCCCTTGTGCGCGGAGGAGGAGGTGGGCACGCCGGCAGTGCGGGAGCTTCCCGCCACCACAGGAGTAGGAAGGTGCAAGGGGTGCCGCGAGGACGCGGCCGTTGTGCTGCTGCTGCCGTGCCGGCACCTCTGTGTGTGCGCGCCGTGCGCGGCCGCGGCGCAGGCGTGCCCGGCGTGCGGAAGCGCCAAGAATGGCAGCGTCTGCGTCAACTTTACGTGATGCGGGAGGAATAGTTTTAGAGACATTTTATTTCCTTCTGAAACTTAGTAGAGTCGACTTTTGTTAGTTTTGTTTTCTTCATTTTTGTTGTTGTTGTTGACGAGGGTGATAGATAGGAGGATGGTTGGATGACATAGATATGAGGATGAGTTTCCCTTTTCTTTTTTTTAGCTTAGCTTTTTGCTGAAGCTGTTGGATCAATTGTTCGACAAGAAGAAAAACAGTTGCTAGTATTGCAGATCAATGCTTGAAATTAAATACATAGATTAGAAGTTGAGCAACATATATGGGGTGTGTCTAAGGGTTTTGCGGCGGGGGGTGGTGAAGCGGGTCAAAGATAGGAATCCGATTCAGATACAACGGTCCAAAGAGTGACTTGAATTTAAAGAATTTTTGCTCGGTTGACAAAAGGTTGGTTGCCAAAATTCATACAATCGACTATATAGAAGGTTATTATTTAATTAATTCAGATCCAACTGTCCAAAGAATGATTTGAATTTATAGAAAATTTGCTCGGCTGGCAAGAGGTTGGTGACCATTATTTATAAGGACCCCAATATCTGGCGTCTTCCCATTAAACGTATTCGTTGGCACAGGGTGGGGGCGGGGGGGGGGGGGGGGGGGGGGGGGGGGGGGGTGAGGTGAGGTGGGGGGAGGTCCTCCGGCGAACGTTTCCCCCGTTCGCCAGTAGGGAGGGCCATGGCGACCACCAGTTGGCCCAAAGGCCCACTAAATAGTTTTTTTTAGAAAATGCCATGCACAAAAAACAGAAAATGAAAAAAATGCCACAAAAGTTGCTATGTTCGTAGTCATCACCCAAAAAACTTTTCGCTGATGACAGCCTGCTGTTTTTTAAAGCAAGTCGAGAAGGTGCGGAAGAGGTATCACACTTGTTGGATGTATATTGCAAAGCATCGGGGCAGAAAATTAATAAGGAAAAATCTTCGGTTTTCTTTAGCAAGAAATGTCCCGTGATGATAAAAGATGAGGTCAAGGGTATTCTTAATGTTAATAATGAATCTCTCAGCGAGAAGTATTTGGGAATGCCTAGCGATGTTGGAAGGTCGAAGAATGGTTCTTTTAAATTTTTGAAAGACAGAATTTGGAAGAAGATACAAGGATGGCTTGAAAAGCTTTTATCTGTGGGTGGCAAAGAAGTGTTGATCAAGTCTGTAGTCCAAGCCATTCCGGTTTATTCCATGGGATGTTTTAAGCTCCCACGCGGATTATGCGAGCACATGAACTCTCTGATCAGAAAGTTTTGGTGGGGAAGCAAAGGAGGTAAAAGAGGTGTTGCATGGGTCTCATGGGATGTGATGACAAGGCCCAAGTTTTTGTGCGGCCTGGGTTTTAGGGATTTGGAGCTTTTTAATCTAGCACTCCTTGCACGTCAGGCATGGAGGATACTGCAAGAGCCAACCTCCCTCAGTGCAAAAATCCTAAAGGCAGTGTATTTCCCAAACACATCTCTTCTTAGTGCAATAGTGGGATCCCACCCTTCTCAGATTTGGAGGGCCATCATAGAAGGAAGAGATGTTCTTGCTCAAGGATTAATAAGGAGGATAGGTGATGGGGCGACAACTGAGATTTGGGGCCACAATTGGATCCCGCGTGAAAGTACCATGAGGCCGATTACTACCCAACAGAACACTTCGCCGGTCATGGTAAATGAGCTAATTGATGAGACAAGTGCAGCATGGCAGGAGCCTCTCATCAGGGAGAATTTTTTGCCCATAGATGCGACTGCTATTTTGAGCATTCCTTTGTGCACTCGAAGGATGGATGATTTCTGGTCATGGTCACACGAAAAGAAGGGTCATTTTTCTGTGAGATCGGCTTACAAAATGCTACTTAACACGAAGCTCAGACGTGAAGGTTGGTTGTTTCATGAAGGTGGCCATTCAAATTCGGCACAGGAGACTAAGGATTGGACCGAATTGTGGAATTGTAAGGTTCCCTCAAAGCTTAAAATTTTCTTGTGGAGATTGGCTAGGCATTCTCTTCCAACTTTTGATGTTTTGGAGCACCGCCACATGACAGATTCGCTTACGTGTGTGCTGTGTGGGCAGCCAGACTCGTGGCGCCATGCATTACTTGACTGCTCATCTTCAAGATCGGTGTGGGCTTTGGCGAACGAAGAGATGGTGGAGCATATGATAATGACCAGAGAAGAAAATGCAAAGTTATGGCTGTTCACCATGCATGACTCTTTAACACATGTGGATTTTACGTACATGGTCGTCACTTTGTGGGCGATATGGCATGCACGACGGAAATCAATCTACGAACATGTCTTCCAGCCACCCATGTCAACACATATGTTCATCAAGCGCTTCATCGCAGAGCTTGAGGCTCTTGCTCCAACATCGTCAACTACCGGGTCTCCCAAGCCAGCGAGACAACTCTGGATTTGTCCACCTCCGGGAATCGCTAAATGTAACGTAGATGGAGCTACTTCTGTGCATGGAGATCGAGGAGCAGCCGCAGTTGTTTGCCGGAATGAATATGGAAAATATTTGGGGTCTTCTTCGATCACCTGGGCAGGGATTTCAGACCCGACGATTCTGGAGGCCTTAGCAGTGCGGGAAGCTTTGGCCATCGCTGATGATTTAATGCTTAAAAAGATTCTGGTCTCATCGGATTGTCTTCAGGTTATTAATGATGTAAAGGCAAACACCGGAGGGGCACATCAAGCTATTGTAAGGGAGATCAGAATTCGTGCACAAGATTTTGAGGAGTGCAATTTCATTCATGAAAGTAGATCAAGGAATTATGAAGCTGATAGTTTAGCGAAATATTCTCTGTACTTAGACATTGGTAGACATACGTGGCTACTTGAGCCGCATGACTCTGTAATCATTCCCCCGGAACTAGTTGATCAATAAAGTTTTTAGTTCCCTCAAAAAAAAAAAAAACCCAAAAAACTTTGCAAAAAAAGTGACGGTAAACAAAAATGCCATCTCTCAATATTAAAAATGCCGTCCTCTTAAAATAATAAAAATGCCATCCTCACAATAATAAAAATGCCCATCTTATTATTAAATAAAAACCATGCTCTTAAAATAAAATTGCCATCCTCTTATAATATAAATGTCATCCTCTTATCTTATAATAAAAAATGCCATCCTCTTATAGTAAAAGTGCCATCCTCTTAAATAATAAAAAATGCCATCCTCGTAATGATAAAAATGCCATTCGATTAAAAAACTATAAAATGATATGCTCTTATAATAAAAAAAATTACATCCTCTTATAATAAAAAATGGCATATTCTTATAATAAATATGCCATCCTCTTATAATAAGAAATGCCATCCTCTTATAATAAAACTGTTCGGATAGAAAGTAAAAATAAATCTGAATTTTTGGACCAATTAAAAAAAAGGTTTCAAAATGCCAAATTATATTTAAAAATCTGTTTTATCACGAATGTTCATGAACCTTCTCTCGATCCCATTGGAAAAAGCCCCACATTCTCGCGGGAGGTCATGAGTTCGAAACCTCCCCCGCGCGCGGGATTCACATTTTTGGAGATTTTTCTTACAACTAGTGTTCGCCAGGCATCGGCAGACAACGAACACGTTCAACCATCCGACGTGGCATTGCCCTGCGTCGAGATCCGTGCGACGGCGATGGGGGCGTTCGCTGGGGTTGGCCTCCCAGAAAACGTCAGCCAGATAAAATTTCCGTTATTTTAATTGCATTCATGAGGTGGTGAAGAAGGTGTTCGTCTCATAGCGTCGCATGTGGCGAAAGGCTGGCTAGGTTTAAGGTTTCGAGATCTAGCGAAAGAAAGATATAAGCCAGATTCAGATGTAATGATCCAAAATAAAGATTGTATTTCATGTAAAGATAACACATGAATTCTAAATCCTTACTGTAAAGAAACTGTACAAAATAACAATAATGATCTCGTGTTCCTGATAATGGTGAGTACATGTATATATACCCTCTAGAGGGGTGCATCACACATATGTGATGGTTCCATGTGACGTTGTGAAGTCACAATACATGGACCCAGGCCTCGTGTAATCTAATTCAACCTCGGTAACCGCACCAACCAAGTAACAGTGAAGTGGACCATCCTATGTATCATGCCATTTGCCAACCCATGTACATCAACTTGTACAAGCTACATTGCCTCCCTTGTCTTGTGTTGGTCGACGAAAGCCACACCTGCTGCAGGAAATTGTGTTTCCTCCCCATTTCCTCGGCGACTAGGGCAAACTCTCTTCTCTAGGCTTCGCCGGTGAGCCTGTGGATTCACCACCCCTTCTTGCACAAGTCATTATTTGCAGTTTGTTGCCATGCGTTTGGTCCCTCTCTATCTTTCTGCCTCACATTCATTTTATGTGGTCCTGCTTTTGATGTTTGTTCTGTCCACTAGCATTATCGATCGACGTGATATTTAACTCTGGGTCAATTTTGTGTGCATGTGGCATGGTGCGGGACACAATGCGGAAAACCAACATCGCATGGAGCCATGGAGACCGAGTGTTGGTGTATGTGATGTGACGAGAAGGGAAGGGAGGCGTGCATAGTACTTCTACTCCACACGCGATGCATCATCTCGACCACAACTACATGTACTCCCTCCGTCCGGAAATATATGCCGCGGGGCATGTTCCAAAATGGTCCCTTGCAATTTCCCGACACAACCCGCAGTCCCTTTCTTCCTCGTCACCGCTTTCCTACCTCACTCACGTTCTTCGTCTTCGACGCTGGCCCACGCCGCCTTCTTCCCTCTCCCTCCTCGCTCACTTTGCCTTGCTACCCCCCTCCCACCCCTGCCGCCCCACGCCGTCGATGCCTTGCTTCCCCCACGCCACATTGCTACCGCCTTGCTCCCCTCCGCCTTGATCTGAACGTTGGATTCTTTTGGAGATCACCTCTGCCCGCAGTCCTCGCTCTCCTTCCGCCTCTATCCATCGTCGACCACCTCCTCACCGGCTGGCCGCCGTCGACCACGAAGCTAGAGGACGCGGGGGACAGAGTCGGCCCTGACACACTTGCATCTTCACTCGGGCGCTGTGGGGTACTGGCTCGAGTCAGCCGAGCTCGCGGCCCTGCGCCGGGAGGTCGTCGTTGCCCCGTACTGGGTGCCGCCTCCATAGTGGAATCGCGGGTACCCCTTTTCCACTTCCGCGTACTGAGTGCCGCCTTCGTGGACGGCTACGTGCTCAAGGAAAATAGGCAGGTGGAGGAGCTCACCGCCGAGCTCGCCAAAGTAAAAAGGTACCCCTTTACCACTTCTCCTGCCATCTTGCAATTTCTTCTTCTTAATTTCTGAACTCAATTTGTTCACTGTGTATATGAAGGGTCAATGCAGTGCAATGCTATATTGCTGAACTCAATTTGTTCACTATGCATACGAAGGCTCAATTAATGCTGCATTGTTGAACTCAATTTAACACTGAATTTGTTCACCCTGCTAGATTAGGAATGTAACTTATTTTTTTTAAATGGTTTAGTTCACAAATCATTTTATAAGTATGAAGCTTAAGGCAAACTACAACCTCTAAATTTAACACTGAATGTTGGGTGATATAATTTCGTTCCCCACTTTTTCTGACAATTTGTTGTTTATGTTTGTTGGGTGATGCTCCTTCACAGTTCATTGTTAAATTTCCTTCACGCAGGAGTACTCGTCATGCATTCCAGGAGTACCTACTAGAGGTGGGGCCGGTGATTGGACTTGCAGCGGCAGCCGAGGCGGGGGCGGGGAAAAGGGCAGCACGGCGACTGTCGGGGTAGGAGCGATTTCGCTACTCGGTGGGCGGCGGAATCGGCAAGTCCTGGGCAGCAGAGGTGCTGGTTACGCAAGTTGGTGATGGCGGAATCGACACTAGATGGGCTGCGAGCTGAATCCAACGGCGGCTGGCCTTGGCGACGCGCAGAGGACGAAGGAAGGAGAGAGAGAGACCTTTTTTCACAGCTTTGAATGTACGAGTTTTTCTTTTCTTTTTTTTTGCAAAATAACGACTGTATGCGCGCGCGACAACTAAATCCGAACAGAGCGAGTATTTTTTTTCTCTTCCAAAAAAAGTTTGTTCCCTACCATTGGTGTTGTGCAGTGGTGGAACTTAGTGAGGGCCAAAGGGGGCCATGGCCATCCAACCAAATATATTTCTTTACGTAAACATATAATATTTTACCTTATTTGAACCAAATTTAACATAATACACTGGATTAGCCCCAGCTACTCTGTTTGAAACACATTTAGCCCCCACTCAATCACATTGAAACCAACTGCTCCTCCTTTCGGCAGCAGTGCACCACCGCGGCACATAGCAGACCTCCTTTTCGTTTCCGTTTTGGCTTTTGCGACGGAGGTTGCCGCGGTGCCGCCCCGGAGCACGGCTGCTGCACCGCACCAGCCCCACTCCTAGAGCTAGAGGTCAGCATCCATCCAAAGCCAAGCACACCTCCCAGGGACGCGACGCCTTTATCTGATCTGGTCCGAGGTGACGCAGCCGGTTGGGGATTGACCAACAGTTTGGGTGGCGGTTTCAAAAAAAAAAAAAAAAAAAACAGCTTGGGTGGCCGGGCGTGCGGACGGCAACGCCGTGCCGGGCGTGTGTGGGCTACTGCAGTACAGCCTAGTGGGGACGCTATCCTCCGCATGAGGCTGCAGGAAGCGACAATGCAACAATCTCGATCGTAAGGCTGGAGACGCTATCCTGTGCTGCTGCTGCTGATTGCGTGCTCGGCTGCCTGCAAGCACATACCTAAACTTATCACTCGCCTGCAATGTCATGCGATTGGATGGACCATGCACAGCACGGGGAAGCCACCGCGCAACTACCCACTCGTGATAATGGTATAGTATACCTCTTGCTGGGTGGAATGCACCCGGCCGAGGATGCTGCTTCGAGTTAAGCCAAAGCATAGCATGCGCTCTCATCTCAGTGCATTCTAATCTGCAAACTTAGACATCTTAGTACTATACTACTAGTAGTACTATTTGCTGATTTTGGTTAAGATCCTGCACAAACTCCGATCACTTGACCAGAATGCTAAGGTGGTGGTGATAATCCACCAGAGTGCTAAGGTGGTGGTGATAATCCACCATGGACGGTAGGCCCATCACGGGTACACGGAGTCTCAATTACTCTCTCTCCGTCCGAAATTACTTCTCGCTCAAAACAGATGTATCTGGAAGAAGTGTATCCCTATGCTGTGCATGAGGACGAACGACACAGAACTGCAGATGTACGACATCGTGACCGAGAACTATATTCTCGGCTATGTTCCTCCCTCCAGGTCATGGAGGCCAGCTCAGCTCAGGATACTTACTATCACACAATTAACCTTAGCGTAGAACGTATGTATCATGTGCTCTTGGCCAAAACTGTCCCAACTTGTTACATTCTTGTCCGTGGAACCAACTGCATCTCATCTCCTCTCAAATAGCAACGCCGGAAAAAGGAGTGAAACTGATGAGCGCAGCGATTCGGTGCCCAGGCTCATCTGCACCCAGTCGGAAAAAAATTCACAAAAAATTCACAAAAATTCAAAAAAAATCCAATTATTTTTGCATGGTAGAAAATTTGATGCGTGAGGTCCACTCCAATTTTCAAATCATTTGGACATCTAAGCAGCTCTCGGCAAAAAAGACAAATCGGGTCAGAACAGTGCATGAAAAGTGAACTTTTTTACTGACCCCGAATTTGTCTTTTTTGCCGAGAGATGTTCAGATGTCCAAATGATTTGAAAATTGGTGCGGGCCTCACGCATCAAATTATCTACCATGAAAAAAAAATTGGAATTTTTTAATTTTTTCTAGTATTTGTTTTGATTTTTTTCGTCAGCGCGGGTGCAGATGAGCCTGGGCTCAGAAGATGATTATCGCGAAACTGATACTCTACAAGATGTAAAAAGATGGCAAACGAGATCCGAGGATGGGGTGACTTTAGATTCTCTCACCCGATAGGGGAAGGTAGCCATCCAAGTCACAAGTTGGAGTCGGATCGGACTTCTTTTCAAGGATGTGCGTGAGTGAGCCTTTCGAAAAATGAAAAAGGAGGCGTGTGAGTGAGCCTGATCACGACAGGAAGATGTCTTTGGTTTGATGCCAAATTGGCCCTAGACGTATGTGGGGAGCATGCACGAGCACAAAAAATAATAAACACCATTTCTATAATTATTCCTATGATTCATCTTGGCTTTTGGGACTCTAGTGCAAGAATCCAGTGATCTCCACATCACTTTCTGGCCGAGTCAGATCTGCTAGCTCTCTTTAGTTTATAGCCTCTCTTTGTTTTGCCCTTTTCGGAACATTTTCTAGTCTGGTTAAACTTTCAGCATCCTCCATTAGGTTATCGTGATGAGTTCTCTTCCTTTTTTTAGCACTACTACTAGTAGTAACCAAGCGATCAAAGTGGGGATGAACGGCTAATACGGTTAGGGTCGATGGGAACAATAATGGAGCCAGGGAATTTTGCGAAATTGAGGAGGAGGGACGGGACCTGTCATTCTGACCTATTCTACCCACGTACTCCTACGTGTCTACTAAGCTACCATCTATCTACACATGTCGGGAGATCGATGTGATTTTACATGCCTTTTAGTTTCAGCCTCTCTCTTTCATTTCCCCCCTCTTTAATTGTTCCTCTCTTTTGTTCTTTCATTATCCTGATTCCTTGTCCTATCTTCCATGGCAAACACGGGAAAGCAGAAGCGATTCCATTGGTGAAAGTGGAGGCAGCAGGGATAATAGTTGCCCGCATATTTGTGCATGCGACTCTACTTTGCTACAATGATTGATCAATGATGCCGCGTGGCCGTACAGTCTTCGCATCGAAATGATTGATGATGACATGATATGGTAATCCTAAAGCAGATGTTCATTTTTTTTTTGGTTTAACCTTCTTTCAGGTCACTTCAGAATTTCCCCCCCAAAAAAGAGGTCACTTCATAGTCACAGGCAAGGTTTTGGTTACCGAACACAGAAAAATTACCCCGGGGGGCAGGGGGAGGGGATGCAATTACCGTGGTTCGAAATACCAAATGAGTACCGACTGAAATTTTCAAATGAAATTTGAACTCAAATATCTGAGCCAGTCAAATAGCTGTGGAACTAGTAATACACATAATAAACTTGCTTATGGCACAATGGTTTTCCCCTCAGAAATGACGTCGGCGTCTAGAGTTCGAGCCCCACTTAAACACTATGTTTTTTTTTTGAAACATACAGCGGAATTAGGCAAAAAAAATAGAGCAGAGAAGGGATTCGAACCCGCAACGCAATGAAATGATGGCTCAGCACCCCCGTGTGCAGCAGAACTACTAGGACATTGCTTGACATGTGTTTAGGGCGAATTTCTGCTCTATTTGATAACATATTAACCATTCAAATTCAAAAAATTCATTTTTTTTGTTTGAATCGGTCATTTACCTGGGGGCAACGAAATTCGCGGTAACCACTCGAAATCGTGAAATTTCCCAGGGGACAAGGAGTCGGGTCATTAAGACGGTGTATAAAAAAAAACAGGGCATGGACGAGACATTTTTGCCATTGTGGCTGTGGCAAGCAGTAGTGGTCACTATTAGTTAGCTAGTCATCCATCCCATATACATGACTATCAGTCAGCCATTGGAAATTAAAGGTGGATAGGATAAGTGCTATGGTGTTTGTCCATGACCGCCTGATATGCTTCCGGCACATTGTGCGCATGGTTGATACTTATATAAAACTATGGGATAATCTCTGGTTCTCAGTAGCCCCCCAGCCACGAGGCATGCACCAACGCTAGCTAGGTCGGTAGTAGATCCAAAAAGTCCAGTGGTTAGAGCATAACATATGGACAGGAGAACAAATATGTGCCATCTTTGCTGGGTGTTGTCAATCTCTTGGTTGATCGGCTTTTTTTTTGACGAAAAGACAGCAGAGCGCTGATTTTCATTGATGAAGAAGAAGGTAAGGTACATGGTTATCAGGGAACCTAAGGAAAACAAAACTGGCGTGGCTGGCATTAGCCCGCCCTGTACAAAAGTAATCTAGCGAACTCAATGCGGCTCGAAGAAAGCTGACATCGGTGCGAGTCCAGCATGCTGCCAGGTCCTTGCCTCATCGATGATGCGGCCATGAACCTGCTCAGCGGAGGAGGTGACGTGGTTGAAAACTCTCGCGTTCCGCTCCTTCCAGATGCCCCATGACACCAGCAGGCAGGAGGCCTTCCAAGTGGCCCGTCCTGCCCGCGGGAGCCCGGCAGTCTGTCGTCTGAATCGCTGCCGCAGCGAGCAGTCTGTGTAGAAGCTAGCTATGTCATGTCATGTTATGTGGTACCTGAATTTGTGGAGTACTAAAGGCTCGATCAAGTGGTTATAGCATGAGCTGCACTACGTGTAGCTAGGAACTAGGAGCAAAAGATATTGCTTCCTTCGTGGAGTGAAAATTCCCCGCATCAACCTTTTCATTGTCAAACGATGTTTCGTCTCTTTCCTTTTAACCATATATTCACCTTTCGACCAAAATAGAAAATGGCCCCTTCTAATTGCATTAGGTTTAGATGTGACGCTTGTTGAAAAAAGCCACTGGTACCAATGTTAGGTGATGAATTTGCTTTGTGAAAGGCCATTCACCTGCAACCGCTTAATTTCAAATGCCATGTCTGGTCGAATGGCGTAAATTCCATGCAAACACATTCGCTAGTCTCTCTGAAAAAATGTTATGCCTGATGAAAATAAATAAATGATGATAGGTGCTTAATTGTACTGCCTATGTTCGTAAACAGATGACTTTCTCAAAAGCGTGCACCTTAACTTTTCTATCTTTTACTAACGATATATAAAAACATTTGGGATTAGTTAGTGGAGTAAAAACAGTAAAATTGGATTGGTCATGGAAAATATTTTTGTAGTATTTTCTTTATAATGTCCAAAGATGTGTTATACACGCAATGTCTATGCCATTTGCTTACTGACAGACGGAGCAATTGCTACTATGCGTACAACCAATATAAAAGCTCGGAGGAATTTCCGATGGTAAAACATCGAATTGCACCTTGCCACAATTAAGTAAAAGATTCTGATAAACCTTTAGAAATTCAGGAGCACAACACATATGCCTTTGAGAAGTTTGCAAACTTAATTGGGGGCTAACTCCTCTCCAGCTTTTCTTTTTTGTCTACATATAGCCGAAGCCACAAAGCCAGTTGCGCACTAAGCTAGAATAGCCTAGCTTTGGTCCACCGAACCACACATACGTGAACCACTGAAAAAATCTTTGGAAGGAACAAGGGCCTTTTCAGTAGCAGTTAGCACCGGCGTGGCGGCTCTCCTTTCTGCCTCCCTTGCCTTTTTATTTATATTGCTACTACTCTCTGATAAATGGACGAATCAGGCTGTGAAGTTTTTTTTTTTTTTTTTGTGAGAGGAATCACGCTGTGAAGTTGACAGATAAGTGGACACACGAGAAGAAAAGGTCGTGGTACCATGAGTGACCATGGACATGCGAGAAAAAGAAGTGAACATACCTAGAGATAGGGTGATGACTGATGGTTAACCATATCTCGGTTATCTTTTGCCGTTTGTGCAATTAAAGGGGCCGGCAAATCACAAGCGCCCGTGCTAAACATGACAAATGTGAGGACAAACGTGCATGGACCTTGTGATCTCTCGCAATCGTGACACCTAGAGGAGCCCGAAAAGCAACATGAAAGTGACAACATCTGGTTACGTTTATATTCTACCTGTAGACGATATTGACATATTAATATATTTAGTTTAGTCGGCAACATTTCTATTTCAGCAAAGTGCTTATTTGCTCATGCTTATGGCTATTCTATGAAAATGGAAGCCAACCGATTGAGACCAGGTGTGCTAACCACTCTGTGCGTGAAAGAAAAATTAGAAAGGACAATGAAAGGAACACTCTTAATTGGATGTTCTTATATATGATCAATATTTTGTATTGGAACGGAGGAAGGACTGTTAGAGAAAAGTTTTCATTAACCACTGTATTTGGTGTTGATGACTATCTATCTTCGAACCGTCTTATGATGTGCAGTTTAAGCGTTTACATAAATAGTCATGTATGAATGGAAACTTCAAACCTACACGTCTCTGAGCTAAGCTGTCCCAATACCGAAGCAGGTGTACTGAATTTTAGCCGTCAAATCCTTTTTCTTTTTCCGTGCAATTTAAACAAACGGAAGGGAAAATAAATAAATAGAAGTCAATGCCCGTGTAGAGATACAGCTAAGCTGGTTCCCCTTTTCAAAACAAGACTAAATCTTAACCCAGTCCTGCATATTAAAACAGGCGAGGGCAATCGCGTATCCGGTATCTAAACCCGGACGCCCATGTATATAAAAAATATAATCACGAGTACGACGGATTGCTGCGTTGAAATGTCATGCCAACAGATGTATGGCGTTGGCGATGACGGGCGTGAGGTCGTGTACCCCTTCCTGAAGACATTGGTGCAGATGAGATGAGGCTGACCTAGTCGTAGATGTTTTATTCATCTTTTTTCTAATGATTTGGCTGTGATTATGTTTGTTTTGTACTCTACTTAAATGATGATGAGGACGGCAGATTGCTGTGTTGAAATGTATGGATTGATTGAGGAGTAAGTCCCTATTAACCCCCATTCCCCAGCTCGATCGGTGCCAAAAACTTGGCCAGGTCGACTCGGCTCTGCGGTTTGTTCGTACTCCATGGTATACGCCTACCTCAAAGAAACCAAATTAAATAAAGAGCGCTAAATGTGATGCACCGGAACGTCCAACGAGGCTGTGCAGATGAGATAAACTCTTTTTTCTTTTGATTCAAATTTGGGAGCTTTATTCAACAAAAGAGCTCCTGGCATCATCAGCCAAAAGGCTTGTGAGCAGGAAAGGGGGTCTAGCATCAGTCCAACTTTCGGTAACCATCACCAAGCAAGCATGCTTAGCACAAAGATGGGCCGGTACATTGGCTGACCAGTAAACATGTTGAATACAAAAAGAAACAAAAGATGAAGCTAGCTCTCCAATTTCTACTAGTATCGGTGCCATAGCAGAACGACTACTATGACGAGAGTTCCAGAGGTTCACCATCTCGAGGCAATCTGTCTCCATTATCACGTGTGAGAAGCCGCGCAATTTAGCAAATATGACACACGTACCATCTCGTAATGCCAGCGTCTCACCAGATGATATAAACTCTCACTACACCCCAGAGTTAGCTGCCTCGACGTACGTATACTTGTCAGTTTGTTCTTGAGTCGTACTATGCAGCTCTCCTTTTCTATCCACGTAGTATGCCACTAGCCTTTTCAAATATGCACGTGAGTATCGTCTTGCCTTAGGTTTCTCTATATGTTAGTTACGCATGGGATTTTAGGTCTTATATACAATAATGCAAGATGCTTACTTAAATAAATGGGTTTTTCCTTAAGCACCGGTGCTTATGTCTTTTTTAGAGGAAAGGCATACGCCCGACTTTATAAATAAATCCATCAGGCAGAGTACGGAAACATCATCAACAAACGCAAGCAAGGACTAAAACAGTAGCATGGCCCACAACCAGGCAAACAGGCCCAAAAGACCAAACGGCGCGCAGGCCGACAAACACGAAACAGAATAGGCGCGCAGGCCAACAACCTACCCCTAAAGCACTGGAAGAAGACAAGGACCGTCTACACAAGGAGTGTCTAATAAACCATTTACTCTCATCGATGCTTAAGAAAAACTGATTAACCTCTCTAAGCATCTTCCCTAAACACCTTATATTGTACAAGGCCTAAGAAGTCACCCAGGGAGCACCACCATATGGATGGTGGGGACAGCTAATCCATGTTAGAACCTCGACTCTACTTTAATGAAATGAACTTTTGCGGGGACAACCTAATTAAATCTGTTATCATAGTTTTTGTTAGGCATCACCTATTCAAACTGAACACAAGTTACTCACAAATAAATGAAGTTGTAGAGGTTAAGTGTAGAGTTATACTTCCTCCAGTCGAGAAATAACTGATGTTTCTATAATGACATGGTCTTTAGTGTGTAGCTTTCACTCATAGTTACTACCCCCTTTCATTCACAAATATAAGATGTTTTGAATATTTTAATATGGACCATATACGATGATATGACTGATTTGCCACCCATGGTGTTCAAGCCGGTCCGCCGTCCGTACCTGGGCTTGGATGATTACCCATGCAAAATAATTGTGCTTAGGAGGTGTGGGATCGATTAAGTATGTCAGGAGGGGGTGAATATGTAAAGACCACACTTCCCCTGGCACGCGCGCACAGTCAACGTGTTGTCACGCCTCTGTGGTAAGGCCATGACCAGCGTGTTGTACATGTCTTCGATGCGGCCCTACCCAGCCTCGCCGGGGATGGCAATGCCACTGGTGTGTGGCTCCTGTTCGGCCTCGGGGCTATCGAATTATCCGATCCTATTTGGGTCCTTGAAGTTTCTTTTTTATATATTAAGAGCAAGTGCAACTGGAGTGGGCAAATCTGGCCCCCTAAACGTCTGCTGGCGCGTTCGAACGCGTCTCCGAACAGCTTTGGGCGGCTCCTCATTTGTCCTCCCGGACAACTACGCCCCTCATATCCAACTCCTCAAATCCATGCAAATTCATGCACGTTCATCATATAGCACAAATACATCGCCAATCATTCGGCCGAACGGACTCGTCCCGTCCAGGGCGGATGCCACCTTCCTTCTGCCGCTCACTTTGTTCCTTCACCGCTCCCTTCAGGCGGCATTCTCGGCGTTGCAACTGACCCCCACAGAAGGGACCCCATGAACGACGCCAAGGCATCATCCATGCTGGCGAGGGAGGACGGGGTACTCGGCGACAACATCTGTTATGACTCAGACGTGGGCTGCGGCTTGGACATTTCCAGCGGCGCGGACTGGCAGCAAGGGTGGACGACGGTGATGACTCGGGCACGGGAATT
This sequence comes from Elymus sibiricus, assembly GCA_039707655.1. Taxonomy (NCBI): domain Eukaryota; kingdom Viridiplantae; phylum Streptophyta; class Magnoliopsida; order Poales; family Poaceae; genus Elymus; species Elymus sibiricus. The sequence goes on along the minus strand of CM077676.1, from coordinate 391,522,819 downwards.
GGAGGACGGACGTGAGAGGAGGACGATCGATTTTGGTGGAATATGTTCAATTTGGAAGGAGTTGACATTGGTTCGGTCTGTCGGATTTGATGTGACGGACGTGTCCGGACATGCCCGAGCCTTCCATATCAACTTCATATATGGGTTGGGTTTTGAGCAGTGCCGAACAAACCGAACGTATAAGGCTGGTTTGAGGGGGGCGGTTGAATCACATTTTCACAGCCGGTCACTGGCAAGACCGTTCACCCCGACAGGGAAATATCCTGTGCTCCAGCACATCACATGATACGATGCCCCAGAAGAGCAGGATACGTTGGATCTGGAATGAACTGACATGATTGAAAGCTTCTCTAGTTCACATTGCAAAAATGCAAAAGGCACCCTGGAAAGTTCTGTAATTCAGCACAGATGCAGACTTCAATCATGTCCATTGATTCCCAGATCCAACGTACCATGCTCTTTTGGAGCATTGTATCATATGATGTGCTGGAGCACAAGATATTTTCCCTCACCCCGCCGTATAGAGGATTTGAGGTGTCCAGCTATAGATGCTCTAACGAAAATCCGTAATGAACACGTGATAATCACGGATACCACAACCATAGTTGTGGTCCCACGCTTGACATGCCAAGTCTCATGTCGCCAGCCCAGCAGGTGTGGCGCGTCTCGGGACAAGTCAATGGTTAGTATCGATAGCTCGGTGGCGCCGGCCGGAGCCAGTTACGCCCCGCTGCATGTGGGGCTATTCGCAGGGCGGGCGACATGTTCGTACCCGCCCCGATCATTATTCTCCCGAGAGGGGGCTTGTCCTCCGCATGCGTTTCCTTGAAAGCTGTTTCGTTTCTTCTCTTTCCTTGGCCTGCGTCGTCACCTATTTTGTTCTTCCTTTTCTAGAAGCCGAAACGTATCCGCGTACCGACGTACTCCTACATATTCCACTTTAATATGTACTGCAGTACGTTGTTTCCTTGTGCACAAAGGTCCATATATAAGAGAGATTAATGGAAAGCAAAACTGCACTACATATACCCTAAAAAAACTGCAGTATACATGCACCGATTCATTGTTTCCCATTTTATCCATTGATTCCAGTACCACTACTCTCCAAATATAGCGGATAGCTAATTTGTTTGGTCGTTCGTTATTGTTTTCCAAAGATACACGTATATTTTTGTATATTATTATTTCTATTCCAATGATCTTTTTTTTTTTACAGCAAAACGACTTTATTTCTCATATAAGAGATAGGTCATTTACACGAAGGTGAGAAATAAAATCAGGGATAGAAATGTCCCAAAAACTAGGGGATCTAGAAGTATAGTAATGTTTAGCTAAGCCATCTGCTGCAGCGTTTGCTTCTCTGAAGCAGTGTGTGAACTGAACTTTAGCAAATTCCCGTATCAAGTCTTTCCACTCTGCTATTGTGGCGACAGCGGGCCCTTGGTAACTATCATCAAGATTGATCGCATCCACCACGTAACTGCAATTTGATTCAATCTGCAGACTATTCCATCCAATTTGCCCTGCAAGATATAGTCCATTTTAATGGCAGTAATTTCCGTTGAGTCCACCCTTACTACTGCTGGTAGCACCCATGTCGTGGCAGCGATGAAAGCCCCACGATCATCTCGAGCAATTGCTCCAGTAGCTCCATCTCCATTTTCCATGTTTACTGATGCGTCCACATTAATCTTAATCATCCCTGTGCTAGGCTTTTTCCACATAAAATCATCGCTCTGGTTATTATATTTTGGCTTGTACGCTCTCACATAGTTGGTCGCGAGGACTCTTATGGAGATTGTTGTGCGTTTTGGTGTTTGGATAGTTTCACCTTTGACGAATTCGCGTCTTTGCCACCATATATACCATGCTGCCACCATCGTGAGCTCAGGGATCGGGACTTCACCTGAGCCTCCTTCAAACCGATCCTAAGTTGTCTTGCGCCACCGCTTGTTGCACAGTCTCTAATAGTCCAAGTGCTCTCCAAATTTCTCTTGCGTGGCAGGTGAATAGACAATGCTGAATATCCTCACAGCCCACCCTACAGATCGGGCACTGAGGCGAGCAGGGAACACGACGCCCAGCCAAAATGTGATGTTACGTATACGCGTGTAGATGTGTGATGACTTAGCATACGGCCGGCCCGATTTGCACAGTTTTTGCACAACTGTACAATGCGGTTCTATTTTGGCGCCGATCGACATGATTATCTGTATCCCGCAATTAAAAGACGATCGACGCTCTACTTTGGTAGAGATCTTTTTTTGGAAATCAAATTAAATCAAAAGCTGTAGTTTTTACCCAAATTAAACGTACGGGACGATCGGCCGGATTTGCACGGAAGTACTTTTTTTTTCCATGCAAAAAAAGAGTACTAGCTCATTCATTCCCTTCTAATTTTAAGCCCTCATCTCTACCTCTGCCTCTACGCTTTAACTTACTACCTTACTATTTTCCAATATATATACAGCTAGCCAGCCAAAAAAACGCATGCTAGCACATTAAAGTACGGGCGTCGATTCTTTTTTTTTTTTTTGAACACAGTACAGACGCAAGCGCTCATATACACGCGCATACACTCACCCATATGAACGCACACACGCACATCCTACCCCTATGAGCACCTCCGAGAGACTGAGCCGGCATATCATCTTGAAATTTACGAAGTCACCGTAGGCACTTCGTCGTCGACGGGAACGTCTCCTCCCACTGAATGCGCATCGCCGGAAATCCTGAAATAAATCCAGAAATAAATGCAAGCACCAGGATTTGAACCCTGGTGGGCTGGGGATACGACAGTCGTCCCTCTAACCATCCAACCACAGGTTGGTTTGCGGGCGTCGATTCTGAGCGCAGTGCATGAACGTAGTACGTAACGCGCCAAACGCATGCATGCAGTTTCCTTCTTTCCCGAATTACCCTCCACTAACCACGGCTTTTGATTCCTGATCTTTACCTAGTCCAGAGACCAGAGCGCATAATTTGTTTTGCTTTGTTTCCTTACACCCCAAGATTCGTGCAGACCAAAGCCTCTTTTCAACGATGCGTGCTGATTTGGCGCCACAACATACTAACTTGAGTTGAACGATAGTCCTGCAAATCAACCGATCGATGGAATCGTCGGGAACGGAAGCCAGCAAATTTCGGTGCATGTAACACGGCAAATTCGTGGTTTCTACGTACTCCAAATTAAGGAGATTGAAACGGACGCCATAAATAAAAGGAAAATCCCTCCTGAAAAGGAGAAGGATTAACTCTTGAGGGCCGAAGGTGCGAGTGGGTGCACGGAACTTCTTTTTGTGATCACCCCCGGGTCGCTCCCGTGCGGGCGACTCGGGCGGAAAAGCAACCCTAGCTCCCCGCCGCAAATCCTCCCTCTCCTCTCTGCCGCCGTCGGAGGAAGCTGCAGGGCGAAGCCTCTGCGGCCGACGGCGACGGCGGAGACCTTGCTCGCGTCGCACGGCAGAGCCCTCCCTCGGTGACCGCGGCGGCGTTTTCGTGTGGGTCTCGGATCTGGCACGGCCAGCTCCGGTGACCTGCATCTCGTCCGTGCCGTGGCTTGGCCGCTCGAGCGCGGCGTTGGGGTGGATGCTCTCCTGGCGCTCTGCTTCGCCCCCGCTGCTGATTTGTGGCAGCCGGTGGCCGCTGCGCCGTGCTGCGCACGTCCGCGTGCGTCGCAGTGCCACGCCTGGCAGGTGGACTGACGCGAGGTGCTGCAGGTGGAGCGGCGCAGCGGATGACCCGGGTTTGATCTGAGACTGCCCTGTTGCGGCGCGGGCGGGCTGGATCCACCTGGATCTGGTCTTTGGTGGTCCGCGGCAGGTTTTGGCGGGTGTTGGGGATGCTGCGCTCGGCTGCTACTGGTCCTGGTGCTCGTCAGACGGAGGTGACGGGCTGCCAGGACAGGCGCCACTCAGATCTGGCGTTTCTCTAGCTCGGGTCGACCATGTCTCACGCCATGGCCTTGCTAACGTCCAGCTCGGAGCGCCGGTGGTTGCTGCTCGATGGCGTGGTGGCGGCACGTCTCGGGAGGATCAGCTGTGTGCGGCAGGTGGGAGGTGGCTACTGGAGGTGGTGTTCGTGAGCAACTCAACACACTCAGCCGGTCTGTCGAGTGGTTGTCGGATCAACCGTGGCGAAAGCCATGCTCCATCGGGAGCCGGTGACGGCGACGCCCGTGGGCGCCGCTAACCTCCTTGGAGGCGTTGTCGTCAGGTTGTTTCCTCGTCGTCGTTGGACCCTGGGGGAAACCCCTATCCAGGTCTTCCTGGGTCGGATGATGGTGACGCAACCGGCGTCACAACCCTTCTTGAAGGCTTCATCTTGGGGTTGGCTACTTCGTGTGTTTGTGTTTGCTCGCTGCAGGGCTGTTGTTGGAGGTGGTGCGGCTGGTCGTGGTGTGCTCTTGCTCGTGTGTTTCTCTTCGGCCACCCTTCGTGTGGTTTGCAGTTCCGTTGTTGTGCATGCCCAAGACCCTCTCATGGTTGCCGTGGTGTTGTGGCGAGCTTTGGGCTCTTGGTGTTGTCTCGGCTCACCTTTGCTCAATGATGACGCATTGATGCCTCCCCAACTTGCTAATTGTCCTGACCTTCCATGGCGGAGCTCCCAGTCAAGGTTCGTGTTCAGGTTCGGCACTCGTTGACTGTGGATGCTCCTCTGTTGTGCCGTGGAGTTCGGTACGCACGCTGGTGCGGTGCGTTAGGCTGACTGCAAAGTCTTGGTATTGTGATCCCTCGACGACATCCCTTATCTACTTGTGTCCCTCGTGGTGATGGTCTTTCTGTATGCTAGCTAGGTTGTGCCTTCTCATGGGTGTCCATCTCTTTTCTTCTTAGCGTTGTTACTTGTACGGTTTTTTGGCTCGGTTTCCCTCATAAACGGGGTCAACTTGTTAAGGTTTTTGATCCGGTTTCCCTTATAAACTGGATCAGTCAAAGCCTAAAGGGTGGCCCTTGACTTTGGCTGCTTTTGAGCAATATATTCAGGTGGGAGAACTCTCCCCACGTGATTCCTCAAAAAAAAACTCTTGAGGGCCGATCAATCTCATCGTCAGTTGTTTTCTCACTCAGCCCAGGGCCAGGGCCAGGCGACGTGGACGCCAACCAAAACCCGGTCACGCACCATAAACAATAATGCTACACATACGAAGGGATACGGGCTTTTACACGCTGAGTAGGCAGCGATCCGACGTGGCTGCGAGCGCGGGCTGAAGCGAGAAAACGGAGACCTGCCGCTATTTGCGCTAGTTAATAACCACCAGGACGCATTAAGAAAAAAAAACAGAGCAGCCGGCCCTTCCCTTTCTCTCCCAATCGATGGCTTCTATCCCAGATCGGCCAAGCGAGATGCAACTTGCCCTCATGGCGGCCCGATGCAGCGAGTTCCGGTGTAGAGTCCCATTGCGGCGAGTTCTTGATGCCGCGAGGCGACCTCCTCCTTGTTGGATGCGGCATGGATGGCTCTTCCGATGCAGAGAGGCAATCTCGTCCTCGTCAGCAGCGTCATGGTCGGCTCCTCGAGGGCGGCGAGATGGCCTCGTTATATGAACGCCGGCGGCACCGTGGGCAAACCCTGTTAAGCCTGGCGCGGCGTACTAGCTGGTCGAGTCACGGCCGACGGGCCTCCTTGTATGGACGCTGGCGGCGCCGTGGGCTATCCCTGCCGGCGCGGCGTACTGACTGGCCGTGTCGTGGCCGACGAGGCTGCTCCAGCTGCTCCTGGGCGTGCAGTGAGCATTCTCGACACTCTCAACCCCGCGCAGCTGGGCCAAGTCGACGAGCTGCAGCGCTGAATTTGGTATCTTAGCAGCTATGCCTTCTTTTAATCTGAATTTTGTGCAAACTCTGAATATTGTTCTGCTTGGCAGGGAAAGGACCGCAGACACTTCAGCCTAGGTGGTATTCTCTGTGTAATGCAACAGGAAGCAAGAAGTGTAGCTTCACCAAATCAAAAGAGACCAAACTCAGTGACCACATAAGATTGCAGATTATACCCGTGTCTCTCAAAGAGAAGATAATTGGAATGTGGAATTTCCGAACAGAATTGCTCATGTAGTTCGTGTTGACTGTAACATGTACTTCTCAGAATTACTCATGTAGTTTCTTTTGATTGTAACATGTACTTGTCATTATATGATTTTGTACGATTGTAAACTATGGAATCATCAATAAAATGAGTATACAAAGGTTGTTCAATTCTGGGATGTTTGAAGGATGTTAAAGCCTGTGTGACTTGTATGTTGTGATCATAATGTTCCAATTAGAATCATGAATAAGAAATTTGTTTGCAGGAAACATCCTTATGTATTATTAATCTTTCTTTTATAGTCGAGATTCTTTAGAATAAATAAAGAGTATTATGGAAGCCACAAACAGCTCTCAAACATGTGAGTTAGGTAGCGGCAATGTGTACACAGACATATCCATGGAGATTTGCAATTGTATAATAATTTCATATGCAGTTCTATCACTTTGGAGGAAAATCAGATGATAAACCATAAATTTGTTTATTTTCTAGTGCGCTAGTGTCTTTTGGCTATTACATTAAAATTGCCAAGTGCATAAAAGATACTGCATCCAACATCTTCAAAGTACATAAATCATGTCTAATACTGATCCATCCTATTGTTGAGCCCTCCAATTCCATCAAAGTGTAATTCTGCAGAAGTGGGCACTATAGTTGATCCTTGCTGAACTTGGAACAACATGCTTGTATATTCTCCTAGTATTGGAGGCATAACCATTGTCGATGAACCTCCAAATGCTTGGGGTGGATTTATGTTGTCAGTGCTAATGCCAAAGTCAAATGATTCCTGCTCCAGAGAACACAATAAATGACATGTATGCTCAAGGGTTCACTAGAAATGAAAAGGATGACAAGCAAAAATACCTGAGCTGTGCTACTACAAGCTTGGCCATCCAAATAAACAGCTTGATGAATCTGTTTTTACATTGCAAGACGGTTAAGTAAGGAAAAAGCATGAAAAGAATATTGTCAAACAGCCGAGAACAATAATTAGATAAATACCGCATGATCCAAAATATTTTCTTCCAGAACATCATCCTCTGAGGATTTTCTTTTTTTACTGGACCTTTTATTTTTTAAATTCATGGAGCGAGCCTGAAATAAACAAATTTAGTGAGCTCACATGCACGAATTTGGGTCCTTATTTTTCACAACATAAAACGTAATATAAGCAACAATACCTTTTGTGCAGCTTCCTTCTTCTCCTTGTCTGCCGCCTTTTTCTTCTCCTTTTGTTCATTTTTCTTCCGCTTTTCGTTTGCTTGCCGAATAAGCTTATCAACCTTAGATTCTTTTCTCAACGAAGGAGGACGTCCAGCACATCTAACAGCTATTGGACTTAGTATAACTTGCTTGTTGCCTTCCCATCAAAAGGTGCATCTTCCTTCAATTGATCATCCTGTGTACCAACCTGATCATTATTACTTTCAGAACTTGAGTTGCTAGTGTACCGAATTTTCAAGGTGCCGAGATCTTCAATCAAGGAATTGAATGAATCATCTGACATGGCGCCTATCTCTGCAACCGGGTAGAAAGCATTGCACAAACTATCAAAACGTTTGGCAACAGGAGTGTCTTCCATGCCGCCATATGTGCATCTAATAAAGTTATGTTTCCTTTTCACATTTTTTCTCCAACGATTAAGGATATATTGTGGAGGAACCTCCTTGATTTTCTTCTGAGTGAGCACACATAGGACATGCCTACATAGAATACCTCTGAACTCAAATCGGCGACATGTACACTTAACTTCGAACTCTTCCTCATTGAAATATACATGGTACACAATATCTTTTCTCCATCCCTTTTCTTCGTCAATTAGCACATCCTCGGTTATTTCATACGTTTCTATTGCCCCTTCTTTTTGTACTAACTTTCGATCACAATACATAATATCTGTTAGCTCTTCTTGAAATTCTTTGAACTTTGAATTTGTATAGATTGACTGAAATTGCTTCTTGATGTCAAATCGTGTGATACAAGGTATGGTTGAATTGAAAGAATTGAAATCAGCAATAATCTCCTTCTCAACTTTATCACGAAGAGCATTCTCGTATTGGCTAACAAAATGCTTCAATGTAGTTTTTGCATTAACATATCCATCAAAGAAGGCATTCATACTTTCACTACGTTGTGTAGTAGACATACCTGCCCAAAAGGCGTCTTTCACAAATGCTGGAACCCAACGGTGCCGATAGTTATAAAGCCCTTTAAGCCATTCATTATCAGAAAGATCATACTTCTCAAGCATATGCATCCAAGCAACTTCAAATTCTGTAATTGTTAATGAATTATAAACTGCATTACCAACAACCTTGATATGATCATATTCATCATATCCCCAACTTCTCTGGAATCTTTTTCATTATGTGCCACAGGCACCATCTGTATCGAGATTCCGTAAAAACGGTTTCCACACCATTCTGAATTGCTTTTGCTTGATAAGTTACAATAGCTTTTGGGTGACGATTTGACATACAAGTGAGCCATGCTTGAAATAACCAAACAAATGTTGCTGTATCTTCATTTGATAGTAAAGCACATCCTAGCAACACTGATTGGCCATGATGATTCACTCCGACAAAACAAGCAAAAGGCATATCATATTTATTCATCAAATATGTTGTGTCAAAAGTAATGACATCATGAAAAGACTCATACACTGCTCTACTTCTAGCATCAGCCCAAAATACATTCCGAAGTCGGGATTCATCATCAACATCCATGACACTAAAAAAGTTTGGGTTGTCGGATTGCATTTTGATGAAATAGTCACGAACTGCTTCAGCATCACCATTGCCAAGTTTCAACCTTCTTATTTTCTCTAGATAATTGCGAGAATCTTTCTCACCAAAAGTTAGGTTTTGGTGACCATCTGCTGCCACAACAAAAGAATTGAAATTCTTGTTTACTCGAATTCCGGCCCGGTCATTCAACTCAAGCTTTCTCTTCACATGGAAATCTAACCTTTTGTTGCATCTAAAAAACCGAGATTTATGTGGACTTAATGTATGATTATGATCCAAAATGATCTTCGAAATATACAACTTCCCATCAGGATCACGGGCAATATTACTTTTAGCTTCGCATCCTAACCCGGCAGTTGGACTTGGCTTCAACATATTTTTTGATTTGGACTGAGTTTTACCATGACGACTGCAAGAAAGTGTAAGGTACCTCAGTTGTCCATTATCATCCCTGTTTGAGCTTCTTCTCGTCACACCAAAGCCTTTTGCTTTAGCATATTTGATGTAGTACTCTCACACATTCTTCTCATTATCAATGGTCATCCCCAATTCAGGTTCTTCAAGTAACGCATGCGGCTGATCATGAGCTTCACCATGGTTATGTTCAAGCTCCACATTGCTACCCTTTCTTTGCTTAACGCCATCATCATCACTTGAAATAGACATGTCACTTGATTCTTGAACACCACAAGTTCCGTCATCCATGCCTATAAATCATGAAAAAAAATTAAGCATTCTCATTCGAAGGCAGTATCCCTTCGTATGTGTAGCATTCCCGATGGCCAATAATGCTACACATACGAAGGGATACGGGCTTTTACACGCTGAGTAGGCAGCGATCCGACGTGGCTGCGAGTGCGGGCTAAAGCGAGAAAACGGAGACCTGCCGCTATTTGCGCTAGGTAATAACCACCAGGACGCATTAAGAAAAAAGACAGAGCAGCCGGCCCTTCCCTTTCTCTCCCAATCGATGGCTTCTATCCCAGATCGGCCAAGCGAGATGCAACTTGCCCTCATGGCGGCCCGATGCAGCGAGTTCCGGTGCGGAGTCCCATTGCGGCGAGTTCTTGAGGCCGCGAGGCGACCTCCTCCTTGTTGGATGCGGCATGGATGGCTCTTCCGATGCAGAGAGGCAATCTCGTCCTCGTCAGCAGCGTCATGGTCGGCTCCTCGAGGGCGGCGAGACGGCCTCGTTGTATGGACGCCGGCGGCACCGTGGGCAAACCCTGTTGAGCCTGGCGCGGCGTACTAGCTGGTCGACTCACGGCTGACGGGCCTCCTTGTATGGACGCTGGCGGCGCCGTGGGCTATCCCTGCCGGCGCGGCGTACTGACTGGCCGTGTCGTGGCCGACGAGGCTGCTCCAGCTGCTCCTGGGCGTGCAGTGAGCATTCTCGACACTCTCAACCCCGCGCAGCTGGGCCAAGTCGACGAGCTGCAGCGCTGAATTTTATGTGGTCCTGCTTTTGATGTTTGTTCTGTCCACTAGAATTATCAGTCGACATGATATTTAAGTCTGGGTCAATTTTGTGTGCATGTGGCATGGTGCGGGACGCAATGCGGAAAACCAACATCGCATGGAGCCATGGAGACCGAGTGTTGGTGTATGTGATGTGACGAGAAGGGAAGGGAGGCGTGCATAGTACTTCTAATCCACACGCGATGCATCATCTCGACCACCTCCGTCCGAAAATAGATGCCGCGGGGCATTTTCCAAAATGGTCCCTTGCAATTTCCCAACACAACCCGCAGTCCCTTCCTTCCTCGTCATCGCTCTCCTACCTGATCACTCTCGTTCTTCGTCTTTGACGCTAGCCCACGCCGCCTTCTTCCCTCTCCCTCCTCGCTCACTCCGCCTTGCTACCCCCTCCCACCCCCGCCGCCCCACGTCGTCGATGCCTTGCTTCCCCCACGCCACGCTGCTACCGCCTTGCTCCCCTCCGCCTTGATCTGAACGTTGGATTCTTTTGGAGATCACCTCTGCCCGCAGTCCTCGCTCTCCTTCAGCCTCTATCCATCGTCGACCACCTCCTCACCGGCTGGCCGCCGTCGACCACGAAGCTAGAGGATGCGGGGGACAGAGCCGGCCCTGACACACCTGCATCTTCACGCGGGCACCGTGGAGTACTGGCTCGAGTCAGCCAAGCTCGCGGCCCTGCGCCGGGAGGTCGTCGTTGACCCGTACTGGGTGCCGCCTCCAGAGTGGAATCGCGGGTACCCCTTTTCCACTTCCGCGTACAGAGTGCCGCCTTCGTGGACGGCAGCGTGCTCAAGGCAAATAGGCAGGTGGAGGAGCTCACCGCCGAGCTCGCCAAAAGTAAAAAGGTACCCCTTTACCACTTCTCCTTCCATCTTGCAATTTCTTCTTCTTAATTTCTGAACTCAATTTGTTCACTGTGTATATGAAGGGTCAATGCAGTGCAATGCTATATTGCTGAAATCAATTTGTTCACTATGCATACGAAGGCTCAATTAATGTTGCATTGTTGAACTTTAACACTGAATTTGTTGACCCTGCTAGATTAGGAATGTAACTTAATTTTTTTTAAATGGTTTAGTTCACAAATCATTTTATAAGTATGAAGCTTAAGGCAAACTACAACCTCTAAATTTAACACTGAATATTGGGTGATATAATTTCGTTCCCCACTATTTCTGACAATTTGTTGTTTATGTTTGTTGGGTGATGCTCCTTCACAGTTCATTGTTAAATTTCCTTGATGCGGGAGTACCCGTCATGCATTCCAGGAGTACCTACTAGAGGTGGGGCCGGTGATTGGACTCGCAGCAGCAGCCGAGGCGGGGGCAGGGAAAAGGCCATCGCGGCGACTGTCGGGGTAGGAGTGATTCCGCCACTCAGTGGGCAGCGGAATCGGCAGGTCCTGGGCACCGGAGGTGATGGTCGCGCAAATTGGTGATGTAGGAATCGACACTAGATGGGGTGCGAGCTGAATCCAACGGCGGCTGCGCGGACGACGGGCAGAGGACGAAGGAAGGAGAGAAGTAAATGTATGAGTTTTTTTTGTTTTTGCAAAATAACCACTGTATGCGTGCGAGATAGCTGAATCCGGACATAGCGAGTATTTTTCTTCTCATCCAAAAGAAGTTTGTTCCCTACCCTTGGTGTCGTGCAGTGGCGGAACTTAGTGAGGGCCATAGGGGGCCATGGTCACCCAACCAAATATATTTCTTTTCGTAAAAATATAATATTTTAGCATATTTGAACCAAATTTGACATAATACAACCGATTAGCCCGGTCAACTCTGTTTGGAACACATTTAACCCCACTCAAATCGCGTCGAAGCTCCGCCACTCGTGTCTTGATCCGAGCCTGACGCTAACGGTAGGCGGCATCCAGGCATGCACCTACGACCCCTCCTTTCAGCAGCAGTGCACCACAGCGGCAGAGAGCAGAGCTCCTTTTTGTCTTCTGCCCACCTCCTAGAGCTAGAGGTCAGCATCCATCCAGCAAGCACACCTCCTCAGGACGCGACGCCTTTATCTGATCTGGTCCGAATTGAGGCCGATTTCACTGTTTTGACCCTTTTGGCAACGTTTAGCACGATCTGACCCCATCTGGGAAAAAAATTCGGATCTGACCCTTTTCCTACCATGTGACGCCCCCGACTCAATCGTGCACTAATCATACACGCAAATGCGCACAATCAAGCCCAGGGAGTCACGGAAAGATATCACAACACAACTCTAGACACAAAATAAAATAATACAAGCTTTATATTACAAGCCAGGGGCCTCGAGGGCTCGAATACATAAGCTCGGGGGTACACAAGACTCAGCGAAAGCAACATCATCTGAGTACAGACTTAAAGGTTAAACAAGTTTGCCTTAAGAAGGCTGAGCAAAACAACGACAATTAGATCGAAAAGGCGCAGGCCTCCTGCCTGGGAGCCTCCCATCTACTCCTGGTCATCGCTCTCCACGTAGTAGTAAGCTCCACCGGTGGGGTAGTAGTAGTCGGCGGGATCAGCTGGCTCCGGGGCTCCGTCATCTGGGCGCAGCAATCGAGTATGGGAAAAAGAGGTAGCAAAGCAACCGCGAGTACTCATCCAAAGTACTCGTAAGACTTACATCAGAACTAGTCTATTTATGCATCGGTATCAAATGAAGGGGCTGTATCTGTGGACTAGACTGCAGAAATGCCAGAATAGAGAGAAGGCCTAGCCTATCGAAGACTAGCATCTTGCAGCATCTTGCAGCATTAGAAGAGTGCAGATTAGCAGCATAACATAAAGTAATAAGTATGTAGTAGCAAAGCCTAGAGATCCTTTCTCGTCTCCCTGCGAGAAAGCGATCCCGGAGCTTACAATTAAAGTAACATGTATCCAGTTCAAGTTGTAGTAGATCGGGATACTACACTGAGCGTCCTGTTACCGTGGACACGGCTATTCGAATAGATAACTTCCCTGCAGGGGTGCACTACTATTACCCAACACGCTCGATTAACTCTGGATGGACACACTTTTCTCGGTCATGCCCGGCCTCGGCTGATCGACACGACGTAGTCCTACCTAGGCTCCGCAGAGAGGTCCCCGCCGGTCTACATCCTAAGTGCTCAGGGGTTTTGGGCCCATCGCCCTTTGCAATCCGGGTCGTTGCGAGCAGGGCGATCCAGGCACCACCTCTGGGGTGCCGACCCGGCCGTGCCGCAATGCTGAACTGGACGTCTGACAGAGCTTTCGGCTGATACATACGGCGCCGAGGGCCCCATTAAACCATTATCCCGCGTGGTGGTAGTGCGTATAGGCCAATGGCCAACTCAGATCAAATACCCAAATCCGTTAAGTGTGTTATTAGTATCTCGCGGACACGAACAGGGCTCAAGGCTCACCTCCGACACCCTGCCGCACCGACTTGGTAATCCACTGTCCATCGACCAGGGACCATGCCCACCTATCTCCTAGGTGGTCTCCACCTGCCCTGTCGTTCCGCCACAATAATTTCTCTCGGGTGCCCTCATGGTCAACCTGACTTCACACCTCTCGCGGGTACCCCTCGGGGTCGACCCAACTTTAATAAGGGTCTGAGGTAAATGCCAAGATAACCGTGTGGCCATGACATCAAGGGGGAAATCCGAGGAATCACCCTCGATGGATTCCCACTCGATGTAACCGTCAAGGTGAACTTGGAGGAATCACCCTCGATGGGTTGACACTTGAGGGGTTGCACAACAAAGGCATCATCGGAGGTGGTGAAAGATGAAACACCTTCGGTAGCCCACAACCGACTAGCTACGCTACAGAGATATCATCAGGAGTGAGGTAGGATGTATCACCCTCGGCACTCGATAGTAGCTCTGCAGAGTCGTACAACTAAGGGGGTGTGCGGTGCTGTGTTCGGTCTCTGAACATCGATCACTCTGATCGAGTCACTGTTGGTAAAGCATGGCAACAAGGACAAGGGTGTGGGGCCTTTGATGGATCAATAACCAACCTATACTAATCATTTAGGACAACAGGTAAAGTATCAATAGCAGGTTACAAAATCAGGCTATGCACCAGAATAGGAGCAATCAATTACTGTAGCAAAATCTGATGCAAGCATGGGAGAGAAAGAATGGGCGATATAGGAATGATCAAGGGGTTTTGCTTGCCTGGAAGCTCTGCTGGAAGGGACTGGTCCTCTGCGGTGTAGTCGTACTGGGAGCAGCGTCGGTCTCGGGGTCTACCGGAGAAGAAGAGGGGGAAGAAACAATAAGTATAAGCAAACAAAGGCAACACAATGCATGGCATGGCAATATGCTCTGCTGGGGGTGTTCTAATGCAGTACTAAGTATTTTAAACGGAGCGGGAAATTATCCGGGAATATTTTCCCAGCTCCAGGTGCTTATCAGTATATTGATTCGGAGGGGAAGGTTCCATGTTCATCTAGTTAGGAGTGATGGTCAAGCATTTTGATTACATATTCAGATTTGTCTTATTTTTCTGATCTTTTTTCATATATAAATTATTTTCATCCGTGTTACGGTTTATTTTCTATGATTTTCCGAAGTTCTAAACCATTTTCGGAAATTTCTGGAATTACTTTAATTATTAAATTCGACAGAAAAGGAAATATGACGTCATCTTGGCGTCATCATTGTGTCAGCGGTCAACTGACCAGCTGACCAGTCAACGGGGCCCACGGGGGACCCACTGGCAGTGACTGGGCGCTGCCCAGTCAGCCATTGACTGGGTCAACTGGGCCCGTGGGGCCCTTTGCCAGTGACCCAGAGGGGGCCACGTGGCCGGCCACATCAGCGCCATCGCCGGAGCAACTCTGGCGACCAGATTTCACGGCGGCGTGCATGGGAGGGGGCCGGGATTTGCCTACAGAGGGCCTCCGGACCTGCGGTTAAGCTCTACGGGACGCCCACGACGCGGCGCGTCGGGTGTGGTCAGTGGCAAGGGCAGAGGCGGCCGGAAACGAGCGCCACGACAACGACAGGCGGCGCTGGAGTTTGGGACTTCGCGGAATCGGTGAAACGCAACGCGGGCGGCCAAACTAGCTAGCTAGGCGGCCGCAATGGTTCACTAGGAACACGCCAGAGCGGTTGGTTCGTGCAGAGCGTGACGGTGAGCGCGGAGCTCCATGGCCATGGCGGCAGCCGGAGCACGAACGCGACGGTGGGGAGTTACGGCTACAAAAGGAGAGCACGGAGAGAGGGGGTTGGATGCGGTGCTCACGGCGGGGCTGTAGGGAATGGCAGCGGGCTCGGGGTGGCCTGAAGAGGACGGTGCGGTGGCAGCGATCTCCGGCGACCGAAGGGGAAGGCGGGGTTGGGCACGTCGTCTTGGTGCGTCTCCGGACGAACGAGTGCACGGGGGCGATGAGGACGAGCGTGGAGAGGCTGCCGGACCGCTTGGAATGGCAAGAGGAGGACGGTGGCTACGGCTACGCCGGCGGCGCATCCATGGTGGCGCTCGGGAAGGAGAGACGGAGAGGGAGAGAGGGAGAGAGTGAGGCCAGGGGGGAAGCCAGGAGGGTCTTATCCGACCAGGAGCGGGCGCGGTGACGCGCTGTTGAGCGGAGCGAGGGGGCCTGGGTGCACACGCGCGCGAGCGCTAGAGCGACGACAGCAAGGAGAAAGGGGTGTCAGGAGGTTGAAGGAGGCGCTGGCTGGGCCGGGCCGACACTGTGGACTTAAGTCCAGTGCCCCGGTGCCCTTTTCTTTTTCTTTTGCCTTTTTCTGTTTTCCCCCTTTTGCTTCTGTTTTGCATTTTCTTTTCACATAAGTGACTTTTGCAAAAATGTGCAACTGGTCAAAACACTTACTAGGCAATATTGAGCACTGCCACAAAAAGTTTGGCGGCCCAATGATTTCATTTGAATTTTGCAAAAATGAAAATGGATTTAATAATGCTGTTTTGGGTACTGTTTTTGGATGTTAGGGTCAATTTAGGAATTCAAATAATGTTGGTTTTATTTTTATAATTGCTTTGGGATTATTTGAAATATTATGAACTATTTTGTTTACAATTTTGAAGTTTTTCTAATTTCACTTGTTATTTGAATTTTGAATTTGAGTTGAATTATTTCTTAATTGCATTTCTTAGGATATAATATGATGATGACCTGGCATAATTAGTGTGAGGTCACTGTAGTTAACCACTGGGGGTGTTACAATTCTCCTCCTCTAAAGGAAATTCTCGTCCCGAGAATTCAGGAGGTAGAAGGGAAAAGATCGGGGTATTTATACCAAGGAGGCTTGGCATTGGCCCGCGGAAGTATCTAAAATTAACGGAATGTGCAACGGCTCACATCTAATGCCATGCGTGAATGCAGAAGCTTCTGACATGAATGGATGCGATACTCGTGAATCAAATAAAACAGAAGCTGGTACAGAATTTAACAAGAGGAGTGCCCATCACAGTAGCAGGCTGGTCTTGAGCTTCATTTAGCTCAACATGGTAAGCTTGACCACGACCATAAGAAGGTCTGGCATTGCTGTTTCGGGGCTGGTTGTTGCCACGGCCATTTCCACGGCTAACAGAGGGAAGTGCAAGCTGATTCTGGTTCTGAGGGCATTCTCTGGAACGGTGGCCTGGACGGCCACACTTGAAGCAGAGCCCATCACTGGGTCGGGGAGCCGGAGCTCGAAGCAGTGATGTCGGCGCTGGAGGAGGCAGACGAGGTGCAACATAGGACGGCATTGGAGCAGGTGCGTCTGGACGGTGCATGCTATGAGGAATCCAGATACGGCGCTTCTGGGAAGACGAGCTCGAAGATGAGCCCGCTTTACGGGTGCGCTTGAGCGCGTCTGTGTGATCCTTCAGACCAGTCTCAACCTGAATGGCCTTGTTCACCAAGGTGGCGAAGTCAGCAAAGTCCTGGATAAGGAGTGCCAGCTTGATATCAGGGTTGAGCCCTTCTCGGAACTTCTCCTGTTTGCGAGCATCAGTAGCAATATCCTCTTCAGCATAGCGAGACAATTCAAGGAACTCCCGCTGATAGACCTCCACAGTCTTGCTGCCTTGGGTAAGGTTGCGGAACTCACGCTTCTTCCGGTCCATAACTCCTTGAGGAATATAGCGGTCATGGAAAATAGTTTGGAACTCCAGACAGGTGATGATTGTTCCAGCAGCTAGGGTATGCCTGTGACTGTCCCACCATTGAGCTGCGGGTCCCTTCAGAAAGTAGGACGCAAAAGTGACATAGCTGGCAGGAGCAACATTAGCAGACTCCATCTCATATGTGATATCACGGAGCCAGTCATCGGCATCAAGTGGCTGAACAGAGTTGCGGAATACAGTAGGGTTGAGGCGAACAAAGTCTTGCAAGGTAAATGGGGCTGGCTGCTGGTTCATGTTCGGACGCGGGAACTGATCCATTACCCCTTGCAAGAATTGATGGTTCAGCTCAAACTGTCGCATCATTGTAGCCATATAGTCGGGCGGTGGTGGATCGTTGGCACCACGGCCACAACCGCGACCTGCTGGTCTAACCATTCTGCTAAAGATTAACAGAGGGTAGTTTAGCAACGAGCATTGCAGTTGTATGGAATCATTCATGAAGTAACACGCACATCAAAGGAAGTGCTATAGATACAATATCATAGTCAAACATGACATACAGATCCATACATAGATTCAGTTACAAGGCAGCGTTACAACAACGGAAAGGAAAGCTAGACATACTAGGCGGCACGCAGGCACGCGGTGGAGGGACACAACAACGGGACATAGCGATAGCTACATCAACGCTGCAAAGGACCACTAGAGCCAGGCAACTGCAAGTGACGACGTAGGGTGCCCTCGATATAAGGATCCTGCGCTCCGTGAACACTCTGGTGCAGAACCTGGTCCCGAACTGGAAGGAGCGGACCACGTGAAGGAGTACAACCTCCAACAGCAGGCCACTCAAGACCTGGTGGCATCTCTGTCCTACGCGGGTAAAGGATGTACTGAGGATGTATCCCTGCACTGACTGCTAGTAGCAACTGTGTCAGAGCGTCGTAAAGACGAGCATGAGTGGCGTACAACTCGACAGCAAGAGCTCGGGCAGTACGATCCAGAGCCTCAGTGTACTGAACCAAAATCTGCGGGTCATAGCAACGTCGCACGTAAGGTGTGCAGATAGCAGTGTAGTACCCACCCTCATCCCCAGCGGGGGCATAGGGGATATATCTGAAAGCAGTCTTCTCCAAGCGACTGTGCTCTCTACGGAGATGGGCAATAGCAGTATAGTCAGCATCATGGACAGCCATGTCAAGAGTCACTCCAACACCATGAAAGGTGTGCAACTCGGTGATGGAGTTAACCTGCCGATCAAAGATACGAACCACAACGTGGTACTGCTCCTGGTTGAACTCACTGTAGTCCTCGTAAACAGCGTACTTGGGGTACCAGCGATATCCCAGTCTAGTCAATAGGTCGACCAGAATGGCAGGGAACCCAGTCGCATCAACAGCCATAGTCTGGCGCACAAGCTGCCTTGCGGGACGCATCTGAAACAAGGAGTGCAAGATGTCAAACGACAGTGTGAGAAGTATATGATAGTATTGGAAAGAAATGTTTGCAGATAATCCAGCTCTCCGGGTGGATGTGATCACGAGATCCTAATGTTAGAGTTAGCAAAACTTTAACCCGAAAGGAAGAGAGATTAGAGTCCCAGAGTAAGGAAGAGGAATAAAAGATCCTAATACCACCCATTGGCGACGTGGGCCCGTAAGCCACACAGCCATGTTAGTAAAATAGTTTTTTAAAGACTAGACTCAACTTCGGCCAAGGAGTGGGAAAGGGGGCTACCTACAGGCAGTCAGCTCTGATACCAATTTGTGACGCCCTTGACTCAATCGTGCACTAATCATACACGCAAATGCGCACGATCAAGCCCAGGGACTCATGGGAAGATATCACAACACAACTCTAGACACAAAATAAAATAATACAAGCTTTCTAATACAAGCCAGGGGCCTAGAGGGCTCGAATACATAAGCTCGGGGGTACACAAGAGTCAGCGGAAGCAACATCATCTGAGTACAGACTTAAAGGTTAAACAAGTTTGCCTTAAGAAGGCTGAGCAAAACAACGACAACTAGATTTAAAAGGCACATGCCTCCTGCCTGGGAGCCTCCCATCTACTCCTGGTCGTCGGTCTCCATGTAGTAGTAAGCTCCACCGATGGGGTAGTAGTAGTCGGCGGGATCAGCTGGCTCCAGGGCTTCGTCATCTGGTCGCAGCAATCGGGTATGGGAAAAAGAGGTAGCAAAGCAATCGTGAGTACTCATCCAAAGTACTCGCAAGATTTACATCAGAACTAGTCTATTTATGCATCGGTATCAAATGAAGGGGCTGTATCTATGGACTAGATTACAGAAATGCCAGAATAGAGAGAAGGCCTAGCCTTTCGAAGACTAGCATCTTGCAGCATTAGAAGAGTGCAGATTAGCAGCATAACATAAAGTAATAAGTATGTAGTAGCCAAGCCTAGAGATCCTTTCTCGACTCCATGCGAGAAAGCAATCCCGGAGCTTACAATTAAAGTAACATGTATCCTGTTCAAATTGTAGTAGATCAGGGTACTACACTGAGCGTCCTGTTACCGTGGACACGGTTATTTGAATAGATAACTTCCCTGCAGGGGTGCACTACTGTTACCCAACACGCTCGATTAACTCTGGCTGGACACACTTTTCTCGGTCATGCCCGGCCTCGGCTGATCGACACGACGTAGTCCTACCTAGGCTCCGCAGAGAGATCCCCGCCGGTCTACATCCTAAGTGCTTAGGGGTCTTGGGCCCATCGACCTTTGCACTCCGGGTCGTTGCGAGCAGGGCGATCCAGGCACCACCTCTGGGATGCCGACCTGGCCGTGTCGCAATGCTGAACTAGACGTCTGACAGAGCTTTCGGCTGATACATACGGCGCCGAGGGCCCCATTAAACCATTATCCCGCGTGGTGTTTGTGCGTCTAGGCCAGTGGCCAACTCAGATCAAATACCCAAATCCATTAAGCGTGTTATTAGTATCTCGCGGACACGAACAGGGCTCAAGGCTCACCTCCGACACCCTGCCGCACCGACTTGGTAACCCGCTGTCCATCGACCAGGGACCAGGCCCACCTCTCTCCTAGGTGGTCTCCACCTGCCCTGTCATTCCGCCAAAATAATCTCTCGCGGGTGCCCTCGTGGTCAACTCGACTTCACACCTCCCGCGGGTACCCCTCGGGGTCGACCCGATTTTAATAAGGGCCTGAGGTAAATGCCAAGGTAACCGTGTGGCCATGACATCAAGGGGGAAATCCGAGGAATGACCCTCGATGGATTCCCACTCGATGTAACCATCAAGGTGAACTTGGAGGAATCACCCTGGATGGGTTCACACTTGAGGGGTTGCACAACAAAGGCATCATCGGAGGTGGTGAAAGAGGAATCACCTTCGGTAGACCACTACCGACTAGCTACGCTACAGAGATATCATCAGGAGTGAGGTAGGAGGTATCACCCTCAGCACTCGATAGTAGCTCTGCATAGTCGTACAACTAAGGGGGTGTGCGGTGCTGTGTTCGGTCTCTGAACATCGATCACTCTGATCGAGTCACTGTTGGTAAAGCATGGCAACAAGGACAAGGGCGTGGGGCCTTTGATGGATCACTAACCAGCCTATACTAATCATTTAGGACAACAGGTAAAGTATTAACAGCAGGTTACAAAATCAGGCTATGCATCAGAATAGGAGCAATCAATTACAGTAGCAAAATCCGATCCAAGCATGGGAGAGAAAGAATGGGTGATATAGGAATGATCAAGGGGTTTTGCTTGCCTGGAAGCTCTGCTGAAAGGGACTGGTCCTCTGCGGTGTAGTCGTACTCGGGAGCAGCGTCGGTCTCGGGGTCTACCGGAGAAGAAGAGGGGGAAGAAACAATAAATACAAGCAAACAAAGGCAACACAATGCATGGCATGGCAATATGCTGTGCTGGGGATGTTCTAATGCAGTACTAAGTATTTTAAACGGAGCAGGAAATTATCCGAGAATATTTTCCCAGCTCCAGGTGCTTATCGGTATATTGATCCGGAGGGGAATGTTCCATGGTCATCTAGTTAGGAGTGATGGTCAAGCATTTTGATTACATATTCGGATTCGTTTTATTTTTCTGATCATTTTTCATATATAAATTATTTTCATCCTAGTTAGGGTTTATTTTCCATGATTTTCTGAAGTTTTAAATCATTTTCTGAAATTTCTGGAATTACTTTAATTATTAAATTCGACAGAAAAGGAAATATGATGTCATCTTGGCGTCATCATTGCGTCAGCGGTCAACTGACCAGCTGACCAGTCAACGGGGCCCACAGGGGACCCACTGGCAGTGACTGGGCGCTGCCTAGTCAGCCGTTGACTGGGTCAACTGGGCCCGTGGGGCCCTTTGCCAGTGACCCAGAGGGGCCCACGTGGCCGGCCACATCAGCGCCGTCGCCGGAGCAACTCCGGCGACCATATTTCACGGCGGCGCGCACGGGAGGGGGCCGCGATTTGCCTACAGAGGGCCTAAACGACCTGCGGCTATGCTCTACGGGACGCACACGACGCGGCACGTCGGGTGAGGTCAGTGGCAGGGGCGGAGGCGGCCGGAAACGAGCGCCACGATGACAACAGGCGGCGCCGGAGTTCGGGACTTCGCGGAATCGGTGAAACGCAACGCGGGCGGCCAAACTAGCTAGCTAGGCGGCCGTAGTGGTTCACCAGGAACACGCCAGAGCAGCTGGTTCGTGCAGAGCATGACGGTGAGCGCGGAGCTCCTTGGCCATGGCGGCGGCCGGAGCACGAACGCGACGGTGGCGAGTTACGGCTACAAAAGAAGAGCACAGAGAGAGGGGGTTGGATGCGGTGCTCACGGCGGGGCTGTAGGGAATGGCAGCGGGCTCGGGGTGGCCTGAAGAGGACGGTGCGGTGGCGGCGATCCCCGGCGACCGAAGGGGAAGGAGGGGTCGGGCGCGTCGTCTTGGTGCGTCTTCGGACGGACGAGTGCACGGGGGCGATGAGGACGAGCGAGGGGAGGCTGTCGGACCGCTTGGAACGACAAGAGGAGGACGGTGGCTACGGCTACGCCGGCGGCGTGTCCATGGCGGCGCTCGGGAAGGAGAGACGGAGAGGGAGAGAGGGAGAGAGTGAGGCCAGGGGGGAAGCTAGGGGGCTCTTATCCGACCATGAGCGGGCGTAGTGACGCGTTGTTGAGCGGAGTGAGGGGGGCCTGGGTGCGTGCGCGCGCGAGCGCTGGAGCGACGACAGCGAGGAGAGAGGGGTGTCAGGAGGTTGAAGGAGGCGCTGGCTGGGCCGGGCCGGCACTGTGGACTTAAGTCCAGTGCCCCGATGCCCTTTTCTTTTTCTTTTGCCTTATTCTGTTTTTCCCCCTTTTACTTCTGTTTTGCATTTTCTTTTCACATAAGTGACTTTTGCAAAAATGTGCAACTGGTCAAAACAATTACTAGGCAATATTGAGCACTGCCACAAAACGTTTGGGGGCCCAATGATTTCATTTGAATTTTGCAAAAATGAAAATGGATTTAATAATGCTATTTTGGGTACTGTTTTTGGATGTTAGTGTCAATTTAGGAATTCAAATAATGTTGGTTTTATTTTTATAATTGCTTTGGGATTATTTGAAATATTATGAACTATTTTGTTTACAATTTTGAAGTTTTTCTAATTTCACTTGTTATTTGAATTTTGAATTTGAGTTGAATTATTTCTTAATTGCATTTCTTAGGATATAATGTGATGATGACCTCGCATCATTAGTGTGAGGTCACTGTAGTTAACCGCTGGGGGTGTTACATACCGCCACCCGATTTGGCGGTAGGACATAACAGGCTACCGCCACTGGCTCCGGTGGTAGAGGTCGGGTCAACGTAGACGGCGCCGTTTGCCCTGGCTGACGTGGACAAGTGGCTACCGCCACAGACAGCGGCGGTAGGATGTGGTGCCCTACCGCCATAGTCTGTGGCGGTAGGGTGCTAACATATGTAAGTGGGTGGCTGGGGCTTGGGTGGGCCCCACAAGCCACCCATTCGCCCCCAAATCCTTTCTTCCCCGAGCTCAGCCCCTCTCTCCTCCATCCTGGCCTCCACCAAATCCATCTCCATTGCTTGAGCTTTCACCGGTGGATCGAGTCCATTTTCATCACCCAAGGTACCTCACTCACTCTTTTCTTTTTGGTTGGTTGGAATCATATTATTTGATGGCATTGGTTACTTTTATGCAAACCCTAGTTGTGCTCCTTGTTGTGTGAAATCAATGGATTTAATGGATGCTAGGGTTGTACTTGTGCTTGACCATGTGTAGTATTCCTAATATTGTTGTTTGTAGCAAGATCTAGGGTTATTGTTTGGTATTTTTCTAGGGTTAGGGTTAGGGTTAAGCAATGTCATTATTTAGTTGTTAGGGTTAAGCCATGATATATTGTTATTTGTTTTGTTTTTTGAATGTATTGCATAGAACTTTCTCGATCCATGGAATGCATAGTAGATATCCGATCCATATTATGTTGCCGACCTATCTTTGAATTTTTCCACAATGTATTTAGATGGATAGGCTCGTTAATGTTCATTATTTGGATAAGGAGACATTTATGAACAGCAATGACGATGAAGGGGAAGAGCCCATGGTTTTGGACTCAAGCCCAACCTATGAGGAGGTAGTTGTGAAAGTGAGAAGTATATTACATTGGATTGACCCAAATGACGAGGTTAAGCTTATTGGAAGGTAGGATGTTGGAGTGGGGGTGAAGTCTCGATTGAAGAGTATGCCTATCACCTCGGAATTGCATTGGAAGGTGTACAAGGATAAATTAGAGCAATCGCAAGACAAGTCACTTGAATTATTTGCCACCAAGTTTGAGGTTCCTCTGCTACAAATTGACTTGAACCGGCATGCCTCCTCCCCAATACATGATGGTAGGGTCGAGGTTTATATCCCCAATTCATCTAGCCAACCACCAAGTAGCCAACAAAATGAAGCGGAGATGAATGATAGAACCATAGTAATTCAAGACCAAGAGATTCATGCTACTGCTCATGTTGATGATGGTGCTATTGCTAATGTTGATGATGATGCTTATGCAGAAGAAGAAGAGATTCATTACAATC
The DNA here is from genome assembly GCA_039707655.1 of Elymus sibiricus. Taxonomy (NCBI): domain Eukaryota; kingdom Viridiplantae; phylum Streptophyta; class Magnoliopsida; order Poales; family Poaceae; genus Elymus; species Elymus sibiricus. The sequence continues at coordinate 391,498,464 of CM077676.1, read as the reverse complement.
CTATTGGTAACTTGGATGTCATTGTCCATCAACAAGACTTGGATCATAGCCTCCCCTATAACCGTATGTGTGGTTATGGCTCGGATGACGAGGGTCCGGAGGAAGAATTGGACGAGGATGGATTCACGGCGCAAGAAAATGAAATCTTCAAGAAGGTGACGGGCAAGGAAAGAGGAGCCCCATTGTTTCGTGATCTTAGCCTTGCCGACAATGCCATTGTTGATGGTGGCATGCGACTGGGGCTGGTTGAACCAACACCGTGCCCGAAAGTTGGTGATCCAAGGCCAAAGGATGAGGATGAGAATGCTCATTTGAAGAAAGGCATCAAGTTTGGGTGCTTGCAAGAGTTCCGAATGTGGTTGAGTGACTATGCGATTCGGAAGCATAGGCCATATGTTGTTGGTCATTCCAATCAAGAGGTGCGTTACACCGTGAAATGTGACAAAGAAGGTTGCCCATGGAAGGTCCGTGGAAGAAAAATTAATTAAACAGGGCAATGGATTTTGAAGAGTTGTGTGGCCACTCACAATTGCATACCGCCGGACAAAGCTGACCAAAGCAAGGGACACCGTCAACTCACGTCTAAGTTTATCGGCTACAAACTATTGAATGAGATATCCCACGACCCAACCGTGAAGGTGAAGTTTCTGATGAGTAATGTCGAAGAATGATATGGGTACAAGGTCAATTTTGGGAAGGTATGGAAAGCCAAGGAAAATGCTATTAGGATGTTGCATGGTGATTATGCGGCCGCATACAATATTCTTCCGAGGATGTTGGGAGCCATTGCACATCGGAACCCGGGCATGTGTCATGGGGTTGAGGAACTTGACGGAGTGTTTCACCGGGCCATCTGGAGTTTTGGGCAATGCATCGAGGCATTTAAGCATTGTCGTCCGGTGTTGTCTATAGATGGCTCTTTCTTGACCGGCAAATACAGGGGCACACTAATGGTGGCAATGGCTCACTCGTCCAATGATAACGTGTTGCCGGTGGCCTTTGCTTTAGTGCCTTCCGAGCACGATGACAACTGGGAATGGTTCATGGGGCATGTGAGGGCCAAGGTAATTGGAAATAGAGAGGTATGCATCATATCGGACGCGCACCATGGCATTATCAAGGCCATAGACATTGTTATTCTCGGGCTCCCAAAGCTTCACCCACCGATGGTGCATGAGGCATTTTGTGGCAAACTTTTATCGGGCATGCAAGAGCAAGGAGTTTTGCAAAGACCTTACCCATGTTTGCGTGGCATTCACCATCGATTCATTCAAAAGCCGCTATGATAAACTCTTCAAGGCTTTGGAAAAGAATGATGTCTACTACGCAACTTTATTCTTGTAGACGTTGTTGGGCCTCCAAGTGCAGAGTTTTGTAGGACAGTAGCAAATTTCCCTCAAGTGGATGACCTAAGGTTTATCAATCCGTGGGAGGCGTAGGATGAAGATGGTATCTCTCAAACAACACTGCAATCAAATACAAGAAATCTCTTGTGTCCCCAACACACCAAATACAATGGTAAATTGTATAGGTGCACTAGTTCGGCGAAGAGATGGTGATACAAGTGTAGTATGGATAGTAGATATAGGTTTTTATAATCTGAAAATAAAAAAACAGCAGGGTAGCAAGTGATAAAACAGAGCACAAACGGTATTGCAATGCTTAAAAACAAGGCCTAGGGTTCATACTTTCACTAGTGCTATCTCTCAACAGTGCTAACATAGTTGAATCATATAACAATCCCTCAACGTGCGACAAAGAATCACTCCAAAGTTCCTATTAGCGGAGAACATAAGAAAGAAATTGTTGTAGGGTATGAAACCACCTCAAAGTTATCCTTTCCGATCAATCTATTGAGCCGTTCCTATAAGTGTCACAAACAGCCCTAGAGTTCGTACTAAAATAACACCATATGATACGCATCAACCAACTCTAATGTCACCTAGATACTCCAATGTCACCACAAGTATCCGTGAGTTGATTATTCAATATGCATCAAACAACTTCAAATTCATAATATTCAATCCACACAAAGAACTTCAAAGAGTACCCCCAAAGTTTCTCATCGGAGAAAAGATAATGAAAACGTGCAACCAACCCCTATGCCTAGATCACCCCAAGGTCACGGGAATCCGCGAGTTGATCACCAAAACATACATCAAGTGAACCAATAGAATACCCCATTGTCACCACGGGTATCCACATGCAAGACATACATCAAGTGTTCTCAAATTTGAAATATTCAATCCGACAATAACGAAACCTCAAAGGGAAAGACTCAATTCATCACAAGATGATAGGGAGGGAAGTGTAGGAACAAAGTATGTCTACCAGAGGGGGGTGAACGAAGTATGTCTACCAGAGGGGGGGGGTGAATGGAAGTTTTAAATTTTCTTCGGAAATATCAAAACTCTCGGAACCCAGCAGTGGAACGAATGAAAACAGTATACAGTGAGCGAATACGAACTACCGAATGGAAACTAACAGCATGCATCGAGGTAAATCACATGTTTGAAATATGTCATATGTCACAGTTCGAATGTAGAAGAGGGTAGTAGAGGTGACCAGTGATGCTCGATGGCGACAAGGTATTTGGTAGACCAGTTCGCCCTTCTGCAAAAGGACTACGTCTGGTTGGAGGGGTTGTGATTTAACACAGAAGATAAACTCTCTTCGCCCTATTCTCCTCGACAATTGGTTCGTCAACCAATGCTGATTACTCGTGGTAGATGCTTGAGGCGATCTCCGAACCTTTACAGACTTCTTCTTTGAGAACCACAATTACTCTTGGTCTCTGAAGAAATTGACACCTAACCGTCTAAAAAGTTCGCAGCTCTCAAGAGTAATAGGCGGAGCATACTGGACTTAGATTCGAGTGATGCTGAACCACTATCTAATTTTTCAGCTCTAGGGTTTTCTCTCGGTGGATATTAAACTCAAATCTCTCGGAGAGGGGGTTGCTCAACAATCTTCTCAGAATCAAACGGAGCAGCAACCGGACAACGCCGGTGCGGGGTGGCTATATATAGCCGCAGCCTTCCCTCATGGGAAATGACCATTTTGGACACACGGTCCAGCCAATGGCCAACCGACACGTTCACAACGGTCGGATTTCAAGAGCAACGGTAACATTACTTGAGGAGCAAGTAATGCTAACTCCTCGGTCAGAGACAAATCTCTCGCAGCGAAGAAGATCACAGTCTCTTGCTGGCAAGCATTTGCTCAGAACACAAAGAGATTTCTCTCACGGCTTTCATAGGATTTGGGTTTAGCATCAGAGAATCAAAGCTTTGAACGCTACACCCCTCTTAATAGTATGGTGCTCCTATGACTCAATGAAGAGAAAAGAAACAACAAAATGAATGCTACGTCTTCACTTCGTCTTCAATCTCCTCGGCTGCAGTCACTTTCTTCGGATGGACACCGAATGAATTGCTTTGCATCAACAATTTTGAGGGGTCACTCTTGTCATCATAATCTTCGGTGATAACCTTCACTGCCACGCAGGGAATATTCTTCGAATTTTAAATCCAAACTCCTCTTGACTCCAGGCACCTGTTACTCTGTGTGCATTAGCAAACACATCAGTCCCTCACTGTTTGTCAACAATCTCCAAAACATAAGGAGGCAAATTATTGCACCAACAATCTCCCCCTTTTTGGATGATTGATGACAAAACAGATAATCATCGAAGTGAAGATAGATAAGTGAAAAGAAATTTCAACAAGAGTGAGTAAGGGTTACTATGCTCGAAGATGAAATAGACTCCCCCTAAATGTATGCAGGGAAGAAGGATATGAGATAAATTCTCCTGCAAGTTCTGAATAATATGGAGGAAATTTCAATCATTTGAGACATTTTGATTCGCACTGATGAGATTTAATCCATCGAGATCGTAGTGCAATCATTTATAACTTCAGTTAATAATTCCACCTACAAGACAAATGCTTCGAGAGAAATGGTGCAACAGCAGGGGTTATAGACATTAAGGCACAGAAATTAACGAGTTTTACAACATAGTACAGATAAACTTAAAAGCCAGAAGTTGCAAACTCGCACGAAACCAAAACCAATCGAAACACCGAAAGCAAATCTATCGAGACTCGATGTAATTCTCCCCCTTTTTGTCAACAAGTGTCAAAAAGGTGACGAATAACATGAGTGCAAAAGCCCAGAACGGTCTAGTCGGTGGCATCTCCAGATGAACTATCTGAGGAGAGTTCTTCTTCGGAAGTGATAGGATTGTCTTCGTCTTCAGCAGCATCAGATTTTCCTCCAGGAATAAGGACTTGGGGCTGAGCAGACGAGGGAACAGGTGGAGTGGCCACAGCAGGAACACGGGAGTTCACATTGCCGTCGGTAGGTTTCTCGGTCGGTGAGGTGGCTTCATACTCGTCAAGCAATTTGCGAAGCTTGAGATGAAGTAGATCAGTGGTTGGCTCACAAACAGGTAGAGGAGGGGTACTCCGATCTTGAAAATCTTCAACAGTTAAGCCTTTGTCAATGTAGTCATAGAGCTCTTGGAGATTGTCATTCAGGAGTTGTTTCTCGGTGAAGAACTTGTGAAGCAATTTCTAGAGTCTCTTCTTGTTTTCATCAGCTATCAGATGCATTATCCTCGTGCGATTGTTGAGAGCATTCAGCTCGGAGGCGAGATGTTCTTTGTCACGTCGATCCTCAGCGATATGCTGCAGCAGCAGTTGTTGTGTGCGCAAACTGACTTCGAGTTGTGATGGAGGTTGATGCGAAATCTTTCGGTCGCGCTGAGGCAGACGTGGCCCATCAAATTGCTTGTGATAGTCTTGGGAGCTTGACGCATGCGACTTGCCCGAAGAAATATCTTCCATGACTTGCAGGGTATCGCGAACAGGAGGAATGAAGCTTTTATGGTTTTCTTTCGCAAGATACACTGTGTGCATTGCATGATCAACCACTTTCTGGATCCAGGGTGCGAACACTTTGATGCAGAAGGGATATTGACCAGAATCCTTCAGAATGCACAGGAACATGCATTCCACGTCGAAGATGTATCGCTCAGAGATTGCATAGATAGCATTTCGAAGAACATCTGAGATGGATTTGTCTGGATTCATACCCGCCCGAGGACAAATGGTTTAAGAAAGCATGTAGAATAGCGTTTGATTCTCGAACATTAAGTGCTCAGGGTGAGGAGGACCAGTGTAGTCACGAATCTTTTCTTGATCCATTGTGCACCGAAAATTTTCATCCGATATGACATCAATGTTGTGGACCTGAATATTAGTGTTACCATGCTCAAAGTGAGGGAAATGGAAGTGCGAGACATAATCTGTCGAAGTGCATTTGATGCGTTTTCCTTCGGTCATCCATTACATAATCCATTTGGAGCTATCAGATTCATCGCCAGAGATATACCGTGTCGCATAGAACTAAAGAATAATCTCTCTGTTCCAAGGATGCTCAAATTCAAAGACCTTGGTGAGGCAGAAATCATCTAGATCCTGAAGCAATTGATTGAAACAGCCAATATTGCGCATAGCAGGAATGTCGAGATATTCGTGAGGAAATATCTTTCTGCTCTCATAGAGAACCCGAGAGTAATAGATCGCCTATTCCTTAGTCCAGAAGCAAGGCGATTCCGAAGTGCGCGGCCCATCATAAGGACTAGCTTGAAAGAATTTAGGATGCACATTCCGATTGAAAAGAGGACCTTTTGCGCCTGCGCCTGAAGAGAACAAAGGCAGTTCTTCACGAGGATACGGGTACTTGAGTTCTTCTTCAGGAGAAAGATATTCATCACCATATACAACCGAGTCAGTGCGGCGAGCAGAGACAAATTTTTGTTCGGAAGGACCAACATCAGGTATTCGTCTTGCTGTGTCGATGGATAACTTGAGTGGAGACGGAGTAGGTGTTGCAACAGAGGGAGGTGCTGAGGCAGTAGGCAGCAGGGCAGGTTCATCCCGTTTAGGCACTGATGCAGAATGCTGCACTGTAGGGAGGTGCTGAGGCAGTAGGCAGCAGGGTGGTTGTGGTTGTGACACTGGAAGCTGTTGTTGCTCGACTATGGAAGAAGCCGAGACTTTTGGAGCTGCATGAGCCGGAGAAGCTTGGGGCTCAGAGCGAGCGATTTCACCTTCCTTAGAAACCAGGTGTGGCGAGGGAATATCAACCCGAGCAGGGGAGGCCACAGGCACTGATTCAGTTGGCCTTGGCGAGAGAGGAGCATTCGAGTCTTTGACTGATGGGTTTGAAGGAATGACTGGCTCAGGAGATTTTTCTTTCGGAGCAGGAGGAGTGTGGGATCGAGGAGATAGGTCTAGAGGGGGGGGGTGAATAGACTCCTAACCAGCCAAATAAGCAGTTTTTAATTTCTCTTGGAACTTAGGCAGATTTTGGCATAGGTTAAGATCACTCCAATACTTTCTACACATTCATATCTAGAGATTGAGCAGCAGAAATGATAAAGCATGCAGGAGTACGGAAAGTAAAGGGATAGAGTATGGAAGATCAAACGCAATGAAGACACGGTGGTTTTTGGCGTGGTTCCGATAGGTGGTGCTATCGTACGTCCACGTTGATGGAGACTTCAACCCACGAAGGGTAACGGCTGCGCGAGTCCACGGAGGGCTCCACCCACGAAGGGTCCACGAAGAAGCAACCTTGTCTATTCCACCATGGCTTACGTCCATGCAGGACTAGCCTCACTCGGGGTAGATCTTCACGAAGTAGGCGATCTCCTTGCCCTTACAAACTCCTTGGTTCAACTCCACATCAGGTTGGAGGCTCCCAAGTGACACCTAACCAATCTAGGAGACACCACTCTCCAAAAGGTAATAGACGGTGTGTTGTTGATGAACTCCTTGCTCTTGTGCTTCAAATGATAGTCTTCCCAGCACTCAAACAACTCCTCACAGATTTGGCTATGGTGGAAGAAGGATTTGAGTGGAAAGCAACTTGGGAAAGGCTAGAGATCAAGGTTCAAATGGTAGGAATGGAATAGCTCGATCTCAACACATGAGTAGGTGGTTCTCTCTCAGAAAATGTATGGTGGAAGTGTAGGCATGTTCTGATGGCTCTCCTTACTGAGAAGGAGGTGGTGGAGGGGTATATATAGCCTCCACACAAAATCCAACCATTACAAACTTTTGACCCAACTCGGTGGCACCGAAACGATCATCTCGGTAGCACCGAACTGTGTAAAAGATATAAACTTTAGGAATCTCGGTGGGACCGATACGAACAACTCGGATGGACCGAAGTGCAATGGCTAGGGCAGACCTCATCTCGGTGGCACCGATTGCATCAACTCGGTAGGACCGAAGTGAAGCAATAAGGCAACAGAGAGTTGGCAAGCCATCTCGGTGAGACCGATTTGCAAAACTCGGTGAGACCGAAGTAAGTGTAAACGATTACAGAGAGTTGGCAAGGCCATCTCGGTGAGACCGAGATCCATTTTGGTGGATCCGATTTGTTAGGGTTTTGGCAGTGGCTAAGTCTTGGATGAACTCGGTGGGGCCGGATAGAGAATTTTGGTGGGGCCGAGTTGGAATGTAGGTTTTGGACATATTTGGGTAGAGAGAGTGGTTGAGGGTTTAGGAGTACTGTCACTAAGCACTTGAGCAAAAAGGTCATTAAGCAACACCTCATCCCCTTTTAATAGTATTGGCTTTCCTATGGACTCAATGTGATCTTGGATCACTAAACCAAAAATGTAGAGTCTTGAGATTTTGCCAATCCTTGTCCTTAGCATTTTGATGGGGTTACACGTCCTCTTGTCCATGCCACGCCATTGTTGAACTTGTCTGAAGTTCACAAGATAAAAGCATTAGTCCAACAACATGTATGTTGGCATGAATTACCAAAACCACCAAGCGAGCAAATGTGCTTTCAAGGAGCCTGAGCAGCTTGGGGAACAGGTGACGGTTCCTTTGGAGCAGGAGGTACATTCTTCTTTGCCATTCTCTTTCGTTGCTTTTTCTTTTGCTGAGCAACTTGATCAATGTGACCCTTGACCAAATCATTATATCCAGTGACTTTGGCTTGATGTTCATCATAGATTTTTCGAACAATTTCATCTAGATCCGTGTGAAAGCGTAACCTTCGGTGACGAAGGAGAGTCATAGCACGATTAATGTCCTTGTAGGAATCCTCGAGTGATTTAATGACAAATTTTGAAGAGGCAGTTTTCATTCAATTATCAAGGTCCATTAGCTCGGCAGAGAGAGAATTTAGCTCAACTGCATCTTCTCGAAGTTCTTGAACAACGGAAGTGGCTTGAGTAATGACTTCGGCAGGAATAGGTAGAGATGCCAGTTCTCCATCGAATGGATTGTCCACAAATTTATCGAGCTGTTCCATGATGAATATGTGATCATAATAATGAGGAGCATCAGACTTGACTGAGGGAGCAGTCGGGACAGGAACTTGCTCGGAGGGAGGCTTAGAAGCCAATGGCTGAGTCAAGGTAGGGGCAAACTTAGCAGCCTTCTCCTTCGGAGCAGTAGCGGGTGGAGCAACTTTCTCGGTAGGCGCCTTGATTTTCTTCAAGTCAGGCTTGGGAATATTTTCGCCTGGCTTTGCAGAACTCACAGGAGTGTCAACAACCAAATCCTTCAAATTTATAGCATCTAGATGAGGAGTTGTGTTCACATGCTGTTTCATAGTGATAGTGGTAGCAGGTTTTTTTCTCACTGGTATCTTCTTCAGTGGTACTTCTGGAACCAAATTAACTCGAAGATCAGGCAGCACAGTGGATGTGGTAATATTGACTTCCTCGCTGAGAGTGGCAGCAACTTGTTCTTTGGTGAGCGGAGGGTCATCATCATCAGCCGAAGAATCATTCATGTCCATGTCATCAGTAGGATCAGCCTTTTTCTTCTTTGGTGCGCTCTTTTTCTTTGCAGCAGCGCTGGGATCATGCCTTCGTCTAGAACGACCTTCAGATTTTCCTTCGGCCTTTTTCTTCTCCATGTCATCTTTCAGAAGGCGAAGGTTTTCCTCTTCACGAGCCTTTTGCTTTTCAGCCCTCTGAGCTCGCTTGATGGCATTGCGCTGACGCTTAGCCAGCTCATCAGGATAAGATGCGGGTGTACGAAGAGATGACTCATGAGCATTCGGTGGAGGAGGTGGTCTTTCTTGGGGACCATTTGGCTTGATGAGAGAAATTTCCCGGCAGTCACCCCATGGTGGATGAAATGCAAAGTTCTGAGCAAACCGAGGCTGAACAAATTCATAGTTGAACCACTTTCGCACCCAGTGATGGCGAATCCATTGTTGACGCGTATCTCTCTGGTGTTTGGGTTCTCCTGGAACAGTGTCGTACTGATCATGAGAGATATACTCAGCTGTGTTTGTGTATGCCTGTCTGCCACCCCTCTTCTTCTTCGGAGCATTTTCTTCCTGCGCATCGGCATTTTGCTCAGTTCTTTTTCGCTTGCTGGTTGATGGGCCTACCGTTGGTCCCTTAGCATTCGGAGCTTTGGATTCATCAGCAGTACCCAGAACAACATCATCTCGGTCAGCCATGCTAACTGGTTTAGCCGAATCCTCTACTGAGTGCATTTTCCTGTGAATAAAGATAGATGCGAGGGAAAATGGGGACAGGGTTACGAATGCACACATCGAAGTTTTTGAAAAAGAATTTGTTTTTGATGAAAAGGTAGATGCAGACTTTGAGAAATGTTTCGGTCGAAGGAAATGTGTAGAACGAACTAGTAGGTTCGAAGAAAATACTAGTAAACGTGCTAAGCATTCCGTTCGTACAAGACATAACACAAACCCTAGATCTGATTCTGATGCAAGGGAAAACTATAAACCACATCTGCATAAGTTACCTATCAGTAAGGATCTGGGAAATGCAGTAAAAATAAGCAATTTCTACCGCGGACGAACTCGAACAGGATGAATGGAAGAACGTGTTCGCACTACACATACCCTAACTCGGTGATGTGCAGCGACTACGGCGGCGCGGAGAGGAAGATGATCCGCGGCGGTGAGGAATGACTCCGGCGACCTCTTTCCGGCAGCGAAGCGGCGAAGATGGTCGACGTCGTCGAGCTCGAGGAGGAGCAGTGCGGTAGGGCTTCGGAAGGTGGCGACGGTCGAGATGCGAAGTGAAACGAGGAGGGTGGCGGCACAGTATTTATATGCTAGGAGGAAATAACCGCACCCGATGAATCTGATCGTACGGCCACAGTCAGAGGACTATTGCGATTCAACGGACCAGATAACCTGGCAGTTGATGAGGAGCACGTGGCAACCGTCACCAAAGAACGTGGTCCAGACTTGAGCGGGAAACCCCAAATTTTGGACGGATTTTGCCAAAACAGATTAAGTTCGGACCGAAACTTTAACGTGGTCAAGGACACCAGATAAAGTTTCGATTCCAGATGAATTTGTGCATTCATAACGGAACAGCATAGACTGGAAGAGATAGAATAGATGGAAAACAGGGTCCTAGGTATTTCACTTAGATGAAGAAACACAAGCACCCGAGAGAAAAGCTATGAGTGAAATACATTCGGACTAACACAAAAGATTCAAATCCTACTTCAACGAAGAGAAATTGTGGTGGCGTTACCCACCGTATAAGAATTGTATGACCGCGAGCATCACACAATTATCGTGGCACCCGGTTAGTCTAGTTCTTCGTTAATGTATTCACTCTCAGAAAGAAAGTTTCACTTTGTCGAAATTTTCAAACTCTTCGAATGTTATGCACCCACTCCTTCTAAGATGTGGAAGTGATGGTACGGGTGCCGAGTCCAGCTTACTGCACATTCGCTGAATCTAGTATATTTAGCTCACACCGTAACGCACAGAATCTTTTCTCATCGAGAGGCTTGGTGAAGATGTCGGCGAGATTCTCTTCGGTATTGACGTGACTGATAACAATATCCTCTCGAGCAACATGATCGCGTAGGAAATGATGTCTGATCTCAATATGCTTGGTGCGAGAGTGCTGCATAGGATTGTGTGCAATTTTGATCGCACTTTCATTGTCGCACAATAGAGGGATCTTCTTGACCTTGATGCCATAATCCGCAGAGTCTGCTTCATCCATAATAACTGAGTGCAACAAGCGCCAGCAGCAATATATTCGGCCTCAGCCGTAGAGAGTGAGACACAATTCTGCTTCCTTGATGACCAACATACCAATGATCTACCGAGGAAATGGCATGTCCCCGAGGTAGATTTCCTGTCAACCCGGTCACCTGCATAATCTGAGTCTAAATATCCAACGAGGTCAAACTGTGCTCCTTTAGGATACCATAAACCTAAGGTGGGGGTGTGAGCCAAATATCTCAGAATACGCTTGACCGCTTGGTGATGCGATTCTTTCGGTGCAGCTTGAAAACGAGCACACATACAAACACTCAACATAATATCAGGTCTGGATGCACATAAGTAAAGCAAAGAACTAATCATCGAACGATAAGCTTTCTGATCGTAATCTTTACCGTACACATCTGCGTCCAGCTGGCCATTTGTGGGCATGGGAGTTTTGTAGCCCTTCTGTTTGCAGTCTTGCATTTTGAACTTCTTCAGACAATCTCTCAGATATTTCTCCCGAGATATGAAAATTCCATTGTCCTGTTGACGAATTTGGAGTCCGAGAAAGAACTTGAGTTCATCCATCATAGACATTTGATATTTCTCGGACATCATTCGCCCGAATTCCATGCTGCAGGCATTGTTAGTACAGCCGAAAATAATATCATCCACATAGATTTGACATACGAATAGATTGCCATCAATAGCACGAGTGAAAAGAGTGGAATCAGTGGATCCTGGCTTAAACCCTTTGTCGAGCAGAAACCTCTTCAGTGTGTCATACCAGGATTGAGGGGCTTGCTTCAGTCCATATAGAGCCTTTTTCAACCTGAAAACTTTGTTAGGAAACTGAGGGTTTTCAAAGCCAGGTGGCTGCCTAACATATACTTCCTCTTCAATTCCACCATTGAGGAAAGCACTTTTCACATCCATTTGATAAAGCAGAATATCATTGTAATTTGCATATGCGAGAAGAATACGAATTGCCTGAAGGCGAGCAACAAGAGCATATGTTTCACCGAAATCAATACCTTCTACCTGTGTATACCCTTGAGAGACAAGACGTGCTTTGTTTCTCACAACAATGCCATTTTCATCTTGCTTGTTCCGGAAAATCCATTTTGTGCCGATGATATTGTGCTTCTTAGGATTCGGTTTGTCAACCAATTCCCACACATCATTCAATTCGAATTGCACCAACTCTTCTTGCATAGCATTCATCCAATCGGGATCATTCATAGCTTCTTCATACTTGGTAGGTTTTGTCAATGAGACGAAAGAGAAACAGCCACGGTAGTTAGCCAAACGACTGCGAGAGCGAGTTGTGGGTCGGTAACCTGGATTCTCGAGATCTTCGAGGATTAATGCAGGGTCAACTCGATTTGCCACTCGTGGGAGAGGATTTCCTTCTTGATGATCATTTTCATTTTCCTCAGTGTTAGCATCAGGATTGGCATTAGTATCGCCATTTTCATCATGATTGCTATTTTGATCGGCATGTGCATTTGTATTTGGGTTGCCATTTGTGTTCGGTGTGGCATTTTCTTCGGCAGTACATTGGCGTGTTCGTCGAGCTATGGGAGCATCATCATTGGAAGAGTCTGGTGTATTTCCTTCGACTGGCATGACGTCCCCAATAGCCATTTGCCGAATAGCATCCGAAATAGGAGGTTCATCTATCACATTAGGCAGGTGCTCCTTTTGGGAGCCGTTAGATTCATCAAACTGCACATTTACCGTTTCCATAACTTTCCCGTGGTGAGAGTTATAGACACGATAAGTATGCGAGTTCGAGCCATAACCAAGAAGAAAAGCTTCATGTGCCTTAGGTGCAAACTTAGAATTATGATTCATGTCACGAATATAGCAAGGTGCACCAAAAACACGTAAATAAGAAACATTCGGTTTCTTGCCAGTGATAAGCTCATATGAAGTTTTCTTAAGGAATTTGTGAAGATAAACACGATTCACAACATGGCAAGCAGTGTTAAAAGCATCAGCCGAGAAACGAATGGGAGTTTTATACTCACTGAGCATTGTTCTCGCCATTTCAATGAGAGTTCTATTCTTTCGCTCAACAACTCCATTCTGTTGGGGAGTGTATGCAGCAGAGAATTCATGAGGGATATCATTTTCATCGAGAAAATCTTCGATATGAGTATTTTTGAACTCAGTACCATTGTCGCTTCTAACATGCTTAATTCGCACATCATATTCATTTTGAGCCTTCTTGGCGAATCTTTTGAAGATATCTTGGGTGTAGGTTTTGTCTTCAAGAAAGAATACCCAAGTGTATCGAGAGAAATCATCAACAATAACCAGACCATAGTGACTGCCTCCGAAACTTGCATAGTTTTGAGGCCCGAATAAACCATATGAACAGTTTCCAGTGGTCTTGTTGTGGTCATGACAGTTTTTGATGAATGGTGCTTCTTGGCCAATTTACCGGCTTCTTATGCAGCACAGAGACGATCCTTGTTGAATTTCACATCAGGAATACCACGAAGATGATTTTTCTTCACGAGAGTCTGCAAATTTCTCATACCTGCATGACCAAGTCTTCAGTGCCACAACCATCCTTCGGTTGCTTTTGCAAGCAAGCAACTTCGGACTGAGGGAACCTTAGAAAAATCCACAATATATAAATCACCTTTTCTATTTCCCTCGAAGACGAAGGAATTGTCAGTGGCCATAAAGACGATGAATTTGGATTTAGAAAATAGAACTAGCATGCCTAGATCACAAAGCTTGCCAACTAACACGAGATTGAATCCAAGAGACTCAACAAGTAGAACATCATCAATGTTCTTGTCCTTGGATATAGCAATTTTACCTAACCCAATTACCTTTCCTTTGTTGTTGTCGCCGAAAGTAATATACTTCTCAGATGAAGCAGTTTAGTTGGGGTCGACAAACAACGACTTGTCTCCGGTCATATGACTATTGCATCCACTATCCATTATCCATTCGGTACACCCGGAGACATAGCCCTGCAGAGAAATCAGGCTTTCTTAACCACCCACATCTTTGTAGGTGGCTTCGAAACATATGAGCGAGCAGGATATGATTTCTTTCGATAATTATACGAATTGTGACTTGAATGAGTACGAGCATAATCGAAAGAGTATGCATTGAAATTTGTTCCAGACGAATGAGTATAATGGTTGGGTGAGGCGAGTATGTACTCATTCTATCGAATATTTTCAAGGATATATCGAGCATTTGCTTCCTGCATGGTTAGTAGCCTAGTAACAGGTAATGCTTCGATAGTTTTCCTAGGCACCCAGATAGCTTCCTTAGGAGGGCCATTCCTATTGTTAGGTCCAACGTAGCGAGCAACAGCCTCACCACGTTGATTTTTGAACAACTTATAGTTGTCCAGAGAATCATCATATGAGTATTCAGGAATAGGTGAGTCATATCCCGAAAGTAAAGCTGGATCGAGCGTTTTGCTCTTAGCAGGTACCCACACAGTGCGAGGATATTGATTAGGTTCCCAATAGGACCCATTCTCATTCAATTTCCTTTCGAAACCGATACCTTCCTTCCTGGGATTTTTGTGCAGAATGGATTTCTTCAGAACATCACACAGGGTTTGATGCCCTTTGAGAGACTTGAACATTCATGTCTGAAGAAGATCCTTCAACCTAGCATTTTCATCAGAAACAGAACCATTTTTCTCGACCGAGGGGTTAGCATTCACAGAAGATTCGGCATTTGATTCAGCGTTACTTCGTTCAAGGCATTTTAAGCAAGGAGGTACAAACACTTCAGGTTTCTCTTTGAGTTGTTGGGTGAGAAGAAAATTTTCTCTGATCAAATCATCATGAGCCTCTCTCAGTGACTCGAGTTCCTGTTTCCGTTTCAGGTAATCATAAGTCAATCTTTCGTGGTCAGCTGAGAGAAAATCATGACGATCTGATAGTTCTTTCATTCGAGACTCGAGAGCGGAATGCTCTTCGGTCAACGACTGATTTTTCTCCATCTCCTCAACCAACAACCCTTCAGATTTCCTGAGGGTTTTCTCAATTTTCTCGAGAGAGTTTTGTTGCATATTGGCAATTTTGATTAGTTTAGCATGGTCATCCT